>CAMRHE010000549.1:0-600000 GCA_947044405.1 Leptodactylus fallax | reverse complement strand
GGCCAGAAGACATTTGAAGAGGACCACGAGGCAAGTGAGCATCAGTATTTATTATGTTTCTAAACCGTCCCTGGGCAGATTCAGAAGAGCGGTATCTTTTAAAGGATGTTGGCCGTTGGAGTTGGTGGAGGTGGTGAAAGGTTCTCTTTAAATTTGGCTAAGTTGCAACATCAAATAAAGTCCAAGAATGGCGCTGTTTTTGAAAAATAAGCAGACTTTTTGCTACTTTTTGTTACTAATTTAAAGCCTTCTAGCTTTATCTATAATGGCAGAATATTCCCACAGTATAAACATTTATAAGAAGCAAAAGTATGTCAGAAATGTGAAAGACTATGGGCAACCTTAAATTCCTCAGGAATTTCAAATATGACCCAGAAATAGGAGGGGAATTGAAAGGCCAAAAATAATGAGCTATTGGATGAGTTGTTACTAGTTTCTTCCATTTGTGTGATCAGCAGGAATGTTATGTGCTCTGATAGTCGCCTGTAATCACATAGTGGATGTTACTGCCGAAGTTATGGTAAGGTCACAGGATGGTTACAATTATCATATAAGTTTTCAGTCCTGATTTTCTTTTTTGGAAATATCACCACTCTTTTTTATAAACTGTGCCTGAAATTGCAGCTCAGCTAAACTCACTAAGGCTGAGGCTCCACGTTGCAGAAACGCAGCTTTCTTTATTGCAGATTTTGCTGCGGTTTTTTGAGCCAAAGCCAAGAATGGCTACAAAAGGAATGGGAAATATATAGGAAGTTCTTATACTTCTACCTTCTGCTCAATCCTCTCCTGGCTTTGGCTCAAAAAACAGCAGCAAAATCTGCAACAAAAAAGCTGCATTTCCGCAACATGGGGCATCAGCCTTAAAGTCCTAGCAAAGTGAATGAGATTTTTATTCAATCTTATCTCATTTGCATGATTTGCATAATAGTGTGCATGTACCCTTAAAATTAAAATTAGTTAAAATTTAGTTAGATTAGTTAAAAGTTAAAATTTTGCTAAAATGTAAAACTAAAACTTTCCAATATACTTATATATACAGTATATAGCCTTTTCATTTCATAGCAGATTGACCTTTATCAATGAAACATTGTTGGACTTCTAAAGTACAGGACAGAGCAGCACGGAGTGGTAATGAGTTTATCTAATGGCTTTCCCTTCATTGCGTAGAGCCTACGGTATATTAGGCCATCTACCTTTTACTGTTATAAATGCTGATTCCCATGCTGGTCTTTCTTTCTGAGAAGCAGGAGGAAAGCCTATGTCCAGCCTAAATGATATCCCTGCTTCTATCACTGAGGATACAGCAGAAGCTGTACTGTATTCTACGGAGTATGCATGACTAGCATTTGACGAACCTCATTTGGCAGTTTTGTTTTGCAACAAACTTTTTGGTCTGATCCAGAACTGCTATCATTATACTCTAATAAGTAGAGGCCCATAATAAACAGTGTTATTCATCTCTCCTAGGTTCCATCACAGCATCCAGTGCAGGTCTACATCCTCTTTGTGTGTCTTCTGACCTTCTAAATTATGTCAGTGGCCACAGGGGGCTGCTGAGGCCTGCGACTGGGGTGCACCAACATCATGACACTTAGACTCAAGTTCCCTGAGGCTTCTGACGTTATTCAGTAGGACAGAAAAGGCTCATAGAGGATGACAACCTGAACCAGACACCATGACGTAGCCCAGTAAAGGTGAGTAAGACACTTTGTTATGTTTATACACACATGGACAAAATTGTTGGTCCCCTCCCTCGTTTAATGAAAGAAAAACCTACAATGGTCACAGAAATAACTTAAAAAAGCCAGATTGGAATTTGCCAAACTACATGTTGACAAGCCACAAAGCTTCTGGGAGAATGTCCTATGGACAGATGAGACAAAAATCAAAATTTTTTCGCAAGGCACATCAGCTCTATGTTCACAGACGGAAAAATGAAGCCTATCTTGAAAAGAACACTGTCCCTACTGTGACACATGGAGGAGGCTCTGTTATGTTCTGGGGCTGCTTTGCTGCATCTGGCACAGGGTGTCTTGAATCTGTGCAGGGTACAATAAAATCTCAAGACTATCAAGGGATTCTAGAGAGAAATGTGCTGCCCAGTGTCAGAAAGCTTGGTCTCAGTCGCAGGTCATGGGTCTTGCAACAGGATAATGACCCAAAACACACAGCTAAAAACACCCAAGAATGGCTAAGAGGAAAACATTGGACTATTCTGAAGTGGCCTTCTATGAGCCCTGACCTAAATCCTATTGAGCATCTTTGGAAGGAGCTGAAACATGCCATCTGGAAAAGGCACCCTTCACACCCGAGACAACTGGAGCAGTTTGCTCATGAGGAGTGGCCAAAATACCTGCTGAGAGGTGCAGAAGTCTCATTGACAGTTACAGGAATCGTTGGATTGCAGGGATTGCCTCAAAAGGTTGTGCAACAAAATATTAAGTTAAGGGAACCATCATTTCTGTCCAGGCCTGTTTCATGAGTTTTTTCTTTTTTTAAAAATTCTGTTGAAGCCTGGTTGGAAAGCAATGTCTGACTTTCATTTGTTCATTTTCATAGAATTTTTATATATTATTACTTTTGTCAAATTCAAGTTATTTCTGTGACCATTGTGGGTTTTTCTTTCATTAAACGAGGGGTTCCAACAATTTTGTCCACATGTGTAAATCTCCAATGAGCATCCTCTTATCAGTTTGTGTTACCTCTTACATAGAAGTCTATGTAGAGGGAAGTGTAAGGAGGATGCTAGAAAAACACAGCTGACTACATTGTGAATGAGAGAGATCTTCTGACACTGCTGTATCTTCAAGATAAGACTCTAATAGTGCCCAGAATGAGGCAATAAATTAGGTAACTGCCTCCCTCCCCCTACTTAGACTTTTGTGTGTGAGCTGGATAGAGTTAGACTCTATGTAAACAAACAGTCTGAGTGAAGATAAGTAGAAGCCCCATAAAGTGTAGAAGGAAACAAATTTTTTTAATAAGATGTATGACAAAATTTCTTATATTCTCCTGTACCATTCATTTATGGAAAGTTGTTGTATAAGTGGAGGAACACTTTGAGGTTTATAATGGTTGGTTTTAAGGGGTTAATGATAGATTATCAATGTGTTGGTCACAGAGGACCCTATTTAACTAACAAGACATGTAATGTAGTGGTCTGGTGGTGACTTCTATGAGAGTTGTAATGCTGGAGTACTTGTTACCCAGCCTTGTAAGGGAGTCATAGCATATTTTTGGATATATTTTGTATATTTGTGAATATCTGTTGTTAGATTTTTTTGGATATCTGTTTTTGTTTTTTATTTTTAACTGGGGAATGGTGTCTCCCTCGGTAAGTTGGTAAATTTCCAGCCTATGGCTCCGGTAGCCTAAACACCATCCCTCAGAGACGTGCCTATAAATTCTTTGATGCCGTAGTTAAACTATCATTATTGGCCACATAAGGAAAACAATTCTGGACTCTTTTTGACATCTTGATACACCACAAAGGCAGCTGTAGGAGGTTCGCTTTTTCTTCGAGCTGAACAATCAATGTTATTTCGAGAAACGTTCAATTGCATAGTATAAATCCATACGGAATCTGAACTGTCTTTCATGTATCAGCCCACATAGAAAAGAACAACAGCAAAACAATAGTTATGCAACCTTTACTTTGCTAACTCCCATTTGTCGAGAGCAGTTACCATGGAAACACTTCTTATGTTCCTTGCAGGCAGCGTGGATGATTCACGAAAATGGGAACCCTGGTATTAGCTGTGTGCCATGTTTTGCAATTAATAAAATCCACTGGGGCTTGCACATGTGCACAAATCCACAAATTGTATCGGATTCATCTGTGGAGGGAGCAAAGGTCAAAATCTGCTAGAATATAGATAAATATCAACATATATTTGTAACGCCATCGCTTCCCAGCATGCTAAAGGAGGGTGGCGATGACTACTTGGATGCTTGTGTTTTTCCTATAAAATTTAAATGATAAAAATTTAGTCACCACTAGGGGGAGCTTTGTTGCTTACTGCATACTGTTTAATATTAAAGGGGATTTCCTGGCTAATGATATTGATGACCTATCTTTAGGGTGAGTTATCAATATCAGATCAGCGGGTGTCCCAAATCAGGTTCACTATGCGGTGTGACTGCAGTTCCTATACAGGAGAGCTGCAGTAACTCAGCACGGCCACTACAGCAGTCTGCTTCCAGCTGGCAAGAACAGCTGATCAGCAGGGGTCCCGGGTGTTGGACCCACTCAGTCTGATATTGCTGACCTATCCTAAGGACTGGTCATCAATATTATTTGAACTCCAAAGAGTTCATTTGCATATTGACAAAAACAGCGATATATCGACAATAGAGGCAGCAAGTCACAAGGGAGAAACATCAATTCATTCAGGTGACCCTAACTTATCTATATGCGGGGCTGGGTTTCTATACAGGGTTTGATGACAGATTCCCTTTAAGTCCTTTACAGAGCCTTTTCATTTTGGAAATCAATTGTTAGTGAGGATAGACTTCACCAATATCTCTCTCTCACTAGATAAACTGCAACTCTACATTTTCAGATTAGCTCTGGTGTTTGAGCACAAGCCCACCATATGCTGAATATAAAGTTGAGACTCAACTACTGAAAGATAAGAAGCTTTTTCTTCTACTTTTACATATTTCCTACACTTGTCGACGTTTGGACCTTCAGACAAGCTAACCAATGACCAATCCATGACGGAATTTAGGGGAAAAATACTTTTTCAGGGTACTGAAATATTTGAAAAAAATGTCCTTGTATAAATCGTCTTTCCAGAATACAGTAGTGTTACTTGTACAGTTATTGCTTCACAGTAAATCCTTCTTGATGGACGAGGCGGCGGTGCGGTTCATTTCCAGTATCTGATGGATGAAGGAAAGTCCCAATAATTATTATTAAATAGAATCATTTGCTTTTACACTTTCCTCTTAATTTGCTCTATTAAATTTTACTTTCAGAAAGTATTTCAATCCTATAAATGGAATTAGCATTCGCACCATTTGATTAAATGCTAATTGTTGCATTGAATTCCAGGGCGCTTCTTACGCAGAGTATATGCATTTATTAAAGGGTTTTTCCGACAGAGATGGCAAAGTGCTCCTTCCCCCAATTTGTGTGGGTTAGTAGTTACTGATAATATTCCTAATGGTTTCCCCCAGTAATATCCTGTATCTTTGATGGTCTAGGGTGGGTGATGTAGGGGTTAAAAAACTGTTCCCATGTAAAGCAGTTGGGCCCTATTCACTGGACATGCCATAAATACCTCTGGTACCCATCTATTATTATAGTATAGTAAGGGCCCCCTAGTCATGCTTAGCTTTTTCCATAAGTGGCGTAGACTTTAAAAAGATTGTCTGGGCAAATTTTTTTTTTAAATAGGCTGGAGAAGGTGAAAAAACCCCCAAAAAAACATACCCACCAGTGCTCCGGTGTCCTCCCAGTGCAGTCCAGTCCTGCTTGCTCCGGAGTCGAAGTGAAATGCCTTGCCAGCTGTGAAGTCCTGGGTCTCTTCCACTTAAGCCACAGATTGGCCTAAAGAAAGGACCGGGAGGACCGGACCATGCTGAGACGCACCGAAGCACTGAGGACAGGTGAGTATGTTTTTTTTTTATTTTTTTCACTTCCCCCAGCCTATTTAAAACATAACATTTTTAACCTCCTTCCCCTCCTCAAAATAAGGTTTTATTACATATAATTCTGCTTGTATTACCTTATTTAGTTATTACTTTTTATCTAAAAATTCATGGAATCCTTCTCTTCAGATGGGTCTTGTGATCTCGTTCTGACCTGCTGACAATTACACGTCTTTCTGTTCTCTCCAAAAGTCACAATCTCACTTCCTGTGTGATGAAACGGCATGGACTGATCAGACAGGCTCCCATCACACAGTTATAATGCAGAAGACCACAGTTCATCTTCACTAATCAGGAATAGACACATCACTAGGGAAAACCTGCACAGGGGCCCAGTAGGTCAGGGGGCCTTATCACCTTATCAGCTGTTTTCTACTGGCTCTTAGATGTCTGGTAAATGCCTAAGCTAATGAACTAGCTAACAGTGAGATGTTGGAAAACAAAGGTTCTGGAACTGTTCTAAACCAGGGGCCCACTACTGTCTGTATCCGCCCTTGTCCATGATTGGATACTTATATTCTATTAGATTACTTAGAAAATGTAGAAAGAAGGATAATTACACTGGTCCCCAACAGGCAGAGATGGTGCTATCTCTAGCTGCAGTGTTGAGGCATCAAAGGATTGATATAGGTACAAATAGAAGTTTTAAAATCAAGACAGGAGACTGAACTGCAGGAATATGAGCACAATGTACATGAAAGAAGTAGAGAGTGGGATAAACTGTCAGGTAAGTGGTGCAGGGATGGAAAAAGTGTTTTCACATTGATAGGTTGTCTGCATAATACAGGAGATGACTAGAGATGGCAAACCCGAACCTCTCAAGATTCGTTTTGTGCAAATTGGTATAAACATAGTGTAGAACTCTCATAGGGCTCCTAGGAGCCTATCTATAAAACATAGTGTAGAACACTGTCAGGGCTCCTAGGAACCTATCTATAAAACATAGTGTATGACACTGTCAGGGCTCCTAGGAACCTATCTATGAAACATAATGTATGACACTGTCAGGGCTCCTAGGAGCCTATCTATAAAACATAGTGTATAACACTGTCAGGACTCCTAGGATCCTATCTATAAAACATAGTGTATGACACTGTCAGGGCTCCTAGGAACCCATCTATAAAACATAGTGTATGACACTGTCAGGACTCCTAGGATCCTATCTATAAAACATAGTGTAGAACACTTTCAGGGCTCCTAGGAACCTATCTATGAAACATAATGTATGACACTGTCAGGGCTCCTAGGAGCCTATCTATAAAACATAGTGTATAACACTGTCAGGGCTCCTAGGAACCTACCTATAAAACATAGTGTAGAATACTGTCAGGGCTCCTAGGAACCTATCTATAAAACATAGTGTATGACACTGTCAGGGCTCCTAGGATCCTATCTATAAAACATAGTGTATGACACTGTCAGGGCTCCTAGGAACCTATCTATGAAACATAGTGTATGACACTGTCAGGGCTCCTAGGAGCCTATCTATAAAACATAGTGTATAATACTGTCAGGGCTCCTAGGAACCTATCTATAAAACATAGTGTAGAACACAGTCAGGGCTCCTAGGAACCTATCTATAAAACATAGTGTATGACACTGTCAGGACTCCTAGGATCCTATCTATAAAACATAGTGTATGACACTGTCAGGGCTCCTAGGAGCCTATCTATAAAACATAGTGTATAATACTGTCGGGGCTCCTAGGAACCTATCTATAAAACATAGAGTAGAACACTGTAAGGGCTCCTAGGAACCTATCTATAAAACATAGTGTAGAACACTGTCAGGGCTCCTAGGAACCTATCTATAAAACATAGAGTAGAACACAGTCAGGGCTCCTAGGAACCTATCTATAAAACATAGTGTATAACACTGTCAGGGCTCCTAGGAACCTATCTATAAAACATAGAGTAGAACACTGTAAGGGCTCCTAGGAACCTATCTATAAAACATAGTGTAGAACACTGTCAGGGCTCCTAGGAACCTATATATATAAAAGATAGTGTATAACAATGTCAGGGCTCCTAGGAACCTATCTATAAAACATAGCGTAGAACACTGTCAGGACTCCTAGGAACCTATCTATAAAACATAGCGTAGAACACTGTCAGGGCTCCTAGGAACCTATCTATAAAACAGCGTAGAACACTGTCAGGACTCCTAGGAAACTATCTATAAAATATAGTGTATAGCACTGTCAGGGCTCCTAGAAACCTATCTATAGAACATAGTGTAGAACACTGTCAGGGCTCTTAGGAACCTATCTATAAAACATAGTGTAGAACACTGTCAGGGCTCCTAGGAACCTATCTATGAAACATAGTGTAGAACACTGTCAGGGCTCCTAGGAACCTATCTATAAAACATAGTGTAGAACACTGTCAGGGCTCCTGAATTTAACTATCCAATTTCTAGCTCTCTAAGGAAAACACAGTCCAAGTTATGTCAAAGTGAAAAGTGGCACCATTATACTCTGGGGTCTCTTCAGACCTTCCATTACCTCTCTAGGGCAACCTTGCGGCATTTGACTTTTTCCTTTTGACATCTGGCGCACTTCTGTGATGTCATTGGCCCCAGGATCACGTCTGAGGCCTGTGATTGGGCCACCAGCGGTCACATTGGCATGCTGAGTGTCATGACGCTCGGCGTGTCCAAGTCACCGATGCCTACCATTCTGAGGACCCCAGTGACAAGACCCCCTTCTATAAACTTAAAGTTGACTAATAAGGAGGCCCCTTAAATTACTTTATTACTTATATTGTCATATTACACACTTCTTTTCATGTGGCTATTTTTAATGTATATATTTTGTTGATTTTTTTCCCCCAAAATTAGGCAAAGCGCAGAACTTTGCAGTATAACAGTCAGATATTTTGCTAAAATCTGTACTTTAATTAAAAATATAATAAATCATTAAAACAGAAAGAAAATATTGTTTTGCTGTAGAGATTAAGTTAATTTATATTAATATATTCAGAGCTAAAGGATCGAGAAGCAGCAGATTATCGGTTAGGCAGAAGGGGAGTGGGAGTTTGTGGCGTCATCCTGCTAAAAAGGGATCCTAATAATTTTAGAGCATTTATGTCAGATGTAAATAAAGCTTCTTTGTGATGGGTCATGGAAGTAGCGAGGATAATGCTGGCGGCTACATGCTGAGGACTCCTATAAAATGGCTTCAGAAATGTTCAGTATCCAGTTATTTGGGTCGGGGCGGGCCTTTGGGTCTCGAGTCCACGATAAATCTTAGTATTAATTGTATAGCAGTTATATTTAGACGGGTTTCATTGCCATATATTGCTTTATGTATGGGTCTGTTGTGGTTGGTGTTATTTGAGCACTATATGGTGTCCCCATAAAAGGGACACTTACTTTATGAAGGCCAGTAAAAGGGGATACCTACTGTATGGGAAATGAAAAAGGGACAGTGTACTGTGTGGGGGGCCAGTAAAGGGGGCAATTATTGCATGGGGGCCAATAAAGGAGGCAATATACTGCATGTGAGCCAATAAAGAGCAACATATTGTGTTGGGTCCAAAAAGGGGGCGCTATACTGTGTATGGGCCAATAAAGGGGGTTATATACTGTGTGTGGGCCACTAAAGGGGGCAGTATACTGTGTGTTGGCCAATATATTGAGCAATATACTGTATGGGGGGCCAATAAAGGGAGAGTTATACCATGTGGGAGTCAGCAAAGGGGGCGGTTATACTGTGCGGGGGCCAGTTAAGGCGGCATTATTCCATGTCGGGGCCAGTAATGGAGCATTATATCATGTGGGGGCTGGGGAATCCCAGTCAAAAGTTCTTCCTAGTTATACCCCTATATAAATATATGATTGGTTGGGGTTGGCATCCAGCCCCTGCACTGATCAGCTGCTCATGGGTCCCTGTATAGTGATGGAGCGCCGTTCCTGCAGCTCAGCTCCCATTGATGTAAGCAGTGCCGGCGTTAGGGGGGGGCAAACTGGGAAATTGCCCAGGGCCCCGTCCTCAACGGGGCCCCCGGGAGCAGGAGCCTGATGACTCCGGATCCCGGAATTAGGCCCGGCCATATCAATAACAGAAAGGGACCCAGTGTCATGTGCCGCAGGGCCCCTTTCCGAGGTGAGTAAAAATAACAAACATTTTTACTCACCTGTCCTTGGCGTCTGACGTCATCTTCTGGCGTTCCGGACATCACCGCTGAGGCCAGGCCTCAGCCTTAGCGATCACATGGGGCGTGCTGACAGCTTGCCTCACGTAATCGCTGCTGCCCAATCACAGGACTCAGCGGTGACGTCCACAACGCGTGACGTCAGCCGTAGAGAAGAGGAAGCGGTCGCCGGATAGTGGAGCAGCGCGAGGAGGCCCAGGAGAGGTAAGACAAGGTGAGTATAACTGTTTGTTATTTTCCCTTACCTCCCCCGGGCCTTCGATTATACTCTGGGGTCTGAAGAGACCCCAGAGTATAATATAATACTAGTACTAAGGGAGTCTGTAGGGCCACTGTGGAGCATTATACTGGGGGGGGGGGCCCCTCTGGATAGCATATTATACTGTGTAGGGCCACTATGGAGCATTATACTGGGGGCCCCCTCTGCATAGCATATTCTTTTGGGCCACTGTGGAGCATTATACTGGGGAGGGGACCCTCTGAAGAGCATCTTATATTCTGTGGAGCATTATAATGTGGGGGGGGGGGCCTCTGGAGAGCATGTTATATTCTGTGGAGCATTATAATGTGGGGGGGGCCTCTCGAGAGCATGTTATATTCTGTGGGGTTACTTTTGAGCATTATGCTCTCCAGAGGGGCCCCCCAGTATAATGCTCCAAAATGGCCCCACAGAATATAACATGCTATCCAGAGGGCCCCCCAGTATAATGCTCCACAGTGGCCCCACACAATATAATATGCTATCCAGAGGGGTCCCCCCAGTATAATGCTCCACAGTGGCCTAAAACAGTATAATATGCTCTCCAGAGCCCCCCCAGTATAATGGTCCACGGTGGCCCCACACCTGATCAGGTTTCTAACGTTAAGTTGCCAAAATCTGGGAATTTACCATAAGTCTGTCTTTCTCAGGAAAACCTCCAAACCAACTGGGAACTCCCACTTTTGGTTAGAGGTTTTATAAACTGCACCCCTTTCAGGCAGAGTTTACCAAAGGACTGCAGAGTTTGCTAGGATTATTTTTTAAAATTTCAATAGAATCGGCATATTTGGCACAGTTAGAATGTATGAAGTTTAGCAACAAATTTATTTAGAATACATTTATATTTTATATTATTATATTGAAACTTACACGGGGTCAGAAAATCCCTTTAATAGCTCTGGGCTGTTGCACATTACCAAATAGCATTCTAAAAAAAATAAAAAAACTTTCCAATTTCTGATCTTCTTTGGCTGAGCCTCACGTAGTATCACCCCCCTTGTCTCTGGGAAAAGTTCAGCACTGCTGTGTCGCTGCTGTAGATTAACTGGCTCACAGCTTCCTTCAATGTCTGCCCGGCCCGTAAATCCTTCTACAGCCGAATTAATAATTGAGGGCACTGATTTATATCTGCGCTCCACTGACAATTCTCATACTTTTCCCATTAATGCCATGGTTACTTTTTTCGTGCTTTTTCACCTTTCATTTATAATGACCAGAGCACAAGCCAATACGCTCTGTTATCAGTCATACAGCAGAAGAAAAAGGGACTATACTTGTGCTGCCAAGTTCTTATTCATCTGATACAACCAAAAAATTAAGCAACTTTGCAAATAGTTTACAATTAAAACATCCTATCACTTTGTGCACATAACACTTACACTATGCAAACTTAAACGGAGTCTATCAGTCACAAAACCACTTTTAAGCTAATGGCACGTTGGAATGACCTTTAAAAAGGCCATCCTTCTCCTACCTTTCCTTGTTTTCTTCTCCCAGCCGATTCCAAGATAATTCATTTCTTCATGTATGTAAATGAGCACCATGGAGCACCTGGGGCGTTCCTTCTCTTCTGCGGGGACCCATCTCGTCATCGCTTATCGCCGCCCCTTCGGCCGTTGCAGTGACTCCCCTCTTGGTCTTCTCTTCTTCTAAGTCCTCGTACGCAGCGCTGTGCGCATGCGCAATCGGCTCTGCCACAGTACGCTCTTGTGACAGACCACCGGAAAATGGCGGCCTGATTACACATGCACAGTTGCGAGAATTCGCTGTCGGTGAGAACTGAGAAGAAAGAAGACCAAGAGGGGAGTCACCGCAACTGACGAAGTGGCGGTGATAAGTGATGACGCGATGGGTGCTCACAGAAGAGAAGGAACGCCCCGGGTGCTCCATGGTGCTCATTTACATACATGAAGAAACTAATTGTCTTGGAATCGGCTGGGAGAAGAAAACAAGGAAAAGTAGGAGAAGAATGGCCTTTTTAAAGGGCCATTTAAAATACTGGTGTCTTTTTATGTACCAAAAGGGGACATTGGGCTAGCTTGAGCATCAGGACCCAGGTGCAACTGCTACTTTGGCACCTCCTATACGGACAAGTAAGGGACAGATCATAATATGTGGAGTTCGGTTGTTGTCTTCAACCAAGATCACAGTGTAAATTAAATTACCTCTACCCATTCTATACCATAAGGCTGTACGCTCCCATTGCGGCAGCCACATGTAGTCGAAAACCCACCCACAAGCTGCCAATGAATACACAAATATAGAGTATAATGTTGTCATTGGCTGGTTTAGATCATGTGCTCTAGGTTTCTTTCGGTCATTGAGTTTGGACTTTTTTGGACACTTGGTATATTACTATGTGTTATGTTATATGTTACAGTATAATACCTACTAACCACAAGCTCTAAACCAGCCAATGTCAGCTATAAACTGATTTCAGCTATCATTGGCTGGTTTAGTCAATGTGGTCCAGGTTACTCTTAGTCATTGAAAGTAGGTCAACATCCAGGAGTTACTATTGGACTTTTTGGGCCCATGATATTGTACCACATGTCCAAAAAAGTCCAATAGACTACTTTTAAGGGCAATACGGGGACTTTCGATTTGGATAAAACTTATTAGGACTGAATTGAATCTGACGATCAATTTGAGCGAATCAGTCCCAAAACTATTTTTGGAAAATGTGCTCATCTCTACTGTAGGTGCCACAATACAGGGCTCAAATAATACCAACTTATAGTGACTAGATAAGTGCTCTATATCTAAAAGTAATAATACCGCTATACAATAGCTAAATAATACTGAATATTGAGCTTAGTGGAGGGTGCAAGGGCGTAGTCACAAGGGGTGCAGAGGTAACAACGGCTGTCATGACCTGGAGCCACAGGGGACCCAAAGGCCTGTCCACAGACCACTATTATAGATAGCACATGGGGGTTTTGTTACATATTTTGCATTGGGGCCCCTGAGCTTCAAGTTACGCCTTTGGGTGGGTGCAATTCTTGGCCACCATACCACCCAAGTTGCCCTACTTTGGCACCGCTCTGGTCTTGTACCTGTAAGAACCATGTATACAGTTCATTTTTGGATCACTGTTCCTTTAAGAATTCAAGTTTTATTCTTAAAACAATAAAACTAATTCTGAAAAACTCATTCTGAGAGATGGACATGTTGATATTACTTTTGCTGCCTCTGTTCTCCGACGCTCTACAATTTGTTATCTTCAGGTTTTCTTCCAGAGCGATAGACGGGGGAAGTGCTCTCAGTAGAAAACTCTTCAGTCTCCGCACTTATTAGATTGGTAAATTGTATCTTTCCTCCTGGTGTTTACTTCAAAAACGTGTTAATCCTCGGTGGCTCAGCGGTTCCCCCGGTTTGCGGTCTCCTCGGGATGATGAGAACAGATTACATGATTTACCTATTAATATGATGCCTTTGATGCGAGGGCTCCGGGAAAATGCTTAATCTTAGGTATTAATCATATTTCACAGTTTACAATCACAAGTCACAGAGAAATTGCTTCATGTCAAATGTAGAAACAAGATGAAATGTAGAAGTCGCCTGCTCATTTATTAGTACAGTCCTTTAATCCAGCATCCCATAATTCAGATGGTGCAGAACCCAAAAATAAGGCGGAATCTGAACGTTCTCTATCTCTGCAAGTGAGGGGTATAAAGTTTTTGAGGACCATGTGATAAACCAGGCCAGGAGATCAACTGCATCATTTGTTACCGGATTAAACAGATTTTACTTATTTATTTATTTTTATTTAATTCTAGAATCTAAAGATCTGATCTTTATATTATTTGCGTTATTATCCAATACCATAAAGAGTATCTACCATAGAGAAAGCCCACGATATAGGGAGAGAGAGAGGGGCTCAGCCCTTGTTGGTCCAGTCCCTGCACAGAACCTCCTGCTCCAGAGAAGCTGCATATAAACACAGCAAGTCTATGTTAAATTGGGCCAAGGGTCATGGAAAATGGGTGGATGGGGAACCAAACACCAGGCCTTGGGATGCTCAAATTGATCTTTAATGTGGGGTTCCTTTACTTTACTGCAGGTACCTAATGGAAACTAAAATTGAAAGTTACTGTATATACTAGTGTTGGTCAGTCTCCTTCCCTTTTGGCAACTGTAATAGTCCCAAGTAAGGTCCCAGTCAGCCTCCTCCTTCTTCTGGCAGTCATAAATATTCTTCACAGTAAGTTCCCAGATTGTTCCTTCTTCTAGCGACCATAAATATAATCACCAGTAAGGTCCCAGTCAGTCTCCTTCTTCTTCTGGCAGCGATAAATATAATCCCCAGTAAATTCACAGTCAGTCTCCTTCTTCTTTTGGCAACCTTAAATATAGTCCCCAGTAAGTCCTCAATCAGTTGTCTTCTTCTTTCTGGCAGCTATAAATATAGTTCCCAGTAAGTTACTATTCACTCTCCTTCTTCTTCTGGCATCCTTAAATATAGCCCCCAGTAAGTTTCCAGTCAGTTGTCTTCTTCTTTTTGGCAACTATAACTATAGTCCCCAGTAAGTTACCATTCACTCTCTTCATTCTTCTGGCAACTGTAAATATATTCCCCAGTTAGTTCCCAGACTCACCCCCTCTGGCAGCTATTAATATAGTTCCCAGTCTCCTCCTTCTTTTGGCAGTCATAAATATAGTCCCCGGTAAGTTTCCAATCAGTCTTCTCCAACTTCTGGCAGTCATAAATATAATCACCAGTAAGATCCCTGTCAGTCTCCTTCATCTTCTGGCAGTCATGAATCTACTTTCTAGTAAGTTTCCAGTCTCCTACATCTGCTTGCAGCCATAAATATAATTTCCAGTAAATTCCTAGTCAGTCTCCTTCTTCTTCTGGCAGCCATAAATATAGTCCCCAGTAAATTCCCAGGCACTGTGTTATAACTAGATCATAGCCCAAGGGGGTGGTAGATATAACAAGGATAATACACTGTATCACTTTTTTCTTGAGGATTCCTTTAAGTTCTCTTCTCTGTGATGGACACGTAAATCCTTGTACCATGTTGTACTGAGACTAAAGCAATGACTATTAATTCCGCCTTTCGCTTGTTCTGCCGCTCTTCACATCACACCTCGCTTTCTCTTGCCATTCCCCCTGTGAGTGAAGTGTAAGTATGATTGTTCTTTATCACTTTCAAGACGTATGTTTTCATCCGCTCTTTCTCTCCTCCTGTTGTAATATTTGCTGTCACAGAGTTGTTATTATCTATAAAACCTTCTCTTCAGCTACAGAAGACTTGTCAAAAACTGTAAAAATTCTTGGACGTGGCATTAAAGATACAATAGAGTAATGGGCATGAGATAAACAATGGTTGTCATCAGAATGAAGACTTACTGACAATCAGATGTTTCTCAACTTTTTATCTTCAAGAGGTTGTCACAGCCCCGCCCCTATGATTATGATAGTTTTGTTGCCCTGAGGTCGAATGAGGACATGTTGTCGTAAAGAGCCTACCACCATCAAAATTGGTAACTTACTCATTGGCAGTTAGTGACATAGTGAAAGTACAATTTTGTTGTCAAGAAAATCAATTCTTAATCGATATGCAAATGAGCTGTTTGGCCATGCCTACCAGAGCCCTTGTGTATGCTACATTTAGAACTAGAGATGAGGGAAATGGTTCATAAAGAGCCACGCTCGTTACAAATTTTCCAAAAATTTCAGGTTCTTCAGCAAAGGATTCTACCGACCTCTTTTCTGATGTCACATGCTCCAGGGTTATCAATGAGATCTGTGATTGGGTGTCAGTGGTCACGTGGGACTCGCAGACACGACCAGCTTGGACTCACTTGGACTCAGAGTCATGATAATGGCACACCCCACCTGACCACAGGGAGGGTAACGTTGGAGAAGAGGCTCACATCTCAAAGTGGGTGCCAGGTGAGGGAAGGTGAGTATCTCTAAAATATTTTGTCCACCCTCCCCCTGAGCCTTGTGGAATTCACAATGGTGACAATAACAGGCACTCCTAAAATATGTGTAGTAGTGTGCCAGTTTGGCCACAACTAAGTCCTTAATGTCGGGCATGAATATCTCTCAAGAATTTCAAAATATTTTGAGCAATGAATTTCCATTTATAGATACCATACCTAGGAATTAATCTGGAATTTTCAGTTAAAAACTTTATTGAATGTCATTATAAGCCCTTAGACAAAAGGATAAACACGAGACTTCATGGTTTGGAAAACTTCATAAAATAATTATACTACCTAAAATATAATCCCTATACCCATTCCCAAAAAATATACTAGCCAAATGTCTAAGTTTGCATGGGCAGGGAAATGTCCAAGGCTTGCATTCCAGCTAATGACCCGACATAGGGGAGTGGGTGGAGTGGGTCTGCCCAATTTGCCCAACATAAAGCCTCTTAGACCAGTTAAAATCATGGTGGTCTTTGGATTTTACAAAATGTTGGGTAGACATAGAAATAGTAGCTGTACAAGAGAACCTGTTTACTACCCTATATGTTACTTCCTTAAAGGGGTATTCCCAACTCTTATCTATAAGCTATCTATCTGCTAGCTTATGTAAATTCAAGAGTTTTCCTAAATACATTGCTTTAGCAATGGTACTTCATTTGCTGGCTATGTGAGATTATTCCTCCCATAGTTTACACATCGTTGTCAAGGCGCCTGGCCTGTTATCTGATCCAGGATGGATGGCTTGTCTCACTGCTCTCTGGAGGGGGTGGGGGCTGAGTTCTCTGTATTACTTTCATAGCTGATATCTCCTGCACTGTGGTCTGGATAATCAGGTCAGCTAATTGCATGTTGCTGATAAAGGCTCGGACACTGTAACTAATCTCTCTATATAAACACAAATATAACATTGAGTTCAATGCAAGTCCGTTGCCTATCCTAGCAGCATGCAAGTGTTCTCCAAACCTGTGTAATGTAATATACATTTACTGTGCATATTATTTGTTCTGCATTAATATAGATTTCTTGTAATCATAATAAATATTCTCTCATGGTAAAGGCAATGTCTATATCTACTGAGGTTCTTCAAGGTGTCCTGTCCATCAAACAGGCAAGGCCGCCCATCACCTTGTTGGTGAATACAGGAAGTGAGAAGAAGAGACAGCTGGCAAACTGGTGAGAGAGGGAGATGGGGAAACCCTCATGTGATGGAGAGTTGTTAACAGGTCTTGTTACATACAGTAATTTGGAACTGTATTGTTAGTCTGAAGTGATCTCCAAAAGTGATCCACTTTATACATGAGACATGACCCTCAAGTCATATGAGGGTTATCTTCTTTGTAGAGTTCATATTGTCAAAAATGGTTCTTCCATTTGGCTCTCCACAAAGGCATTATTGGTGAATTTGGTGATCATAAACATTAGATTAAAGTAGGTTGAACCTTCTGATTTCATTGGCACTGGTGGACCATCTAATCTGTATGGAGAAGTTATCAGGATTGTGCATATTGAATTTCAACATACCCGACATGTTTTCTTTCTTCTGGGGCATCTTGCAGTGACATACTTCCATCGTCCCACTGAGAAAAGACACATTCCTGGCCGAATTGAGCATGCATGTGTAAGGTGTTGGGGGTCACGAGGAATAGTTGTTGACTGAATAAAAGTTAAATCTCAGTTTCTGAAGTGTTTGACCAGATTTAGTTAAAAAAGATTGAAAAATATTCAAATGTGAACCTCGACTGAAAACAAAAACTTTTTGGTATCTCCTAATTTCTATAGTTTTTACTTTTTTTTTCTTTTTTATCCTTCGTTAACATCTCAATGTTACCGCCCGAGTCATCAGAGGCGTCAAGAAATATTTACATACAGCACATTTAGAAGCAGGACTCTTCTATACACCCAAAAAGCGTTCTACAGCAACACATTAAGGTAGGATATATGTGCAATAGAGGACTCATTAAAACAGATTGGCTGCGCTCACTGTGAGGGAAATCTGCCAAAAATGAGACCTAACCGCCATGATTTCATACTGCGAGGGTGTTTAGAAACACAAAATTCTAATGAGCTTTTTCTTGGAAGATTAATTTAATTGGAAATCATTTTAAAACGAGTGAAATGGCCAAAATTACTAGACAGGAAAATCTCATTTCCATGTGCACATAGTTATACAATAGCGGAGAGGATATCGCTGTGCCGATGACTAAATGTTGCATCGGAGACAACTAAAGTACCAAAGTAGTCGGAAAAACCCATGCAAAACAACATTGTAATCCTAGATTTAGGCTCCTCTCGTGTTCTATGTAGTCTCTGGGGCTCGCAGAGTAAAGGACATAACAGTCTACTAAATGTAACTCTACACCAAACGGAACAAGAATTGGCAGAACCAATAACAAGGTGAAATTAACAACTATCTAGTAATAGAATGGAGCAGAAATACTCAACACAGCTGCTGGGGGACACTAGGAAACTTGTATGGGTAAATACAACTATGGTCATTTGGAGTCTGAGATTAAATTCCTTTTGGGACAAGGGGTCCTGTGTGGGTGGATGGAGTGTCTTACACACTTTTCATTGAAAAGATGTAACGCAAAATGGCCGTGAAAAATGGCACTTTAATAGGCTACCAATAATCCAAAACTGCTCTGGTTAGCAGAGTTTAAAACTAATCCAAATTATTCATCAGAGCTCTCCGCAAGGCAGGGTGGACTTAGCTGCTTGGAACCCAGGTTGTATCCAAAGAACACTGGGACAAATTCATCATTCCTTCTAAGCCAAAAAACTGGCGTAGAGGGAAGAGGTGCATGTTAGGCAAGGCATGTTAGGGCAAGGCCCCTTCTTGCAGTAAACGTGCGCCTCAAGACCTGTGAATGTGGGCAGAGTGGGGCGGGGATCAGGGAGGCATTCCCGCCAAGGTCCAACACATTTATTATAACTCATACTAGTTTACAATGGAAATTGATGCCAGTTCCTAATGGTGTAGATTTCCAATCTGGCTCAGGGACAGCAGACAGATTTATGAAGAGGCCAGAGCCTCTTCATAAATATTTCGGTCGCTACGCTAATCACACTGTATATTAAGAATGATGAACGAATCATCAGTCTTAATAAATTTACCCAATGTATAAAGAAAGAAGTACACTTGCAGGTCAAGGACCAAACCAGAAAACCTATAGTAGACAGAGCAAATAATACAACACCCGGGCTCAGAGAGACCAAGAATGTACGGAATAGCCAAAAAGAAAGCAGAAAAATAACAGTAGAGATGATCAAACTGGTTTGTAGTGAACAAAGAAATTTCAAAAAATCTTGGGTGCTGCCAATTTTTGGGATTGACCACCCACAAATCATTATTATACTCTGCAGTCTCTTTATAACTCAGAGTGTGAGAAAGGATAAGAGAGGTGGGGAAAGGTAAGTATCAGTTTCTGAAATGTAAATTGTGGGCGAACCTCACATTCACAAAATGGATCTTGTGATGTTCATCCATCATTAGGTACGGTACCAGTAGTCAAAGCCATGGTCAAGTCCAGGAGGTGTCAGACAAAACCAAATCAAAAAGAGAGCTGTTAATCAATAAAGCAAGCCGAAATCTGTATGCCAGGAGATCATCAGTAAAACAAGATGAGGTACTAGGACAAAGAGCACAAAGAGACTAGATACAAGATGCAATCACAGGCAAGTATCTGTGTCAGGATAAAATACTCTGCTTCAACCCTTGGACGCAGAACTAGAACCCTGATTGGCTTTGCCTCCCAAGCCTCTGACTGACTAGCTGAGCAGACCCTGCCACAGTTTGACTGGTAGGCATAGCAACCTTAAACCAACACCCACATAGGGAAGGCACATACCAGACAGAATGTCCCCAACATGTTATCCTTAGCATAGCCATAAATATCTGATATGTGGGGGATTAATAGGTAGCCTCTGCACCAATTAGCTGTGCGGGGCTGCTTCCAGTGCCTGTACTATACACAATACAGTTGGCTCCAGTCCCCCATATAGTGGACGGGCATTGGTACTGCAGCTCCGCTCCAATTGACTTCAATGGGAGCTGAGCTGCTTTACCAGTGCCCAGTGCCTAGTATGGTATGGGTGCCAGAAGCAGCCTCGTACAGCTGCCCTCTGTTGGTCTGCCCACAGGTCATATATTTGTGACCTATCCCATTGGCCTCAAACACTTTAATCCTGGGCATAAACCCCTTTAGGATTCCTGACAGGAATGGTGTATTGAGACTTATGGTCGGGCAATGCTCCATGGGAAAAAGTATGAATCTCATACCATCCAAACAAAAAAAAAGTCCTCCAGAAAGACGAGGGAGCCATCCACAGACAGCTATTTCGGAGTTCTTGTCCTTCTTCAGTTGGGGTACTGCTTCTCATTGACAAGAGATAACTGGCCTACACTTGGCATCAAAATAGAAACTTTCTCTTTAAAAAAAACCCCAGAATTTTTGTACATATCTCTGTTTCTAGCATATTTAGGCTGAGAGGATTTCAAATTTAATCTTTTTGGCTCACAAGAAATTCTCCAAATAAATTCAACTTACGACAAATCGCTTCACAAATTTCTATTTCGTATCAGCCATAACAGAGGAAAACTTTAGCACTTGCCAGGCTTTTATCTGGCACCGGCAGCCGCTTGGCATTGGAGTGCAGAGCTCAGAATGAAATCCTGAATAAGAAGGAATAATAGGAATTCTACTTACAGCTAAGGTGTGCATAGAAATGAACTAATCCACTCGGCTGGCAATTATAATTTGTTTGAAATAATTTGGATAAGATTTCATTTGGATTATAATATTTGTTTAATTGAAATTTGCTTCAGTTTGAGGTATCGTTATCCTACTTATGCCAAGGTCACATAGAATTATCACATCATAGACTCTACCACAAAAACCCTGGGGTCTCATTCAACCTATGATTTTGATTAAAATTTCTTAACTGTAAAAAGTTGAGCAATTGTACTGGGTCAAAAATGTGACAAATTTACCAAAATATCTCAGAATCATTGAAATGTTACACAAATTTGTGAATAATAATAATAATAATTTTTATTTATATAGCGCCAACATATTCCGCAGCACTGTACAATTTGTAGGGTTCAAGTACTGACAAAAAAGATACATTACAAAGTAATATTCAATTCACACACTGGGACTGAGGGCCCTGCTCGCAGGAGCTTACAATCTATGAGGTAGAGGGGGTGACACAGGAGGTAGCAGGGGCGGCATCGGAGGTAGCATTGCTTATACAATGGTCAGACAATTCTGTAATAGAGGTTACTGTCATTACACATATATAAAGCTGTATGAGCCGTCACCAGTCGTGTCCTTTAACGTGCAGATGGTGCCTGGACATGTAAACAGGGCCAGTTTTAGACAAAGTGGGGCCCTGGGCAAAATTAAAAGCGGGGCCCCAAATGCTGATATGCAAACAACACCATCGTCTTCCAGTGACAGCCCCTATAATAACGCCTCCTTTCTGCCAACAAAAAAGTAATAACAAGCCCCATTTTACCACACACAATTCAAATGAGCACCTTTGTACCACCTAATAGATTTTTGCACCCAGTCATCAGTTACTATAGCGCCTCCTTATAAATAATAGTCCCTGCTTATAAATAATATTACACCTTTATCAGTAATAGCGCCCTTATAAATGATAACTAGTGCCCTGTATCAGTAATATTCCCTCTTATCAGTAACAGTCACCCCGTAAAAATAATACTGCTCCCTTATAAATAATAGCCCCCTCATAAATAATAGTTACCCTTATAAATAATAGTCCCCATTATCACTAATAGCCCCCCTTTATAAATAAGCACCACTTAACAATTATACCCCCCTTATAAAAAGTTCCCCTCTTATAAATAATAACTCCCCCTTATAATGGATGCCTTATATATAACAGTTCCCCCCTTATAAATAATAGCCCATCTTATAAATAATACTTCCCCCTTATAACAGCCCTCTCATACTTAAGTTTCCCAATTATATATATTGTAACCCACCCTTATATATAATAGTTCTCCGTTATACAGTGTCGGACTGAAGGGCCTTAGGCCCACCAGAGGAACTTGTTCTGGGGCCCCACCCAGCAGCTTCCTGCTAATAGCCTACACCACGGCTCCTTCACTGAAGTCTTACATATGTGCTGACTATC
Source organism: Leptodactylus fallax (assembly GCA_947044405.1). Lineage (NCBI taxonomy): Eukaryota > Metazoa > Chordata > Amphibia > Anura > Leptodactylidae > Leptodactylus > Leptodactylus fallax. The sequence continues at coordinate 577,827 of CAMRHE010000549.1, read as the reverse complement.
TGGTGTTACTGAGTATGTTCCCAGTATAGTCAGCCCCTAGAGTACTGTGCAGGCCCCAATAACTCCAGGGCCGGTTCATGCACAGTACTTTATGGGGAATGACATGGCCATGGAGCACTACACGTATGTGCAAGATTATAGTGAGGGAGCTGTGATGCAGACATAGCACACAGGGCTGCCAGCAAGAATTGTGAGCCCCCCCCCCACAGTATAATGCTCCACATGGTATATAATGCTCCACAGTATAAAATGCTCCCCTGAGCCCCCCATAGTGGCCCCACATGGTATGTAAGGCTCCACACAGTATAATACTCCACAGTGGCCCACACAGTATACTACCCCTTAGTGGCCCCAGACAGTGCAATATGCTCCCCAGCAGCCCCACACAATATAATATGCTCCATACAGTATAATATGCACCCCACAATGCCCCCCCACAATGCTCCAGTGGCCTAACACAGTATAACATGCTCCATAATGACCTCCACACAGTATAATATACTCCCCAGAGGGGTCCCCCACAGTATAATATGTTCCCCACAGTCCCCCCCAGTATAATGCTCTACAATGGCCCCACAGAGTATCATATGCTCCCGAAAAGCCCCACACAATATAATACACTCCACAGTGGCCCCACACAGTATAACAAGCTCCCCACACTGTCCCTTCCCCCAGTATAAAGCTCCACAGTGGCCCATAGTATAATAAGCTCCCCAGAGGGCCCCCGCTAGTATAATGCTCCACAGTGCCCCCTCCAGTATTTTGCTCCACAGTGGCCCCACGCAATATATTAAGCTCCTCAGAGCGTCCCCCCAGTATAATGTTCCACAGTAGGCCCCACGCATTATAATATGCTCCGCAGAGGGCCCCCTAGTATAATGCTCATTAGTCCCCCCGAATAATGCCCCACAGTGGCGCCACACAATATAATATGCTCTGCTGATGCCCCCCCCCAAGAATAATGCTCCACAGTGACCCCACTCAGTATAACATGCTCCAGAAATGGCCTCCACACAGTATAATATACTGCCCAGAGAGGTTTCCCCAGTATAATACTCCACAGTGGCCCAAAACAGTAAAATATGCTCTCCAGAGCCCCACCCAGTATAATGCTCCACAGTGGCCCAAAACAATATAACATGCTCTCCAGAGCCCCCCCCTTCCCAGTATAATGCTCCACAGTGGACCAAAACAGTATAATATACTGGGGGGGCCCCTCTGGAGACCATATTATACTGTGTGGGGAAACCGTGGAGCATTATACTGGGGGGGGGGCTCTGGAGAGCATATTATACTGTGTGGGGCCACTGTGGAGCATTATACTGGGGAGGGGCCCTCTGGAGAACATGTTATATTCTGTGGGGCCTCTATGGAGTATTATAAAGTGGGGGGGCTCTGGAGAGCATGTTATATTCTGTGGGGCCACTTTGGAGCATTATACTGGGGGGCCCCTCTGGAGAGCATATTATACTGTGTGGGGCCACTGTGGAGCATTATACTGGGGGGCCCCTCTGGAGAGCATAATGCTCCAAAGTGGCCCCACATAATATAACATTATCTCCAGAGCCCCCCCCCCACATTATAATTTTCCACAGAGGTCCCACAGAATATAACATGCTATCCAGAGGGCCCCTTCCCCAGTATAATGCTCCACAGTGGCCCCACACAGTATAATATGCTATCCAGAGGGGCCCTACAGTGCTATTATATTATACTCTGGGGTCTATTCAGACCCCAGAGTATAATCGAAGGCCCGGGGGAGGTGAGGGAAAATAACAAACAGTTATACTCACCTTGTCTTACCTCTGCTGGGCCTCCTCGCGCTGCTCCGCTATCCCCGCCGGCGACCGCTTCTTCTTCTCTGCGGCTGACGTCACGCGTTGTGGACGTCACCGCTGAGGCCTGTGATTGGGCCTCAGCGATTACGTGAGGCAAGCTGTCAGCACGCCCCACGTGATCGCTAAGGCTGAGGCCTGGCCTCAGCAGTGATGTCCGGAACGCCAGAAGATGACGTCAGACGCCAAGGACAGGTGAGCAAAAATGTTTGTTATTTTTACTCACCTCGGAAAGGGGCCCTGCGGTCCCTTTCTGTTATTCATTTGGCCGGGCCTGACTCCGGGATCTGGAGTCATCAGGTTCCGGATCCCGGGGGCCCCTTTGGGGACGGGGCCCTGGACAATTGCCCAGTTTGCCCCCCCCCCCCCCTAACGCCGGCCCTCGATTTGATAACACTTTATTTTTTTACTGCAGAATCAGACTGACCTGTCTTTCTTTTTTTTGACTGATGCTCCTACCAGAAACACCTGCTGCTCTCTCTGTATACAGTACGACTGACTCTTCCTGACGTCAGAACGCTATACACTACGTTCTTACGTTTACGAAGCCCAGGAGGAGTCAGCAGCAGTGTTCTCTGAGGTGAGCATGTTCAATAAACTTAATACAGCCGTGCACCCCCTGCTGGACTGGAGGCTGGGGCGGAGGTGGGGCTCTCTCATAACAGTATGACAGATACACTCAGCAGCTCCTATAGAGCCCTCCCCGAAGTCCCTGCTCGCACGGCCGCTGCGCAGCTAGAAACTGACAGCGCACAGCCCAGCGGCCGCCCGCCCGCACAGTGAGTGACCCGGCAAACGAGAGGGACGGTCCTTGATCATTCATGGTGTGTCGGATTAGGCAGCGTAGCGCAGGGGGCCCCTTAAACTGCGGGGGCCCTGGGCAATTGCCCAGTTTGCCCCCCCCTAACGCCGGCCCTGCATATAAAGCTAGTCTGATACGGCATCATATCCTGTGGGGTAATGCGGGAGCGTGAACAGAGGGTATGTTTTAGGGAATATAACTACAGATGTGTCTTTAGTTTGCGCTTGAAGCTGTGGAAATTGGGGGTTAATCTGATAGTCTTGGATAGAGCATTCCAGAGAAGTGGTGCAGCTCGGGAGAAGTCTTGTATACGAGCGTGGGAGGTTCTGATAATAGAGGATGTTAGTCTTAGATCATTGAGTGAACGGAGAGTACGGGTTGGGCGGCGATAGACAGAGATGAGGGAGGAAATGTAGGGAGGTGCAGCATTATGGAGAGCCTTGTGGATGAGGGGGATAAGTTTATATTGTATTCTGTATTGAATAGGCAGCCAATGTAGTGACTGGCACAGACCGGAGGCATCGCTGTAGCGTCTAGACTGATAGATGAGCCTGGCCACCGCATTCAGAATAGATTGTAGAGGGGAGAGTTTAGTAAGGGGAAGACCGATTAGTAAGGAGTTACAGTAGTCAAGGCGAGAGGGAATCAGGGCAACAATAAGTGTCTTTAGTGTATTTGTGGTAAGGAAAGGGCGGATTCTGGAGATGTTTTTGAGGTGGAGATGACATGAGCGTGCGAGTGATTGGATATGGGGGGGGGTGAAGGAAAGGTCTGAGTCAAACAAAACCCCGAGGCAGCGGGCATACTGCCTAGGAGTTATGGTAAGGCCGGAGACTGCAATGGAGATATCAGGGACAGATCTATTAGATGGTGGAAACAGCAGTAGTTCAGTCTCTGAGAGATTCAGTTTCAGATAAAGCAAAGTCATGATATTTGAGACAGCAGAGAGGCAGTCACTGGTGTTCTGTATTAGTGCAGGGGTGATGTCACGGGATGACGTACAGTATATAATTGGGTGTCATCAGCATAAAGATGGTAGAAGCCAAATCTAGTGATGGTTTGTCCAATGGGGGCTGTGTAGAGGGAAAAGAGCAGGGGACCTAGGACCAAGCCCTGAGGAATCCCAACGGCGAGGGGAAGAAACAGAGCCCGCAAATGATACACAGAAAGTGCGGTCAGAGAGATAAGAGGAAAACCAGGAGAGCGCGGAGTCCGTGAGGCCGACAGAATGGAGCATAGTGAGGAGGAGTTGATGGTCAACAGTGTCAAATGCTGCTGAGAGATCTAGAAGAATAAGAAGAGAGAAGTCACCTTTGGATTTAGCCGTCAGGAGATCATTGGAGACTTTTGTGAGGGCCGTTTCAGTAGAGTGCAGAGTGTGGAAGCCAGATTGTAAGGGGTCAAGAAGAGAGTGATCAGAAAGATAGCGGATTAAACGAGAATAGACTAAGCGTTCCAAGATTTTGGAGATAAAAGGAAGGTTAGAAACAGGTCGATAGTTAGCAGCAAAGGACGGGTCAAGGGAAATTTGAGAAATGTAGACTTTGACCTGATATGACATTGGCAGACCAAGAAATTTTGTTGGGAAAATTGTGCAAGATAACAACAAATTAATCCACTCCCCCAAATATATCTCACTTTATGTTAGTTTTTGAATGTACAATTAGTCCTGGACTTAGTCACTGTCTTAGGAATCTCAATATCAGCGCTCCCACCTCTCCTATTTTTTTTGTTCTGCTACATAGCGCCATTATATCCCACAGCGCTTTACAGATATTGTCAACATTGTCCAAGTAGAGCTCACAATCTAAGTTCCCTTTCATAACGTCTTTGGAGTGTGGGAGGAAACCCACGCAAACACAGAATATACAAACTCCATGCAGATGTTGTACATGCCTGAATTCTAACCCACTTTAAGTTTCCATGCCTACCAGTCAAACTCTGGCTGGGCCGACTCAAAGTGCTGCCTCACTGTTGTATATTTCTAATTTGGCTGTATCTGTGTTTTCCTGGATTTGACCGTGGCTTGTGTTTTACTTTGACTACTATAGGGTTTCTGGTTGGTCCATAGTCTGCAAGTTCACCTATTTTCTGGCACCTTGTTCTGGAGTTGCAACCTGGATCCTGAAGTAGCCAAGTCCATCCTGCTGTACAGTGAGCTCTTGTGAATTACTCAGGGAAACCTTAAACTTTGCAAACCAGAACAGTGTTGGATTATTGGTAGTTTATTTCCATCGATTTCACTGTTGGAATTACCTAAGTGTCAATTCCATGACATACTTGCTGGACCAAAAGACAATGGTAAAATTGGCCACCATGGTAGATACTGTATGCGTTATTGCCCCTCATTCAGTATCATACACAGAGTACGGGGGACTTTATATACATAACATAGGCTTTCAGAGGAAGTTCCTGACACTACCACTATTAATCAGGGTGGGCTATCCTTACCCCTTCCATTTCCATTTTTCTTTACTTTCTTTGATAACTTTTTAGGTAATGTAGAGATCACATCCCACCACATATTAACATTGAGACAAGACCAACCCAAAATGGGTCTCCTCCATTCAGAGGCTCCAGTGCAGGTACAAGAGTAGCCCTATTATATCTACACCCTTACCTTGGTTGTTGTATTGTTGTTGCGAAGAGAACCACAATCGATTCCAGAAGAAGACATCTTGACATTTGATGGTTGTCTCAGTAAGCAAACCCAAGTCCATCTGCAACTGCTACTCCATTCAAGTATTCCAGACCAGGGTATTGCTACTAAGGAGGAATGAGTTACACTCAGTTCTGGTGTTCATTTGGGGTCATTTGGAGACTATTAAATTAGTAAACTGACTTTCAAGGAGACAGCAGACCCAGTTCCTTGAGTCCACCAGATAAAATGATTCTGGGGGCCCACCCTACAACATCCCATAGGAAATAGAGCATAGTATCCTTAAAATTTGCGTGTCTTCTGCTGTATCATTACACTGGGCCCACCCGAAGATACTCTGGTACTCTGGCGAGCCAGTCCAACACTGGGTGGACCTCTTGTTATATCTTGCAAGATCCAAAATATATGCAATATAATGCAACTTTTTGAAGGTCACAGTGTTACATAGTTTCACCAGGAAAATATATACTCTGAACATATACCGAGTAAGTTATTGGCCACTTAGCTCAACCATGATAAAACCAAAATCTGATATTACATAAGATTGCTGGTAAAACCTACTACACATCTCCTGTTTTTCTCGTGATTTCTGTTGGTTCATGAAGAGTTTCAAGCTATTCTCTGGCCAATTTTGGAAAAATTAGACCGTAAGCTCCACTGGGACAAGGAATGATAGGACTTATGAATTTCTCTGCACGCTACTGAGAAACATGCGGTTTCTATAGAAATAAAAGAAAATGATGATGATAATAATAATCTCTGCTCACTAAGCGTCTTCCTTACAGCAAATGCCATATTAAATTGCACGCTGCAATATCACCGACTCGTTTTTGACGTCTAAAATTGAACATAAAAATTAGTCTTTGGAAGAAAAAAAAATAATTACAGAGGAATATGGAGAAGCGCTCATTACCAAGATGCCTCATGCTGCAGATGTTTAATGAGAAGAAATATATAGGCTGGAGATACCGGTGGGTTTTGAAAGACAGAAGAAGAGAAATGTTGAAGTCTAAGCAACAATGAGGCTGTATCCAGAACGGAGTATGAAATCATTAGCTGGAGGAACGAAGCAGCAGGTGGAAATACAGAGCTGAATCGACAAAAGACTTTGTGGAAAATTCCATAAGTAAGAAACTAGAGTAGAGATAAAGTCATGGGGATGAGACATAATGGAGGCTGTAAGAAGCAATGGGCACTGTAGAAAGATGTTGGTCTGAGTAGCCCAAAAACTGAGCCCTGGACAAAGAAAATTGGAAGAAAATCAGCTGTAGTCCGAAAGAGAACTGCAACAGAACTCAGAATACTCGACGGGCGGCTGATCAAGAATATTTTGGGATGACATATTGGAGTCTGCATGAAGTAATGGATACTGTGTAAATCTTTAGGACTGGGCAATAGAGATGAGTGAAGTTTTCAAAAATTCGATTCGGCAACTTCGCCGAATTTTCCGATAAGATTCTATTTGATCCAAATTCAATTGCAGCGAATAAACAGCTATTTCCTGTTTTCAGAGAGCCGGGGTGGGCGGTGGGTGGCAAAATGGCGGAACACCCTGCTCCATAACCGATCGGGGGTTTTAATACCTTGGATGCAGCGGTCAAACATGCCGTGGGCGCTCGTGAAGGGGTTAAAGGGCTTTGGTAACACAGGACTGGCGGCTGATTGGCTGCACGCATGACATTGTGGGTGATCCCGCATTCCCAGAGTTCCTTGCCCCACGTCCTAACATGTACAGCAGCCATTTTGAACACAATGAGATTCGTTACCACGACGTGTGAAGAAATACGTATTCGATGTGAATCGAATATTTCCTGAAATTTGGATCGAATTCCACTTCGTCAGCTTCGATTCGCTCATCTCTACTGGGCAACCCCGAAATGTTGAACCCGGAACAGAATATTTGGAAGAAAACCTGCTGCAGACTGAAGGGGAACTGCAACGGAAATCACAATACACTGGCTGGCTTACAGAACACTGACACAAATACTAAATTCCTACTTGAAGAGGATGAATAGTCAAAGACAGGAGGACTTCCATAAAAATATGTTGCCCCTTCCCATTTGTAAACTCTCTGACTTAAAAATTCACATACTGGGGCGAAATTACTAACCAACCTACATCAGTCTTCTGAAGTAGAAGGGTATAAATGTTGCACATCTTTGGCACATGGCCGTTTCTTGTGCCAAAGATGGGCCACACTTTTCCTTCTGTGCCTCGCTTGTCACTTTTTGGGAAAATGGGCAGAGTGGGGCAAAGAGCACAAGCTCCAGTTCCTGACTGGCCAAGATTTCAATAATGGACGGAGCCTCTTAATCATTCAGGGGCATCCCACATCATTCGAAGACTTTATTAAGACTGGCATAAAGAATATCAGTCTTGATAAATTCCCCTCACTGTATATAAACCAGAAGCTGGACTTTCAATGCATTCTCAATCTGACTCCCGTAGGAATGTGCTGAGAGTTTGATATTTGGTTCATATGAAATACACTACATGAATCGACAAGTCAGAGAGGAGGTTGAGTGAGGCAAATGGTGGTCTGGACAGAAGCAAATTTCGCTAAAATAAAGCGATTTGTATCTTTTTTACATGCATTAGCCCATTGACACACATTTAGATATGATGTTGGGGGGGACAAAATACACTTTTGGGAGCACTTCTTTAAAGAATACTCAGCTACGGAGTCACTTTACAAAACTTCTCTCTCCTTTGGACGTGCTTCCAAAAGGCTGGAGGATAAGAAACCGCATGCAGAAAAGGGGGCATTCAAGAAAGTCTGAAGAATAGGGTGTGCTCAAAAATATCTACAGGAGTAGATATTCCCAAACTGTGGATGGCGATCCCCTGGGGGTGCACGTAAAGATCTGTGGGGAGTTGTGAGCCATTCACTGTTCCCAATATGGTGCGCTACCTTCTAGAGTCCCCTCGCTCATTGTATCCCAGTCCAGCAATTTAGAACTGCAATGAGCACTTCCACCAGTACTGATGGTGGTGCAGATTGGCATTATGGATGCGTTGTGGGGTGAGCAGTGAGTAAGGATTTATTAATTACTAATGTCACATCAACCCCGAGGCATAGAAAAGGAATGGAGCAGAGCAGTGAGTAATAAATCCAGGTCATTCCTCACTCACTGGATATTTTACTTTGTGTGCGGGGCATTAGGGGAGCCATTATACTGTGTGTGAGGTCACAGAGGGGCCATTATACTGTGTGCGAGGTCACTGAGGGGCCATTATACTGCGTGTGAGATCATTGAGGGGCCATTATACTGTGTGTGAGATCATTGAGGGGCCATTATACTGTGTGTGAAATCACTGAGGGGTCCATTATACTGTGTGTGGGGACACGGAGGGGTTCATTATGCTGTGTTTGGGGGAATTGATGTGGTCATTATATTTTGTAAGTGTGGGCACTGAGAGGGCTATTATACTGTGAAAATGTGGGGGCACTGCAGAGGACTTTTTACTGTGTGTATGGGCACTGAGGGGGAATTATACTGTGGGTGGGGACAATGAAGTGGACTATTATACTGTGTTTCGGGACACTGAGGGGGCAGTATACTGTGTGGGTAGAAATAAGAGAAGAGGGCATTATACTGTTTTGGGGGTATGATGGAGCATTATACTGTGAATGGTATAAAGGGGGCAGGTGAAAGAGCAATTAGTACTTTTGTGAAGGGTAGAATAAGAGGCAGAATACAGGTATTGTTTTGGATCTTACAGGTACTTTTATTTTTTGAATGTGGCTAAGTATGCTAGATGGGGATCCCAAACATAGTTCTCACCAAAAAGTGTGTCCCATTTTCAGAAAGTTTGGGAATCATTGATCTATAGGATAGGGAGCAGTTTATTAGGTCAGAAGTATAAGAAGTGCTCAAGAATGTCAACAAACTACGGACCATTCACAAAGGTCTATAGGACAGTGAGAATAGAATAAAGTATGAAGAATAGGGGACACTCAATAAAGTCTACAGGAAATGGGGGCAATCAAGAATTTCTGAAGAACAGGGATGTGCAACAACATCATAGGATTTCACATAGTCTTCAGAATGGGGGGTCATTTAAGAAGGCCTACAGGATAGCAAGCATTCAAGAAGGCCTGAAGAACATGACACACTCAAAAATGTCTGCAAATTTGGGAACAATCTGTAATGTCTACAGAAAAGGGAACACTCTACAGGGTATGCAGCATTTCAGATGGTCTGAGGAATAAGGTGCATTAAAATGTCAATGAGATTGGGAATAGTCATAAGTGTCTACAGTAGTGGTGGAACTACCTTCGTAGCAGCAGAAATGTACTGTATGGGGGCCAATAAGGAGGCAATATACCATGTGGTGGGTAAGGTGGACTTTGTAACATGTAGAGCCAGTAAAGGGGGCTTTATACCATGTGAGGGCCAGTAAAGGGGGCAATATATTATGTGCGGGCCAGTAAAAGGGGTGTTATACTGTGTGGATACTGGTGAAGGGGACTTTATTTCATGTGGGCCTTGGTAAAGGGACGTTATGCTATTTGCTGGCCAGGAAAATGACGTTATGGGCAAACAGGAAAGAGGTTGTTCTACTGTGTAGGGCCAGTAAAGGGGGCTATATACCATGTGGGTCCAGTAAAAGGGGTGTTATACTGTGTGGAAAGATTAAAAGTTTGCTATGGCGCCCAGTCCTTGCTAGTTACACCCCTGGTCAACAGGAAGGGGAACAGTCAAGAATGTTGAGGGGAAAGGCATCCTTCAGGAAGGTCTTAAGAATAAGGGGTGCTCCAGTATGACTACAGGACATTGGAAGTTCTGAAGCATAAAAAGTCTACAAGATAGAAAAAAACTCATTGTCAAAGGTATAGGCAAAGCCCAAGAAGGTTTGAAGCATTGAGTGACCCATGGTTGTCTACAAAAACTTGAAGCATTCAAGAAAGTCTTAACAATAGGAGGTTCTTGTGAGTATCTGCAAGACTTCTTGAGCAGCATAACTAAGAAAAAGAAATAAATATAAGAAAAAAGTATTACCAGCTAAAAATCTATAATAAAAAGGTCACAGGATCTCAAGTAACTTCAGAAGACATAAAAGATGAATGATCTACAGCAATGGATTTCTCAGGTCAGGCCTATTAACTAGTCATCCTAGACGTCATGACAAAGATCACCCATGAGGCCTCACTGTGAGCATTCAATCAATAGGGATAACCAGAATTTAATAATGTGATACCTCATGGAGATGTCCAGGCCAGATATTATCAGGAGCTCGGAGGAGATGACCAAGAACAAAAAAAACACACCACGAAAACAAAAAAAAATTTTTGGGAGACCCCCCCACCCCCAAAAAAAAACAAAAAAAAAAAAAAAAAAAAAAAAAAAAAAAAAAAAAAAAAAAAAAAAGGAATAAAAAAAAAAAAAAAAAGGGGCCCCCCCCTTTCCGCCGGGGAATCAGAGACAGAACGGAAGAATTGCTTATAATAATACAGTTAGGAAGATATTTCACTGTGGAAGAAGATATCCAGTGACTATAAACCTGATATTACCGAAATCAGAAAATACTGTACATGAAATAAAGTGAGATGGTTTCCAGGTTATAATATTGTACATAGGGGGAAGTATTACAGTAGTTATATTCTAGTACATAGGCGCAGTATTATAGTAGTTATATTCTTGTACATAGGAGGCAGTATTATAGTAGTTATATTCTTGTACATAGGTAGTATTATAGTAGTTATATTCTTGTACATAGGAGCAGTATTATAGTAGTTATATTCTAGTACATAGGCGCAGTATTATAGTAGTTATATTCTTGTACATAGGGGCAGTATTATAGTAGTTATATTCTGGTACATAGGAGGTAGTATTATAGTAGTTATATTCTTGTACATAGGTAGTATTATAGTAGTTATATTCTTGTACATAGGGGGCAGTATTATAGTAGTTATATTCTTGTACATAGGTAGTATTATAGTAGTTATATTCTTGTACATAGGAGTAGTATTATAGTAGTTATATTCTTGTACATAGCAGCAGTATTATAGTAGTTATATTCTTGTACATAGGGGCAGTATTATAGTAGTTATATTCTTGTACATAGGAGCAGTATTATAGTAGTTATATTCTTGTACATAGCAGCAGTATTATAGTAGTTATATTCTTGTACATAGGAGCAGTATTATAGTAGTTATATTCTTGTACATAGGAGCAGTATTATAGTAGTTATATTCTTGTACATAGGAGGTAGTATTATAGTAGTTATATTCTTGTACATAGGAGGCAGTATTATAGTAGTTATATTCTTGTACATAGGAGGCAGTATTATAGTAGTTATATTCTTGTACATAGGAGCAGTATTATAGTAGTTATATTCTTGTACATAGGGGCAGTATTATAGTAGTTATATTCTTGTACATAGGGGCAGTATTATAGTAGTTATATTCTTGTACATAGGAGCAGTATTATAGTAGTTATATTCTTGTACATAGGAGCAGTATTATAGTAGTTATATTCTTGTACATAGGAGCAGTATTATAGTAGTTATATTCTTGTACATAGGAGCAGTATTATAGTAGTTATATTCTTGTACATAGGAGCAGTATTATAGTAGTTATATTCTTGTACATAGGAGGTAGTATTACAGTAGTTATATTCTTGTACATAGGGAGCAGTATTATAGTAGTTATATTCTTGTATATAGGAGCAGTATTATAGTAGTTATATTCTTGTACATAGGAGCAGTATTACAGTAGTTATATTCTTGTACATAGGAGCAGTATTATAGTAGTTATATTCTTGTACATAGGAGCAGTATTATAGTAGTTATATTCTTGTACATAGGAGCAGTATTATAGTAGTTATATTCTTGTACATAGGAACAGTATTATAGTAGTTATATTCTTGTACATAGGAGCAGTATTATAGTAGTTATATTCTTGTACATAGGAGTAGTATTACAGTAGTTATATTCTTGTACATAGGGGGAGTATTATAGTAGTTATATTCTTGTACATAGGAGCAGTATTATAGTAGTTATATTCTTGTACATAGGAGCAGTATTATAGTAGTTATATTCTTGTACATAGGAGTAGTATTATAGTAGTTATATTCTTGTACATAGAAGCAGTATTATAGTAGTTATATTCTTGTACATAGGAGCAGTATTATAGTAGTTATATTCTTGTACATAGGAGTAGTATTATAGTAGTTATATTCCTGTACATAGGAGGCAGTGTTATAGTAGTTATATTCTTGTACATAGGGGGCAGTATTATAGTAGATATATTCTTGTACATAGGAGCAGTATTATAGTAGTTATATTCTTGTACATAGGAGTAGTATTATAGTAGTTATATTCTTGTACATAGGGGCAGTGTTATAGTAGTTATATTCTTGTACATAAGAGCAGTATTATAGTAGTTATATTCTTGTACATAGGGGCAGTATTATAGTAGTTATATTCTTGTACATAGGAACAGTATTATAGTAGTTATATTCTTGTACATAGGAGGCAGTATTATAGTAGTTATATTCTTGTCCATAGGGGGCAGTATTATAGTAGTTATATTCTTGTACATAGGAGCAGTATTATAGTAGTTATATTCTTGTACATAGGAGTAGTATTATAGTAGTTATATTCTTGTACATAGGGGCAGTGTTATAGTAGTTATATTCTTGTACATAAGAGCAGTATTATAGTAGTTATATTCTTGTACATAGGAGCAGTATTATAGTAGTTATATTCTTGTACATAGGAACAGTATTATAGTAGTTATATTCTTGTACATAGGAGGCAGTATTATAGTAGTTATATTCTTGTACATAGGGGGCAGTATTATAGTAGTTATATTCTTGTACATAGGGGGCAGTATTATAGTAGTTATATTCTTGTACATAGGAGCAGTATTATAGTAGTTATATTCTTGTACATAGGGGCAGTGTTATAGTAGTTATATTCTTGTACATAAGAGCAGTATTATAGTAGTTATATTCTTGTACATAGGAGCAGTATTATAGTAGTTATATTCTTGTACATAGGAACAGTATTATAGTAGTTATATTCTTGTACATAGGAGCAGTATTATAGTAGTTATATTCTTGTACATAGGAGCAGTATTATAGTAGTTATATTCTTGTACATAGAAGCAGTATTATAGTAGTTATATTCTTGTACATAGGAGCAGTATTATAGTAGTTACATTCTTATACATAAGGACAGTATTATAGTAGTTACATTCTGTTACATATTCATTACTATTAATATGTCAGATTATCATGTAATTTCTGTTATATTCATTAGTGTAGGTCAGCGACATTCAGATTATTTGTCACACATGGGTGTAACACTTGTGAAATACGATAAAAGATACGTCAAGATTCCTTAGTCTGGAGACCATCACTTCTTTAGTACACATAGGTATATTAATATAAATGGCACTGATCTACAATGTCATACACAACCTGTGGATATGTTACATTTTTGGAAAGAAAACAGCCATATTGTCTATTCCTGTACAAAAGAGGCCATAACAACATAAAATAGGACTATAGACCATTGGAAAGACTGGACTATATAGTACCAGACAGAATACATTTTCCTATAGATTATCTAACACTAATCTATATATAATTGATCATTAACTTTAGGGCTAATTGCTAGATGGTCCCATTAAGAAACATTGATCCCACTCAGTGTCTTCTCCGGGGTTAACGTCTCCGTTTTTCCCGACTTACATTTTCTACAAGTCTTTGGCCACTTATTCGATCATCTCCTTGCAGGTCAATACTCTATGAAGGGGAAAACATTTACTCCTTGACTTAGAGAATGATAAATGTGACAATTTAGAGGAAGGTAAACGTGTTTTATGTAGCTTGAAATGTCAGCCATTAAGCCGTACGGCCTGAAATTCATAAATACTGATCTATAAAACAATATATCCGAGCTGTGTATCCGAGCTCGCCGCGCTCATGTCGAGTGAAGCTTCTCAATGTTCTCCTCTTGTTAAGTCCTATGAATAATTAACACCATCACGACCGGTAAGATGTTACATGCCTGTAATGTTATTCTCCAGGGTCCTATTGCTTTTGCCTCCTATGAAAAGGTTATGCTTTGAATTGTAATTGGGACATCCTCTATCCCCCCTGAGAATACTTGCTGACATTATATTTATCAAGGGAAGCACGGGAGGATTATGATAAATACTTCTGTGATCCAACATGTAACGTATGACCCATAAATATTCATAAACTCAGCCAGGCAGAAGAAGATGTCAAGGTTTATTCCTTACAAGGGATCCAGACTGATCAATGTCACATCTAGGGTAATGGCTCCCGACCATGCTCTTCTGCAGCCCCGGGATCCTTAAAACTTGACCATGGGTGGAGACAAACAAGCAGGGGTGTAGCTAAAGACTCATGAGCCATGATGTAAAAGTTCAGCCTGTTCCCCACACCCTCACTACTACATTCGCTTGGTCTCTTAAGTGACCTATTGATGCCGCACTAAGTCAGAAACCCTTTTAAGCCCCCACAAGGTTACAGTCCTCTCCTTCTGCCCCCAGCAAAAGAAAAGTACCCTTCTTGTGCCCCCTGCAAGGTAATTGTGCCCGAGCAAGGTAATAGTGCTCAACTTGTGCCCCCTGCAAGGTAATAGTGCCCGAGCAAGTTAATAGTGCTCTCCTTATTCCCCCTGCATGGTAGTAACAACCGAGTAAGGTAATAGTGCTCTCCTTGTGCCCCCTGCAAGGTAATAATGCCCGAGCAAGGTAATAGTGCTCTCCTTGTGCCCCCTGCAAGGTATTAGTACCCGAGCAACGATAGGTTCACACTAGCGTTCGGGCACACCATCCCAGTTTCCTCTTAAAATCGGCAGAGAGAAAAGTCCAGAAAAGACAACTTTTCTCTCCGCTGATTTCAGTATAAAATCGGCAGAAACCTGGTGAACCCCATTGTTATCTATGGATGGGGTCCATGGGTTTCTGCGGGTAACTGATTTTTAAGTGGAGAGGGTCTCTGTCTTTTGGGTCCCCAATCGTACCTGAAGGACGGAAACCCAAACGCTAGTGTGAACCTAGCACTAGGTAATAGTGCTCTCCTTGTGCCTCCCTGCAAGGTAATAATGACTTGAGCATGGTTAAAGAGCTCTTCTTGCCCCCCCATTAGGGAATAGTGCTCGATACATAGGAAAAAGTATCCCCTTGTGTCCGCATATAAGCAATAGTGCCCCCTTGTGCCCTCAATATAGGTAATAGTGTCCCCTTCTGACCCTCACATAGGTAATTGTTCCCCAACCACACAGGTAATAGTGCCCCCCCCCCCATAGCTGCCTTACCATCTAGGTGTACCCTTGGTACAGTACCAGGGGCGTAACTTGAGGAGGTGCAGAGTGTGCAGTCACACCGGGGCCCAGGAGCCTTAGGGGGCCCATAAGCACTGGCATCAGTATTGAGATTGCAGTTTCCATCTGGCCCATAAACCAAGGAGACCCACAGATTACCCCAACCACACTAAGGTTGATTAAACTCCTTAGCAGCCGTAACCATCACTATCAAGAACTCGCTGTAGGAATGAGGTAGGGGCCCCCAACAAAAGATTGCACCGGGGCTCACAAGACTTTAGTTACGCCACTGTATAGAACCACTGTCTGCATTAATGAATTCTGAAACAAGCATCTTCCTACACACGATGGGCCACCAGTATGTGATCTGTGGGGGTCTGACACCTGGATCCCACACAGGGTGTTGCACCTTCGTTGCTCCTAAAAGCTCATTTGAATATTGACAAAAACAGCAATATCTTAGCAAAGGAGGCAGTGAATCACAAGGGGAAAACACTGCTTGATTCAGGTGACCCTAACCTGTCTGTAGGGTCGGGGTGATCTGCTGGGGTCTGGGACAGAATCCCTTTAAGTTCTCCTTTCATTTGCCTTTGATAATGAGTGTCGAGCTCATCTCTGCAGCACTTCATGGGTTAAATAGTTCTTGCGGAGATATGGTACCGCGCTATTCTGCTTGAGATAATTAGGAAATTTTAATTACTGATTGTTCGGAAAAATAAATCATTAGATGAGAAAAGAAAGAAATATTGTAGAAATAAGGCTGGAGTTTCATCGACTTCCAAGAGCAGCCATTGTCTGTCCTGTATAAAGACGTCGCCCCCTCGTTCCTGCTCATCGAAAAGCTGCGCGGAAAATATTCCTGTATCTCACAATGATGTGTAACATCGGGGGAGCAGAACATCTATACAGCGGGAATATCTCATTGAGAACCTTGTATCCTAGATACGGACAACGAATACATAAAGCCCGTATGGAAAAAAGTATTGGGACACGTACACGTAACACCTACACGAGCTTTTATGACATCCCATTCTAAATCCATAGACATTAATATGGAGTTGCTCCCCATTTCTTCCACTCTTCGGGACTTTCTACAAGATGTTGGAGGTGTTTGTGGGAATTTTTGCCCATTCATCCATAGAACATTTGCAAGGTCAGACACCGATGGTGGATGAAAGGGTCTGGCTCGGCATCTCCATTCTAGTTCATCCCTTGGGTGTTGGATGGGGTTGAGGTTCGGGCTCTGTGTGGCCAGTCAAATTCATCCACACCAAACTCCACCAACTGTGTCTTTATGTACCATACTTTGTGCACTGGGGACAGTCATAATGGAACAGAAAAAGCACCTTCCCCAAACTGTATCCCTCAATGATGGAAGCGAATTGTCCAAAGATTGCCTTTTACGGAAACTAAAGGTTCTAGGCCAACCCCTGAAAAACAACCCCATAGCCTTACCCCTCCTCCACCAGACTACAACTGGCACAATGTAGTCAGGCGGGTAACGTTCTCCTGATATTCACCAAATCTACACTTGTCCATCAGATTGCCAGATAGAAAAGTGTCATTGGTGACTCCACAGAATGCGTTTCTACCAGTCCACTGGTGGCATTGTGCTCCATCCAACACTTAGCATTGTACTTTACACTGATTCAGCCAACATTTGGCATTGTTTGGTGATGTTAGCCTTGCATGCCGCTGCTTGGCCATGAAATCCCATGCCATGAAGCTCCCAGCGGGCACAGTTTTTGTGGTGATGGTAATGCCAGAGGAGGTTTGGACACACCATTTATCGAGTCAGTAGCGTGTTGGTGATGCAACTCTGTAACATTACATGTCCCTTACACTTTTCCACAATACCGCTCACAGGTGATGGAGGAATATTTAGGAAGGAAGACTTTTCAGGCAGTGACTCCTATCACAGGACCAGGTTGGCGCTCCAGAGAACTGGCCACTTGGTCACTAATATATGTAAAAGAGGACTGCAGGGCGAGGGGCTGAATTATATACACCAGGGGAAATGATCCCATTGTTTTCTCTACTCTGGGCACTGAGATGTGACGTATCATGTATGACTGGTGCATACAAGGAGCCTAGCGCAGAGAAGTGAGTAAGAAACTGATACTCACTACTCACTTCCGGCAGCTTGTAGGCCACATATAGATTTCCTTTGTCCCAGCCCAGCAGTTTAGAGGTTTAATGCATGCTCCCATGGGGGCACTCACTGACGTTACAGACCTCCCTGCTCCCTCTATGCTCTGGGGGCCAATGTCACATGAGACCCTGAGTGATGAGTCATAAATCTAGCTGGCCGCTCACTTCTTGGACATTATACTGTGTGCGGGAGCACTAAGGGGGCATTATACAGTGTGGGTAATAGGGGACAGTATACTATGTGTAGGGGCTTAAGCAGTTATTATGCTTTATGAGCACATAAGGGAGCATTATACTGCAGGGAGACACTAAGGGGACAGTATCCTGTGCGGCATTATATACTGTATGGAGGAAACTAAGGGGGCATTATAATATGAGGGGGAAATAAAGAAGAGTTATACTATATAGAGACTTAAAGGGGGCAGTATTATGTGTGGAATTATATACTGTATGGAGGGAACTAAGGGGGCATTATACTATGTGGGGAAATAAGGAGGCATTATACTATATGGAGACTTAAAGGGGCAGTATTCTGTGTTTGAGGGCATGATGGAGTACAGAATAGAAATAGAGAGCGCGACCTGTAACCAGCTATTGTGGCCTGTAAAATATTTCCAATTTTTCTTTCCTCCCCAAAATCAGTTCCGAAAACTTGCCACCTTTGATAGGACCTTGTTCAGCAGCTGCCGAAGCTTAAAGGAAAATTAGTGCCAACTTCTGCAAACTAGACCACAAAAGAGATGGGGCTAATTTAATTTTGGAGGCGATCTAAAGGAGGCGGGGCTAAAAAGCACCGTTATTTGGTTTTCACACGGAACCCCCATTTTGCTCTTCCTATAAGGCCGACTCTGACCTATTTCCGACCCTTAGCTATTTAGTCTACGAGTCCATGTGGAAAAACACAACCAATATTCTTCTCGCTCACGATTTTTCTGCCGCCTCATCCACAATCTTTTCATTAACTGCTTTGCTTATCGAAAAATGATTCAGTGTTTTTCAGACAAGACCAGGACGATTGACGTCAGCCGCTCATCTACTCTCCCATGATGCCTCGCTACATAATGATCATTTCGGTTTCATGGACAATAACACAAATTATATTATTACGTTCTGAACGATGAAAGTTTCTTGTTCCAGCTACAAGTGCTGTAATGATACCACAAATCATCAGATACAGACAACTCCATAATGAGTCACAAAAACAATTACCAACAAAAATGTCTCCAAATAGCTATTGAAGATGTGCGAGACGCTGATATGTACAATATGGCATTATAAAAGCCGTATACTTAGTCTTAGATTGAAGACCAGGGGCCCACATGCCTTCAATCTAGCACTAAGTATTTGGCTAAATAATAAGACTAGATTGAAGGGGAATAGGGACAAATACCCAGAGGTTACTGTCTTTTAATTCTTGATACTGATGTTCAGGTACTCTCAGCAGCATAGGCACCATGCCTGATTCTTTCTTTCTGCCCTTTGAAGAGTCAGTAGATTTAACTGCCAAAGCCCACTAGAATAAATGCATCAGGGCATATTTTATCCCATGTGCGATGTAATGTGATTTTAGACTGGGTTCACATCTGTACAAGAGTCTTCAATTGGGGTGGTAAATGAAAATTGCCAGACGAAAAAGTGCTGCAAGTTCAACTTTTTTTCGCCCGGCAGATTCATATTAAGACAATTGACACCCGATGGACCCCATTAAAGTTAATGGAGTTCCTCGGTCACCGTTGGTGTCTACTGTTTTAGTGGTCCGTGTGTTCGTTGTTTTGGACCTCCAACGGATCAGAACAATGGACAGCTGGGCAAAGATGTGAACATAGCTTTAGGTCAAGACTACACTACAGTGAACAGAATTTCAGGGAAGCGTTCCTCAGTATGTCACGTAGCAAAAATCCAAAATTGGGCATTTTTTGCTGTGGCTCACCTGTAGGTTTTTTGGTAGGCCTCGCAGCTTTTAACCTTTGCACTACCCACTTTGTGAGGTAGGTTTCAGTCACAGCTTTTGGAGGAGATTTATTTGCTATGCTACAGCCCAGCCTTAGTGTCCCATTTTGGCACCTCAATACTAACAAACATTTTGTCCATAGACCTCCACCAACCAGCCACTGGGCACTGCCACAGTGTGAATGGGCATGATAAATGATGCATACCACGGGGGAATAGACAAAAGTGGCGTTCGACATATAGAGCTCGATCGTTGGAACCCTCAGCGATCAATTTGTTTTTGGTAGAAATCCCTTTAAATAACTTTAAGAACACAAAATATGTTTAGTAGAGCCGGTCTATGTGCTAATAGGAAGTATGAGCGCCCTACGTGTAATTCTATGTACACTGCGGCCAGTATTGATCAAGGGTTAAACAAAGCAATAAGGCAAAAATTCCACTTTTTGGATCCAATCCCACGTGTGTGAATGGGACCTTAATCAGTCTCCTGGTTTTGACAACTTCATACTAGAAGTCTCCATCTTTACTAGAAATTAATTCAGACACCACATAAAAATAATTTCCACTTGATGCAGATTTTATTACCTTTTCTCCGTCTTTCACACCTGTACGGCACTTTCTGCAGTTACGCTAATTTATATAATTTCCCTTGATAGCGGAGAACGCTACATATAATCTAATACCACGCTCACGAGAGATCCGTGTCCAACTAGCCCCACCTAGTGGACAGCTGAAGCTATACATAGCTAAAAATTACAACAGCGTTCAGACATTATGTAGCCCTAGACTAAGTGTTTACGATAGGGAACCCCCTTGTACTTCTAGTAGTTTTTAGATATTGACCCTGCCCCACAACTCACTTTGTCCCATGCTGGCACAGAGCGGACCTGTCCTAATACTGAGTTTACTGGCCCCCAAATCTCTTCCTGTCCTTCTCTGCAGAGGTATAATCCCCATCCCTAAGACCACATTCACATCTCCATGGGGGTCTCTGTTCTCTGTGGATTTTGCCCGCAGGTCCCACCATGCAAAATCTGCTGCGGAAATCTTCCTACTGTCGACCGAAAGACTTCCATTCCATATATTTCAATGGAAGATTCGGGTGGAATCCACCAGAAAACCGCGCAGAACTTTTTTTTTTTTTTTTTTGCTTGCTGATGTTTTCAGTGGGAAAAAGAAGAGTCAGTCTGCCTTCCACTGAAGTGAATGGGAGCGGATCTTTTGTAGCGGATTTCGCCACCAAAAATTCCACTTACCCTTAGGCTGGACACACAAATTCAGCGTTTAATGCAGTTTTGAGCGAAATCCAAAATGGGATCCAGCGGGAAAGAGAAGTACAAGTTTACTTCTGATTCTGAAACTTTTTGAAAAACTGACGCAAAAACTGCACGCAGGGGCGGAACTACCACCATAACAGCCGTAGCAGCTGCTATAGGGCCCGGCCCTTGCTGATTCATTTATATATTTTTTAATAGGCTTTCGCCTACTGGATTATTTCGGCAGGTGACGGCCAATATTCACTTACCCATCTCCGCTTCTGACCACGGCCTCCTCTGCTTCGCCTTCAGTGTCCAGGGGCACCACACACTACATCCCAACACTGAACAACACCCAGTAAAGGGGGCATTATACTGTGTGGTGGCTGAAGGGGGGCCCAGACAAAAGTATGCCATAGGGCCCGGTCTTTCCTAGCTACGCCCCTGACTGCAGGTGTGATTCAAGCCCTACATTGCAGACAAGTGGCAATATACTGTATACATGACCATGTAGAGGTGCACAGGAACGGACCCTCTGAAGACCAGGCCGTATTTGGCCCCGAAGATCAAATGAATGAGTTTGCATCGCAGCATTCTGCAGGTCATAACTTTTTTACCTTTACCATGACATACTTGTATGAGGCCTTAGTTTTTGCAGGACCAGTTGCTCTTTATTTTGGTACCATTACCATTTTTGGATGATTTCTATTTGTTTATATTTTCACAGTCACGCAACAAGAAAAAACATTTTTGCCATTTTTTTTTATTTGACACCATTTACCAATTTCCTTAAACAATGAAATAGATTTATAGAACAGGTTTTTATAGTAATACCGATACCCACGAGTACTTATGTTTGCACTACTATTATATGTAAAAATAATGGCAAGCAAAATAATTCAGAATTCGGGCATAATTTGAATGAAAAGGGGCGTGGTTTATAGGAAAGTGGGCGTAGCTTACATTGCAACAGAGTGATCTAAAAAATATGCCACAATTTTGGCAAATTTTGTTGTACGGTAAGCGTTAGACACTGTGATAAATCTGGTGAAGTATAAGGCTGTACCGTCACTGTCTACAACAGTATTAGTAAACCTGCCTCACTGTTTGCATAGTTTTACTTTTTTTTTTTTTTTTACAGATATTTTTAACTAATTTTTGTTTACTTTTGAAATTCCATAAAAGGATTTTTATTAATTATTAATGATTTTGCATATTAACGTACTTGCATATATACATACAGCGTATGGAATACTTTAACCAACGTACTAACAGGCATTCTGAGCTCTGACTGTCTACTAATACATGGGCAGTGGCTAAATACTAGACTCAGTTGGTGTCGGAGTGTGTGTTAGTGGCTACGGACTTGTGGGCGGAGCCTGTTAGACTTACAGCTAACACACCGGAAGTTGTGACAGTGCCACCTACTGGATCCACATCAATTGGTTAGATCCTTTTTGGGAAGGGTATTCACTCACAACCCTAATACATGGTATGGGTATACTGCAGATGACATCACAGGGAATCCTTGGGACACCGGAATTCCTTCACCATGGTAAAAGACCAGCATATTTTAGGCTACAGCAGCTCTCCAGGACCCCCTGCCCTCTATATTGAGGCTCCTTTGGCTCAGTATATGTATGTCTGCACCGAAGCCATTCTCAATGAGCAGAGCTGCAGTATAAAGCATGGAGGATGGACTGAGTAGGATACACGCCAACAAATCACAGATCACACACATTTGTATCAAAGATATTCGGAATTGGGTCTTTTATTGAAATGTCCAATACATATTTTAGTAAGAATTTATTTTCTGTATTTTTCACATTGTACCCTCTTGGCCAAAGAATTGCAAGTACGTGATTCATAAAAATACCTACAATTTACCGGATGGGTGAGCACAGATAGCAGTGGTCACTGTACATCTAAGGCAAGGACTCCAGGGCGACTTATGGTCACATGACGTAACATCATGGTCGCCATGCAACCTCAAAATTTCCTGAAGTGTATTGTGTAACACCATTTTACAGTTTTCACAGAGGAATAAACTAGATAAGATTTTCTGCAACTCTGCAAATACATCTGTTTACTTATCTACTACCAAATCTGGATTACATTCAGAGCTGCATTCACAATTCTGCTACCTATAGGTTCAAATGTCTTACTTTTCTCTGCTTGTTCAGTGTCTGTACAGTATGTGATTTGCAAGTCAGAGTGAAGTCTGCAGACCAGATACTACCATACAGTCATCTGAGGAACTAGTAGAAGGCGCAGAACACTGCATTATAGGACTAAAGTGGTGTTTGTCAGCAAACTATTGAGTGTTTCCAATAACAACCAATAGAATTATAAATTCAGCTCTGAGGTATACAGGCTGTAATTTGTGACCAGTACAGGGTAAGTAATGTAATGTATGTACACAGTGACTGCACCAGCAGAATAGTGAGTGCAGCTCTGGAGTATAATACAGGATGTAACTCAGGATCAGTACAGGATAAGTAATGTAATGTATTTACACAGTGACTGCACCAGCAGAATAGTGAGTGCAGCTCTGGAGTATAATACAGGCTGTAATTTGTGACCAGTACAGTGTAAGTAATGTAATGTATGTACAAAGTGACTGCACCAGCAGAATAGTGAGCGCTGCTCTGGAGTATAATACAGGATATAACTCAGGATCAGTACAGGATAAGTAATGTAATGTATGTACACAGTGACTGTACCAGCAGAATAGTGAGTGCAGCTCTGGAGTATAATACAGGATGTAACTCAGGATCAGTACAGGATAAGTAATGTAATGTATGTACACAGTGACTGCACCAGCAGAATAGTGAGTGCAGCTCTGGAGTGTAATACAGGATGTAACTCAGGATCAGTACAGGATAAGTAATGTAATGTATGTACACAGTGACTGCACCAGCAGAATAGTGAGTGCAGCTCTGGAGTATAATACAGGATGTAACTCAGGATCAGTACAGGATAAGTAATGTAATGTATGCACACAGCGACTGTACCAGCAGAATAGTGAGCGCAGCTCTGGAGTATAATACAGGATGTAACTCAGGATCAGTACAGGATATGTAATGTAATGTATGTACACAGTGACTGTACCAGCAGAATAGTGAGTGCAGCTCTGGAGTATAATACAGGATGTAACTCAGGATCAGTACAGGATAAGTAATGTAATGTATGTACACAGTGACTGCACCAGCAGCATAGTGAGTGCAGCTCTGGAGTATAATACAGGATGTAACTCAGGATCAGTACAGGATAAGTAATGTAATGTATGTACACAGTGACTGTACCAGCAGAATAGTGAGTGCAGCTCTGGAGTATAATACAGGATGTAACTCAGGATCAGTACAGGATAAGTAATGTAATGTATGTACACAGTGACTGCACCAGCAGAATAGTGAGTGCAGCTCTGGAGTATAATACAGGATGTAACTCAGGATCAGTACAGGATAAGTAATGTAATGTATGTACACAGTGACTGCACCAGCAGAATAGTGAGTGCAGCTCTGGAGTATAATACAGGATGTAACTCAGGATCAGTACAGGATAAGTAATGTAATGTATGTACACAGTGACTGCACCAGCAGAATAGTGAATGCAGCTCTGGAGTATAATACAGGATGTAACTCAGGCTCAGTACAGGATAAGTAATGTAATGTATGTACACAGTGACTGTACCAGCATAGTGAGCGCAGCTCTGGAGTATAATACAGGATGTAACTCAGGATCAGTACAGGATAAGTAATGTAATGTATGTACACAGTGACTGTACCAGCAGAATAGTGAGTGCAGCTCTGGAGTATAATACAGGGTATAACTCAGGATCAGTACAGGATAAGTAATGTAATGTATGTACACAGTGACTGCACCAGCAGAATAGTGAGTGCTGCTCTGGAGTATAATACAGGATGTAACTCAGGATCAGTACAGGATAAGTAATGTAATGTATGTACACAGTGACTGTACCAGCAGAATAGTGAGTGCAGCTCTGGAGTATAATACAGGATGTAACTCAGGATAAGTACAGGATAAGTAATGTAATGAATGTACACAGTGAGTGCACCAGCAGAATAGTGAATGCAGCTCTGGAGTATAATACAGGATGTAACTCAGGATCAGTACAGGATAAGTAATGTAATGTATGTACACAGTGACTGCACCAGCAGAATAGTGAATGCAGCTCTGGAGTATAATACAGGATGTAACTCAGGCTCAGTACAGGATAAGTAATGTAATGTATGTACACAGTGACTGTACCAGCATAGTGAGCGCAGCTCTGGAGTATAATACAGGATGTAACTCAGGATCAGTACAGGATAAGTAATGTAATGTATGTACACAGTGACTGTACCAGCAGAATAGTGAGTGCAGCTCTGGAGTATAATACAGGGTATAACTCAGGATCAGTACAGGATAAGTAATGTAATGTATGTACACAGTGACTGCACCAGCAGAATAGTGAGTGCTGCTCTGGAGTATAATACAGGATGTAACTCAGGATCAGTACAGGATAAGTAATGTAATGTATGTACACAGTGACTGTACCAGCAGAATAGTGAGTGCAGCTCTGGAGTATAATACAGGATGTAACTCAGGATAAGTACAGGATAAGTAATGTAATGAATGTACACAGTGAGTGCACCAGCAGAATAGTGAATGCAGCTCTGGAGTATAATACAGGATGTAACTCAGGATCAGTACAGGATAAGTAATGTAATGTATGTACACAGTGACTGCACCAGCAGAATAGTGAGAGCAGCTCTGGAGTATAATACAGGATATAACTCAGGATCAGTACAGGATAAGTAATGTAATGAATGTACACAGTGAGTGCACCAGCAGAATAGTGAATGCAGCTCTGGAGTATAACACCAGATATAACTTAGGACCAGTATCAGATAAGTAATGTAATGTATGTACAGAGTGATTGCGCCAGCAGAATAGTGAGTGCAGCTCTGGAGAATAAACAGACCATAACTCAAACAGTGCACTATAAGTAATGCTACAGTATTTATTTAAAAATTAAATCAGCTGATCGTCACAGGCTCCCGGTACAGAGTTGATTTTGCAGAGGAAAGTTACAAATTTTCCCTGCAGCGGCCACTACAGGAAAAATTTAGTAACACATGAGGTCATTGAAATGAGCTGATTACAAGGACAGCTCAAGTCCAACAGAGTGAGAGCTGCTGCTTGTTAAGGCTCTCCACTCTATATGGCATCCATATGCTCTAAAAGTGCTTCTTGGGACAGGTCTGTAAAATGGTGAGCATACACTTATAGAACAAAAAATAATAATATTGTACCATGTAAAATGAAAAAACTCCCAGAATGCAATATAAAACCATGTTGGTCTCATTTCTGCTTTTTGAAATAAAAAAACAGCATCAGAGACTAAAATATGTAAACGGATAAGAGACTGAACATATTCAGTACAGAAGGTGCGTGCATATGACATCATATTCTGGAAACAAACAGAAACCATCAAACACAAACAGGAATTAGTAGAAACCAGGATCAACTTATAAAAAAGACCACCTGTTAATAAGACCCCCCCCATCAAAAAAAAAAACAAAAAAAAAAACCATATATTACTTCCTCTAGTGCATAAGTTACTCAGCTAATACAGTATATATTAATGAAGGAATATGTCTGCTATGCAGAACAGTGCATACACTTCAGACCACTGTGGTCCATGCCTGAGGAGATGCAGATGGACAAAAACATTCCGTGCTGACCATTTTAGTTCGGAGAACCGTTTCAGTGTTGAAGATCTCTAAATCCATAGACTTATATGATCAGTATCTTTACATAAATCAAAAGTACAAGCGAATATAAGAGAAAATGCTTCTTTCTCCACTTATCTGGCTTCTTTCCTCCTCTTCCTGCCTCCTAGACAGATATTTACTCTGAAATCTCTGCTCAATCCAACTTAGTCTCACAAACTGGACTGTCGTCTGTTCACTGGTGTATCAAATTACAGCTGCCCATGAAGGTCTATGGAGGGAGGAGGAGCCAGAGGGAGGGAAGAGAGAAGCAGTGAGGCTGCTGCAGCTAATAGTAAGTTTTCTATCTCAGCCCAAAGCTTTAGTCATACGAGTACTGCTCTGTAGGTCTTTATAATGCCCTCCATGCTGCTGCTTCTAAATGAGTGATAGGAAAGAAGCTGATTCTCTTGTTTTCTCCAGGTGCTGTATATGGGAGACATCATAGCACATGGTCTCTACTCACCAGCTCAGGGATAACTGAATTAGAGACATAGCCTGCAGAGGTGAAAAACTGCTAAAACTATGCATATACAAGTCATATAATAAGCAGAAATAGTGTTATTTCTCAAGTAGACACAAGGTTGCTTATACTGAAAAGTTATCTGAAAAGTCTTCTTTAAAGAGGACCTTTTGCCAACTCTAGTTCTTCTGCATCACTTAATAGACCCCACCCCATTGACTCTAGAGCAGTTGGAATTTTTTCTCTTGCCCCCACCATTCCTGAGCAATTAGTGCAGTTAGTTTTGGTGTCTAATATGATAACTAGACTCCCTAATGTCAAGTGGATGGTGTCAGACAGGAGCAGGCAAGGGAGCGTGACTCAGAACTTCAATCAGAGACAGTTTAATGTCTCAGAATCACGTCCCGTTTCTGTCTACATGACACCACCCACTTGACTTGAGAATCTAATTAGCATATCACACACCAAAAATAGCTTGGGAACGGTGGGGGGGCTAGAGAAAAAATTCCATCTATGATGGAATCATTGGGTGAAACCTATGCAAGGATGAAAAGAGCTCTAGTTGGTGGAAGTGGTGAAAAGTCCTCTTTAAAGATTGAATTAAAAAAATTCTGTCTGCCAGAAGCCACCAATAGGGGGAGCTCACAGTATATGTATTATGGTATATGTATAAATCCAAATGTAGTCAGCTCCACCCAGTGCAGATGGAATTCTATTACTTATTTCTATGGATTTGTAAAACTGGAAGTCTTCCGCAGCATTGCTGGTCTTAGGGAAGCAGGGGGTGTAATGAAAAAACTCTCCACTACTCTAAATCCTGAAGCGGGTCATCAGTATCATAAGACAACACAAAAATTACAAGTAAAGTTTCCCATTACTTAGTAAACCTTCTTGTCTTGACTTTTAATAGCCCATTATTATGAGGAGTGCAAAACTTCCCTGAATATTTTTGAGAAACAACAAAGGTTAGGTGTGTACATTCAAAGAATAAAAAAGTTTTTGTCAAAAAAATCTTCAAAGGTCTAGGTATAAAACCAGCATGGACAATTCTTCTTCTATTAATTGGGTCCTGTTGAGTGTGACCTGCGCTGATCTGGTCCCTACTGACCTGTGCTATATGGAGACATGGGGATGTTAACGTACATATGCACACCATCTTCCTCAAAAAGCACCACTCCTGTTCACAGACTGTGTCACGGCCCGGTGAAGTGTTCATAGGTCTACATGTACCTTGTTTTACCTATCTGATCTTGACTTATTTTTATTAACTTCTACCCCAGTAACATCCATATCCAGACACAGATGCAGAGACATGGAGTGTACTGGACCTGCACAGATATGGGCCTTACATCTACAGTCATATGAAAAAGTTTGGGCACCCCTATTAATCTTAATCATTTTTAGTTCTAAATATTTGGGTGTTTGCAACAGCCATTTCAATTTGATATATCTAATAACTGATGGACACAGTAATATTTCAGGATTGAAATGAGGTTTATTGTACTAACAGAAAATGTGCAATATGCATTAAACCAAAATTTGACCGGTGCAAAAATTTGGGTACCCTTATCATTTTATTGATTTGAATACTCCTAACTACTTTTTACTGACTTACTGAAGCACAAAATTGGTTTTGTAACCTCACTGAGCTTTGAACTTCATAGCCAGGTGTATCCAATCATGAGAAAAGGTATTTAAGGTGGCCAATTGCAAGTTGTTCTCCTATTTGAATCTCCTCTGAAGAGTGGCATCATGGGCTCCTCAAAACAACTCTCAAATGATCTGAAAACAAAGATTGTTCAACATAGTTGTTCAGGGGAAGGATACAAAAAGTTGTCTCAGAGATTTAACCTGTCAGTTTCCACTGTGAGGAACATAGTAAGGAAATGGAAGACCACAGGGACAGTTCTTGTTAAGCCCAGAAGTGGCAGGCCAAGAAAAATATCAGAAAGGCAGAGAAGAAGAATGGTGAGAACAGTCAAGGACAATCCACAGACCACCTCCAAAGAGCTGCAGCATCATCTTGCTGCAGATGGTGTCACTGTGCATCGGTCAACAATACAGCACACTTTGCACAAGGAGAAGCTGTATGGGAGAGTGATGCGAAAGAAGCCGTTTCTGAAAGCACGCCACAAACAGAGTCCCCTGAGGTATGCAAAAGCACATTTGGACAAGCCAGCTTCATTTTGGAAGAAGGTCCTGTGGACTGATGGAACAAAGATTGAGTTGTTTGGTCATACAAAAAGGCGTTATGCATGGCGTCAAAAAAACACAGCATTCCAAGAAAAACACTTGCTACCCACTGTAAAATTTGGTGGAGGTTCCATCATGCTTTGGGGCTGTGTGGCCAATGCCGGCACCGGGAATCTTGTTAAAGTTGAGGGTCGCATGGATTCAACTCAGTATCAGCAGATTCTTGAGAATAATGTACAAGAATCAGTGCCGAATTTGAAGTTACGCCGGGGATGGATATTTCAGCAAGACAATGATCCAAAACACAGCTCCAAATCTACTCAGGCATTCATGCAGAGGAACAATTACAATGTTCTGGAATGGCCATCCCAGTCCCCAGACCTGAATATCATTGAACATCTGTGGGATAATTTGAAGCGGGCTGTCCATGCTCGGCGACCATCAAACTTAACTGAACTGGAATTGTTTTGTAAAGAGGAATGGTCAAAAATACCTTCATCCAGGATCCAGGAACTGATTAAAAGCCACAGGAAGCGACTAGAGGCTGTTATTTTTGCAAAAGGAGGATCTACTAAATATTAATGTCACTTTTCTGTTGAGGTGCCCATACTTTTGCACCGGTCAAATTTTGGTTTAATGCATATTGCACATTTTCTGTTAGTACAATAAACCTCATTTCAATCCTGAAATATTACTGTGTCCATCAGTTATTAGATATATCAAATTGAAATGGCTGTTGCAAACACCCAAATATTTAGAACTAAAAATGATTAAGATTAATAGGGGTGCCCAAACTTTTTCATATGACTGTATCTCCACAAGGTTCCACAAACCCTTGTCCCACCTGATAAGGCAGCTCCTGGCTGTCACATCCAGATGGAGAATTTATGGCAAGGTGGACATGTTCCCTCTATTCACCTTTGTGGGAGATTGAACAGATAAGTGGCCACCTCTACATTCATTCTTGGCTTAAATGTGGTGGCCAGAAGCCACCGCTCCATTAGGACAGAGGTGGGGAGATGGCCAGCACAGCCACAGCAGTGCTGGTAGCCCTTAGGACATAGAAGATACTTGAAAGACACTCTGAATTGAAGCAGAAAGTCCCAAGTACCAAGAGTGATCATGATAACAAGATGGTGCTGGATCCAGAATACAGCTGCCACCATAAAAAGTTGAGATTTTGGATTTACGATGACAATTGCCATAGAAATAAACACACACTATAATTAGGAGAAAACTAATATTCATAGACAAAGGTGCAATTTTACAGGAAATATATGCAGAAAAGAAAATCTACAGGTCAACATTCAACGATCATCTTAAGAGCTCTTGACAGGCCCGGGTTATATTTTGGGGGTGGTAGGTGCCAAAGGGATTCATGCCCAAAAACAGAAATCCTGAAGTGTCCTTCCTTATCTTTCCTGTTGGCTAGATATATCCTGAGATGTGGGGCGTAAAATGATCAGGCTAGAAAAAAACTTGATTCCGAGATATCTGCCACAAGATATCTATTGAGCGTGTCTATGTGTGGCCACTTGGCGGTTGTGATGTGAACTGCAACCTGTCCTTAAGATACGTTATCTATATTAGATTGGTGGTGGTCCACCTCTCAGCACCTCCACTGCTCAGCTGTTTGAAGTAGCCAAGCTATAAGTAGTGGTGTGGTAGGGTATTGCAATTGTGTCCCCTTTTCAGATTACAGGCCAACAATCTTAAATATCTAGATAAATCCTTTAAAAAAAATTCAGGGAAAGTTAAGAATGGACACATCTGAATAAGACCATCAGTCCCTACAAGAATATGTATAACAAGAAGCCATTATAGGACCATTCCCTTGGCTTGCCTAGTGCCATCGTCGATTCTCACCCACATATGGTAAACAAAAAGGACTATAGTCTTCTTCTTTCATCACTCAATATCTGAGGAGCATGATGACAACGAGGAAGGTTTAGAAGACAAACTTGATGGAAGGGGAGGTAGCAGATCGTAGTGAAGGCTGCAATGCCTTTACTGTCTTGGACCTGATAAGAAAAGGTATCTATGGATTTCACCGGTAATTCTTGACAACGAGAACAGTAGTAGTATACTACTATTCAAAAAAACAAAACCACTAAAGACCCTGACAACTTACTAGACGACAGTAATCTATATGAACATTACAACATAGCTCCAGTTTTTGAGGAACGTCCTACATTCCTACTCAAAGAAGGATCTTTCCAATATATCTCTATAAAATAATACTCAAAAACATTCAGTGAACCTGACAACTGGCTTAAATGATCTAAATATGGACTGAACGTTAGAGAAGGCACCCACCACTCTCCAAAACATGGACTCCTACGTACAACACAAAGTGCTACATCCTCAATATCAAGCGTCCATATTGGTCCACAACACTGGGTAGGTGACCACACAGGATCTGGTTACCTGCACCTCATCGAGAAGTCAGCTAAATATCTTATGCGAGGAAAATTAAGACATTTCATTGGTGTTAGTCCATCTTAGATACAATCAATGACAAGCGATAATAATTTTAGCCCATTACAATTGATTATAAATGTTTTTTTTTTTCCAAGTAATTTTTCAGAATAATGGAGACACCTTGGTGTCGGATCTGAATCTCTATCTGGATCATTCGATAATCTACCAAGAAGAATTAACTCATCTTCGTATTGGTCAACTAGAATTAGTTAATACTGAACTGAAGCTTACAAGTTCCCACTGTTATTCTCTTCAGAAATTTGTTCTGATTTTGAGACTTTTGATTTTCACATTTTTGTCACGGGAGAAGAACACGAGAGTTCAGGAGAACTGTATCGGTAACTCTGGTTTTACAATGGTGTATCTTGGGTCCAGTTTAGGTATAAAGTTGTTGAAGTTCTTAGAAGCTTCGGAACCAAAGACGTCCAAGGCTTTTCTGTTCATTATCGCAAACCTAACCATGAAGATGAAGAGAGAGATGATTATTTTATGACTTTAGGAAAAGTAATCTTACTGATCTTGTGGAATGTTTTTGTGCTTTTTGGTTTCAGATGGTCAGATTAAAATCTCTACTTTGATATTTTGATAGTATTTTCTTAGGATACCAACTATCTGGTTTGACTGATGATAAAACAATGAGTACCCATTTGGAGTGTTTTTGGAAAGTGCTATTCTTGCCTGTGTCAAGTATTACAGTTCAGGCCACTTAAATTTAGACTTCGTTCAGGTGAGCTCCAATACTAGTATAGATGAGAATGGTTCTGTGTCTGGAAAGAGGCGACCATTCCTGTTCTGATGGACAACAGGCTAGACTAAGGTGCCAAATGTGGCCTTGTAGCCTTCATAGTATAAGGGACATTAAAAATTTTTTTTTTTTCTATTTGATGTACATGATAATGGGGCAGCCATCTTGCCTGAGCTTCTCCTCTTCCCCGTTAACAGCATTTAGTGATATGCTTTACAGCATAGTCATAGCCATAGGCAGCAATAGTTAGGAGCCGACTTAGTCTAAAGTAGAGTTTTCTAGATATGCTCTGTGCAGGGAGGGGGAGGAGATAGGCTCTGACATCATCTATTGTCAGTAGTGGATGTAATAATGGGTCACAATAGGTGTTAACTATAAAGGTTTTATCTTCTATTGTGAAACCACCTGTCTAGTTTTTGATGTAAATGAGGTCACTGTTGTAATGAAAACCCCTACAGAATTAGCAAGTGTACGGCTGCGATCAGGCTTCAGTGGACAGAGCGAAAATTACAGGATAGTTAACTTTTTTTTTTTTTTTTAAATATAGATATTGACACGGAAAATAAAAAATGAAATCATCGAAAAGTCTTAAAAAATATGTTACTTATAAAAACTTGGCTTAAATCATTGGCCATTTTTGGTGACACATTCCTTTTAGGTGTCTATAATCACTACAAAATGAGACATCTTACCTCCCCTTTGTAAGTCTCAAAAGAAATTTCCAGTATGACGGTCTTAAATTCTGAACTTCCATAACTGCCTAAGAGACAAGGAAATAAATTTTAAAAAATGGAATTAACTAGGGGCTCCTCATCCACATTCACATCTGTACTGGTGCCTGTCCGATGCAGAGTCCATCCAAAATTGACAATGAAGAAGTCTTGCAAGCAGGACTTTTTCATTTGGTGATGTCAAAGAGAAACAACAGGTATTCAATGGACCCCAATACTGTTAATGGGGTCCCTCGGGATCCGCTGTTGTCCATCTTTGGACGGACCAGCTTTACATTTTAAACCATTGTGCTTGTCCTACAATGGACGAGACTTATGGATCAAAGGACGCAGATATGAATTTTATAGCCACCAACTCTCTAAGAAACCTCTTATGTGACCAACTATGGTCCATACATTTTTAACAGTAGGAAGACTCAAGAAGTTGAAGGCCATGTGCACTAACAACTTGCTTTTATTAAGTGCATTGACAATGAAAAATTAAGCAATTTTGCAAATAAAAATATCCTGTGATGAGTCTCCAGCTCAAAAGTAGAACTATGCATCTCTATGGAAACAGACTACAAACAAATCCTATGTAGTCTGATCCTGCAGTCACAATTTTCCTACTACTTACTAACCTAACGTATGTTACCAAGAGGTTAGAGATTCTAACTGCAGAATAAGGCTACGCTGGGTTTGTTTGTAGTCTGTAACTATGGAAACACATACAGATGTGACCATCCTTATCTTTTCTCTGTAGATTTACACTACACTGGGTTTCTTTGTAGTCTGTAACCATGGAAACACAGAGAGGCGATCTTCCTTACCTTTCCTTAACCTTCCTTTCATTCCTTATATTTCCTTAACCAAATTAAAGCTACCTTAGGGGTGGACACTAATACTCACTTTCTCTCAACTCTGTTTGGCTCCCTCGCAGTCCCCAGCATTCCACCACTGTCCACTTCTGACCTCCAGGGTACCACAGAGGCCTGTGATTGGGCCTCAGTGGTGATGTTGGGTTTGCTGCTTGTGTCAAAGCATCAAGATGTCAGCGTGCCCCACATGACTTCTGAGGCCCAATAACAGGCCTCAGTGGTTCTCCTGAGACCGTGACGTCACTAATGGAGGCCAGAAGATAACTGAAGAGGACTATGATGGAGCTTTGGACATCCCAAGGAGAGGTGAGGGAAGGCGAGTATCAGTGTTTGTTATGTTTCCGCACCTCCCCAGGCTTCCACTTATTTATATTCTGAAGAGACCTTAGAATATAATAGTGACTGAAACAAACCCGGCTCGTTACGAACTGGATCGTTCATCCCTAGTTAGAAGAGTCCATTGACTACACGCAGATCATAGTGTCCTCCTATGAGGACTTTTATCCATCTTCTGTAATCTGCAGGGAAACCTGGCAGTAAGTGTTCAGTTTTTCTACAGTGCCACCACAGGGGAAATTAAGCATTACACAGTGTCCATTGAAACTAATGGAAAGTCTGTGTAATGCAGGACAGGACAGGTCCTCCAGAGAGAGAGAATTTTTTTTAAATCACTTCTCACTGTGACCACAAGATGAGGACCCTGAACAGTGGACCCTCCTATATGAACTCAGAATGTTCTAATAGGGTGTCTGAAAATGGAAAAATGATATTACTTACTGCATGGAAACAGATAGCTGTAGACACTGCGTAGATGATACTATCTGCATGCGGGAAATATGGAAACCGCCCAGCCTCAATCCCCTTGAAATACATTGTCTGAAACAAGAAGTGTAGAATGAGAATCCTAATAGATAGAGACTGACATCTCACAGTGGTAAGTCTCTGACAGCAGGAATGACCCATTACTGAGCCCATACCCGCAGTCAATGACGCACTTACCTCCACCAGTTTGGATGCCAGATACATGGAGATTGTGGTGCTTTTGTAGAACATCATGGAGATTCCAGCCAGAAAACCTAAAACACATAGACAGATACTGTACCGGGTGCAATGGTTTCTACAGTGAACACTCTACCATTCGGCCACACTGATCATTTCCAGCCCAAGTCAATGGTGTAATTCAAGTTGTGTGTGGTCCTTAGGTTTTTCTCTCTCTTCTGGGGTCACCAACTTAGACTTTGAGCCCTGAGGTATGAATAGGGGGAGCATAGGCAGACACATGGGTCACCCTAAGCTTTGCAAAGGATGTTCACTCGTTCACTTCATCCTTATAGGACTTTGTTGCTTGGAGGTTTAGAGACTGGTCTAAGGACCTTTCTCCTTCAAAAGAGTGGGTCCTTTACTCAAGACCACTTCTATGAGCCAGAGCAGTGGGCTACTGAGAAGAGCATTAAGTTTTCACATAGTTTCCCTTTCCAATTTATCTTCGAGGTATCACCAGCTGGGTGCATGGACAACCCAACCAGTAATGTCAGTGAGGTACCTACCCATCTATGTCCACCCAACGACACTCCCATACAATAAACATGTATGCCTTTTTGATGACTGGGGAGGGGGCAATACATTCTTCTTCATAAAATTTTGCACCGAGAGATACAAACATATTTTCTACACATTGACCATATTATCTACCCCATTGTCCCAATTCTTCTGAAACGAGCCTTACCAGCTATAAGTGCGTGAAGTTCATCATCCAGGTTTCGTACCCAACGCAAGAAGCAGCTTGTACCCTGTTTGGACACATACAATGAATACTGTTTTAGCAGCAGGAGATGCAAATTTTGCGGCCTCTTTTTTTGTCTGATTTTGCGCTAATGCTCTGTCCCTCAGTTATGAATCACACTTTAGCTCGGATTTTTCAGATATGCTGCTGTGCCTAAGCACAAGCCCACCCATAGTTCACCTTGGAGTCAGTGCATTTAATAAGTTAAATGTACAATAGGTCAACAGTAGAGAGCTAGATTGTGAGCCCGCCGAGGACAGGGACTGATATTACAGATCACCCTATAAGTGCAGGATAGTGGAATATGTCTGTGCTATATAAAGATGGGGAAATGGAGCATGCAATACATATTCCATAAGCATTACTAAAGCACGACTGGTCTTACCTTATAAATACTGACAAAAGACCCAAGAAAAGCCCCGAGCTGGAAGTTTTCTTTGTTGTAAAACAGAGAGATCAACCGGGAAGGTTTTGTAAACACTTGTCTGAATGTGGACGGGATGCGGAGGCAGCACTGGATCAAATACCCAACACTGAACATTCGTATAAATCCCTACATGGAACAAGAAAAAATGTTGTCATCATGGACATAACGGTATATTTATTTACCTTACGAGAGATACAGTACATTGTCAATAACAGAGAATGATATATAAGTGTACACCCTGCAAGATGTGGTAGTCAAAGATTCCTAACCGTTTATTTCCTCATTATTTTACATAGGAGCAATATTATAGTAGTTATATTCTTGTACATAGGAGGTAGTATTATAGTAGTTATATTCTTGTACATAGGAGCAGTATTATAGTAGTTACATACTTGTACATAGGAGCAGTATTATAGTAGTTATATTCTTGCACATAGGAGCAGTATTATAGTAGTTATATTCTTGTACATAGGAGGTAGTATTATAGTAGTTATATTCTTGTACATAGGAGCAGTATTATAGTAGTTATATTCTTGCACATAGGAGCAGTATTATAGTAGTTATATTCTTGTACATAGGGGGCAGTATTATAGTAGTTATATTCTTGTACATAGGGGCAGTATTATAGTAGTTATATTCTTGTACATAGGGGCAGTATTATAGTAGTTATATTCTTGTACATAGGAGGTAGTATTATAGTAGTTATATTCTTGTACATAGGAGCAGTATTATACTAGTTATATTCTTGTACATAGGGGGCAGTATTATAGTAGTTATATTCTTGTACACAGGAGCAGTATTATAGTAGTTATATTCTTGTACATAGGAGCAGTATTATAGTAGTTATATTCTTGTACATAGGGAGCAGTATTATAGTAGTTATATTCTTGTACATAGGGCAGTATTATAGTAGTTATATTCTTGTACATAGGAGCAGTATTATAGTAGTTATATTCTTGTACATAGGGAGCAGTATTATAGTAGTTATATTCTTGTACATAGGGCAGTATTATAGTAGTTATATTCTTGTACATAGGAGCAGTATTATAGTAGTTATATTCTTGTACATAGGAGCAGTATTATAGTAGTTATATTCTTGTACATAGGAGCAGTATTATAGTAGTTATATTCTTGTACATAGGAGCAGTATTATAGTAGTTATATTCTTGTACATAGGAGCAGTATTATAGTAGTTATATTCTTGTACATAGGGGGCAGTGTATACTAGTTATATTCTTATACACAGGGGACAGTTTTATAGTAAATATATTTTTATACATACAAACAAATTAAAATTTAGTAAGAGCTGAGTAATTGCTATTGTGCATTCAGTAGATAACTGTAGTTGTAAGGGAATTGCCAGTTGAGCAATTCTCCAGTGCTGCAGCAAAAACCTGAGAGGAAGGGAATACAGAGACAGTGAGCCCTAAAGTTGACCCAGACCCTGTCCCTACCTACTTGTCTCACTGTCCTAATGACAGGAACAACTTGGAGCCGGTCCCTACTCTGAATAAGTGACAACACAGAACGCAGACAGGACGCACAAACAACAAAGGGAGGTCAGCTAGCCAAGGGGTCGGTAACAATCGAGCAATGCAGTACAGAATCAAAATCCAAGAGAATAGTCAAAGTCAAAGCCAGTGGTCAGAAAATCAGAAGAGCAGGTAACAAGGAACAAGGAGTATAGCCAGTAAGCGAAATGCAATAGCAGGCACCAATGGTAAAGTGAGCAAACAATAAATAGGGAGAAAGAACCCGCCCCAGATTTGATAGGAGGACAGGCTGTCAATCACAAAGGCAGGACTAAAGTTAACTCTTAGTGGAGCAGGGGGAAAGCAAGGTGAAGGAGAAGGGCGTGGTGGAAAATCAATTAAGGAGGTGAGGGAATAGGACAGTGTTCAGACAATACAAGAAAAACCCAAGGAAAGAATTACAACCGGGCACGCCTCCTGCGCCGCAGCGTGTGCCTGGAGGACGGCGCCAAAGCCCGGACAGGCAAGGATGTTACAGTAGTTACACACTTTCTTGACACCAGATGGCACCAGTGTATTATACACAAGACCTGCTGCCTATAAATATATACCTATAACATTCTACCTACTTGTGGAAAATGTGATGTCTTATATGTTAATATAACATGAAAGACAAAAGTGAAAACCTTATAATAATATGATGTTGTCTATTTTGACCTACAAATTGCCATCCAGGATATTTCAAGTTTTAGATTTTTGACACTTAATAAAATGTTCTGCTACTTTGTGTTCAGAGGCAGCAACCCCTTACATGGCTGGTCCTGCCTTCAGCTGAGAAGTGGAGACAACTGTATCCAGTCTAGACAATGCTCTGTGAGCTCAACACATCATCAACAGCTGTACAATAGTGTATCTCAATTTGCTAGAATGTATCAGTCTGGAATTACTGAAATAATAACTTTTATTCTTTATGCAGATTAGGTGTTTGGTGCATTAGTGCGTGTCCTCATTAGCCAGAGCACCAGTTTTCATGGGTGGTTCCCTTCCCGGCTCTAAAATGTCACCCGCTAACTGTATGACTGACATCTCAATCCTCAGCCTCGGCATCACGGCTCTCTAAACTGAATCCTGTGCATGCCCCAATGGGCTATATTCTGGCGCATGAGCACTACAGCCTGTCTTCTGCATGAGTTACACAGTCCCAGCATAAACAGTACAGCAGAACCATCTGGGAAGTAAGCACCCTTTAAAGAGAATATGTCTCTAAAAAAAAACCAAAAAAAAAAAACCACATTTTTTAAATAAATAAAAAGTAATGTCAATTAATTTAGAATTTTCTGTAAAATCCTTTTTTTTTAATTTTACACTGTTAACTACTAGACGGAGTAACATGTGTGTACTGTGTTAATGCTCTACACATATGTTTTGTATTTGCTAAAGGACCTTTGATGACTTCATAAATGGTCCTTAAAGTGGTTGTCAGGTATAAAATAGGAATTAACCCCTAAACTACACTGTGTTCAAAATTATTATGCAAATAATATTTTCTCATATTTTCCAAAATTACCTATATGAATTGCAGTCATTGTAATTTTCCAGTCATCAACTATTCCAGTATAATTGAAAGGTTTTTGAACAAACTGCCTATGATAACAGTATTTTAAAAAAAAAAAAAAAAAACTCAAAATGCAGGTTTTAAATTATTATGCACAGCAGAATTTGTAACCTTTTCATTTTTATTAAGAACAAAAAAATGGCCATTGTGAAATTCTAAGCATTAGCAGGTTATTACAGACTGAAATCAAACAGTTTTCAAGCCAAAACTTTATTCGAGGTGATGTTACATTTGCACATAGGACCCCTTGTTCGAAAGAAGCTTCTGAACTCTCTCGTCCATTGAATTTGTCAGTTTTTGGATGGTTTCTGCTTCAATTGTTTTGCATGAGGACAGAATACCCTCCCAGAGCTGTTGCTTAGATGTGAACTGCCTCCCGCCATCATAGACACTCCTTTTGATGATGCTCCAGAGGTTCTCAATGGGGTTGAGGTCAGGGGAGCATGGGGGCCACACCATAAGTTTGTCCCCTTTTATGCCCATAGCAGCCAGAGATGCAGATGTGTTATTTGCAGCATGAGACGGTGCATTATCAGGCATGAAAATGATATTTCTGCGGAATGCATGGTTCTTCTTCTTGAACCATGGCAGGAAGTGCTGTTTGAGAAACTCCACATACATTATGGAGTTCATCTTTACCCCTTCAGGGATCCTAAAGGGGCCGACAATCTCTCTCCCCATGATTCCAGCCCAAAACATTACTCCACCTCCTCCTTGTTGGCGCCGTAGCCGTGTTTGCATGGGGTGTCCATCAACAAGCCATCCTCCACTCCATCCATCTGAACCATCGAGCGTTGCATGGCACTCATCGGTGAACAAAACAGTTTTGAAGTCAGTCTTCATGTATTGTTTGGCCCACTGGAGCCGTTTCTGCTTGTGTGCAGTGGATAGAGGAGGTCGACAGGATGGCTTACGCACAGCTGCAAACCTCTGAAGGACCCTGCATCTTGTTGTTCGGGGGGACGTTGGAGGCACCAGCAGCTTCAAAAACTTGTCTGCTGCTATGACAAGGCATTTTTGAAGCTGCTCTTTTAACCTGACGTAATTGCCTGTTGGAAAGAGTCCTCAATTTTCCCTTATCAGCGCGCACACGTGTGTGCTGTGAAGCAGCTACATACTTCTTGATTGTGCGATGATCACGATGAAGTGTCTTGGCAATGTTGATTGTAGTCATGCCTTGACCTAAACACTCCACAATTTGTTGCTTCTCAGCAGCCGACACATCCTTTTTCTTTCCCATTTTGGCTGAAAATGTAGGCTGCTTAATAATGTGGGACAGCCTTCTTAAGTAGTCTTGCCTTTAATTGGACACACCTGCTAAACTAATTAGCACAGGTGTCTGCAATTGCTTTCACTGATATAAAGAGCCCTGACACACATCACCATCAATGATTTTAACTGACAAACAAAAAAATTCTTACCTTATCACTCCTAAACACTTTTTGCATAATAATTTGGAACACAGTGTAAACCCCCTTCCCCCGCCTAACTTCTAATTTACTTCTATTAAAAAATTGTATAATTACCCATATCCCTGGGGCAGAAAGGGACACTTTCTGACAATCCATGACGTTCCATTTAACCGCTTCCGAAATGGAACGTCACCAGTACTCTCATGTCCTTATGGAATATAGCATTTAGGATAAGAAATATGGTGGGCTCCTGTCTAAACTCTACAATTTGCAATATGAGATTGCTTAAGGAACTCTGAAGATGTCATCAAAGATCCTTTAGCACATACAAATCCTCTGTGTACTTTTTGGTGCATTGACACAGTACACAGATGATGCTCCCTCTAGTGGCCATAAGGAGAAATGAACAAAATAACATAATTTGTAGTATTTTATATAGGATAATGTCAAGAAATCCTTAAATTAATAAACAGTAATTTACTGTAAACTTTTTTGGAGGGGACACATTGCCTTTAAGGATCATACGTTATCGTCTAAGCCCTCCAGGATTACAGTAAATGTATGTGACAACAGACAGTAGTAAGTGGGGTCAGTAGTCTGGGTCGAGTCATTTGCATTACTAACTAATGTGATTGATTAAACATCTAACCTCAATTAATGGCGATAATACTCATGTTCTTGGAACGCGTTCCTGGCCGGGGATCCAGGGATAACATAAAAGGTTGGCTCGGGTAGTCATAGTTTACTTTATCAACAAGGGTCTTCAAAGAAACATGTCTGCCATCCTGGCCGCGCTCCGCCACATCTTGTAGCAATTTCCCTGCCTTGCAATCAGTGCGTGTTTGGACATCATGGCTTACCTTAATGCAGTAAGAGATACAGTTGTCTTCGTAGTGCTTGCAACATCTGTGCCTTGGCCCGTGTTTGCATCTAAACAGCCGTAAATCACCGGGAAGAATGCAAAGAGTAAATATGGATGTATGTGTGTATCCTAGCAATAAACACACAGCGTGCAAGCAGGTCCGACCAGCGAGGAATGTGGTCGTGGATGGAAACAAATGGGTCAGAACATGAGATATACAAGAACAATCTGAAGACGCGCTGGACGGTGAGGGTTGTGTGATCAGGTGCCAGGCCGGTTATAAATAACCCGTCAATACAGGGATGAGAGTGCTGAACGTCTTATAGAATGTTACAATGTAAATTAAGATTTATTAATGTATTCCTGGTGGTCTGAGGGACAAGGGTCACCTGTCAACTCTCATCCAAAAACTACAAGCTCTGTAGTCCTCATATCACCTGGCGTGTGTAGTGTTATAAGGGTCGCGCCCAGATCCTAGGTTTAGCTTATGTATACAATCTAGTTATACTGTGCACGTGTGTTAGCAAATTTGACCTATGAGGGATATTGTCCTTTGTTAAACCACTGGACCACCAGGGATATTGTTATTAGCAAGACCACTAGATATACTATTTACTATAGCACTGGACCACCAGGAATACTGTTATTAGCAAGACCACTAGATATACTATTTACTATAGCACTGGATCACCAGGCATATTGTTATTAGCAAGACCACTAGATAAACTACTCACTAAATCACTGGACCACCAGAGATACTGTTATTAGCAGGACCACTACACATACTAATTAATAAGTCACTGGACCACCAGGGATATTATTATTAACAAGACCACTAAATAAACTACTCACTAAATCACTGGACCACCAGAGATACTGTGATTAGCAGGACCACTACAAATACTAACAAATCACTGGACCACCAGGGATATTGTTATCAACAAGACCACTAGATATACTACTCACTAAATCACTGGACCACCAGGGATATGTTATTTACTAGACCACTACATAATATACCTTACTAAACCACTGGACCACCAGGGATATTGTTATTATCAAGACCACTAAAAATACTACTTAATAAATCATTGGACCACCAGGAATACTGTTATTAGCAAGACCACTAGATATACTATTTACTATAGCACTGGACCACCAGGGGTATTGTTATTAGCAAGACAACGAGATATATTACTTACTATAGCACTGGATCACCAGGTATACTGTTATTAGCAAGACCACTAGATATACTACTCACTAAATCCCTGGACCACCAGGGATACTGTTATTTACTAGACCACTAGATAAAAGACCTTACTAAACCACTAGACCCCCGACTGTTATTTGCTAGACCACTAGATGATATAAATTACTAAACCACTGGACCACCAGTAATATTGTTATCAGCAAGACCACTAGATAACATACCTTAATAAACCACTAGACCACCAGCAGGCTCTCTGCTGTCAGGTGGACGGTCCCGATCTTTCTGCCCCAGCCTAGGACCGCCCACCTGACAGATAAGAGCATAACTGTGCTGAAACTAGCAGGAATGACTGCTCAGGAACGGTGGGAGCTACAGAAAAAAATTCCAACTGTGCCAGAATCGGTGCAATGGTGCATATTGAACGATGCAACGAGTTGGAGTTGGTAGATGTGGTGAAAAGTTCTCCTTAAAGGGGTTTTCTCATCTCATAAAGTGATGGCATATCTGATCAGGACTTGCACCCTATTGTACTACTAATGACAGTACGACTCATTATATTACCACACCTGCTTGCATTAAAGCAATTTCACACATAAATTATAATCTGTATTATGCTCCAGAGCTTCATTCACAATTCTGCTAGTTGCATTAGACATAGTTGCCTACAATGTTGTCAGACACACCCCTAGCTGAGCTAATCTAATTCATTAGGACAGGATTTTTCCTATATCAGATTACTTAGAATGACAGACCTCTGTGCAGATGCTGAACAACCAAAGAAAGCCAGTAGAGTTCAGCTCTGAAGCAACAAATAAAATTTCCCCAGTTTTCATACTTCACTCTCCATACATAAGGCCCAATTTGTGCTTCAGCACCAGTTACCTACATATACTGGAACG
Organism: Leptodactylus fallax; assembly: GCA_947044405.1. Lineage (NCBI taxonomy): Eukaryota > Metazoa > Chordata > Amphibia > Anura > Leptodactylidae > Leptodactylus > Leptodactylus fallax. Next base: position 533,942 of record CAMRHE010000549.1, on the reverse strand, counting down.
CCAGGTCTCTGCTGAAATGCAGATTGTTAAATTTTGTAACAATCTAAAATTTACGATAATCAAAAACATCTTGAACCTCTTAGGGAAGAAATTCACATTGTTCGCACAATCGTTTGAACATGTTGTGCAACACTAACCCTCATCCCTGAGAAAGTGGATTCCTGACATATTATTCCTTAGTCTGATACATTTACGTGATTTACGGAGAAAGTTTTTGGCCGCTGTGGGGTTTTTCCATTTCTACGATAGTTTTCTCATGGTCAAGGTGACACAACACATTTTACAAAAAAATAAAATTACAATTTCCAACTCAAAAATAAAAAAAAAATCCTGCTTCTACGTACATTGAGTCCATAAGTTTCTTTGTTAGAGAAAATATATTAATTCGCCGAGATGTTTTCGCCCGTTCCTTGGTCTTCTTCCCGGTTTTGGCATACAAGGTCTCAGGCAACAGAGTATGAGCTGGAATTTCTTCTTTTCCTACAATGAATCTGGACCAAAAAGAAATATTAACATATATTTCCAGCATCACTTTAGTGTCTAAACAGATTATACGCCACGATACCGATGAGGATTCTGATGGCCATCAATATCGGATCGGTGGCGTCTGAGTTCACCAGCCCCCTAATATTGATAACCTATCCTTACAATAGATCATTAATATCAGATTGTTTCCAAAACCTGGGTATAGTGGCTGTGCTTGGTATTGCAGCTCAGTGCCATTCACTTGAATGGGATTGAGCTGCAAAAAGGCCATGTGACCAATGGCCTGTGAGGTGGAATTGACTCTCACTTCAGGCAGTTGATCGACAAGTTACTGAACCTGAATGACCTATCCTAAGTCAATATTCAAGTCCTGGAAAACCCCTTTAAATTATGCTTTAGCTTTTTTTGCACAGGTTGTAATTCTTAAGGGGATTTATAATACATGCAAGTTTTAAAGAAGGCCGAACCTCTCAAGATTCATTTAGTTTCAGGTTTGTGTGGCTCAGGTCCAAGGTTCGTTTCAGATTGAACAAGTTTGGTACAAACCACACCTTAAACTGGTTAAAACGTAGCTTATGACACTGTCATTGTTCCTAGGAACCTATCTCTAAAACATAGTGTAGAACACTGTCAGGACTCCTAGGAACCTATCTATAAAACATAGGGTATGACACTGTCAGGGCTCCTAGGAACCTATCTATAAAACATAGGGTATGACACTGTCAGGGCTCCTAGGAACCTATCTATAAAACATAGTGTAGAACACTGTCAGGGCTCCTAGGAACCTATCTATAAAACATAGGGTATGACACTGTCAGGGCTCCTAGGAACCTATCTATAAAACATAGTGTAGAATACTCTTAGAGCTCCTAGGAACCTATCTATAAAACATAGTGTAGAACACTGTCAGGGCTCCTAGGAACCTATCTATAAAACATAGTGTAGAACACTGTCAGGGCTCCTAGGAACCTATCTATAAAACGTAGTGTATAACACTGTCAGGGCTCCTAGGAACCTATCTATTTATTATTTATTATGCTTACTTATATAGCGCCATCATATTCCGCAGCGCTTTACAGACATTGGCAGTCACTGTCCCATATAGGGCTCACAACCTACATTCCCTATCAGTATGTCTTTGGAATGTGGGATCTAGAAAACATAGTATAGATCACTGTCAGGGCTCCTAGGAGCCTATCTATAAAACATAGTGTATGACACTGTCAGGGCTCCTAGGAACCTATCTATAAAACATAGTGTATAACACTGTCAGGGCTCCTAGGAACCTATCTATAAAACATAGTGTATAACACTGTCAGGGCTCTTAGGAACCTATCTATAAAACATAGTATAGATCACTGTCAGGGCTCCTAGGAACCTATCTATAAAACATAGTTTATGACACTGTCAGGGCTCCTAGGAACCTATCTATAAAACATAGTGTAGAACAATGCCAGGGCTCCTAGGAACCTATCTATAAAACATAGTGTATGACACTGTCAGGGCTCCTAGGAACCTATCTATAAAACATAGTGTAGAACAATGCCAGGGCTCCTAGGAACCTATCTATAAAACATAGTGTAGAACAATGCCAGGGCTCCTAGGAATCTATCTATAAAACATAGTGGCCATTCTGAAATGTATATATGTTCTGTAGTGCTCTGTAGTACATCACTACCTTCAACCTTCATTTATTACTAGGATTTACCAGTAGATCCAGACCTAGACATATCGGTATCAATAGAGCAATATTGATTCACTGTGAGTTTACAGAAAAGCATAAAAATTCTATGACAAAGAACTTCTAAGTGCAGGACTAAACCCAGGCCAGTACAAATATTTCATGGAAACTATCCACTAAGGATATGATTTATAGAAGTAATCTCCTTCCAGCGCCAGAAGCCCTACGACTTCTTGGAAAGTTCTTGAGATTAACGTGAAGCTGCTTCTAAATCTTCAACAATTTCTTTGTTATACTCAAGTTGTGGAAACTGTGGACCCATAATAAAGCATTAAACCTTAAGACATTGCCGGCAATGTTAGTAGTAACCCAAATAAAACATTCATCAGGCATGTTATGGCTGTAGAGAGTGGAAATGTTGTAGCAAGTTGTATGGATTGTGTGCATTTGGCCACTTTGGTCTCCTAGGCCAGAAGGGACCATTATGAGCTACAGATCTAACCACCCTTACTCGAATTTGGATAAGCACTCTCAAAAAAAATTTCTATTGATATTGTGATGTTCTTGGCAGGCTGCTTCTTAGATTTGCCTTCCTTCAATAGAGCTGAGCGTAGACTCAGGTCATAGATCTAGAAAATATTTCCAGGACTGAGTGGTGGACAAGTCTGACACTGGATCCAGAAGAAAGAGCGATGTTGATTAAAATTTATAAAACCCATTTTCATACACCCTAATAGGGAGTTCCACGGTGATAGATGGGAGTTCGATGTTCAGGACCCTCATCTCTTGTCCATAGCCTACTGATTAAAATGGTCATTGTGTAATGCTAAATTTCCCCGAAGGAGGCACTGTAGGGAAACTGAACACTTACTAATAGGATTCCCTAAAGATTACAGCGGATCACTGGAAGATCCAGTAAGTAAAACCAAGATGAAAGCAAGAACAGTCAAAATTCAGGATCCTTTAATCCATTGGGGATCCATTAGGTATAGCACCACTGCACCAGCATGGAAGGATGGCAAGAACTTCTAAGACTCAGCCCTTCCATGCCTGGTCCACCAATCATGTTGAACACGGTACAGCTGGATGGTAGTGTTGTGAGTAAGGCCATGGACCCATCTATAAAGTGGCATTTTCTATAATAGTTGTCAAAAAGTTATTTCAACACAGGAGACAGAAATTCTTAAAGAGGTTATCCAGGATTAGAAAACATGGCTGCTCTCTTCTTCTCAGGAAGTGACATCGCATCCGCTGGTCACATGACCATGCTGATGTTCAGTCCCATTCAGAGCTGCAGCATGGTCATGTGACCAATGGATATGATGTCACTTCCTGAGAAGAAGAGAGCAGCCATGTTTTATAATCTTGGAAAATCCTTTTAAGTAGTTACCGGATGGAGCTGCTACACCGTACTGAATATTTTATATATATTCTACAGTTGAATAGAAGCAAGTGTATATACGACATGCAGTGATGACATCAGCAGACGTAGATACGTCAAATCTACTTACTTCAGGGCTGAAAAGGCGAATCCTTGGAGTCCATCTTTGCACCTGTAATAAAAATCGTAATAATTGAGCAAAATTTCCAGACCACGTATAGTATACACTCATATATACAATGGAAGGAACTTATATACACTGAACTATAATACTAAGGTCACATTATGGTCTCTATATATTGTGCCATCAATTTTGAGGGGGAAAGTGCCAATTATTATACAATATACAGTGGGGAAAAAAAGTATTTAGTCAGCCACCAATTGTGCAATTTCTCCCAATTAAAAAGATGAGGCCGGCCTGTAATTGTCATCATAGGTAGACCTCAACTATGAGAGACAAAATGAGAAAACAAATCCAGAAAATCACATTGTCTGATTTTTTAAGAATTTATTTGCAAATTATGGTGGAAATTAAGTATTTGGTCACCTACAAACAAGCAAGATTTCTGGCTCTCACAGACCTGTAACTTCTCCTTTAAGAGGCTCCTCTGTCCTCCACTCATTACCTGTAGTAATGGCTCCTGTTTGACATTGTTATCAGTATAAAAGACACCTGTCCACAACCTCAGACAGTCACACTCCAAACTCCACTATGGTGAAGACCAAAGAGCTGTGGAAGGACCAGAAACAAAATGGTAGCCCTGCACCAGGCTGGGAAGACTGAATCTGCAATAGGCAAGCAGCTTGGTGTGAAGAAATCACCTGTGGGAGCAATAATTAGAAAATGGGAGACATACAAGACCACTGATAATCTCCCTCCATCAGGGGCTCCACGCAAGATCTCACCCCGTGGGGTCAAAATGATCACAAGAACGGTGAGCAAAAATCCCAGAACCACATGGGGGGACCTAGTGAGTGACCTGCAGAAAGCTGGGACTAACGTAACAAAGGCTACCGTCAGTAACACACTACGCCGCCAGGGACTCAGATCCTGCAGTGCCAGATGTGTCCCCCTGCTTAAGCCAGTACATATCCGGGCCCGTCTGAAGTTTGCTAGAGAGCATTTGGATGTTCCAGAAGAGTATTGGGAGAATGTCATATGGTCAGATGAAACCAAAGTAGAACTGTTTGGTAGAAACACAACTCGTGGTGTTTGGAGGAGAGTGAATGCTGAGTTGTATCCAAAGAACACCATACCTACTGTGAAGCATGGGGGGCAACATCATGCTTTGGGGCTGTTTCTCTGCAAAGGGACCAGGACGACTGATCTGTGTACATGAAAGAATGAATGGGGTCATGTATCGTGAGATTTTGAGTGCAAACCTCCTTCCATCAGCAAGGGCATTGAAGATGAAACGTGGCTGGGTCTTTCAGCATGACAATGATCCCAAGCACACCGCCAGGGCAACGAAGGAGCGGCTTCGTAAGAAGCATTTCAAGGTCCTGGAGTGGCCTAGCCCGTCTCCAGATCTCAACCCCATAGAAAACCTTTGGAGGGAGTTGAAAGTCCGTGTTGCCCAGCGACAGCCCCAAAACATCCCTGCTCTAGAGGAGATCTGCATGGAGGAATGGGCCAATATACCAGCAACAGTGTGTGCCAACCTTGTGAAGACTTACACAAAACGTTTGACCTCTGTCATTGCCAACAAAGGATATAGAACAAAGTATTGAGATGAATTTTAGTTATTGACCAAATACTTATTTTCCACCAGAATTTGCAAATAAATTCTTAAAAAATTACACAAAGTGATTTTCTGATTTGTTTTCTCATTTTGTCTCTCATAGTTGAGGTCTACCTATGATGACAATTACAGGCCGGCCTCATCTTTTTAAGTGGGAGAACTTGCACAATTGGTGGCTGACTAAATACTTTTTTTCCCCACTGTATATACTGAGCTATTAACTCTTTCTATTCATGTTACCATGGCCATGATTACACCATATACTGAGTACTACACCCAGTTAGCTTCATGTATATATACTTAGTAAATATGAACCAGCACAGACGACATAACACACAAGGGACGTGTAAGTGACAGAAACCAGCTCGGATGAATCACTAGAGCAGAGAGTCAAAGTTATAGAATACCTGAAAATGTACTCAACATAACCCATAAAGAGCCATGTGCTCCGCGTTCCTATATTCGGCCTATAACCGGCATGATTCTGGGCCCCCTGGGCTCACACAGGCAGGTGTTAAGAGTAAAAAGTGAAGGATGAATGGTCTGTCTCATGTTACTGCGGTGTACAATGCACAAAGGTTTCTGCTGCCTTACTGTATATATGACGTGTGAGCGATATCCCATCACTTATATCCCAAGGTAACATAGTGTAAGAAGTATATAACATTACGGCCGACTCTATTGTATTGTGGCTCCCACCGGACCTGGATCTAAGCTGTGATCCCTGTATACGGAGGCCATGACATGACGCAGTACAAGGCCTTACAAACCTATGCACGATATCCTATGAGAGGTTCTGATTCAACTTGAGGAGATCCAGCAAGGACGGCAATGCTCCCTGGGAAACTATGCAAATTAGCTGCCTCCAGGAGAAATAAAAATTTCCTTCAAGTGCCACTTATAGGTGCTGACCAGTCGGTGCATGCCTATAAGCAGGACACTGACAGCCATAGGTGGCAGTAAAGAGACAAATTTCTTTCTCCTAAAGAGATATTTCCATATTAGCCAACTATTTCAGAAGCTCCGGGCGGCTCCTAAAAAAATGGGTGACCTTCCACAATCCCGAAAGAGCAAGCAAATCTCCCGGGCACTGGTGTAACTGGTGCCACTTTTTAAGTAATTTGGGCACTTAATGTGTTAGTCACATCCAAAAAGGGGGCAACACATTTAGTGCCCCATTTGCAAGAAAGGGGAGTTGTGATATTCAAAAGGGGACATGAAACTGTCCAGAAAGGGCAAGGGGGTGTAGCTTTGTCAAAAACTCAACGGCTCTCTGCTACAAAAGGCACCATTATATATGGTTATGGTTTCCTGCTCATGATTCAGATAGATTCTACCTGAGAACACCGATTGAAATGAATGGGAGGCAAAAAATATAACATTTCCATCAGCGTTGAATTTGATGTGGTATTGGACGCAGAATTTGTCAAAATCTGCTATCGGAATTTGCAATTTGTGCCTGCCCAATAAGGACAAAATACAGAGGCACGCTTCTCCAAATTCCGCTTCAAATTCAGCGTCAAAATCCTCATCATTTTTTGACAAACAGAAAAAACTTGCTTCAAATTCCTACGTGTAAACATACCCTTAGCTGCATCCGGACAATAAAAAAGTGGTTGTGAATGCGTATATAGTCTTTGAGGGAATTCTGCAGAGAGGGTCCATAGTTATACAGTAACTATAAGTGTGCGGCCACGCGTACCGCAAATACTAAGGACTTTCCATTTGGATTTGTGCATGGAAAATCCTCAGCAGTTTACGGTAGCCGCAAAGTGGATGAGGAGTTAACAATCTCACCTATAGTGTTTCGGGCAAATAGCACACTTTTGACTGGGCCCCCCAGCCCCAACACGGTATAGTGCCCCTTTTACTGGTGCCCACACAGTATAAAGCCCACATTACTGGCCCCCACATGGTATAATGTCCCCTTTACCAGCTCCCATGTGGTGTAACACTCACTTTACTGGCCCCCACATGGTATAACACCCTGTTTACCAGCACCTATACGGTATAACATCCCCTTTACAGTGTAATGTTACCTTTACTGGCACCTATACAGCATAAAACTCCTTTTACCGGCACCTATACGGTATAACGCTTCCTTTAAAGGCCCCCACGCAGTAGAATGCCCCTTTTACTGGCCTCCACATGGCATAACGCACCATTTACTGGTCCATACATGGTATATTGCCCCCTTTACTGGCCCCCACACAGTATAACACACTCTTTACTGGCCCTACACAGTATATTGCCTTCTTATTGAACCCCATACAGTTTGCCGCCTCCTTTACTGGCTTTCACATAGTAAACGCCCGCTTTACGGGCTCCCCACACAGTGATTTTAGACTGCTACCCAATGGGTTACTCCAATGGGTAATGGCCACTATTTACTTACCGATCCTTGCTCCTGCTCATGGCTGCTTCAGTCTCTGCTTCCCTTTCAGGCTCCAGGAGGTCTTGTGCACCACGCTGAATAGCATGATCGATGTCCTGACACTGTTTAGCGTCAGCAACATCTTGTGGGATGCACGGAAGGCTGAAGGGGAAGTGGAGGCAGAGGCTGCCATGATCAGGAGTGGGGAACGGTAACTAAACAGCGGCCATTACCCGCCCCCTAGCGATGAGGGCCCTCTTAGCCGCTACGGCTACTATAGTGGTAGTGCTGCCACTGGCTACAGGAACTGCAGGAGCTGCTGGGTCCTAAAGGAACCAGATCAGTTCAGCCGTAAGAGCAAGGAGGCTGTATTGCTCCTGTAACTGGGGCTAATGTATCAGTTACAGGGAAAAATTAGCAAAAAAAGTCATCTTAAAATGTTATGATCTTATGGGGCATAATGTGTAGTGTAAAAAAAAAAAAACCTCACCCACACCATACAAAGCTATGAACATTACTGGAAGAGAGTGGGACAACTATTTAAAAAAAACAAAAAAAAACTGGAATAATGTGAAAAACAGACATTTCCCCTCTGGTTTTTTTTTTTAACTTTATTCCCAGATATGAAAAAAATTGAAAAAAATACAAATTAAATAAAAATAAGGTCCTATGTATCATCCCCCCCAAAAAAAACAAAAAACTGGAATAATGTGGAAAACAGACATTTCCCTTCAGTTTTTTTTTTTTTTACTTTATTCCCAGATATGAAAAAAATTTAAAAAAATACAAATTAAATAAAAATAAGGTCCTATGTATCATCCCCCCAAAAAAAACAAAAAACAAAAAACTGGAATAATGTGGAAAACAGACATTTCCCTTCAGTTTTTTTTTTTTTAACTTTATTCCCAGATATGAAAAAAATTTAAAAAAAATACAAATTAAATAAAAATAAGGTCCTATGTATCATCCCCCCCCCCAAAAAAAAAAAAAAAAAAAAAAAAAAAAAAACTGGAATAATGTGGAAAACAGACATTTCCCTTCAGTTTTTTTTTTACTTTATTACTGGATAGAAAAAAAAATAGAAAAAAAAAAAAAAACTGGAATAATGTGGAAAACAGACATTTCCCCTCTGTTTTTTTTAACTTTATTCCCAGATATGAAAAAAAAAATTGAAAAAAATACAAATTAAATAAAAAATAAGGTCCTATGTATCATCCCCTCCCCAAAAAAAAAAAAAAAAAAAATGGAATAATGTGGAAAACAGACATTTCCCCTGTTTTTTTTTAACTTTATTCCCAGATATGAAAAAATACAAATTAAAGAAAAATAAGGTTCTATGTATCATCCCCCCCCCCCCCCAAAAACCAAAAAAACAAAAACTGGAATAATGTGTAAAACAGACATTTCCCTTCAGTTTTTTTTTTTCCCTTATTACTGGATATAAAAAAAAAATAGAAAAAAAAAAAATTAGAATGCAATAAAGCCCTATGTATCACCCCCCCCCCCCAAAAAAAACCCCAAAACAAAACAAAAACCCACAAACATTATTTGAATAACCTCACTAAAGTATTATAGCCCTCAAAACTACATGAACCTACATAAATGTGTCCAGTCATGAAATGGTTAAGGATAACCACATCTGTACCGCAGTATATGATAGAGAACCTATATAAATCTGATCCTCCTGCAATACCCAAATGTACCATTAGATGTCCCCAGACACCACGCGCTTAGCTGCCACTTTTAACCCCCGCCATTCCTCCGGTCCAGGCTATATATGCAATGTGTTCATTTTACAAGAAACTGGAGCTAAAGAACAGTAAAATGTGAACACCTTTTTTATACTTTGCTCGTGCCTGTCTGGATTGGGGTCACGCTGGGTCTGCGCTCATTCACACAGGGCTCAGGTTTCTAACCTGCCCACAAGTGTTGTTAACACTAGTCTTGCTCTATTTTTACGGTATCGGATTTCAGAAACGTTGGAGGCTCTGACCCTGGAAATACGTGTAGTCAGACTTCTCGTCTCACTGTAACTTCCCTTTCTGCGTGTGTGTTTCCGCTTCATCTGAGTAACTCATCACCTCGTGTAGTGAGTCGGTGGCGAATTTTTTTCCCTTATAAACTGTAGGTCTTCCTAAAACTGATGCGTTCCTATATATCTCACTTTTATACTATAACAGAATATAAAGGGTTAATCTCCATGCACATTGCTCCTTACTGCTCCTAGTGGCCAACTAGGCGTTCAGAACCATACACCAGTCTCAAAAATTAGTTGGCTGGAGTGAACTGCGCCAAATTTATTAAAAGGCGTTCATTCCTTAGTAAGTATGCCACCAAAAATCCAAAAATTTAAAAAATGAAATATATTACTGCAATGACCCGGCCTAGACTTGCACCATTTTTAAGGTTAAGGCCTAAAAGTTGTAGGCCGTGCTAACCCAGCCAGTAAACCGCACCCATGTAATTTTGCAGTTTTGGCAAGTGAAGTGAAAAAGTTCAAATATTTTGTGCAACATCATTTATTTGCAAGAATTTTTGACGCAATTTACAGCAAAAATTGCCACAAACTACTTAATAAATGTGGACCTATAAGTATGGAGCCATTTGTTCATCCTAAATTCCGGCACAAGGGCGCACCATGTGTCCACCCCTTTACATCTTTCAATAGTCCCTGCTCCACTCATTCCGACACAGCTGGAATTTTTTCTCTCGCCCCCACCGTTCCTGAGTAATTGGTGCCCTTATGCTAATTAGGATCTCTACTGTCAGGTGGGCAGTCCCGAGCTATTTGCTGGGCTTGGACTAGAGAAGACTGCCCATTTGACAGTAAAGAGCCTGGTTGCTAAAACTAACATCGATTGCTCAGGAATGGTGGGGGCTAAAAGGAAAAATTCCAACTACACCAGAATCCGCTGAGAAGCGCCTATTGAAGAGTTGGACCTGCTGGGGGTTGTGAAAGGTTCTCTTTACGGCTACTGCTCCCTTCCTATGTTGCCCACTCTCTACAATCTACATGATCGTTCTGCCAACAAACTCATAAGCATTGGCAGAGAGTGATAACAATATCTCAGGAATCAAAGGATTCGACAAGTAAAAATCAAAGTTTTTCGACTTTTGTGCGACTGTCCCTATAAACATGAGTTTGTCAACAGATCCCCCCAAACCAGAGACCATCTCCATCCAAGACACATTAATATTTAGGTTCCTTATATAGTGCTTCAGCTTTCTTGAAGGAAATTCCCATTATTGGCACAATTTTCATTGTATCGAAATTATAAAATTAAGTAACTTTGAAAATAGTTCAGTTGTCACGGCCCCGCCTACTTCTTCTCTATGGTTCTCTAACTGAAAAAAGTTGAGTCTTGTAACTTATAAAGTACTCTTTTTGCCCCTGGCACAATCTAAGCAATGAGATATCAAAGAGAGTTAATTGGTTCATTCATAGATGTACTAACAGGGTAGCTAACATTTAAAGGGGTTGTCCGGGACTATAATATTGAGCTCCACTTCCTCTTCTAAAGAAAGTGACATTACATTCAGTAGTCACATAGCCACACTGCATCTCAGTCCCAGTCAAATGAATAGGACTATGCTGCAATAACAAGCACAGCCACTATTCTAGTCTTGGACTACCCCTTTAATGGGCCATAGATCCTGTAGCCCTGTGCCATGTAAGGCTACATCTGCCATTTCTAACCCTCCGATGCATCTGAAATAAAAAAATATATATATATTTTACTAAAAATATCATATATTCAAGCATACAGCTCCTCAACAGACTTTTGTGTTTCCATGGTTACAGACTACAGTTACTGAGCAGTCTGCTCCTGCAGTCGTACTCCCTCCTCCTCCTGTCCCCTCCATCATAATATGCATTTGATGTATGTTAGCAAGAAGTAGGGTACAAGTGGAACAGAGGATCAGACTACACAGGGTTTGCTTGTAGTCTGTAACCATGGAAACCCATAAGCCTTAATCAATCCTGTATACACAAAATTAAAGATTGTTTTTAATCAAGACCATTTGCAAATTGGCTTAACTTTTTTATTTTCCATGAATTAGGGCATGAGAAAATTGACAATTTTTGGAGCCACAGAATTTTTTTTGCAAATTTGGACATAGCCTTTAAGTGTCAATGTCTGACAACTTGTATACCTCAATACGTGTTTAATGTAGGAAAAAAAATAGATTGTAAGCTTCATGTACCAGGGACCAAGTGATTAAGTTATCATTTACAAGACCCAACTTTTTCAGTCATATAACAGCCCAACAAAAGTAGGCGGGGCCGTGACAACAAACCTGCAGTCTGAAGCCATATGACTTGTCATATACTTGGATTATTCGAGGAAATTCTGAATTTACGAGCCAGTATATTGAGACATTTTATCTGAACACGGTCGTGAGTCACACATCAGGGCTCCTTGGCTATGGTTTAATCCGCGGCCGTTGTGGGACGTTTACAGCGAGCAGTAAAGCAGATTGGGAATAAAAATAGAGTTAGTGTACAAATTCATGACAGTGGGAGGGGAAGGAAACGTGACACTTGCATCCAGGAGATTTACATGTTCAGCAAAGTCGTCTCCTCTTATAACAATCACATGTCCCGGAGCGGGCCGTTTCCCAAACTGTTGCGAACACATGTTGGGATTGTGTATTTTTTCGAGGCATTAACCAATTCCATAAGTTCAATAAATTCCTGTGCCGTGTGTTTACCATGTAATGGGTTCAAGCTGCGAGCCGCTGAAAGTATGTAGATGTATACTTATTACACAATGGCCTGGTTTGTTTTATTGCCGACATCTGAGTAATCTAGAACGCGTGAGCTCATGGTTTCTGGGGTTATTTTTTTCTCCCCCTGGAGAAATCAGGTGCCACAAACTTTTGTCACTTTCTCCTAAAAATTCCTAGTCCTTAAGTCGTTTTTAGCCAGTTTATTAAAAAATTCTATGAGCGATCAAGCAACATAGGAGATGAAAACGTAAGTGTAAATCATACAGTCCCTCCTGCATTGAGCTGTGCCACTACTACCACCATACAGTATCCCAATAATACCGCCATACAGTGCTCCAATACTACCACTGTACAAGGTTGCAATAATACCACCATACAGTGCTCCTATACTAGCACCACACAGTGCTCTAAAACTACCACCATACAAGGCTCCAATAATTCAACCAAGCAGTGATCTGATACTACCACCATACACTGCTCCAATACTACCACTATTCAGAACTCAAATACTACCACCATACAGTGTTCCAATAATATCACCATACAGTGCCCAAATACTATCATCATACGGTGCTCACAAACTACCATATTGTGCTCAAAAACTACCACATAGTGCTCAAGTAATACCACCATACAGAGCTCAAATACTACCACTACACAGTGTTCCAAAAATACCACCATACAGTGTTCTACTACTACCATCATACAGTGCTGAAATACTATCATACAGTGCCCAATAATACCACCATAGTGTGTTTCAATAATATCACCATACAGTGTTGTAATACTACTACCATACAGTGCTCAAATACTACCATCATATACTGCCCAATAATACTACCATATAGAGCTCAAATGCTACCACCATACAGTGTTCTAATACTACCATCATACAGTGCTCAAATACTATCATACAGTAGTGCCCAATACTACCACCATAGTGTGTTCCAATAATACCACCATACAGTGTTGTAATACTACCATACAGTGCTCAAATACTACCATCATATACTGCCCAATAATACTACCATATAGAGCTCAAATACTACCACCAAACAGTGTTCTAATAATACTGCCATACAGTGCTCAAATACTACCATCACGCAATGTTCAAATAATACCACCATACAGTACTCAAATACTACCACCATACACAGCCCAATAATACGACCATAAAGAGCTCAAATGCCACCACTGTACAGTGTTCAAATACAGTAATACCACCATACAGTACTAAAGTAATATCACCATACAGTGCTTAAATAGCAGCTCCATACATAACAATAATATATTTTTTATTTATATAGCCCCAACATATTAAGCAGCACATTCCAAATAACAATAATAATACTGCTATACAGGGTGCGCAGGCCTGTCTGACTGTAAGTGGCACACGATATGTCGGAGGGCCCCATTACAGAATTTATATTAGGGCCCTGGATATTAAGTTACGCTTCTCAGCTGATACAATTCCTCAATATGGAAGAGATCATTCTTCATTCTACCACGTGCCAAAGTGTGAAACCATGACAAGCTTTAAAGCGCGTCCAGAACGAAAAAGTTACCACATGTATAGAGGGAGGGCAGCGTGTATGTAACAAGCAAACAATGGTTTTCTGCGTGTATGGCAGCTCCATAAATCATTGACTCTGGGTCTGGCGGCCGGACAGTCTTCAAGGCTTAATTAGTATCGAGAATTAGACGGCGAAACGCGCGGCCAGATGAGAATTAAAGTGTGTTCTCAATAATGAGGTAATCCGGCAGACAGGAAAAGCGTGAGGTCATAAAAGCGCTTAATAGATGCTGTAATGTAATAATAAACTATTTAATAGGCAGATTGGTCAGCGACTGTTCCGTATACCTGCACAACTCACTATATACCTGCAGGCTTTGCTCATGCCTGCGCATATTCATTCTGTTTATGGCAGAGGGACACAGAATAGAAGGGGTAATAGCAAAGTGGTTACAGATGTAGCAGAGCTGAGTCTGTATTTCAACAATTTACATTATATCTGTTCACTGCCGGTAAATTTATCATCTTAAAGGAAGTGTGTCACCAGAACACATATCAACCCAGTCCCGCAGGTAGATAGGTTGGAGTCTCCTGAATCAAACTGTGTTTTCCCCTTGTGAATCGCTGCCTCTGTTGCTGAGATATCGCTGTTTTGTCAATATGCAAATGAGGTCTTCCTAGTAATGGCTGCTCCCTTATAGCTCTTTGTATATTGACAAAAATGGCCGTATCTCGATAACGGAGTCACCGATTAATAAGGGGAAAGCACTGTTTGATCCAGGTGTCCCTAACCTATCTCTCTGCGGGGCTCAGTTGATATGCTGGCGGACTCCCTTTAAGAGTTAATTGACCTTATTAGTGATGATCCCCAGTACGCCAACAAGCAGTGGGATGGACACCTGCCGAAACCGTGAGTATCAAAGCCAAAAATACAGCGAGGCAGATTTATAAAGACTGGCATTTTCAACGCCACTCTTGATATCCCCTGTTTGAGTAGGTGAGTTTTGTAGCTGGGGTAGTTTCCAGGGATCATTTACGCCAGTAAATTGGCATAAACAATCATAAATCTGGTGGGGCCGCACTCCATGACCCTTGCCATGCCCCCTACCAGGAAAGTGGAAAGGCAGTACAAAAGCAAAAAAAAAAGTTGCATAGAGAGTAGCTGTGACTTTGGCAGGTGCGGGCAGCCCCCTGGACACCAGAGAGCAAGAGGACATTGTGTGGTAAGATACTGATGCCCTGATATAGTCCTGCTACTACTCAGCTTTGGGCAAGGCTCCTAGAGACACCAAAACATTGCAACTAAGCAAGAAATCCTCCCCAATATTACACCAGAACTCACATTTGGTCCTGGGGTGGGGTGGCATAAATCAGCACCAAGATGGGAGACTCTGCTTTGGCATTTTTTCAGTGATGATCTTTTTACCGTGTCTCTTTGACCTGCGACTTCTAAGTCTGTTAAAAAGTCTATAAATTGTAACAGACCTGGAAGATCTAGTAGTCAGAGACCAAAGAGACAGTAAAAAGGTCATCATTGATTTCAATGGTGCATAGTGATCCGTTCTGTACTACACATGAAATTGGACGTCCAAGCCTAGGGTGGTACAAAGTGTCGACACAAGCCATAAGAAGGCATTTGCATGACACTGGGCTACGAGCCAGGTGCCAGCTACAGCTGATCCATTGAACTCATGACACCGCTCTCAAGGACTATCATGGAGCACAGCAAGATGGCAATGGAGGCTGGAATGGAGGTCTATCCTCTTCCACTTTTGGTTTCGGACATGTGGGCAAAACATAAAGAGGCCTTTACAAGGGAACGTCACAGTGATCCAATTATGGTGTTGGTTGCTTAATGTTCTCTAGTCTTTATTTCAGGTAGCCTAACAGCTCAGTGTTACATTGATTTGGTGGTGGAACCACTGGTGCGGCCATTTTTCCAAAGTGTCCCAGGAGCCGTTTTTCAATAGGACAACGCCAGGCCACATGTTGCGCATGCTACTATGAGTAGCCTGCATGGCCTAAATGTGTAACCATGGCCTGCAGCGTCTCCCATGGAGCACATATGGGATGTCATTGGTCTCCAATTGTAAAGGAAGTTGCCAGTAGCCAATCTTGATTTGCTTGGCCAAGTGCATTCAGCGTGGTGATTTCCAGAATTCCAAGACTTTCCTTTGGTGTTGCAATTTCAATGTTGAGCAGTGTATGTTTTATACACCCTTGCCAGATAAACGTTCGAAATCTCTTTTTGAACATCTCCAAATAAATAAGATACTGGTACAAAAATTAGTTTCCAGAATTCCAGTTAGACCACAGCTGGATGTACCCCAGTGGGACTACAATTTTACTCCTCAAACAAATTGTCTAGTGTCCATTGTCTAGTCCTCTTGCTGGAAAAGTCCGTAACCAAAATAGGTTGCTGGGTACCAAATGAAGGCCAACAAGCCACTGTGCCTTGGGCTAGACAAAGGACAACTTAACTTTTGGCCAAGGAAAGCCTAGATATAGAGTAGAGATGGGTGAGTCGATTCGTTCCAAGTCAGGTTCGACCCAAATATTTCAAAATGATCCATTTTGAACAAAACCGAACAATTAGGGATAACTAAAATGGCCGCCGCGACCTGCATTGCGGTAAATTATTATACTTTGGATATAATAGTTGTAGGTCCAGGAGAATTGCAAAAAACAAAAAACATTTATACTCATCTTCCGTTACCTCTTTTGGGCCTCGTCACAGTGTCCGGGGCTCTCATGGTGGCATCATGTACCAAGGGTCACCGATGTGACCCAATCACAGGCCTCAGCAGTAACCACCGGGCACATGATGTCACCAGGAGGGCACAGGACGCTGCGAGGTGGCCCAAAAGAGGTGAGGGAAGGTGAGTATAAATGTTATGTATTTTTTCACCCCCTCCCTGGGCCTCCAACCATTATATCCAGAAGTATAATAATTTCAATTCCACTTCGTACCAAACTTGTCCGACCTGAAACGAATCAGGGACCTGAGCCACCCGAATCTTGGGAGCTAGAAGTCATAATGGACCCTGAATTGGTCCAGTGGATTCCTAAACTCTGCACCCTCTCTGCTTTACACGCCGTCCCACCAGGCCAGACATCATGTATGCAAGTTCCTGGCAGTCCCATCTAAATATAACCTTTGAGCTGTCTAAGTACATGCACCACCAATGTGTGAAGTTTGCGCTGGTGTGGTACTTGTCAATATTGGAGTGTTTTGACACAAGTGATAGTCGGCTGCTAATGGTTAATGTCTCCCTCACATCCCATACATCAGCGGCTTAGCTGTTTGTGACGGACCTCCACCTCTGCAGGGTACGATATGTACTTTTCGGAGAATCCAAGTACTTGAAAGAGCTGGACCTTAAGCGATCGGATCAAGCGGTGGATTATGCGGTGCATGTATATGGAAACGTGCGGTTACATTGTATCGCAGCTCAATGGTTTCATCACATCGGAGGGTAATGAAATGTATTGCAGTCTGGACGTGTAGCATGTGAGATGTCAGGAGGCCCCATCGATGTTATCCAGACGCACTGAGAGTCTCTTGACATTGATAACACTTTTAAAGCCAAGGAATATTAGCCCTGGCAGGGGGAGCCATAAAGGAGATAGCAGGAGGGAGCCCTTTATGGCTGCAGATCCATGGCCGCTCTTCTGCCTTGTAATAAACAGTTTACAGATAGGATTCACTCTCTTGTGGCTAAAACAAACAGCAGACACTTTATACAATGCAGAGCTGAAGTTCTGGTGAGGAATGCTCAACAGGGGGCGTTTACTGATGTAGCAAAGCTGAAATTGTCATTGAACTTTAGCTAGACTTTCCTTCACCCAAGGTAAAAATTGAGTTTCCCAACTCAGTCCTGTATCTGAATACACTGGGCAAGGCAGAATAACTTGTTAGGACCCCCTAATTCACAGCAAAGGGGCACATGACAATTCTGTAGGCTTCAGAGCTGAAGTCTCCCAGCATTCCCTGCTTGTTCGTTGTCTGCATAGAGCTTGTTATGGAGATTTACATTATGTGAGTGCAGCTCTGGAGAATAATATTAGTATAAGATAAGTAAAGTAATGTACAGTATGTACACAGTGACTGCACCAGCAGAATAGTGAGTGCAGCTCTGGAGTATAATACAGGATGTAACTCAGGATCAGTACAGGATAAGTAATGTAATGTATGTACACAGTGACTGTACCAGCAGAATAGTGAGCGCAGCTCTGGAGTATAATACAGGATGTAACTCAGGATCAGTACAGGATAAGTGATGTAATGTATGTACACAGTGACTGTACCAGCAGAATAGTGAGTGCAGCTCTGGAGTATAATACAGGATGTAACTCAGGATCAGTACAGGATAAGTAATGTAATGTATGTACACAGTGACTGCACCAGCAGAATAGTGAGCGCAGCTCTGGAGTATAATACAGGATGTAACTCAGGATCAGTACAGGATAAGTAATGTAATGTATGTACACAGTGACTGTACCAGCAGAATAGTGAGCGCAGCTCTGGAGTATAATACAGGATATAACTCAGGATCAGTACAGGATAAGTAATGTAATGTATGTACACAGTGACTGTACCAGCAGAATAGTGAGTGCAGCTCTGGAGTATAATACAGGATTTAACTCAGGATCAGCACAAGTTAAGTAAAAAATATCAAAATTGCAGTTAAAACCCTTGGGTCTCAGGAGGTCGCCATCAATTACCTGTAGCTAAGAGTGAATGTGAAAAGTGTCTCTCTCTCTCTGGAAGACGAGCCTATCAATGTACTACCAGGGTATTTCACTGGTATCAATGGGCACCATGTAATGCTTCATTTCCACTGTGATAGCCCAGCAGGAAAGCAGAACACTTTCCGCTCACAGATCACAGTTGATTGATGGGGGAACACCATGTGATCAACCTGTTTTGGGGGAACAATGTAATAAAAAGGGCATTCTAAAAAAATCTTTTGAAACAACATTCTAAAGATAATAAAAATATACTTTTTATTATCTTTTTATCATTGTAAAAAGTAGCAATAGATTGACCATTACCCCTTAGATGTCCTTTAGAACCATCCAGAAGTACAATACAGGTGTCCTGGGCACCACTAATAAAAGGGGGTTTATAACATTGCTCCAATTGAAAACAAAAATGTATATACTGTACAATGGTGCTGTTTTTTTGTTCATTTACATTTGTTTTTCAGAAAGTTTTTTAAAGTCAATTTAATTTTACTGAAACTTGAATTTTTCTTTTTTTTCCCTCTTTTTTTGTTTTGTCCATATTTGGGTTCTACAACGTGACAGTCAGGCTACTGCATTTAGATGAAAATATCCGGCTAATGAATTCAGAATTTTTTTTTATTTTTGTTGTTCTGTGACAGATACGGCTCAGTTAAATGTCAATTAGCAGTGACATATGACAACGTGATTTTTCTTTATGGTTGTGGAGACCAGACTGCAACGCACTTGTGAACATCTGTCTCTTAACCCTTAGAATGGAAGAACAAGGACACGATTCATAACGGGATGGCCGCGTCTTATACATCACAATTCATCCTATGAATGGCCGTCTTTTTTTCCTGGGCCACATCCAGTCAACCTTCCAACCCCATCCTCGAGTTGAGAGCAAATGGCATTCAGGAAATGGGACAAACGTCTTGTGACAGATGTCGTATGGACTGAGAGGAACAATTGAATTTCATGCCCCGATCGGCAATAGTTGACCCTTTAGTGCATTTTTGAAAGCTCTACATACATTAGCAGAACTAATAGAGTAAAATATAACTGGAACCCACCCAAAGAGTCACCAGTGTGCAAAACATAGTGGAAAAGAGTCACCATTTCTTAAAGGGACGGTGAGTCTAGAGCCCAAAGATGAGGGTGAACTTACCACTGCCCATCCTGGTCCTGGGATGGATCGACTGTCCTAATAGAACAGGACCAGGACATGTGCACAGATGCAGAGTCTCGTAGGAAATTCACTGTTGTCTTCAGAAGCCAGGGACTTCTGAGGACTCCCCATACCATGCCATGCCATGTTCTTCTCAGTGAACATTTTGGATATATGATAATTCACTTTTGCTTGCAATTTGGGGGGTGATCGGTCAACAGCACCATTTTCCAATGCAGTTGAAGTGCTAGGTAAATTCATGCAGTATAAAGTCCTGCCCCCGAGGAGCCAATCCATACAAAAATTGTAGACATTGGCATGTGTATTGCTTATATACGTTACTGCTAGGGTTGAAGGAACAATTTAAGATACTATGTAGTTCAGCATGCTATCAGGGCTACACAGAAATCACTCATGCAAGTCATATCGTCAAACTGAAGGACCTATGGTGGTGGGAGAACCTCCAATGATAAAATTCTGGCTGGTAGAAGCGGCCACTAGGGGGAGCCTAGAAGCTTACTGCATACTTTTTATTTTTGAGTTTAATGTATTAATAGCATGCAGTGATATGCTGAGCGCCCTCCAGTGGTGGTTGAAAGGAGATGGAGTTTAATCTTTTTAAAGGGGACCTAAATCTTTAAATATCGTTAGGATAGGTCATCATTATCGGTTCGGTGGCAGTCTCACAATCGGAACTCCCAGGTTGGGGGTTAATGAGTCCTGCTTATGGTGCACAAGCCAGTGAGAGTATGTTCTTTGGTCACATGGTCTGCTTGCAGTTCAGTTCCATTCAAGTGAACAGGCTGGGCTGCAATATTAAGCATAGCCACTAAACGATGTATGGCGCTGTACTTGATAGTGATCACCTGAACACTGTGGCCTGTACATACAGCTGAAGGATGTTGTATGACATGTCAGGCCGCCACTGACAAGTATATAAGTATAATACCATTCTACAGCACCGCACCCAGGGCTGTGGAGTCGGAGTCGGAGTCGGTGCCTATTTTGGTGGAGTCGGAGTCGGTATAAAATGGACCGACTCCGACTCCCAAAATATATAATAAATTGGTACAGTTAGTAGTACAATGCAGTATGTGCTGAATATATTTTCATAAGAATTTGGGAAAATGATGAAATGTTGAAAATGATGAAATGTCCTGTAAAGGTCTGTTCTATTCCTCATATAATGATGGGACTGAGTTCTGAGTGAACCTATAAGGTTTAGCAGTGCCACGGCTGTGTAGTCGGAGTCGTGGAGTCGGAGTCGGAGTCTATTTTGGTGGAGTCGGAGTCGGAGTCAGGGGAAATTGAGGAGTCGGAGTCGGGGCTTTGGCGTACCGACTCCACAGCCCTGACCGCACCCTTCTCCATCACACTGGCTTCTGTCCCTATTTATGTCTCTATAGGAAGTCATCGTAATGGAAAGAAACACAGGTTCCTTCTTTGTCATTTAAGAATTTAAAAATTTCAACAAAGCCTAAAGAAGCAGGTAGCCTAAGTAAACAGAGGTCATAATCCTGCTAAAACTGGAGGAACCTGGTAGATTAGGTTACAAATAAAACACTGGCCATAGAGAAGCAAAAACATGCAGGACGTATAGAGAAAAACTCCATCAACCACCTGAGTATCAGAAACCTCCGATAATAGGACACTCATCCTGTCACCGATCTCCGGTGTGAAACATTTTCACTGCATTACAGTAATGGGAACAGGTGCAAACACATGGTGCTGTATCTATACATGTATTATAGTAGTTATATTCTTGTACATAGGAGCAGTATTATAGTAGTTATATTCTTGTACATAGGAGTAGTATTATAGTAGTTATATTCTTGTACATAGGAGCAGTATTATAGTAGTTATATTCTTGTACATAGGAGCAGTATTATAGTAGTTATATTCTTGTACATAGGAAGTAGTATTATAGTAGTTATATTCTTGTACATAGGGGCAGTATTATAGTAGTTATATTCTTGTACATAGGAGCAGTATTATAGTAGTTATATTCTTGTACATAGGAGCAGTATTATAGTAGTTATATTCTTGTACATAGGAGGCAGTATTATCGTAGTTATATTCTTGTACATAGGGGGCAGTATTATAGTAGTTATATTCTTGTACATAGGAGATAGTATTATAGTAGTTATATTCTTGTACATAGGAGTAGTATTATAGTAGTTATATTCTTGTATATAGGAGCAGTATTATAGTAGTTATATTCTTGTACATAGGAGGTAGTATTATAGTAGTTATATTCTTGTACATAGGGGGCAGTATTATAGTAGTTATATTCTTGTACATAGGAGCAGTATTATAGTAGTTATATTCTTGTACATAGGAGCACTATTATAGTAGTTATATTCTTGTACATAGAAGCAGTATTATAGTAGTTATATTCTTGTACATAGGAGCAGTATTATAGTAGTTATATTCTTGTACATAGAGGTCAGTATTATAGTAGTTATATTCTTGTACATAGGAGCAGTATTATAGTAGTTATATTCTTGTACATAGGAGCAGTATTATAGTAGTTATATTCTTGTACATAGGGGCAGTATTATAGTAGTTATATTCTTGTACATAGGAGCAGTATTATAGTAGTTATATTCTTGTACATAGGAGCAGTATTATAGTAGTTATATTCTTGTACATAGGAGCAGTATTATAGTAGTTATATTCTTGTACATAGGAGGCAGTATTATCGTAGTTATATTCTTGTACATAGGGGGCAGTATTATAGTAGTTATATTCTTGAACATAGGAGGTAGTATTATAGTAGTTATATTCTTTTACATAGGAGATAGTATTATAGTAGTTATATTCTTGTACATAGGAGTAGTATTATAGTAGTTATATTCTTGTATATAGGAGCAGTATTATAGTAGTTATATTCTTGTACATAGGAGCACTATTATAGTAGTTATATTCTTGTACATAGAAGCAGTATTATAGTAGTTATATTCTTGTACATAGGAGGTAGTATTATAGTAGTTATATTCTTGTACATAGGAGCAGTATTATAGTAGTTATATTCTTGTACATAGGGAGCAGTATTATAGTAGTTATATTCTTGTACATAGGAGCAGTATTATAGTAGTTATATTCTTGTACATAGGAGCACTATTATAGTAGTTATATTCTTGTACATAGGAGCAGTATTATAGTAGTTATATTCTTGTACATAGGAGCAGTATTATAGTAGTTATATTCTTGTACATAGGAGGTAGTATTATAGTAGTTATATTCTTGTACATAGGAGCAGTATTATAGTAGTTATATTCTTGTACACAGGAGCAGTATTATAGTAGTTACAGTCATAGGAAAAAGTTTGGGCACCCCTATTAATCTTAATCATTTTTAGTTCTAAATATTTGGGTGTTTGCAACAGCCATTTCAATTTGATATATCTAATAACTGATGGACACAGTAATATTTCAGGATTGAAATGAGGTTTATTGTACTAACAGAAAATGTGCAATATGCATTAAACCAAAATTTGACCGGTGCAAAAGTATGGGCACCTCAACAGAAAAGTGACATTAATATTTAGTAGATCCTCCTTTTGCAAAAATAACAGCCTCTAGTCGCTTCCTGTAGCTTTTAATCAGTTCCTGGATCCTGGATGAAGGTATTTTTGACCATTCCTCTTTACAAAACAATTCCAGTTCAGTTAAGTTTGATGGTCGCCAAGCATGGACAGCCCGCTTCACATTATCCCACAGATGTTCAATGATATTCAGGTCTGGGGACTGGGATGGCCATTCCAGAACATTGTAATTGTTCCTCTGCATGAATGCCTGAGTAGATTTGGAGCTGTGTTTTGGATCATTGTCTTGCTGAAATATCCATCCCCGGCGTAACTTCAAATTCGTCACTGATTCTTGTACATTATTCTCAAGAATCTGCTGATACTGAGTTGAATCCATGCGACCCTCAACTTTAACAAGATTCCCGGTGCCGGCATTGGCCACACAGCCCCAAAGCATGATGGAACCTCCACCAAATTTTACAGTGGGTAGCAAGTGTTTTTCTTGGAATGCTGTGTTTTTTGGACGCCATGCATAACGCCTTTTTGTATGACCAAACAACTCAATCTTTGTTTCATCAGTCCACAGGACCTTCTTCCAAAATGAAGCTGGCTCGTCCAAATGTGCTTTTGCATACCTCAGGCGACTCTGTTTGTGGCGTGCTTTCAGAAACGGCTTCTTTCGCATCACTCTCCCATACAGCTTCTCCTTGTGCAAAGTGTGCTGTATTGTTGACCGATGCACAGTGACACCATCTGCAGCAAGATGATGCTGCAGCTCTTTGGAGGTGGTCTGTGGATTGTCCTTGACTGTTCTCACCATTCTTCTTCTCTGCCTTTCTGATATTTTTCTTGGCCTGCCACTTCTGGGCTTAACAAGAACTGTCCCTGTGGTCTTCCATTTCCTTACTATGTTCCTCACAGTGGAAACTGACAGGTTAAATCTCTGAGACAACTTTTTGTATCCTTCCCCTGAACAACTATGTTGAACAATCTTTGTTTTCAGATCATTTGAGAGTTGTTTTGAGGAGCCCATGATGCCACTCTTCAGAGGAGATTCAAATAGGAGAACAACTTGCAATTGGCCACCTTAAATACCTTTTCTCATGATTGGATACACCTGGCTATGAAGTTCAAAGCTCAGTGAGGTTACAAAACCAATTTTGTGCTTCAGTAAGTCAGTAAAAAGTAGTTAGGAGTATTCAAATCCATAAAATGATAAGGGTACCCAAATTTTTGCACCGGTCAAATTTTGGTTTAATGCATATTGCACATTTTCTGTTAGTACAATAAACCTCATTTCAATCCTGAAATATTACTGTGTCCATCAGTTATTAGATATATCAAATTGAAATGGCTGTTGCAAACACCCAAATATTTAGAACTAAAAATGATTAAGATTAATAGGGGTGCCCAAACTTTTTCATATGACTGTGTATTCTTGTACATAGGGGCAGTATTATAGTAGCTATATTCTTGTACATAGGAGCAGTATTATAGAAGTTATATTCTCATACATAGAGAACATTTTTATAGTTGAAATATTCTTTCCAGTATAATAGTAAATTTTTGTCTACTGGATGAATTAAAGCAATGAGTAATAGTGAAGTATACTGTTGATATTAGTTTCTCAGATGAATAAATGAATAGTCTTGACAACCACATATATGATCTCATAGATTGTAAGCCTTTGCGGGCAGGGCCCTCTATCACACTGGGCCAGTTGGTCACTGTTAGTATTATATTTGTTTGTATATCTTATGTACTGTATGTAAACCCTCAAATGTAAAGCACCATGGAATTAATGGTGCTATATAAACAAATAATGATAATAATAATGATCCACAATTAGGCATTGGTTAGTTGTCATTTCCCTCCCCCACTTACACTTTCAAATAAATTATTAATCATAAAACATCAATGAGCACAAAGTAGGAGCCCCTGCCAGGATAAGTACTGTGGGATATTAAATCTGTGCTTCGTTTTAAGGAATGACGGGCACGATAGCGAGTAGAAGAGAAATGTATTTAATAAAGCGTGTCTACTATGGAATGTTTATGGCACCGCCGCTCTTACTATTAATTGTCCCTGGAATCGCTCCTCAATTAATTCACAACACATGCACATTCTCCGAAGCTTCTCAGCTGTTAATATGTTGGCACCGCTCGGCGTACAAAGCATTTTCCATCAATCGGAGGTCTGTTAGTGAGATCTCTGCTCTAACACAACACCAGTCATACATTTCACATGCCCTTACAAAAATACGGCCGGCCAATGTTTTTATAGCATTGTGCTCTTCAGTGTGTGCATGAAAGATTCGCAGATGAGGTATGTAGCAAATTCCTGTCAAGGCAAGTAGCCGAAAATTCACACGCTAACTGGATTAACCTGTGTCAACATAAAAACCTACAGAAACCAAAACACTTCAAGGTAGGATGATCACAAAATGCAGACTCCATGAAGAATGACAAGTATTGTCAATCCAATCTGACGTGGAGAAATGCCTCGTCCTCCCAAAAAGCGTCGAATCACCATGTTAAGCCTTGGCCACATGCCGGCAGTAGAGCGGTGGAATGTGTTCAAGGTGTCACGTTATATGACATAGGAAGTGTGCACAGGTGTGACGAGATGAAAGACCCATCCGATGAATATCATCAAATATGGAGTCATAATACGACGGAGAGCAATGAGTGGTCATCACGTTATCGCTCCGCTTAGGGGATGAAAGATGTTTTCCACAAATGAAAAGGCTCGTAAATATTATATCGACAATATGAAACACATTCCCTGACAGGTTGTAAAAGGAAAGATCTGGCGAGCAAACAATGAACGCCGCTATTACATTATACAAATACCAATAAAACATGCTGCAAATATAAACATCCTTGTGTGGTTTAGTCTGTGACCGGGAAACTCACTGCATATAGATTCATACAGGGAGTCTATCGACAGAACCCAGCCCCGCAGATAGATAGGATAGGGTCAAATGAATCAAAAAGCTAATTTGCATAGTAACAAAAAAGGTGATTCAGGTGTCCCTAACCTGTCTATCTGCCAGGATGGAGTGATATGCTGGTTCTGGTGACAATAACCTATCTATCTGCAGGGCTGGGGTGATATGCTGGTTCTGGTGACACTAACCTATCTATCTGCAGGGCTGGGGTGATATGCTGTTTCTGGTGACACTAACCTATCTATCTGCAGGGCTGGGGTGATATGCTGGGTTCTGGTGACAATAACCTATCTATCTGCAGCGCTGGGATGATATGCTAGGTCTGGTGACACTAACCTATCTATCTGCAGGGCTGGAGTGATATGCTGGTTCTGGTGACACTAACCTATCTATCTGCAGGGCTGGGGTGATATGCTGGGTCTGGTGACACTAACCTATCTATCTGCAGGGTTGGGGTGATATGCTGGGGTCTGGTGACACTAACCTATCTATCTGCAGGGCTGGGGTGATATGCTGGGTTCTGGTGACAATAACCTATCTATCTGCAGCGCTGGGATGATATGCTAGGTCTGGTGACACTAACCTATCTATCTGCAGGGCTGGGGTGATATGCTGGGTCTGGTGACACTAACCTATCTATCTGCAGGGCTGGGGTGATATGCTGGTTCTGGTGACACTAACCTATCTATCTGCAGGGTTGCGGTGATATGCTGGTTCTGGTGACACTAACCTATCTATCTGCAGGGCTGGGGTGATATGCTGGGTCTGGTGACACTAACCTATCTATCTGCAGGGCTGGGGTGATATGCTGGGGTCTGGTGACACTAACCTATCTAGTTGCAGGGCTGGGGTGATATGCTGGGGTCTGGTGACACTAACCTATCTATCTGCAGGGCTGGGGTGATATGCTGGGTCTGGTGACACTAACCTATCTATCTGCAGGGCTGGGGTGATATGCTGGTTCTGGTGACACTAACCTATCTATCTGCAGGGCTGGGGTGATATGATGGGTCTGGTGACACTAACCTATCTATCTGCAGGGCTGGGGTGATATGCTGGGTCTGGTGACACTAACCTATCTATCTGCAGGGCTGGGGTGATATGCTGGTTCTGGTGACACTAACCTATCTATCTGCAGGGCTGGGGTGATATGCTGGGTCTGGTGACACTAACCTATCTATCTGCAGGGCTGGGGTGATATGCTGGTTCTGGTGACACTAACCTATCTATCTGCAGGGCTGGGGTGATATGCTGGGTCTGGTGACACTAACCTATCTATCTGCAGGGCTGGGGTGATATGCTGGTTCTGGTGACACCTATCTATCTGCAGGGCTGGGGTGATATGCTGGGCTCTAGTGACACACTCCCTTTTAAGGGGTTTTCCAGGACCTATATACTGATGACTTATCCTTAAGGTAGGTCATTAATATGTGATTGATGGGGATCCGATATACTTGCCAACTTCTATTGGTCAAGAAACAGGAGTCCAGCCACCCCTTTTCACTAAGGCTCTGTCTGTTTTGGGGATGTGACAGATCCCCTGTTTATGAAGTTAACTGGGAGCTCAGTGGTGGCAGGAGCATTCTGCTGGGCCAAAGATATTCGCCACACTCTTATGGGAGCTCAACCTTTTTTTTTTAGAAGCTTCCCAGACATTTGTGAGAGTAGGCAAGTATGGAATCCGACACCCACCAGGAGCCCCAGAGAGGTTGAAGAGGCTGTATTTGGGTGAATACCAAGCATAGTATCACACACTGTGTAGGGCTCCATTCACTGGTCAGTACTGTGGGACCGATGGACATGACGTCATAATAGGGAAGAGGCTACAGCGATCGTGAATGACTAATATGCGGGAGTCCAAGGTTTCAGACCATTACCAATCACATATCAGTGACATATCCTAAGGTTAGGACATCAGTATTTAAGCCCCAGAAACCCCCTTTAATAGCTACATACATCCCTAGCTCCCCCTAGTTGTGGCTGGACATTATTACTGGTTGTCTCGATTAGAAGACACACACATGGTTAAAAGCAATGGGTGTACAAAAGATTTTGGTCCACTGTCACTGTTGCCCCCCAAAATGGGCAAAAACTGTGGATGTAAAATGAAAATTTGGCCTACCCTACGTGGCCATAGACATTAGATGCATGCCAGCTGACCCGGCCAACCATCCATCTATGTGCATGGTAGTGTCCTGACTTGTGATGCTATCAGACATTGGTGGAACGGTGGTGGAACAACTACTCTTCTGCCGATTCCTTGGGGAAGAAACGTTAGGATTAGGAGTGAAAACCAATGATGGCTGTAGGGCGAATACTCAAGGATGTCTTGTCAGTCCTCTATGCAACGACTTCAGCTGTGGATCTTGTTAAGATCCGTCAACAGCCATCTAATGTGTATTTGTAGCCTTACCCAATGAGACATCACAGAAACGACTTCTCCGAGGTCTTTCCGGTTATCACACTGCACCCTGACAAGGTCAATTCTACTAAATGCTCTTTCTGTAATAATATACAGGGAATATTTTTGGCTGTTTGTATTTTATCACATTCTCAGTCTTATCATTCAGGACTTCTCACTGTTTTGTGTTACTAGTAAGTAGCCGATATCTTATCTAGAAATGCAGAACCCGTGGTGACTGAGAGAAGGAAAAGGACGTAATGGACATGGAAAGTATATCAACTGTGCAGGACAATAAGTGAATGATGGAGAGAGAGAGAGAGAGGGGGGAAAGTGGCACGGAAGAAGAAAAGAAAATATAAGAACCGAAGCAGGGAAAAAAGAAGGAAGAAAAGGGAGGGAAGATGGAAGGAAAGTATATAAGGAGCCAGGGAAGAAATAAAGGTGAAAGGAAATAAAGTATTGAAAGAAAGTAAGCAAGTAAAAGAAAGGAAGGAAGGAAAGTATAAGAAAATCAAGAGAAAAAGGAAAATGGAAGGGCAAAATGAAGGAAGGAGAAAGGATAAAAGGAAGGATGGAGAAGGAATGAATAAAAATAACGTAGGGAGGGAGGAAAAGGAAGGAAGGAACGAACAAAGAAAGAAATGCATAGGAAAGAGAAAGTGAGAAAGGAATGAAGGAGAGGAAGAGCAATGTATCTAGTTATGAAGGAAGGAAGAAAGAAAAAGAAAGAAAGAAAGAAAAAAAGAAAAAGAGAGCAAGAAAGAAAGAGAAAAAGAAAGAAAGAAAAAAGAAATAAGGAAAAAGAAAGAAAGAAAGAAAGAAAGAAAGAAAAGAAAAATAAAGAAAAAAAGACAGAAAGAAAAAGAAAGAAAGAAAGAAAGAAAGAAAGAAAGAAAAGAAAAAAAGGAAGGAAGGAAGGAAGAAAGAAAGAAAGAAAGAAAGAAAGAAAGAAAGAAAAAGAAGGAAGGATGGGAGAGAAGAGAGAGGAAGAAAGGAAGAAAAAGGGAGAGAAGAAAGGGAAGGAAAGATGTTGGTGCTGTCAGCAGATCATGTATATGTGGGCCAGGTCATGTGCTGATAACTATAGGGATACAAGCACAGGACACAACTTCTACCCTGTGCTGCAGGTGCACAGGACAGCTGCAGGGAATTACTATCCCGTTACACAATTGCTCCTGCTTGTAAAGGGAACAATGTGAAAACCAGAAGTATAGCAGGTCATAGTAGGGAGCTGTAACTGCAATGCCCTATTACACATGTAAAGGTGGCACAATTTACTGAGCAGGGGTGGGCCCGTTTTGGCCCTGGTCCAGTCACGTGTGTACCCTGCAGTCCTGAAGTAGTTAATGTGTATCTTACGAGTCCTTACCGTGTGCACAGGGACCATGTGCGGAGTATTGTAAGCAGTTTTCCATTAAATAACAGACCCTGCCAATGTTTATACTCCTTGCTGGGAACCAATCTCCGCCAGCTGTACCCGCCGCGCCGGCCTTATTATACTCCATCCACATACAACGTCTGGTCTTTCTTACTCAGGGATCAAAAACACACAGGCGAATAAAAGTGAAATGAAATCACGGAGGTGATCTCGCCTCAGACGGCTTTGGAAATATCCAGAGTCTTGCAGCGAAGCGCCTGCAAATATTTCTTTTATGTTCTAGTATTTCATAATAGCAGATATTGTAATCCTGCCGATGGAAAGGTCCGGACCGGACGCCAAGGGAGATCTGCGACGGGAACGCACTTGTGTTTAAATAAAATCATAGAGAGCCCCATATAATTCAAAAATATATTAGAAAGGTAGGGGGCACTATTAGAAATTATGGGATCGTAACAAATTTTCCAAAAGTTTTGGGTTTGGGCCAAACCCAAGATTTTTAGTGTTCGTCATACAGGAAACATTACAGTATTACCCCATGCATACAACCATGTGTGCTTCAGATGCGGGGCACTTGTGTCATCCGACTGCATCCTGTTAAGCATTCACGTCTATGGGGGGCTTCCGATCCATTCCATCTTTGGAACAGAATGGATCTGATGTCCCTATAGAGGTGAGTTACTCCGAGTGTACTAATGTATTGCAGTATATAGTGATATCCATCGACTTCTATTACACCCTGCCTATGACCTATGACCGATTTATTTCTTTAAGAATTGATTTTTTTTTTAATTTTCCATTTTACTACCGATATTTACTAAAAGTACTAAATCCTGCAATTTTCACTCTGGTCACTAAGCCTAATAATAGACTGACACCTCCCAATTCTGTAGGGATTGTCTTTGCAGCAGTCACCTCATTTACGTCGCAGACAGGGTTACAATAGAAGATAATACCTCTGTAGATAACACCACTTACCCATCATTGCATCCACTACTGACAATAGATGATGTCACAGCTTATCTCCTCCCCCTCCCTGCACAGAGCACGTCTAGAAAACTCTCCCATAGACCTCCATGAGTCAGCTCCAGACTATTGTTGCCTATGGCAATGACTATTCTGTAAAGCAGATCACTAAATGCTGTTAACAGAGCAGAGGAGAAGCTCAGGCAACATGGCATCTCTGCAGCACCACCACAGGAGAAATGAAGCATTGCATAGTGTCCACTGAAATCAATAGGCAGTCCATGTAATGTATGGATGGGCCGAGTCCTCCAGAGATAGGGCCGCTCTTAGTTCCTCTCTGAATTCCCAGTTGAAGCTTTTGACAATGGGTTTTCTAAACCAGACAACCCTTTTAAAGAAAAGTTGACGGCAGTAGGTTATTCCCATTTACGACCCCCAGACCATGTAACACACGTGTGTCTGTGTTGGATTATGTATCTCAGTCGGCCATATGTGAAGGCCCTACATAACCCGGAAACATGGCCGTCATTTATATAATATTACTCACTTGTTATGATTTTCTTAACTCCGTCTCTCAACAAGGAAACCTGTAATGGATCCTGACTCTTAAAGCACAAAAATTAGGGACAGATGACAAGGATGCCCCCATCCCCCAGGCTCCCTGTTTCGATGCAGAGGCCTTCATTTTGTACATGTGATATATGAGCAAATGTCTGACGCTGAAGAACTGTTGTAGAGTAATCGGTAACGTAGAATTTGTAGATTATTTCTGATTGACAAATTCCGATGCAGATCTTCACGCTGAATTTGAAGCAGAATTTGGAGAAGAGGGACACTGTATTTTGGTAGACTGGGCAGGGCCAAATTCCAAATTCCGCAAGCAGATTTTGACAAATTCCGTGCCGATAGAAAAAGGTGTATTTTCCGCCTCCCATTCACTTCAGAGGGGGTTCTCTGGCGGAAACCACGTAAAGACAGAGTAGGACGCTTATTTTTTCTGCTACCTAAAAAAAATCATCTATTGCCTCCCATTGAAATGAATGGAAGGCAGATTTTAGGTGGAATTTGAGGCGGATTCCGTTTCAAATTCAGCACCAAATTCCTACATGTGAGCACAATCCAAAATATACAACATGGCGATGGACTACGGAGACCTTGTCCCTGTACACAGTCAATACGAAGAAGCAGAGCTGCAGTGTAAAGTAGGTAGTAGAGGCCAATCAGCAGCCTGATCTCCTGGGGAGACAAGAGGCAGAGTACAGACTACCACAGACAACTAGGGGTCGTTCACTTCTGCCTCAAATTAAAAAAATAAAAGGGTCTCAGAATCCCAAAAAATAATGATGGAATTGTAGTTTTTATCAATTCTATACCACAAAAAAATTGTAAAAATGTTTTTATTACATACTGTATATCTATTTATCTCATATCTATCTATAGCTATATCCATGTTTTTGCTTATCTATCTATCTATCTATCTATCTATCTATCTATCTATCTATATTTCCAAGCTTTTGCTAATCTATCTATGTTTTTGCTTATACATCTATACATCGATATATCCATGTTTTTTGCATAAAAATATATCCTTCTCTTTATTTTCATATATCTATTGATCTATCTATAGATATATTCATGATTTTGCTTATCTATCTATCTATCTACAGTGGGGAAAAAAAGTATTTAGTCAGCCGCCAATTGTGCAAGTTCTCCCACTTAAAAAGATGAGGCCGGCCTGTAATTGTCATCATAGATAGACCTCAACTATGAGAGACAAAATGAGAAAACAAATCAAACTGTCTGATTTTTTAAGAATTTATTTGCAAATTATGGTGGAAAATAAGTATTTGGTCACCTACAAACAAGCAAGATTTCTGTCTCTCACAGACCTGTAACTTCTCCTTTAAGAGGCTCCTCTGTCCTCCACTCATTACCTGTAGTAATGGCTCCTGTTTGACATTGTTATCAGTATAAAAGACTCCTGTCCACAACCTCAAACAGTCACACTCCAAACTCCACTATGGTGAAGACCAAAGAGCTGTGGAAGGACCAGAAACAAAATTATAGACCTGCACCAGGCTGGGAAGACTGAATCTGCAATAGGCAAGCAGCTTGGTGTGAAGAAATCACCTGTGGGAGCAATAATTAGAAAATGGAAGACATACAAGACCACTGATAATCTCCCTCCATCAGGGGCTCCACGCAAGATCTCACCCTGTGGGGTCAAAATGATCACAAGAACGGTGAGCAAAAATCCCAGAACCACACAGCGGGACCTAGTGACTGACCTGCAGAAAGCTGGGACTAACGTAACAAAGGCTACCGTCAGTAACACACTACGCCGCCAGGGACTCAGATCCTGCAGTGCCAGACGTGTCCCCCTGCTTAAGCCAGTACATATCCGGGCCCGTCTGAAGTTTGCTAGAGAGCATTTGGATGTTCCAGAAGAGTATTGGGAGAATGTCATATGGTCAGATGAAACCAAAGTAGAACTGTTTGGTAGAAACACAACTCGTGGTGTTTGGAGGAGAGTGAATGCTGAGTTGTATCCAAAGAACACCATACCTACTGTGAAGCATGGGGGTGGCAACATCATGCTTTGGGGCTGTTTCTCTGCAAAGGGGCCAGGACGACTGATCCGTGTACATGAAAGAATGAATGGGGACATGTATGGTGAGATTTTGAGTGCAAACCTCCTTCCATCAGCAAGGGCATTGAAGATGAAACGTGGCTGGGTCTTTCAGCATGACAATGATCCCAAGCACATCGCCAGGGCAACGAAGGAGCGGCTTCGTAAGAAGCATTTCAAGGTCATGGAGTGGCCTAGCCAGTCTCCAGATCTCAACCCCATAGAAAACCTTTGGAGGGAGTTGAAAGTCCGTGTTGCCCAGCGACAGCCCCAAAACATCCCTGCTCTAGAGGAGATCTGCATGGAGGACTGGGCCAACATACCAGCAACAGTGTGTGCCAACCTTGTGAAGACTTACAGAAAACGTTTGACCTCTGTCATTGCCAACAAAGGAGATAGAACAAAGTATTGAGATGAACTTTTGTTATTGATCAAATACTTATTTTCCACCAGAATTTGCAAATTAATTCTTAAAAAATCAGACAGTGTGATTTTCTGGGTTTGTTTTCTCATTTTGTCTCTCATAGTTGAGGTCTACCTATGATGACAATTACAGGCCGGCCTCATCTTTATAAGTGGGAGAACTTGCACAATTGGTGGCTGACTAAATACTTTTTTTCCCCACTGTATCTATCTATTTCAAATCTATCTATTGATCTTTCTAGAGATATATCCATGTTTTTTGCTTATATATCTTTCTATCTATCTCATATCCATCTACCTATTTCATATCTATCTATCTATCTATCTATCTCATATCTATCTATCTATCTTTCTTTCTATCTCATACCTATCTATAGATGTATACATATTTTTTGCTTATACCTCTCTCTTTGCCTTCTACACTTACATCTTGTGCTGCGGGTGTGATGTGAGGAGGGGGCACGTCAGGTCAGTAGATTTCAGAACTTTGTGAGAAAAATGTAAAGTATGTGAACTGTAATTTCATATGTAACATTAGAATAACGAGTCTTGATGTAGTGTACAGAACTCACCGCCCGTCACTGCTGCCGCTTTATCAGTCACTGTCAGTCACTGCGCAGCGATGACATTGCGGATCAGGTTCCAGACACATTTCCAGTCTCTGCACAGACCGGAGAGTTGGGTTTTGTTCTCTGCACTTCCTGCCATACAATTCAGTGAATCTTGGCCCTGCAGAGATTTGATAGAAACATCCTTCCTACTAGTCCAAATTGGTCTTTTCAGATTTCGAGTGAAGTTCCGGTTTGGCGGCATTTTTCAGAGTTATAGACTTCTTAATTGGGGACACTTAAGGAATTACATTGTGAGAAATATCTTTATATTTTCTATACAATAGCTGAAGGATTGTCAAAGATTTTGGATTATTGAACAGTCACAGATCAGACTATGAGATTTGCAGTGAGCTGCAGTACCAAGCACCGCCACACGTGTATGTGTGGCACTGTTTCTGACCAAACAATACAAGGTGTGACGTCACCTCCACCTACATGATAAGCAGAGGTGCCAGAAATAGTAAAAATTTTAGAAATTACCTTTAACTCATGTTTTTTTGTACTGAGCTCAGCCTTACACAATGTAACCATCACACTTTACAACATACAGTAAATGAAGTGATCTGTACTATGTCACCAGACACCATCTAGTGTGCTGCGGAGAGCAGATGGAAACATACAAAATCCCCCAGATTAGTGGCAGACGCTCTCAGGGGTCTGGTTAAAATCGAAAAAAAAATGTCTTCTGGAAACAAAGAAATGACTGTGAAAATCCAAGATGAGAACACAGCACCCAAGATTCACACCAAATCAGGGCGTACTGCATGTCTTCTGTCATCAGCCTCCCCACCCTGCTCCGTAAGAACCTATCTAGGGTTACTGGGAAAGTGGAAAGGAAATTAAAAAAAAATAAAAATAAATTTAAAATAAATGATATATATAATTATATTCACAAATAACATATCATTAGTTTTACATTATTACATATTTACCTATATGTGCTGAAAAACTCGTCTCAGACAGATATGTCAATGATTACAGGTATGGTCTGATTAGACACTTGGTCTTGCCACAAGAGGGCGCAAATGTGTTTCCCCTGCTGCCCCATAAGAAGCCCCTCAGAGGCTACTTTTGGGTAGTGTACTTCTGGGCAACAGATTGTTGACTGCTAAACATGTCCCTACAATGCCCTTGAAGACATTTTGCCCAGCTGACAGACACGAAGAGGGGGCACATTACTGGACTGAGAGAAAAAGGTTGGTTGTACAGCAGGATACCATACAAACCCTGTATACCTCCATGTCCTGCCGTATCTCATCTTGTATCCAGACTACAGGGCCAGCTGTAACATCTGTGGTAAATGTACTGCAGGATACCATACAGATGGGCCTGTATACCTCCATGTCCTGCCGTATCTCATCTTGTATCCAGACTACAGGCCCAGCTGTAACATCTGTGGTAAATGTACTGCAGGACACCATACAGATCCTGTATACCTCCATGTCCTGCTGTATCTCATCTTGTATCCAGACTACAGGCCCAGCTGTAACATCTGTGGTAAATGTACTGCAGGATACCATACAGAACCTGTATACCTCCATGTCCTGCCGTATCTCATCTTGTATCCAGGCTACAGGTCCAGCTGTAACATCTGTGGTAAATGTACTGCAGGATACCATACAGAGCCTGTATACCTCCATGTCCTGCCGTATCTCATCTTGTATCCAGGCTACAGGTCCAGCTGTAACATCTGTGGTAAATGTACTGCAGGATACCATACAGAGCCTGTATACCTCCATGTCCTGCCGTATCTCATCTTGTATCCAGGCTACAGGCCCAGCTGTAACATCTGTGGTAAATGTACTGCAGGATACCATACAGATCCTGTATACCTCCATGTCCTGCCGTATCTCATCTTGTATCCAGGCTACAGGCCCTGCTGTAACATGTGTGGTAAATGTACTGCAGGATACCATACAGAGCCTGTATACCTCCATGTCCTGCCGTATCTCATCTTGTATCCAGACTACAGGTCCAGCTGTAACATCTGTGGTAAATGTACTGCAGGATACCATACAGAACCTGTATACCTCCATGTCCTGCCGTATCTCATCTTGTATCCAGGCTATAGGCCCAGCTGTAACATCTGTGGTAAATGTACTGCAGGATACCATACAGAGCCTGTATACCTCCATGTCCTGCCGTATCTCATCTTGTATCCAGACTACAGGGCCAGCTGTAACATCTGTGGTAAATGTACTGCAGGATACCATACAGATCCTGTATACCTCCATGTCCTGCCGTATCTCATCTTGTATCCAGGCTATAGGCCCAGCTGTAACATCTGTGGTAAATGTACTGCAGGATACCATACAGATCCTGTATACCTCCATGTCCTGCCGTATCTCATCTTGTATCCAGACTACAGGCCCGGCTGTAACATCTGTGGTAAATGTACTGCAGGATACCATACAGAACCTGTATACCTCCATGTCCTGCCGTATCTCATCTTGTATCCAGACTACAGGCCCGGCTGTAACATCTGTGGTAAATGTACTGCAGGATACCATACAGAACCTGTATACCACCATGTCCTGCCGTATCTCATCTTGTATCCAGACTACAGGCCCGGCTGTAACATCTGTGGTAAATGTACTGCAGGATACATTTTAGTTTTCTTAACTATATATCTCTGTAACTATACAAAAATCATCTGGACTACCACAGAGTTTGCTTTAAATATTGGTTGAAAAAAAAGAAAATCTGTTGAGCCGAGTTCTACTTTAAGAACCATCTGAATAAATCCTGATCCTGAACTTTTCTGTACAGTGAAGGAGAAATAACGCGGAGCTGCAGGAAGTGACCACTTTTGCTGTCATCTCCAGCCCTTTGTTTGGAGATCAATAGCAGAAACAGAATCTGTGAAGCTCAGTTGCATTCCCAGCATGTGAGCTGTAATATCAGCCGTATACTGGGAGGCGTTCATGTAATACATTGCTTTGTTACCGGTGGCCATAGAAAGCTTCTCAGGTCAGCTGGGAGACACAGCCATCTCACTATGCCACCGGCTACGTATTCTCCCAGGCCTGAGAACAAGAAGCTGCTTTCCTCTCCATTCTTCGTGGTTCTAGGATGACAGGGCTATGATAAATAGTCACATCAATGCCTGCACGGGACAAAGAGGGTTTTGTGATTGACAGGAGGAAACCACAAAAAGGGAGGAGATTCACTGCATCTTCCTCTGGGGATGGCGTTTATAAGAGAGAGGCGCCCGAAATTTTAGACTTTGAAGGCATCTCCCATGACTTCCAAGTACAGTCGTTCTTGCTTCTCCATGTTTCAAGTCACGTTTGTGAAGTTACATCTGAAGGGAGGCCAGGAACGATGGAAGGGATTGTCATGTGAACTTGTAATTCCTGTCCTGTACTGTACACACAACACTCATGATCCGCCTGCATGCTGTGTAGGATCACACCTACCATCATGAGGGTCATGTCAACACTTCAGCTGAGACTTTCTCTCGCAAAGCTACTTTCTCCCTATGCCGGAAATAATCACTCATTGTAAATTATGAGAAGTAAAACCCAGTATAAATCCTAATAAATCACTTTTAGGAAGTTCTGAACGGGGTTTTACTGGATCCTAAAAGTACGTGTTCACCTTTACCTTAGCTCAAATTTAACACGATATTGTGAAATGCTAGAAAAACCCTTGATGGGCGGTAGCCCAAAACACAACCAATGGATAGCCAAAGGTAGACACATAGGCTAGACATATTGTTGTAGAATATCACAAAATAATGATTTTTTTATTTATCTTTTAAGCTGGTTATGTTGTGTCCCACATTCTGGGATATATTAAGCCAAGAGGAGAGGTAAGGAAAGACAAATCTGAGTTTTAGGGGAAAAAAAATCCAAAAATTTCTTATGCCTCCACCATGGCTTACACAGTCCCCAATATGGCTGTGTGTTGATGTA
This sequence comes from Leptodactylus fallax, assembly GCA_947044405.1. Taxonomy (NCBI): domain Eukaryota; kingdom Metazoa; phylum Chordata; class Amphibia; order Anura; family Leptodactylidae; genus Leptodactylus; species Leptodactylus fallax. The sequence goes on along the minus strand of CAMRHE010000549.1, from coordinate 495,331 downwards.
TAGTCCAAGCTGCTAAGTTACTTGACTATGGCGATAGATCATTGCCCATGGTGGTCGATGTGTTGGCTGTGGCTATTAATTGGTTATTGCGTCTGGACAGATGGCGCCAAACTGTGCAGGAAGGGAGTGGTGTTGGAGAGACGAGTAATTTCTATGGTAATTATATTAAAGTTTTTTGGACCTTTATATTCGAGACTTCAAAACCCATTCAAGTTCCAACATCAGGCCAAAAACATCACTAGCAAAAAGGCAAGGAAGAGCATCTCCACTTTATTTCCTGTTGACTCTGCTCAAGTTCTTCAGGAGGTCCCAAGGTCAGCCCAAGAGAAGAAACTTGAAGCTCCTGGGCCCCAATGCAAAATTCTTCCCCCATACCATGTGCCATTTATCAAATGAGCTGAGATATGACTAAATAGTTGCCACATGTCCAGAATTTCTTAGGACAGTCCTGAAATTTTGGAAACCCTAGTAAAGTTTGGCATATTCCATCCCGAAAAGGGGCATGGTTTACAAAGCTCTTCCCAAAGTTGAGCTGGTTTAGGACGATCCAAGGGAAAGGAATTAAACATCTTTATTTAACCAACGTAAATATTGGTACCTATAGATCTGCTACAGCACCCGTCGCTCTCCCAAACATCTGAATAGCCAAAATGAGGACAGTCTTTGTAATAGGTGATTTTAGATTGGGTAGGAAACATTCTCGCATTGACATATCTATAACATAATATAAATAACACCTCATGGGGGACGCCGGGTGTGGGAATATCAGGCGTCCCAGGCCACAACAGTGATCCCAGTCAATGGTTTCTCAGGAATTAACAGAGATTAAGATAAGACCAACCTTGTGTCAATAGGAAACATAAGAAATGAAGTCAGTGTCACCTCCTAATATCTCTGCCTCCTGACATTGACCCATCAGTGGTGTCATGGTTCCCAGACTGGTCAATGGAGCTTATCGCTGTCTTCTATTTACCAGGCACAAACAGATCGATTATGTTTACAGGAGAAGAGATTGACTTCTCGGCTTTAGTGATATAATTGTGATATCAAACTCTCTCCTAACCGGTCAGGACCTAAGTGTCTGTTCATCCTGAGCTTCCTGATACAGAAACAGAATTTCCTGAACTTCAGAGAAGACTCTTACACTTTGGGTACATCCACACAGGACATAATTTTCACTATAAGACGCCCCAAATTCTGGCGCACCATGAGAGGCCCAATGCAACAGAACTGAAATTTACGCCAGTCAAGGACTTGCATAGATTTTATATATAACCCATGACACTTTTCTGGTTGCGTTATGGGAAACTTGAGACATCCCCACACACCTTAGTCCCTACCCTGCTCCGCCCACTTTAAAGGTGAAGGTGCAAAGTGCTGCATTTTTGGTGCAAAAAAAGGCCCATGCCCAAAAAATGAGCCATAGCTACACCCATCTACATCAGTTTTCTGGCAGAGATGGGATAGCAAATTTCCCCCAATATGTTAAATATTAGGTCATTTTTGACAATGCAATACTTTTAAAGGGATATTCCATGGCTAAGCAGATTGTGTGTAGCTGGACATGCATGCTCTTGTCCCATTTAAAGTCTATGATGCTGAAGAAAACGCCAGTCTGTGCACTGCATGGTCGTATTCGCGGCACTCTAGTACTGGAAAGAGACTCCATAGACACCAGGTGGTGGAACTGGGCTAATGAGATTACAATAAAGTGTGTAATAATAACTGGTAACGTAGACCACTGGTCTGTACACTAAGAGATGCAGTTTTGGAACAGGCGGAGAGCCACTGGCTGGAGATGACATAGGTCTCTCATGTTACTGCTCTGGTGATAGATTGTCTTTTATAACTGAATGCTCTAGAAAACTGAATTAAACTTGATACTATTGATTATGAGTGATATTAATAAACTAGAGAAGAGACACTTACCTGAAGAAGAACATGTACAGAGCAGCTGTGATGCAGAACAAAAGCACCTACAAAAAGCAACCAGAGACAAAGTCATAAATAATCACAGAAAACACAAAAAATATCATACATACAAAATAGAAAACATTCCCTATATAATAATGAATCCTAGGGTATATATATGTATTATACTCCAGAGCTGCACTCACTATTCTGCTGGTGCAGTCACTGTGTACGTACATTACATTACTTATCCTGTACTGATCCTGAGTTACATCCTGTATTATACTCCAGAGCTGCACTCACTATTCTGCTGGTGCAGTCACTGTGTACATACATTACATTACTTATCCTGTACTGATCCTGAGTTACATCCTGTATTATACTCCAGAGCTGCACTCACTATTCTGCTGGTGCAGTCACTGTGTACATACATTACATTACTTATCCTGTACTGATCCTGAGTTACATCCTGTATTATACTCCAGAGCTGCACTCACTATTCTGCTGGTGCAGTCACTGTGTACATACATTACATTACTTATCCTGTACTGATCCTGAGTTACATCCTGTATTATACTCCAGAGCTGCACTCACTATTCTGCTGGTACAGTCACTGTGTACATACATTACATTACTTATCCTGTACTGATCCTGAGTTACATCTTGTATTATACTCCAGAGCTGCACTCACTATTCTGCTGGTACAGTCACTGTGTACATACATTACATTACTTATCCTGTACTGATCCTGAGTTACATCCTGTATTATACTCCAGAGCTGCGCTCACTATTCTGCTGGTACAGTCACTGTGTACATACATTACATTACTTATCCTGTACTGATCCTGAGTTACATCTTGTATTATACTCCAGAGCTGCACTCACTATTCTGCTGGTACAGTCACTGTGTACATACATTACATTACTTATCCTGTACTGATCCTGAGTTACATCCTGTATTATACTCCAGAGCTGCGCTCACTATTCTGCTGGTACAGTCACTGTGTACATACATTACATTACTTATCCTGTACTGATCCTGAGTTACATCCTGTATTATACTCCAGAGCTGCACTCACTATTCTGCTGGTGCAGTCACTGTGTACATACATTACATTACTTATCCTGTACTGATCCTGAGTTACATCCTGTATTATACTCCAGAGCTGCACTCACTATTCTGCTGGTGCTGTCACTGTGTACATACATTACATTACTTAGTACAGAGTATCTATAGTACCACTATTTGCAGGTCTCCCTTGTTAATCTGAGCTACACATGAATATTTAGGGTGTGCACATCTAGGGTGGAGTCAGTAGAGATAACTGCATGACCACTTTTAGACTTCCTAGGACACAAGGTTGGGGGCCACTGGTATTCTTATACCCAAACAATTGGCTTAGCCAATGCTGAACGTAATTGGATCCACGAAAAGCTTCACCAGGACTACAATGGGTCTACATGGCCTACAGGAGTAAAGGACCCTAGGGCACCCCTCCAGCAATGTCTGACTTGTCCTCTGAAATCTGTCAACCCTTCTACACCATCATTACTAAAAGTTAGATGTAGAGAGATAGAAAATCTATAATGAATACATTTTCTGCAGGAGACGTCAAATCTGTAGAGAACCTGAACTGTGCGATACATGAAAGCCCTAATAATAATCTGCACCGAGAGCAGAAATAGCAGCCACGGCCAGGAGGAATAAGTATAGCTGAGCCCCGATGCATAGCGGGATAAGATCACAAGTATGTCTTGAAAGGACTAGGCTGGAGCCATAAAGGTTATGAGGTTGGGAGGAATGGAGGTGCCGGAGATTCTCCTTTTATCTGCAAGCCATGTGAAATTCAAGACAATGTGCGCTTACAGTCAGGGACAGCGGCCATAAGGAGAGAGGAAATCAACGCTCAGGACAGAAATCCGAAGAAGCCGACCCAAGGGTCTAACTTGTCTGCCAGTATATATATATATATAGATATACAGTCATATGAAAAAGTTTGGGCACCCCTATTAATCTTAATCATTTTTAGTTCTAAATATTTGGGTGTTTGCAACAGCCATTTCAATTTGATATATCTAATAACTGATGGACACAGTAATATTTCAGGATTGAAATGAGGTTTATTGTACTAACAGAAAATGTGCAATATGCATTAAACCAAAATTTGACCGGTGCAAAAGTATGGGCACCTCAACAGAAAAGTGACATTAATATTTAGTAGATCCTCCTTTTGCAAAAATAACAGCCTCTAGTCGCTTCCTGTAGCTTTTAATCAGTTCCTGGATCCTGGATGAAGGTATTTTTGACCATTCCTCTTTACAAAACAATTCCAGTTCAGTTAAGTTTGATGGTCGCCGAGCATGGACAGCCCGCTTCAAATTATCCCATAGATGTTCAATGATATTCAGGTCTGGGGACTGGGATGGCCATTCCAGAACATTGTAATTGTTCCTCTGCATGAATGCCTGAGTAGATTTGGATCATTGTCTTGCTGAAATATCCATCCCCGGCGTAACTTCAAATTCGTCACTGATTCTTGTACATTATTCTCAAGAATCTGCTGATACTGAGTTGAATCCATGCGACCCTCAACTTTAACAAGATTCCCGGTGCCGGCATTGGCCACACAGCCCCAAAGCATGATGGAACCTCCACCAAATTTTACAGTGGGTAGCAAGTGTTTTTCTTGGAATGCTGTGTTTTTTGGACGCCATGCATAACGCCTTTTTGTATGACCAAACAACTCAATCTTTGTTTTCAGATCATTTGAGAGTTGTTTTGAGGAGCCCATGATGCCACTCTTCAGAGGAGATTCAAATAGGAGAACAACTTGCAATTGGCCACCTTAAATACCTTTTCTCATGATTGGATACACCTGGCTATGAAGTTCAAAGCTCAGTGAGGTTACAAAACCAATTTTGTGCTTCAGTAAGTCAGTAAAAAGTAGTTAGGAGTATTCAAATCAATAAAATGATAAGGGTACCCAAATTTTTGCACCGGTCAAATTTTGGTTTAATGCATATTGCACATTTTCTGTTAGTACAATAAACCTCATTTCAATCCTGAAATATTACTGTGTCCATCAGTTATTAGATATATCAAATTGAAATGGCTGTTGCAAACACCCAAATATTTAGAACTAAAAATGATTAAGATTAATAGGGGTGCCCAAACTTTTTCATATGACTGTATATAGAGAGAGAGAGAGAGAGAGAGAGAGAGAGAATGTAGTAGTGCAGCAGAGCGGAGTTTGCCAGATGCGAGTTGATGTGACATCACAAGAATTAGTGACATCACAGGAAATCATGACATCAGATGAAATGATTGATCTGGTCGGGAGTCTGAAATTAATTTAGTCGTTTAATCTGGGAGTCTGATATTAATATAAGGCTTGGGTCTGGGGTCTGGTACAGTAAATGTAAAGGGTCCGGTCTTGGTGTTGGAAATTAATTTAGGGTGTCTGCTATTAATATAGGGGTCTGGTCTGGGGTCTAAAATTAATTTAGGAGGTCTGGTGTCTGATATGAATATAGGGGGTCTGAAATTAATTTAAGAGTCTGATATTAACATAGGGGTTTGGTCTGGGGTCCAACATTAATTTAGGAGGTCTAGTCTCGGGTATGACATTAATCTTGGGGTTTGATCTAAGGGTCTAATATTAATATAGGGGTCTGTTCCTAGTGTCCATGGTTTGCAGCTGGGCAACCGACAGGTCAAAACGGCCATATACGCTGATGATCTCCTCTTGTACGTCTCTCAGCCGTGCGTTTCCTTTCCATCCATTCTGCGCGAGTTCCGTCACTTTTGCCACCTGAGCAATTTCAAGGTGAACCTCTCCAAGAGTGAGGCCCTCAATATCACCTCGCCCCCAGCAGAAGCAGCCCTCCTAGCGAACGATTTCCCCTTCAAATGGCACCCTACCTCCATTAAATATCTTGGGATCCACGTCCCTTCAGACCTCACCCTTCTCTACTGCCTTAATTACTTACCGATCCATGAATCCCTTTCGACGGACCTGCGGAAATATGGTTCCCTCATGCTCTCCTGGTTCGGTCACATCAACGTGCTGAAAATGGATGTCATGCCTCGTTTATTATATGTGTTCCAAGCTCTGCCCATTCCAACACCACGCTCTTTTTTTGCGCGCGCTCAGACTCAGTTTGGGAGGTTTGTATGGGGAGCAGCGCGGCGCAGGTTGTGCTTCCGGACGCTGACACGCCGTAAACTTCGTGGCAGTGCGGGCCTGCCTGATCCTCGACTATACTACCGCGCGACAGTACTGTTGCGCCTCTTTGGCGTTATTGCGGGGCGGACAAGCAGTGGGTCTCTATAGAGGCTGACTTGCTTTCGGCCCACCTCCCCTCCCTACCTTGGGTTCCATCTCATTTTCGTCCCAGCGCTATCAGACACTCCATTCTATCCTCCCACTTCCTCAAGACTTGGGACTCCATAAGTGCGGGTGGCCGCATAGCCAGGGTCCCGGGCTCCCTCAGCCCTCTGTTCTGAAATCCAAATTCCTTTGCTGGCTGGCCAGGGACGACGTTCGCCTACATCAGGTCACAGACAGCGCTTCTCTTCCCTCTCTGGCACAATTGCAAGCTTTCCATCCCAATCTCCGTTTGTCTTGGTTAGAATATGGCCAGCTCACAGCCTTCGTCCGTAGGTTCTCCCTGCTTCCCACGCTCTCATCTTCTCTAACCGACCTGGAGTTTGCCCTTTCCCGGACTCACACCGCTCCGCGTGCCCTCTCTGTTCTTTATGGTATCCTCCTCCAGGACACTACACCCGGGCCCCCCTCCTACATTGACCTTGGTACCTGCCTATCCACTGCCGACTGGGATAAGTCCTTCCTGTACACGCATAAACTCCCGTTGCCCTGCAGTGCGCAGGAAAAGAACTACAAAATACTGACCCGCTGGTACGGCTGTCCTGACCTCTTGCATAGGATCTACCCTGGTATTTCTGACCGGTGTTGGCGCTGTGGTTCCGAAAGAGGCACCTTGTATCATATTTGATGGGAATGCGCTGCCCTCAAGCCCTTTTGGGATGCCGTCTTTACGCTTTATGCTAAAGTGAGTGGCAGATCTGTCACACCCTTGCCCCAGCTTGCACTTCTCTCCATCATACCAGGGAGGGTCTCGGCTGTTAAGAAGGACCTCTTGCGACATTTCCTCACTGCCGCCAGAACAGTCATTCCCAGGCATTGGCGCAGTACTGCCGCGCCTACCCTGGTGGAGTTTCTTCAGGAGCTTCTCCTTATCAGGAGAATGGAAGGCTTGGTGGCCAAGGACTCGCCCAACCCCTCTAAATTTGAGTCCCTCTGGCGGCCGTGGGTGATGTTTCAGGAGAACTCGGAGTTCTCCTCTTTCTTTTCTTGATGTGGGGTTGCTTTGCTCCTCTGTTGGTGCAGTGTCTGGCTGCTCTCCATAACCAAATTTTCCCTTCCATTCCTCTCCCCCTTGCCCCAGTGTGTCCCCTCTGTCCTTGTCGTGTCTGTGGTCTTGTGTGTCCCGTACACTGTGTACTCCCCCCCCCCCTTTTCAACGTTTGCCTTAATCTACTGTTAGGCGGGTGGTCCTGTGGTGGCTCTCTATAGTTGGATTTTTGTTCTTTCAGCCATCACCCACCTACTGTTACAGTTATATTAGTTGCCACTGTGTTATTCATTGCCGATTTCCTTATTGTGGGCCTTGCCAGCCCTTCGCCTAATCCTTTATTACTGTGCCTTATCTATGAACAGGGTGGCTTGGGTGACCCCCGTGTCTTAATTGATACTGATGCTATGGCATTGTACCCCCCTCCCCTTTTTTTCTCTTCTGTTCTTATTGCAAAACTTAATAAACTTGATTAAACATAATATAGGGGTCTGAAATTAATAATGGGACCTGATCTAGATAACTGATATTAATACATGTGCCTGGTCTGGAGACTGATATTAATATATGGGGTCTGATATAGGTTTTGTCTGGGATATTACTGTAATATAAGAGATCTGGTCTGGGGGGTAGGACATTAATCTAGGGGTCTGGTCTGGGTTATGACATTAATCTAGGGTCTGGTCTGGGTTATGACATTAATCTAGGGGTCTGGTCTGGGTTATGACATTAATCTAGGGGTCTGGTCTGGGTTATGACATTAATCTAGGGTCTGGTCTGGGTTATGACATTAATCTAGGGGTCTGGTCTGGGGGTATGACATTAATCTAGGGGTCTGGTCTGGGTTATGACATTAATCTAGGGTCTGGTCTGGGGGTATGACATTAATCTAGGGTCTGGTCTGGGTTATGACATTAATCTAGGGGTCTGGTCTGGGGGGAATGACATTAATCTAGGGGTCTGGTCTTGGGGTATGACATTGATCTAGGGGTCTGGTCTTGGGGTAGGACATTAATCTAGGGGTCTGGTCTGGGGGTAGGACATTAATCTAGGGGTCTGGTCTGGGGGGTAGGACATTGATCTAGGGGTCTGGTCTGGGGGTAGGACATTAATCTAGGGGTCTGGTCTGGGGGTAGGACATTGATCTAGGGGTCTGGTCTGGGGGTAGGACATTAATCTAGGGGTCTGGTCTTGGGGTATGACATTAATCTAGGGGTCTGGTCTGGGGGTAAAACATTAATCTAGGGGTCTGGTCTGGGGGTAAAACATTAATCTAGGGGTCTGGTCTGGGGGTAGGACATTAATCTAGGGGTCTGGTCTGGGGGTATGACATTAATCTAGGGGTCTGGTCTGGGGGTAGGACATTAATCTAGGGGTCTGGTCTGGGGGTATGACATTAATCTAGGGGTCTGGTCTGGGGGTATGACATTAATCTAGGGGTCTGGTCTGGGGGGTAGGACATTGATCTAGGGGTCTGGTCTGGGGGTATGACATTAATCTAGGGGTCTGGTCTGGGGGTAGGACATTAATCTAGGGGTCTGGTCTGGGGGTAGGACATTAATCTAGGGGTCTGGTCTGGGGGTAAAACATTAATCTAGGGGTCTGGTCTGGGGGTAGGACATTAATCTAGGGGTCTGGTCTGGGGGGTAGGACATTAATCTAGGGGTCTGGTCTGGGGGTATGACATTAATCTAGGGGTCTGGGGGTAGGACATTAATCTAGGGGTCTGGTCTGGGGGGTAGGACATTAATCTAGGGGTCTGGTCTGGGGGTATGACATTAATCTAGGGGTCTGGTCTGGGGGTATGACATTAATCTAGGGGTCTGGGGGTAGGACATTAATCTAGAGGTCTGGTCTGGGGGTAGGACATTAATCTAGGGGTCTGGTCTGGGGGGTAGGACATTAATCTAGGGGTCTGGTCTAGGGGTAGGACATTAATCTAGGGGTCTGGGGGTAGGACATTGATCTAGGGGTCTGGTCTGGGGGTAGGACATTAATCTAGGGGTCTGGGGGTATGACATTAATCTAGGGGTCTGGTCTGGGGGTAGGACATTAATCTAGGGGTCTGGTCTGGGGGTAGGACATTAATCTAGGGGTCTGGTCTGGGGGTAGGACATTGATCTAGGGGTCTGGTCTGGGGGTATGACATTAATCTAGGGGTCTGGTCTGGGGGTATGACATTAATCTAGGGGTCTGGTCTGGGGGTATGACATTAATCTAGGGGTCTGGTCTGGGTTATGACATTAATCTAGGGTCTGGTCTGGGGGTATGACATTAATCTAGGGTCTGGTCTGGGTTATGACATTAATCTAGGGGTCTGGTCTGGGGGGAATGACATTAATCTAGGGGTCTGGTCTTGGGGTATGACATTAATCTAGGGGTCTGGTCTTGGGGTAGGACATTAATCTAGGGGTCTGGTCTGGGGGTAGGACATTAATCTAGGGGTCTGGTCTGGGGGGTAGGACATTGATCTAGGGGTCTGGTCTGGGGGTAGGACATTAATCTAGGGGTCTGGTCTGGGGGTATGACATTAATCTAGGGATCTGGTCTGGGGGTAAAACATTAATCTAGGGGTCTGGTCTTGGGGTATGACATTAATCTAGGGGTCTGGTCTGGGGGTAAAACATTAATCTAGGGGTCTGGTCTGGGGGTAAAACATTAATCTAGGGGTCTGGTCTGGGGGTAGGACATTAATCTAGGGGTCTGGTCTGGGGGTATGACATTAATCTAGGGGTCTGGTCTGGGGGTAGGACATTAATCTAGGGGTCTGGTCTGGGGGTATGACATTAATGTAGGGGTCTGGTCTGGGGGTATGACATTAATCTAGGGGTCTGGTCAGGGGGGTAGGACATTGATCTAGGGGTCTGGTCTGGGGGTATGACATTAATCTAGGGGTCTGGTCTGGGGGTAAAACATTAATCTAGGGGTCTGGTCTGGGGGTAAAACATTAATCTAGGGGTCTGGTCTGGGGGTAGGACATTAATCTAGGGGTCTGGTCTGGGGGGTAGGACATTAATCTAGGGGTCTGGTCTGGGGGTATGACATTAATCTAGGGGTCTGGGGGTAGGACATTAATCTAGGGGTCTGGTCTGGGGGGTAGGACATTAATCTAGGGGTCTGGTCTGGGGGTATGACATTAATCTAGGGGTCTGGTCTGGGGGTATGACATTAATCTAGGGGTCTGGGGGTAGGACATTGATCTAGGGGTCTGGTCTGGGGGTATGACATTAATCTAGGGGTCTGGTCTGGGGGTAGGACATTAATCTAGGGGTCTGGTCTGGGGGGTAGGACATTAATCTAGGGGTCTGGTCTGGGGGTAGGACATTAATCTAGGGGTCTGGGGGTAGGACATTGATCTAGGGGTCTGGTCTGGGGGTATGACATTAATCTAGGGGTCTGGTCTGGGGGTAGGACATTAATCTAGGGTCTGGTCTGGGGGTAGGACATTGATCTAGGGGTCTGGTCTGGGGGTATGACATTAATCTAGGGGTCTGGTCTGGGGGTATGACATTAATCTAGGGGTCTGGTCTGGGGGTATGACATTAATCTAGGGGTCTGGTCTGGGTTATGACATTAATCTAGGGTCTGGTCTGGGGGTATGACATTAATCTAGGGTCTGGTCTGGGTTATGACATTAATCTAGGGGTCTGGTCTGGGGGGAATGACATTAATCTAGGGGTCTGGTCTTGGGGTATGACATTAATCTAGGGGTCTGGTCTTGGGGTAGGACATTAATCTAGGGGTCTGGTCTGGGGATAGGACATTAATCTAGGGGTCTGGTCTGGGGGGGTAGGACATTGATCTAGGGGTCTGGTCTGGGGGTAGGACATTAATCTAGGGGTCTGGTCTGGGGGTATGACATTAATCTAGGGATCTGGTCTGGGGGTAAAACATTAATCTAGGGGTCTGGTCTTGGGGTATGACATTAATCTAGGGGTCTGGTCTGGGGGTAAAACATTAATCTAGGGGTCTGGTCTGGGGGTAAAACATTAATCTAGGGGTCTGGTCTGGGGGTAGGACATTAATCTAGGGGTCTGGTCTGGGGGTATGACATTAATCTAGGGGTCTGGTCTGTGGGTAGGACATTAATCTAGGGGTCTGGTCTGGGGGTATGACATTAATCTAGGGGTCTGGTCTGGGGGTATGACATTAATCTAGGGGTCTGGTCTGGGGGGTAGGACATTGATCTAGGGGTCTGGTCTGGGGGTATGACATTAATCTAGGGGTCTGGTCTGGGGGTAGGACATTAATCTAGGGGTCTGGTCTGGGGGTAAAACATTAATCTAGGGGTCTGGTCTGGGGGTAAAACATTAATCTAGGGGTCTGGTCTGGGGGTAGGACATTAATCTAGGGGTCTGGTCTGGGGGGTAGGACATTAATCTAGGGGTCTGGTCTGGGGGTATGACATTAATCTAGGGGTCTGGGGGTAGGACATTAATCTAGGGGTCTGGTCTGGGGGGTAGGACATTAATCTAGGGGTCTGGTCTGGGGGTATGACATTAATCTAGGGGTCTGGTCTGGGGGTATGACATTAATCTAGGGGTCTGGGGGTAGGACATTGATCTAGGGGTCTGGTCTGGGGGGTAGGACATTAATCTAGGGGTCTGGTCTGGGGGTATGACATTAATCTAGGGGTCTGGTCTGGGGGTATGACATTAATCTAGGGGTCTGGGGGTAGGACATTGATCTAGGGGTCTGGTCTGGGGGTATGACATTAATCTAGGGGTCTGGTCTGGGGGTAGGACATTAATCTAGGGGTCTGGTCTGGGGGTAGGACATTAATCTAGGGGTCTGGTCTGGGGGTATGACATTAATCTAGGGATCTGGTCTGGGGGTAAAACATTAATCTAGGGGTCTGGTCTTGGGGTATGACATTAATCTAGGGGTCTGGTCTGGGGGTAAAACATTAATCTAGGGGTCTGGTCTGGGGGTAAAACATTAATCTAGGGGTCTGGTCTGGGGGTAGGACATTAATCTAGGGGTCTGGTCTGGGGGTATGACATTAATCTAGGGGTCTGGTCTGGGGGTAGGACATTAATCTAGGGGTCTGGTCTGGGGGTATGACATTAATGTAGGGGTCTGGTCTGGGGGTATGACATTAATCTAGGGGTCTGGTCAGGGGGGTAGGACATTGATCTAGGGGTCTGGTCTGGGGGTATGACATTAATCTAGGGGTCTGGTCTGGGGGTAAAACATTAATCTAGGGGTCTGGTCTGGGGGTAAAACATTAATCTAGGGGTCTGGTCTGGGGGTAGGACATTAATCTAGGGGTCTGGTCTGGGGGGTAGGACATTAATCTAGGGGTCTGGTCTGGGGGTATGACATTAATCTAGGGGTCTGGGGGTAGGACATTAATCTAGGGGTCTGGTCTGGGGGGTAGGACATTAATCTAGGGGTCTGGTCTGGGGGTATGACATTAATCTAGGGGTCTGGTCTGGGGGTATGACATTAATCTAGGGGTCTGGGGGTAGGACATTGATCTAGGGGTCTGGTCTGGGGGTATGACATTAATCTAGGGGTCTGGTCTGGGGGTAGGACATTAATCTAGGGGTCTGGTCTGGGGGGTAGGACATTAATCTAGGGGTCTGGTCTGGGGGTAGGACATTAATCTAGGGGTCTGGGGGTAGGACATTGATCTAGGGGTCTGGTCTGGGGGTATGACATTAATCTAGGGGTCTGGTCTGGGGGTAGGACATTAATCTAGGGTCTGGTCTGGGGGTAGGACATTGATCTAGGGGTCTGGTCTGGGGGTATGACATTAATCTAGGGGTCTGGTCTGGGGGTATGACATTAATCTAGGGGTCTGGTCTGGGGGTATGACATTAATCTAGGGGTCTGGTCTGGGTTATGACATTAATCTAGGGTCTGGTCTGGGGGTATGACATTAATCTAGGGTCTGGTCTGGGTTATGACATTAATCTAGGGGTCTGGTCTGGGGGGAATGACATTAATCTAGGGGTCTGGTCTTGGGGTATGACATTAATCTAGGGGTCTGGTCTTGGGGTAGGACATTAATCTAGGGGTCTGGTCTGGGGATAGGACATTAATCTAGGGGTCTGGTCTGGGGGGGTAGGACATTGATCTAGGGGTCTGGTCTGGGGGTAGGACATTAATCTAGGGGTCTGGTCTGGGGGTATGACATTAATCTAGGGATCTGGTCTGGGGGTAAAACATTAATCTAGGGGTCTGGTCTTGGGGTATGACATTAATCTAGGGGTCTGGTCTGGGGGTAAAACATTAATCTAGGGGTCTGGTCTGGGGGTAAAACATTAATCTAGGGGTCTGGTCTGGGGGTAGGACATTAATCTAGGGGTCTGGTCTGGGGGTATGACATTAATCTAGGGGTCTGGTCTGTGGGTAGGACATTAATCTAGGGGTCTGGTCTGGGGGTATGACATTAATCTAGGGGTCTGGTCTGGGGGTATGACATTAATCTAGGGGTCTGGTCTGGGGGGTAGGACATTGATCTAGGGGTCTGGTCTGGGGGTATGACATTAATCTAGGGGTCTGGTCTGGGGGTAGGACATTAATCTAGGGGTCTGGTCTGGGGGTAAAACATTAATCTAGGGGTCTGGTCTGGGGGTAAAACATTAATCTAGGGGTCTGGTCTGGGGGTAGGACATTAATCTAGGGGTCTGGTCTGGGGGGTAGGACATTAATCTAGGGGTCTGGTCTGGGGGTATGACATTAATCTAGGGGTCTGGGGGTAGGACATTAATCTAGGGGTCTGGTCTGGGGGGTAGGACATTAATCTAGGGGTCTGGTCTGGGGGTATGACATTAATCTAGGGGTCTGGTCTGGGGGTATGACATTAATCTAGGGGTCTGGGGGTAGGACATTGATCTAGGGGTCTGGTCTGGGGGGTAGGACATTAATCTAGGGGTCTGGTCTGGGGGTATGACATTAATCTAGGGGTCTGGTCTGGGGGTATGACATTAATCTAGGGGTCTGGGGGTAGGACATTGATCTAGGGGTCTGGTCTGGGGGTATGACATTAATCTAGGGGTCTGGTCTGGGGGTAGGACATTAATCTAGGGGTCTGGTCTGGGGGGTAGGACATTAATCTAGGGGTCTGGTCTGGGGGTAGGACATTAATCTAGGGGTCTGGTCTGGGGGTATGACATTAATCTAGGGGTCTGGTCTGGGTTATGACATTAATCTAGGGTCTGGTCTGGGGGTATGACATTAATCTAGGGTCTGGTCTGGGTTATGACATTAATCTAGGGGTCTGGTCTGGGGGGAATGACATTAATCTAGGGGTCTGGTCTTGGGGTATGACATTAATCTAGGGGTCTGGTCTTGGGGTAGGACATTAATCTAGGGGTCTGGTCTGGGGGTAGGACATTAATCTAGGGGTCTGGTCTGGGGGGTAGGATATTGATCTAGGGGTCTGGTCTGGGGGTAGGACATTAATCTAGGGGTCTGGTCTGGGGGTAGGACATTAATCTAGGGGTCTGGTCTGGGGGTATGACATTAATGTAGGGGTCTGGTCTGGGGGTATGACATTAATCTAGGGGTCTGGTCAGGGGGGTAGGACATTGATCTAGGGGTCTGGTCTGGGGGTATGACATTAATCTAGGGGTCTGGTCTGGGGGTAAAACATTAATCTAGGGGTCTGGTCTGGGGGTAAAACATTAATCTAGGGGTCTGGTCTGGGGGTAGGACATTAATCTAGGGGTCTGGTCTGGGGGGTAGGACATTAATCTAGGGGTCTGGTCTGGGGGTATGACATTAATCTAGGGGTCTGGGGGTAGGACATTAATCTAGGGGTCTGGTCTGGGGGGTAGGACATTAATCTAGGGGTCTGGTCTGGGGGTATGACATTAATCTAGGGGTCTGGTCTGGGGGTATGACATTAATCTAGGGGTCTGGGGGTAGGACATTGATCTAGGGGTCTGGTCTGGGGGTATGACATTAATCTAGGGGTCTGGTCTGGGGGTAGGACATTAATCTAGGGGTCTGGTCTGGGGGGTAGGACATTAATCTAGGGGTCTGGTCTGGGGGTAGGACATTAATCTAGGGGTCTGGGGGTAGGACATTGATCTAGGGGTCTGGTCTGGGGGTATGACATTAATCTAGGGGTCTGGTCTGGGGGTAGGACATTAATCTAGGGTCTGGTCTGGGGGTAGGACATTGATCTAGGGGTCTGGTCTGGGGGTATGACATTAATCTAGGGGTCTGGTCTGGGGGTATGACATTAATCTAGGGGTCTGGTCTGGGGGTATGACATTAATCTAGGGGTCTGGTCTGGGTTATGACATTAATCTAGGGTCTGGTCTGGGGGTATGACATTAATCTAGGGTCTGGTCTGGGTTATGACATTAATCTAGGGGTCTGGTCTGGGGGGAATGACATTAATCTAGGGGTCTGGTCTTGGGGTATGACATTAATCTAGGGGTCTGGTCTTGGGGTAGGACATTAATCTAGGGGTCTGGTCTGGGGATAGGACATTAATCTAGGGGTCTGGTCTGGGGGGGTAGGACATTGATCTAGGGGTCTGGTCTGGGGGTAGGACATTAATCTAGGGGTCTGGTCTGGGGGTATGACATTAATCTAGGGATCTGGTCTGGGGGTAAAACATTAATCTAGGGGTCTGGTCTTGGGGTATGACATTAATCTAGGGGTCTGGTCTGGGGGTAAAACATTAATCTAGGGGTCTGGTCTGGGGGTAAAACATTAATCTAGGGGTCTGGTCTGGGGGTAGGACATTAATCTAGGGGTCTGGTCTGGGGGTATGACATTAATCTAGGGGTCTGGTCTGTGGGTAGGACATTAATCTAGGGGTCTGGTCTGGGGGTATGACATTAATCTAGGGGTCTGGTCTGGGGGTATGACATTAATCTAGGGGTCTGGTCTGGGGGGTAGGACATTGATCTAGGGGTCTGGTCTGGGGGTATGACATTAATCTAGGGGTCTGGTCTGGGGGTAGGACATTAATCTAGGGGTCTGGTCTGGGGGTAAAACATTAATCTAGGGGTCTGGTCTGGGGGTAAAACATTAATCTAGGGGTCTGGTCTGGGGGTAGGACATTAATCTAGGGGTCTGGTCTGGGGGGTAGGACATTAATCTAGGGGTCTGGTCTGGGGGTATGACATTAATCTAGGGGTCTGGGGGTAGGACATTAATCTAGGGGTCTGGTCTGGGGGGTAGGACATTAATCTAGGGGTCTGGTCTGGGGGTATGACATTAATCTAGGGGTCTGGTCTGGGGGTATGACATTAATCTAGGGGTCTGGGGGTAGGACATTGATCTAGGGGTCTGGTCTGGGGGGTAGGACATTAATCTAGGGGTCTGGTCTGGGGGTATGACATTAATCTAGGGGTCTGGTCTGGGGGTATGACATTAATCTAGGGGTCTGGGGGTAGGACATTGATCTAGGGGTCTGGTCTGGGGGTATGACATTAATCTAGGGGTCTGGTCTGGGGGTAGGACATTAATCTAGGGGTCTGGTCTGGGGGGTAGGACATTAATCTAGGGGTCTGGTCTGGGGGTAGGACATTAATCTAGGGGTCTGGTCTGGGGGTATGACATTAATCTAGGGGTCTGGTCTGGGTTATGACATTAATCTAGGGTCTGGTCTGGGGGTATGACATTAATCTAGGGTCTGGTCTGGGTTATGACATTAATCTAGGGGTCTGGTCTGGGGGGAATGACATTAATCTAGGGGTCTGGTCTTGGGGTATGACATTAATCTAGGGGTCTGGTCTTGGGGTAGGACATTAATCTAGGGGTCTGGTCTGGGGGTAGGACATTAATCTAGGGGTCTGGTCTGGGGGGTAGGATATTGATCTAGGGGTCTGGTCTGGGGGTAGGACATTAATCTAGGGGTCTGGTCTGGGGGTATGACATTAATCTAGGGATCTGGTCTGGGGGTAAAACATTAATCTAGGGGTCTGGTCTTGGGGTATGACATTAATCTAGGGGTCTGGTCTGGGGGTAAAACATTAATCTAGGGGTCTGGTCTGGGGGTAAAACATTAATCTAGGGGTCTGGTCTGGGGGTAGGACATTAATCTAGGGGTCTGGTCTGGGGGTATGACATTAATCTAGGGGTCTGGTCTGGGGGTAGGACATTAATCTAGGGGTCTGGTCTGGGGGTATGACATTAATCTAGGGGTCTGGTCTGGGGGTATGACATTAATCTAGGGGTCTGGTCTGGGGGGTAGGACATTGATCTAGGGGTCTGGTCTGGGGGTATGACATTAATCTAGGGGTCTGGTCTGGGGGTAGGACATTAATCTAGGGGTCTGGTCTGGGGGTAAAACATTAATCTAGGGGTCTGGTCTGGGGGTAAAACATTAATCTAGGGGTCTGGTCTGGGGGTAGGACATTAATCTAGGGGTCTGGTCTGGGGGGTAGGACATTAATCTAGGGGTCTGGTCTGGGGGTATGACATTAATCTAGGGGTCTGGGGGTAGGACATTAATCTAGGGGTCTGGTCTGGGGGGTAGGACATTAATCTAGGGGTCTGGTCTGGGGGTATGACATTAATCTAGGGGTCTGGGGGTAGGACATTGATCTAGGGGTCTGGTCTGGGGGTATGACATTAATCTAGGGGTCTGGTCTGGGGGTAGGACATTAATCTAGGGGTCTGGTCTGGGGGTAGGACATTGATCTAGGGGTCTGGTCTGGGGGTATGACATTAATCTAGGGGTCTGGTCTGGGGGTATGACATTAATCTAGGGGTCTGGTCTGGGGGTATGACATTAATCTAGGGGTCTGGTCTGGGGGTAGGACATTAATCTAGGGGTCTGGTCTGGGGGTATGACATTAATCTAGGGGTCTGGTCTGGGGGGTAGGACATTAATCTAGGGGTCTGGTCTGGGGGTATGACATTAATCTAGGGGTCTGGAGGTAGGACATTAATCTAGGGGTCTGGTCTGGGGGTAGGACATTAATCTAGGGGTCTGGTCTGGGGGGTAGGACATTAATCTAGGGGTCTGGTCTGGGGGTATGACATTAATCTAGGGGTCTGGGGGTAGGACATTAATCTAGGGGTCTGGTCTGGGGGTAGGACATTAATCTAGGGGTCTGGTCTGGGGGTATGACATTAATCTAGGGGTCTGGTCTGGGGGTATGACATTAATCTAGGCATCTGGTCTGGGGGTAGGACATTGATCTAGGGATCTGGTCTGGGGGTATGACATTAATCTAGGGGTCTGGTCTGGGGGTATGACATTAATCTAGGGGTCTGGTCTGGGGGTAGGACATTAATCTAGGGGTCTGGTCTGGGGGTATGACATTAATCTAGGGGTCTGGTCTGGGGGTAGGACATTAATCTAGGGGTCTGGTCTGGGGGTATGACATTAATCTAGGGGTCTGGTCTGGGGGGTAGGACATTAATCTAGGGGTCTGGTCTGGGGGTATGACATTAATCTAGGGGTCTGGTCTGGGGGTATGACATTAATCTAGGGGTCTGGTCTGGGGGTAGGACATTGATCTAGGGGTCTGGTCTGGGGGTATGACATTAATCTAGGGGTCTGGTCTGGGGGTAGGACATTGATCTAGGGGTCTGGTCTGGGGGTAGGACATTAATCTAGGGGTCTGGTCTGGGGGTATGACATTAATCTAGGGGTCTGGTCTGGTGGTAGGACATTAATCTAGGGGTCTGGTCTGGGGGGTAGGACATTAATCTAGGGGTCTGGTCTGGGGGTATGACATTAATCTAGGGGTCTGGGGGTAGGACATTAATCTAGGGGTCTGGTCTGGGGATAGGACATTAATCTAGGGGTCTGGTCTGGGGGGTAGGACATTGATCTAGGGGTCTGGTCTGGGGGTAGGACATTAATCTAGGGGTCTGGTCTGGGGGTAAAACATTAATCTAGGGGTCTGGTCTGGGGGTAAAACATTAATCTAGGGGTCTGGTCTTGGGGTATGACATTAATCTAGGGGTCTGGTCTGGGGGTAAAACATTAATCTAGGGGTCTGGTCTTGGGGTATGACATTAATCTAGGGGTCTGGTCTGGGGGTAAAACATTAATCTAGGGGTCTGGTCTGGGGGTAAAACATTAATCTAGGGGTCTGGTCTGGGGGTAGGACATTAATCTAGGGGTCTGGTCTGGGGGTATGACATTAATCTAGGGGTCTGGTCTGGGGGTATGACATTAATCTAGGGGTCTGGTCTGGGGGGTAGGACATTGATCTAGGGGTCTGGTCTGGGGGTATGACATTAATCTAGGGGTCTGGTCTGGGGGTATGACATTAATCTAGGGGTCTGGGGGTAGGACATTGATCTAGGGGTCTGGTCTGGGGGTAGGACATTAATCTAGGGGTCTGGTCTGGTTGTAGGACATTAATCTAGGGGTCTGGTCTTGGGGTAGGACATTAATCTAGGGGTCTGGTCTGGGGGGTAGGACATTAATCTACGGGTCTGGTCTGGTTGTAGGACATTAATCTAGGGGTCTGGTCTGGGGGTAGGACATTAATCTACGGGTCTGGTCTGGTTGTAGGACATTAATCTAGGGGTCTGGTCTGGGGGTATGACATTTATCTAGGGGTCTGGTCTGGGGGTATGACATTATTCTAGGGGTCTGGTCTGGGGGTAAAACATTAATCTAGGGGTCTGGTCTGGGGGTAGGACATTGATCTAGGGGTCTGGTCTGGGGGTAGGACATTAATCTAGGGGTCTGGTCTGGGGGTAGGACATTGATCTAGGGGTCTGGTCTGGGGGTATGACATTAATCTAGGGGTCTGGTCTGGGGGTAGGACATTAATCTAGGGGTCTGTTCTGGGGGTAGGACATTAATCTAGGGGTCTGGTCTGGGGGTAGGACATTGATCTAGGGGTCTGGTCTGGGGGTAGGACATTAATCTAGGGGTCTGGTCTCTCCGGTCCTGATAGACATCTATCATTTTGGAGTCCAGGTTGTTTAGATCACAGAGGGATGTCCAGACTGGATGCAACTGTAACAAAACCCCAGCAGTAAGTAGTATAAGGTGTATATAGGTTTTTTTATCTTCTGAATATAAACATGAAGCAGAGATCATCATTTTCATAAAGCTAGAACCCCCCTTTAAGCCATATGGTGCACTCTAGCGTCCGTGAGCCTCTGACACCCCAGATTTGAGCGCGGTTGTCAGCTCCTTAGGGCTTCTCTCTTAGAGCGCTAAGTGCGGGGCAGCGCTGGTAAAGTCATCCGTCTCTCTGATCTACTGGATACCTTTGAAGATGTAAGAGATACAAGAGGGAGAGATTTACAGGATGCTATTAATATTTGTACCCTCTCGAGAAATCTTAGAACTGGATCTGCCCCCTCAAGAAACTGCCAAAGCCACTTTACTGTCAATTACAAGCACATCACACAATTACTGCTGAGAAGATTCGGGACCTGGATACTCATTTTTTTTGCCATGAAATAGAAATATTATTAAAAATATTAACGAATGTGTAAACTTTTGCAATCATTGTCTCACAGGCATCTAAAATAGGCAAATCGCCCTCTCCTGACATGTCTGTAGGTAAACACTGGAACATCTTTTATTAGAACTCTGTATTGGATCTTTCCTCTGTTATTCCTCCTGGAAATGTATCAATAGCTTGACAATGTGGCGTTACCATTCACCGATGAATGTACAGGGTCAGTGTTTGCAAGCACACAACCTTTTTACAAGGGAAATGGTTACACTCAGTCAATGTACTCACACATTTCCAGGAGGAATAACAGAGGGATATGAAAATTACGAGTTTTATGCAAAAAAATAATTGTTATTTAGTGAACAATACATGTATTTACTAAAACTGACATGTCAGGAGAGGTAAAAGATCCTTTTTAAAATATTTGTATGCATTTTTTTGTATGTATCGCTTATATGAAGCCCTATATGTCTCCATGGTAACAGACTACAAATAAAACCTTTATAGTCTGATCCAACAAGTGTGTTGCTCTCTTCCATTTATCCCCTATACTATTATCTCTACGTTATTAAGAAGTGACCATGCGCAATAGATTAACGGTGACCAAAACCACCGATTTTGGAGAACTGTCTGACTATATAATATGTAAGGGAGGTCAGGGAAAGAAGGGTTAGGGGTGTTAGATTTTAACATACCCAATCCTTTTGTTCTAAGGGGCTATAAGCTGCCGCCAAAAGTCTCTGACAATGGTTTACTTTCCTCTCCTCACTGAAAGCACATGCACACTTGGCAGAACCAAGTGTGCACGTAGGAGAGGGTAGTCAGAAGGAATAGCTGTCAGGTGAACAAGCCGAAACTTTAAACCTAGCCTGTGTAGCAAAAACTGAACAACGATGGGGGATCAAGCAGCCACGATGGGGGTCTCAGCAATTGGATGCCCATTGACTAGACTTTTACAGCATATTCTAAATCTATTATTGGATCATTAAAGAATTTTTATGGATCTATAATATTGATGAGGTATCTTTAGATGGAGTAGGGCTAAAGGGGACCCATTAAGGCCCCATGCACAAGGGTCAATTCGGGCCATACATTGGTCGGAATTCTTGGTCCGAACCTCGCCAGGAGGGTGATCTATGATGTTGGGAGTCCCTGCCTCCTCGCGGACTCCAAGTATCACAGGGCCCTATGAGACATGGAGTCCCGTCTCTTGACTAGGTTAAGACCGGGAAACCAGGCCAATGTACGGAATGGATGTTCATGGGGTCTATTGAGATGGTGGGATCTTCAGGAGTCCAAGATAGGAATGGAATACTCTTACGTGTGTGGTTCTTCCTATTCCCTTTTTGACTACAGAGGTGCCAATTTTTGTAGAAAATTAACACTCTGCATCCGATTACACAATGCCCGCTTCTGACATGTGTGAAGAACAGGTGGCACCTTGTTGATATTTACCACCTTGTCCTCAGTTAGAGGAGCAGACACTTTATCCGCCATGTTATACCGCCCATCAATAGAATCCTTTATCCTATTTACCTCCCGGTCAAAAGGCTCGAAGCCAGTGGTTGTTCTCTCCTGTCATTGTGAATAAACACGACAATCTACAGATCCTCCCCCAGATTACAGCCTGACATGCTCTAAAACAAGAAGAAGAAAACAATTTGTCAGGTAATAGCTGGGTGGCGTGTCGGCGGCACCACACCTATGCCCAAGCAGCTGTAGGCAACTCTACTTGCAACCGTGCCAAACAGCTTAAGCATCCTGTAGACAGGTAATAGGATGAAAAGGAAGATTAACGGGTGATATTGAACAAGAGATTATCGGGATTCGTGTTTAGAATGACTGAAAGTGGCATGTGCTGTGCCGAATCACGCTGCGGAGGATCACACCTGTCAACGGAAAACAATTCTGGTAATTCCGGGGATCATATTTTCCGGATCAGCACTTACGAGCCCCGGAGAGATCACCACCGAGCGAGGCCGTCGTTCTAAGATCCAACTCATTAGGTTTATGAAATCTTAGTCATACCATAAACGGAGGAGG
The DNA here is from genome assembly GCA_947044405.1 of Leptodactylus fallax. Taxonomy (NCBI): domain Eukaryota; kingdom Metazoa; phylum Chordata; class Amphibia; order Anura; family Leptodactylidae; genus Leptodactylus; species Leptodactylus fallax. Next base: position 472,649 of record CAMRHE010000549.1, on the reverse strand, counting down.
AAGTGTACGTCTTCTAGGTGTAGACCGGAGGAATTAAGGGCTTATCTCCAGGATTCTCTAGTTCCTTTCTAGGAGTGTACATAGAGCTAAACAGCTTGAGAAATATGGACATGTTGTCAGATTGACATGTCAAAGCAAAATCAGGGGATCTGAGGTTGCAGGATATTACCTCCAGCTGTACGTGTAGGAGAAACATCTTAAAGACATTCAGGATTAGAAACAAGGGGCTGCTTTTTTTCCAGAAATGGAACCAATCTTGTGCACGGGCTGTGACTGATATTCCAGTTTAATTCCATTCACTTAAATTGGGCTGAACTGCAGTACCAGATGGAGCCTATGGACAGGAGTGGCGCTGTTTCTGGATGAAATAAAAGCAAACTCTATCTCTTATAATCCTGAGTAATGGGGTAAGGTATCAAATCCCCTCAACTATAAAAAAAAAAAAAGGAGCAAAATAGTCTAAAGTGGTGTTTTTGGGTGGTCTTGATACTTTTCCAAAAGTGGTTGAGGCCGCTTGCACCATATTTATCAACATTTATGCCACAAAAGTGGCTTAAATATCAGCAGACTTTACAGCAGCCCCAAGGTAGATTTGCACCTAGGAGCAAGGGTGTTGGAAGAAAGCGCCTGATCATGTATTAGGTGCTTGGTGAACTGGAGCAGGGGACATCAAGATTGGCATTTGATACGCCGGTCTTGAGGAATCCTCCCAATGTCTTTAAATGGAACCTGTCATCACATATTTGGCTTCTGACCCCCTCTAGTATTGCTAAAGATGTCCCTTGCAGCACTGAAGAAAAAAATTAAATTATAAAGCAGCAGACACTACATACGAAAAGTAGAGATGAGCGGCCAGGCTCATAAATTTTCCAAAAATTTCAGGTTCGGCCAAATCCAAAATTTTTGGGGTTCACCAAGCAAGAACCATTATTATACTGTGACTCCAGAGTATAATAAACTGGAGGCCCAGAGGAGATACAGAAAAATAAAAAACACTCTTACTCAACCTTTCCTGGACATCAAGTCTTCTTTCAGCCGGTGGTCCTGGGTCATAGCTGAATCCTGTAATTGGGCCTCAGCAGTCACGTGGGGGGTGTCCATGTCATGACGTAATATGACGCACAATGTAATGTATGTGCTCAGTAAGTAGTGAAGAGGCTGCCACAGCTGATCGGTTGGGGTTCCCGGTATCGTACCTCCATCTACTTGATACTGATGGCTTCTCCTAAGGAAACCCCTTTAGGGCCCCTTTGTTCTAAACCATAGTTGAATGCCCAGCAGGACACCCAGTCGGGCAACTTTATTAAGTTACTTTATTGATGTGCAATAAAAATCTATTATTAGATTCCAAATCACATTCACTTTGTTCTCAAAAATATCCATCTGCAAGTGGCGTAATGTTTCTTAGGGTACTGTAACAAAAAATTGTCAAATGTTCTAGTATTTTTCTTAGTTCTTCGGATTATACTGAGCAGGTTTGAGACCAGACGGTATACAAGAATTATTTGACAGACTTGTTTATCCTTACACAGTCCTTAATGATGTCCGGCACATTTGTTTTGTAACCATTCGAGGTCAAGACCTTGGAGACCTTTGCTCTTAGAATATGGGTTTCAACTGCCCTTTGTCTAATGCTGAAAGTTCAATGCCAAGGAAGCGTTTCCTGGGGTATTTCCAAAACACTTGTAAATCAAAGTAAAGGTCATGGTGGTCACGTCTAAATACCAGGGTAGACTCTGTGGTGGAACAAGACCTTCGAGCAACACCCGGCCAACCTGGCCAACAAAGACACATCAAGCTGTGCAGATGATTACTGGTGAAGTGGAGCCCCACTGTCGCATGTAATCCTTTACAATGGCCAGGCACGGAGTGAAATACTTGCCCTTTCCTATATATAAGGTTTAATTAGTCATAGGCTCTCAATAAACTGGACTAATTGGCATGGGCCCGACCAAAGGAATCCGCCACATTAAAGCAATGTTGATGACTTATTTCCGTAGAGCTAGGATTCAGGTTGACACACAGAAAATACAAGAGGGCTGCTTCATTACTTCTCTTAGACAACCCCTTGTTAAAAACATGCATGGGGTCCCCTCTATTAGTCACCACAAGGAGCACCATCACGCTGGACTCTTGGTTTCGGAAGTCTCCTGGCATCCACTGAAGTCGATGGACACTGTATCATGGTGGTGGTGCCGTGAGCTCGTACATATTACTTCCCTCTTTTGGAACTTACCTCTCTCTCCACTGAAACCACATACATACTTGGTACAGCCCAGAGTGCATGTATGAGTGGGGTCGTCAGAAGGAATAGCTTAAAAAATGAAGGAAACATTAAACAATGACCATAAAAACTATCCCAGCCCTCCTTCACTTTATCTTCTTCCCTTGTTCCTATTCTGTCTTATATTGCAGAAATATATGTACAAATGACTAAGACTGTAAGACAACTGGCTGGAGCAGAAGCTTTCCTGTAGTGTCCTGCAAAAAAAACTCTTAAGCCCCACCCCATGGAAAAGCCCCACCCCCATAAATAAGACCCACCCCATCTGCCAGTCTCCATTCAAAGATGGATCATATCAGAAGGAGATTGACATCTTTGTCCTTTGCAGGATTTCTACAAGACTGTTTCTGTCATGCCAAAAATGCTGCAAAATAACAAACAGGGAAGGTAACTCTATTTCTTGCTAAAATGTTCCTCCGCTTAAAAAATAACTTGTCATCAATGAATAGTCCAGGTGAAAAATAAGAAACTTTGTAATATATCTTATTAAAGAAATCTGTTTCCTTCTCCACTTATCAGGCTGCTCTGCTCCTCCTCATCTTTACTCAGACTGTTTGTTTACAAAGGATCTGTATCCCGTTCACACACAGAAGTCTATGGAGAGGGGAGAGGGGAGAGGGGAGAGGGGAGAGGGGAGGGGGAGTAGGCGGCTGTTAATTGATTTATTGCCTCATTCTGTGCACTGGTCTTATTCTGAAGATCCCGCAGTGTCAGAAGCTCTCTCTCACTCACAATGTAGCAGAGTGTAGCACCAGCAGTTTTTTATGTGTCTTTTCCAGGAAGGAAACAGATTTCTTTAATACGATATATTACAAAGTTTCTGATTTTCCCTTGTATTCATATATTCTTAACATTAATGTATAGATTTAGTTTCCAGGACTCTGGATCTTTAGGATCCACTGATTAGCTGTTTGAACCATCAGTGGCACCCCAGTGAGTGCCGCCTCCGCTTCACAGGCTAGTGACATCACGTTCATAGGTCACATGACCTGTTTGCAATTCAAATCCATTCAAATCAATGCAACTGAGCTGCAATTCCAAGCACAGCCACTATGCAATCAACGACACTGTGCTTAACAAGTAGTGAAATAGCTGATCGGCGGGGGTCCCAAGTGTAGGACCGCCACTGATCTGATATTGATAACCTATCCTAAGAATTGCTCATCAACATCAAAATCGTGGAAAACCCCATAACTTCATGTCAGTAAAAGCCCCCCTTATCTGAGATGTTTAGGAATGCTACATACTAACTAGACCAAGTTCTCAAGGCCAAGAAAGATCATGTGTACCAGTGTCATCAACAGGGGGCGACAATGAGCACAGGAAAAAAAAAATGCTCACATTCAAAGAAAAAAGAATACTGGATAAAATAAAGGTTGTGCTTTGAGGTTGATAAAAATTTTAGTCAGGGCTCACAACTTTTTGTCCTAATGGAGAAGGTTATGGTTGACGTAAGTGATGCCGGTTGAGGGTCAATATTAGTAAGGAATCATCAGCCGTGTCTTCAGGTGTCCCGTGTTACAAGGAGGACCTCCCCGCGACCATCTGCTTCTTCCGTACAGGGCAGGAGTTATTAGACTCAGTGTGTTATTACATTCCAGCGCCGCTCTGTTGATGTGAGGACCTTTAATGACCGTCTTTATCATGACATGTTTGTTAAACATGCACTAATGTGGAGGGCGGCTGACGTCACAGTGTGCACGAGGTCCTAGAGGGCAGTGATACAGAACTACAGAGGAGTGAGGGCAAAGAGAGCAGAGACTTTAGGAGGTCTATGGATCCCTTATATGTAGTCCATGACCTGCTCTGGGCCCTTACCGTACATTTACGTGTCTTTGATTTTATATAGCGATACATAAAGGAATTTTCATTTGGACTCCTCGTGAATCTATGAAAAAAATCCAAAAAATCATGGCATGTTCCATCGGATGCCACATTACAGAGAAATGGTGTTGTCTCCTGACCTAGACCTATACAGTGCACATACCGTACATACTACAGAGGGAGCCCCTTGGGTCTAGGGAAACGGGTCAGCATGGCCTCATCCATCATCTCTATCAAGTCCACACCGTCCAAAAGCATCATTCAAGGAATTGTACAGGATTAGAAAAACATGGCTGCTTTATTCCAAAAACAGTGCCACTCCCATCCACAGGCTGTGTGTGGTATTGCAGCTTTACTCTCTTCAGTGGAGCCAATGTAATACCAGATGTTTTATAGAAAAAAGCAGCCATGTTTTCCCAATTCCGGGACAAAGGGACCAAGTCCCCCAGCACGGCAAGCGACTATGCCAAAGAGAGGCACTTGTGTCTTTTATTACTCCAATCTACCCAAAGACAGGGCATACAGTGTGTCTGTATTTTCGTGGCAAAAGAAACAGACCCAACATCCTTCACCGGTGTATTCGTGATAGAGATGGGCGAACTGATTTGTTCCAAGCCGGGATCGAGCTGAATATTGCAAATTGTTTTTTGTTTTGTTTTTTTTAACGAAACCGAACCATTGTGGATTCATCTGGTAAATTATTATACTGTGGGGTCTCTTTAGACCCCAGAGTATAATAGGTGGAGACCCAAGGGAGGTGATAAAAATAAAACATTCATGTTCACCTTCCCTAACCTCTTTTGGGCCTTCTCATGGCATCCAGCACTTTCCTGGTGACATCACATGCCCTGGGTCACCACTGAGGCCTGTGATTGGGCCACAGCGGTGACATGGTCATGACGCTCTGCATGCCTGTGTGACCACTGAGGCCCAATCACAGGCCTCAGCCGTGACCTTGGGCGCATGACATCACCGAAGGAACTGAGAAAGTGTGCCGGACGCCGCAAGGAGGCTCAAAAGAAGTGAGAGGAGGAGAGTATAATTTTTTTTATTTTTTTTACACCTTCCCTGGGGCATCCACCTATTATACTCTGGGGACTGAATAGACCCCACAGTATAATAATTTCACCTCCAGTTCTTTCCAAATCTGTTCGACCCAAAAGAAATCAGGTATCCGAACAACCTGAACCTGAAACTAACCTTGAGAGGTTCGCACATGTCTAGTGATATAGTGGGATAGTGAGGATCAACCATCAATATACTTGGCGACTGTACACACTCTGAATGGTCTTAGGGTGAAAGTAGCAGTCCCGAGGTGTCACATAACGATTGCCCAATTCTCGGCTCCTGCAGGTCCTGCTTCTCAGATACACGCTAGGCTCGCTATGCTTGCCTTCTGAAATAGGAAGGATATGTTCTAGAAATTGCACCACACGGATAAATAGTCGCAACGGAAGATCCAAAGGCATGAGAAAGCCCATGCCCAGTGTGACTACAAGGTGACAGGCCGTAGTGTGTGTAGACTGCAGAGGGCATGAAATGGTACAACCAATAGACACAAGTAGGTTATGCCCTACTAAGAATTACCATGCCGCCATCTTTCCTGAAAGTTCTAGACTGAAGTAGACACAATGACTCCGCAGCAAACATAGAAGTGACAGTAATACATCACACAGTACAATAAGTCACAAGCATACACACAGTATATCATACCCACCATTTTGTGTAATCACCTTACACACACTTGGCCAAATCGAGCATGCATGTGTATGGTGGCGTCGGGAGTAGTAGCCATCATCCAAAAAAGCCTAACTAAAATGGTCACATTTAGACACTGATTAATGGGGTGTTCCAGTTAGTTTTTAACACTGTAGGGAGCCCTTCACAAATGTGAACCTAGCCTAAGCCTCCCTATGGGGTAAAAAAAAGAAACAACTGGAAAATCCCTTTAACAAAAACATAAGTATTTTTTACGAGTGAAATGAGGCCAATGAGAGCATATCACTCCATCCCGATAGAAACCCCTCATCTCAATCCCATGTACAGTTACTGTTTGGTTTAGGGTTTCCTTCGGTTCCTCTCACGTAAACTAAAAAGCACAAAGTCCTTTATCTTGCCCTGACGGTCTCGGAGAACAGTGCGCTCGGTAAATCTACCATTTTCACCACCGTGCTCGTAATGTAGACGCTACATAAAAGTTTTGTTGGCAGACATTAAATAGCTAAAAGGTTTCATTATCAATCGTTTCGAGATTCATTCTTGGCAAAGCACCAAATGGAAATGTTAATAGGAGCTTTCAGTGGCGAGTCACAGGACTGATAGCGGACGTGGTATAACATCTATGTTGGGCTAATTTATAGGCTTTGTTCCTGCGGCCAATAATAGACTCCCGAAGGAGGAATGGCTTAACTGTTTCACTACCAGGGACCATTCACTCTGAAGATATCCTAACAAGTTTATTGGGGTCGGCATGAATGTTTTTAGATATTTGGACCTTCTATTTTCCCAATGGCTCCCCCTCAATATACTTATCAATTGTAATTTTTGTGCTCTTTTGTTGAGTCCTGTTAGGTCCCTCACAAATTTACTATTGGGTTTTTATCAACAAGACATAAAAAAAAAAAAAAAATTAAAGAAAAAAGTCATCTTCAAAAAGTGGGGAGTAAAGTAATTCCCATGGTGTTGTCCAGGGACTTAAATTTATCTCCTTTCCTCCTGTGGTCTCTTAATGCAGGACCAGGGGGCTCTGGCCTGAGTCACGTGATTGGAACCAGTCCCCGTCCTTGGGTCTCTACGCCCCATCCCTCCTCTCCTGTCGGCACAAGTTTACAATATTTTACTGTAGTCAGCCAGCCCCGATAGCACAGGTTTACCTATGAAATCAGGAGAGGAGAAAGGGGTCAGCGCTGCTTCCAATCACGTGACCCGGGAGGGTAACCAGGCCGAAACCCCTGGGCCTAGCATGAAGAAGCCACCAGAGGAAAGAACGTAAATTTAACTCCCTGGACAACCCCTTTAAGGTGGTCCATGATAAATAATGTCTAGCTAAAAGCAATGACCTGAGAAAATGAAGTCAATAGAAAGCCATTGACGCATTGTGCCAAAAGCTGCACCATCGGTAGCAGATTTTGGTAATAAAACATAAGTAACTCAATTAGATGCTGCGCTCTGTAGAAACTGCGGCATCTATATGGTTTGCCAGAAAGAGAGAGCCTAGGGAGGATACTATGGCAGCCAAGGGCCTGGTAAAGGCAGCCATGCCTGCTGTCAATATATGCCTATTAAATGAGTCATTCACTTTCCACCCAAAAAACGATACATGATCAATAAATGATAAAAATTTGGTGATAACCATTTAAAAGGTACAACTCCAGGGCATACAGGTAGATAAACAAAAAATAAAGAAGTCATAAAAATCAAGTATGCTTTCCAATCTCTGTTTCAAGCTAAATTAGACATTGTGGTCTACCTAAGACCCCCCAACATTGTATTCCAGGAAAACACGAGCATATTTTGGAGCTGCATTATTTCATTAGGGTTGAAACCGGCGCTAGTACACCTTTAACAGCTGATGGCCAAAAACAGTTTCGTCCGACAGCTGTTTTCCCAGACTTCCCTATACCTATACATGCTTGGTTTCAATGGAGAGGGCACAAAAAAAACAAGTGAATGGGAACAGGGTTGCAGTGCCCAACACCACCGCTACAGAGTATACAGCTTCTGGTCCATACAGGATAGCAGTGGCCCCTGGAACTACAGCTCTGCTCCCATTTACTTGAATTACCTTATATACAGCTTTCAGTGGCTGAATCAGCTGGTCAGTGCAGGGTCCAGGTGTTGGACTCTGACTGATCTGATACTGATGGCCTAGCATGCGGCTTCCAGTGGCCGAAACAGCGTACTGAGACGGAGTTCGGGTGTCAGCCCCTGACCAATCTCATATTGAAGAACTATCCAATGGATAGGTCAACAGTATCTTCAGGTCCTGGACAAACCCTTTAAGATCCTTTGGATGAGGAGGTTCAGGCATACTTAATCTGAATGGCCACCAAGTACTACTAGACCTCCCATGCAGCAGGCCTTGCACCCCTGAAAAAATCAGCTGGGGAGGCTGCAATTTATTGGAGGTTTTCCAGAATTAGAAGAAACATGTCCTGTGTGTCTGGTTTCAGTTACCTTAGAGGAAATGAGTCTGAGCTGCAATGCCATACACAACCTAGGAACAGGTGTGGCGCTGTTTATGGAAGAAAGCAGACAGTTTTTTGTAATGCTGGACAACCCCTTTAAGTGTATTAAAGTCATACTGCAGTCTCTGTAGACCAAGTGCCTAAAAGAGAAAGCCTACTGCTGAAATAGAAAGCTACAAAGAGTCTCCGTCTCCACCAGACCAGAAGCCATGAAGTCTTTTATATTTTAGTGATGGACGAGACAAAGTACCAGACTAAAAATCATTCTCATATTTCACAGGAACCTGGTAATATAGAAGTGACACGTCCTGTCATCGCGGGGTAAAATTAACTCTTCTGAGTAATGTGAATTCCCAGTAATTAGCTTATTATGGCTATTATATGTCAACAAAACGCATCGGCCGGGGCGCTTCTTGTATAGGCTTACAATATATAGATGTACATCTCGTGAATTAGGTGAACGTGCCCCATGCAAGCGTGTAACACTAGGAAATATTTACGACCTTGGTCTCACATGAGACACATATGTCCATCTTTTTTGATGACTCCTTATATACTGCTTAAAGGGGTTTTACTATCTGGGCTAGTTATGACCTATTCATTGGATAGGGCAAAACCTGTAGATCTGTCGGGGTCTGACTAGTGATCATTGTAGATGTTGGGGGAAGAAAGAAGGGGCATGTTGTTCCAAAATGTCTGACTGGAAATAAGCCACTGCCAGAGGGGTCACGTAGGAGCACTGATGGAGATAGCCGATGGTTGTGCCCATCTCCATCAGTCCCAGAGCCTTTCCATCCAGGCCCTCTCTGTCTGAATGGTCAGACCTCTATCGACTGGAGTTTTGTAGTCCGTTCTGAATGAAGTAGTCGTCATACAGTGGTTGGGCAGTGCACCCACCACTCCATTCCTTTCAATGGGAGAGCCGGAGATAGACTAAATACACACTACTACTGAAATTAATGGGCAGTATTCACACTGCCTAACCATCGCATGACCACCGCTCCATTCAGATTGGGGTCAAAACTCCCCTGTTCTTCTGATCGGTGGGGGTCTGAGAAGTCATACACAATTATACACAATCCTGTGCCATCTGTAGCAGGTGCTGGTTGTACTATATATAAGTAATTCTGATCCTGACCATCTAACCCAAATCTGTCGGGGTCTGATCACTGTAGATGTCAGGGGAAGAATGGACATGTTGGATTTCAAAATGTCTGATCCTTTGTTCCCATGGGATATATGCCACAGCCAGAGGGGTCACATAGGAGCACTGATGGAACTGAAGGAGCCAACAGTTGTACTTGCCTTTCTCCATCAGTCATGTAGCCTTTTCATTAGGGAAAGTTATGCCTTATCTATCTGACTGCTCCAACCCCCATCGATCAGGAGAACAGAAGAGTTTTGTCCCCCATTCTGAATGGAGTGGTGGTCATGCAGCGGTTGGGCAGCGCTACATTCATTTCAATGGGAGTGCCGAAGATAGCTGAAGTATAGTGCTCAGCTATTTCCACACTTCAAATTAAATTAATGGGGAACTGTGCCCTTCACGTGACCACCACTCAATTCAGAATGGGGGACAAAACTCCCCCGTTTTCCTGATCCATGAGGGTTTGAGCAGTCAGACTCCACTGATCTGCATGCCCTATTCTATGCCATCAATAGCAGGTGTTGGTTGTAATTTTTTTTTTACATATATCTCTGATCCTGGCCATTCAACCTATTAGATGCTGTGGTGTATAGTGACTGCGGCATCTAAATGGTTTGACAGAGGGAGAGGAATCATCCCATCATGTACAATGCCACTCTGTTCAAAGTCTATGGGACTGACTGAGAGCCAACAGTCGTACATGGCTATCTCCAACAGTCCCATCAGTTCTCTTACATGACTGTTCTTGAAGTGGCTTATATCCCATGGGAACAATGATCAGACATGTTGAAATCCAACATGCCCATTCTTTCTTCCCTAACATCTGCAGTCACAGGAAAGCTTGGATACTCCCATACACAGTAAAAAGTTGGCCGATCACACCAAAATTGGTGGGTTCAAACAAGTTTTTTCGAGTGTGTGTTGGTACCTTTATCTCCCCTTAGAGAAAAATACGGTCATGGTCATTCTATAGAGGGGGAAAAGTAGGAAAGATGTCTACACCACAGGACGACACAGGTCTTATCTTAAGGCACAAAATTACTTCTTTCTTTGTTTGTTTTTGCTTAAAGATAGATTTCATGGATAGAAGATAAAACGTGATCGTTCACCATATGCTACACTATCTACAATGGGTCTTAGCGCCCCCCAAAACATCTGCTCTTTAGTCATAACTAAGACACTTGATAGCGGACCTTGTGACCTCAGCAGACACACAGTAACATCTGCAGGCCGTGGAGGCGCAGATAATTTGGCAGTTCTAACGGATAATAGGCAAAACAAAAACTTCTCAGATGACAAATGGGCACAAGCTACAGGATCCATAAACCTAAACCACAATCGGCAAGGAACAGCCAAGTTTTCCGTGTTGTTTCTTATGGAAATTGTTTGTGTGCAGGTCTTAATAGAAACTCTACGCTCGGTCAATTAACCAAGAAAGAAAGAAGCGAGGAGAGGGCCGACAATACTCAGCGCACCTGGATTTAACAAAAGGTAGAGTATGAAATTACAATCCCAGCATTCAATTATTGAAAGAGTTTTGTGGTTTATTGAGTAATCTACAGAGATTACAGGGGGATCTGTAAATACACAGCACCTGGGTCCGAAGGGTGAGGCAAACGTTACCTATTAAGGGGGAAGAACACTCTTACCATCATGTTAACTACACTTTAGATCCCCAGGTAAGGTGGCCTACACAAATCTGTACAGTTTTTTGGAATACAATTAGGGGATGTCCTAGGATACAACCATTAGTACCAGGACTTTCTCCTGTGTCGATGGTCAGATCTTTTATCAGGAAGAGCTCCATACTTTTCATAGTGACTATACCAAGCATTGCTCAAGACGAGTTTGTTACAAATTTTTCAAAAATTTTGTGCTCTGCCGAATCTGAAATTTTTGGTAGTCGTCATCTACAAACCACTATGTAATAAGTGGAGGTGTGTAAACAAGTCTTAAATCATGAACTTCTGGGCTCCCCGTCTTGGCATTCGACTGGCCGATCCTCATCTCCCCCACCATCTAACTTTTGGAAAAGTGGCGAGGTTTTCAGTGGCATAACTAAAGGTTTAAGGGCTCTGATGCGAAAGTCCAGCTTGGCTCCCCACTTCAATTTTCTCCCCTTTTGTGCTACAATCTCCCCCACAGAATCTGACTATATTCTGACCAGTTGCTCCATTTGGCATTAAAAGGTTAATTTTCTCTTTTTTGACAGTGGAAGGCCAAGTGTCATAAATCTTGTCACTCAAATTCAAGTAGGACAGGGGTAATAAATTTACAATACACGAACTGACAGTCATCAAAGGGATTCAGAAAGGTAATCAAAGAAGTTTAATTGGCCTTCGTGTGGTGAAGGTGACCTATGGACCCCCAGGTTTATGGACCCATTGACAGATGAGACCACTGTGAACCCTTTAAGTTATGCCAGTGCTTATGGGCCCCCTAAGGCTCCTGGGCCTGAAGGCAAATGCACCCTCTACACGCCCCTGGAAGTTTCTATGCACATTAGATGGTCCAGTGTTGGACTGGCCCACCATAGTACCGAAGATACTCCGGCGGGCTGATTCTCTAAGACGGGTTACTATGGTCTATTTCTGAGGGGTTGTTGGAGGGTGAGCCTCCAGAATCATCTTACCTGGTGATATCAATCCTACACTGAGCTGGTTGTCCGGTCCCTTCGAAATTGATAAGTCTGGACGACACACATCTAAAGTGTATGTCCAGCTTTACTACTTTATCTCCATTAAAACATGTTTAACATAGATGGTTATGGGAAATAAAAAATTGCTGTTGATCTTTTTATGCATTTTTGGAACTCTTCATTATTATTTTTATATGAAAGTGTTACCATATTTTGTCAAATTGATGCAGACACGTTCACAAAGCTTGAAGGGGTTTACAATTTTTTTATGACTGTACATTTATATGTAGCTTTGTGTTTTTTGTCTTGTGAACTAACCGGAGCAAAACCCACATGTATAACATCAAACAGTTGGAGTACTTCTCCGTGTCACTAGAAGAGGCCATTTGTTCAGGTTTCGAGCCGCCTCATTAGGACTCTATGTGCAGTAAATACAGAGCCTGGGAATTGTACTCTGAAAGATTAAAGGAGGCTACACAATTGCCGACCACATCACTTGTAGCTGCATCATATCATCTTCTGCTTTGATACATCCATCATCATAGAGACATGCAATAACCTTCGGTATAGATGGCGGACCTACGTTGTATATGTACCAGCTGAGTTACTTGGTTATTAGGATGATGGACTATATTTTTTAATTCACAAGAAAACATATAATTTTCCTTTACAGGGATATCGAAATTTTCTATACATGGGAAGTAGCGAACTCGATGCCCCGATCTGAAACCCATTGAGAATCTACGAGGAGGGAAGGGAGGTTAAAGTGGCTAAAGTGACTGTGTATGCAAGAAGCCTCTCAATATTGCACAACTGAAAAAAATTCTCTAAGAAGGATTAGCTAGTCAAGGTTACAAGAAACCCCTGCTATGGGTTGTTTCTACCAAATTAGGCAACTACGGTAGGTATTAAACTGGCCATACTCAATAGGTTAATGTTGGCTGAAGCAACCAAGTCCAATGGGAAGAGTTGACCATCTAATGTGTAGGAAGACCTCCTGGAGGGAGTTGAAAGTCCGTGTTACCCAGCGATAGCCCCAAAACATCACTGCTCTAGAGGAGATCTGCATGGAGGAATGGGCCAACATACCAGCAACAGTGTGTGCCAACCTTGTGAAGACTTACAGAAAACGTGTGACCTCTGTCATTGCCAACAAAGGAAATATAACAAAGTATTGAGATGAACTTTTGTTATTGACCAAATACTTATTTTCCACCATAATTTGCAAATAAATTCTTTAAAAATCAGACAATGTGATTTTCTGGATTTGTTTTCTCATTTTGTACCTCATAGTTGAGGTCTACCTATGATGACAATTACAGGCCGGCCTCATCTTTTTAAGTGGGAGAACTTACACAATTGGTGGCTAACTAAATACTTTTTTTTCCCCACTGTATCTGCCGGGCTGGGTTGACATTTTGGGTTTGATGACATACTCCCTTTAAATGGAACTGATCTGCTGAAAGGCCATGCGACTGATGAATGTGACGTCACTGCATTGTAAGAAGACACTGTGCAACCTCTTCAAAAACCCAGTTGGTGGGGATACCTCCACCAATCTTATAGTGATGCCCTATAACCGTGATGGCGAACCTATGGCATGTGTGCCAGAGAGGGCATGCAGAGCCCTCTCAGTTGGCATGTGCGCCATCACCCTGATCGCTCACTAACAGGGAATCCGGTACAGGATTCCCCGTTAGTGAGTGATCGCTTCTCTCAGCTATATGCAGGGCCGCTCCGGACGCAGATGAGTTAAATACAGTGATGAAGCAGGAGCCATCCGCGGACAGCCCCTGCTTCACCATTATGTGTAAAGCACATCCTTGTGTGCTGCGGTCCCTGGATGACATCACTCACATCTCGCTTGAAGCTCCTTAAACAGTCCGGGGAGAAGAGACCTCACAGAGCGGCAGCGGAGCGAGGAGGGGTGAGTATCAATGTTTTATTATGTTAAACTGGTGGCAGATGAAGGGGAGACATCAAACTGAGAGCAGATGAAGGGAGGACATCAGCCTGGTGGCAGATGAAGGGAGGACATCAACCTGGTGGCAGATGAAGGGGGCACATTAAACTGGTGGCTGATGAAGGGGGCACATTAAACTGGGGGGAGATGAAGGGGGCACATTACACTGGGGGGAGATGAAGGGGGACATTAAACTGGCGGCAAGTTGTAAGGGGGCATTAAACTGGGGGCAACTAGAGGAGGACATTAAACCATGGGGAGGGGGACATGTCTGCCTTTAGTTGCCCCCAGTTTAATGTCCCCATCCAAGTAGCCCCACGGTTTAATGTCCCCCTCCAGCTACCCCAGATTAATGTCCTCCTCTAGTTTCCCCCAGTTTAAACTGGGGCACCAGGAGAGGGACTTAATACTGTGGGACAATTGGAGGGGGCCCACTGTGGAGCATATAATACTGTGCGGGGGCCACTGTGGAGCATATAATACTGTGCGAGGGCCACTGTGGAGCATATAATACTGTGCGGGGGCCACTATGGAACGTATAATACTGTGCGGGAGCCACTCTGGAGCATACAATACTGTCTGGGGGCCACTGTGGAGTGCATTGTACTGTGTGGGGGACTATAAAACAGATTCTGGTTAATTTAAGGTTAAATTGCCGTGTTGGCACTTTGCGATAATTTAGTGGGTTTTGTGTTGCAGTTTGGGCACTCGATCTCTAAAAAGTTCGCCATCACTGCCCTATAAGCATAAGTCATGAGTATTAAACTTTCCAGAACCTCCTTTAAAGGGGTATTCCAGTTTAAAAAAGTTATCCCTCCGATAGAGAACCGGGGTGTTTTGCATCCCAGTTCTGATCAGGGTGCCTGGTTGTACAAATCGTGCCATTCCATTAATTTGAATGGGGACCACTGGAGATAGCTGAATGCTAGTTGGCCATTTCCAGAGGTTCCCAATCAAAAGAATGGAGGGACACGAGCTGTACAACCAGGCACCCTGGTCAGAACTGGGGTGCAAAACACTCTGGTTCTTGAAATTAGTGGGAGTCCCAGCGTAGAGGGGGTAACTTGTTCTGATTGGTATACCCCTTTAAGTTAAGTGAGTCAGTAAGTGATTGGGGTACTTTTGGATAGGGTGGGCTTGGTACAGATTCGGTGTAGAGTAGGGATGAGGCTGCCCTTCTGCCAGAACCTCAGGGGCCTGCCTCTGTACTATATACGTATGGATCTTGTTAACCCGGCCACGACAAAAATAATACACCGGCCAAAGTTTGACAATGAATCACAAATAAGACATCCACAAATGTAGCTATGAGCGGAGGTCCATGAGACGCCTCTCTGAGGCTCGGATTGCAGAGCACTCACCATGAAATATTTCATCAGCGTAATTAAAGTTATACCGCCATCTCTCATCCGCAGGCAGGAAACTCCTAATAACCCCTGAGCCTGTGCAGCATTATATTCCAGATCTGGTTCCTGTGAATTCTCCCAAAGCTTTCCTGTAAAATACTAAAGTTCCCTTCCAGTAGGCCAAGTTTACAAGCCATGTAAGAATACAGCTTACTGTACGGTCACACCGAGGCGCCACCGAGCTCATGTCACCTGTACACTAAAACCTGGAGAGAAAGCTGAAGATGTGTTCAATAAATGATGTATGCAGCACCAGCAAAGAGAATACATAGAGAAACATGGCTGCTTTATTCACAAAACAGTGCCACACCTATTCACAGGTTGTGTGTGGTATTGCTGCTCAGCCCTATTTCAAAGGAGCTTCAAAGGAGCTGATACCAGAAAATAACTATGGAGAATGTAGTGCTATGTCTGGATAAGTAATGTAATGTATGTACACAGTGACTGCACCAGCAGAATAGTGAGCGCAGCTCTGGAGTATAATACAGAATGTAACTCAGGATCAGTACAGGATAAGTAATGTAATGTATGTACACAGTGACTGCACCAGCAGAATAGTGAGTGCAGTTCTGGAGTATAATACTGGATGTAACTCAGGATCAGTACAGGATAAGTAATGTAATGTATGTACACAGTGACTGTACCAGCAGAATAGTGAGTGCAGCTCTGGAGTATAATACAGGATGTAACTCAGGATCAGTACAGGATAAGTAATGTAATGTATGTACACAGTGACTGTACCAGCAGAATAGTGAGTGCAGCTCTGGAGTATAATACAGGATGTAACTCAGGATCAGTACAGGATAAGTAATGTAATGTATGTACACAGTGACTGCACCAGCAGAATAGTGAGTGCAGCTCTGGAGTATAATACAGGATGTAACTCAGGATCAGTACAGAATAAGTAAAGTAATGAATGTACACAGTGACTGCACCAGCAGAATAGTGAGTGCGGCTCTGGAGTATAATACAGGATGTAACTCAGGATCAGTACAGGATAAGTAATGTAATGTATGTACACAGTGACTGCACCAGCAGAATAGTGAGTGCAGCTCTGGAGTATAATACAGGATGTAACTCAGGATCAGTACAGGATAAGTAATGTAATGTATGTACACAGTGACTGCACCAGCAGAATAGTGAGTGCAGCTCTGGAGTATAATACAGGATGTAACTCAGGATCAGTACAGGATAAGTAATGTAATGTATGTACACAGTGACTGCACCAGCAGAATAGTGAGCGCAGCTCTGGAGTATAATACAGGATGTAACTCAGGATCAGTACAGGATAAGTAATGTAATGTATGTACACAGTGACTGCACCAGCAGAATAGTGAGTGCAGCTCTGGAGTATAATACAGGATGTAACTCAGGATCAGTACAGGATAAGTAATGTAATGTATGTACACAGTGACTGTACCAGCAGAATAGTGAGTGCAGCTCTGGAGTATAATACAGGATGTAACTCAGGATCAGTACAGGATAAGTAATGTAATGTATGTACACAGTGACTGCACCAGCAGAATAGTGAGCGCAGCTCTGGAGTATAATACAGGATGTAACTCAGGATCAGTACAGGATAAGTAATGTAATGTATGTACACAGTGACTGTACCAGCAGAATAGTGAGCGCAGCTCCGGAGTATAATACAGGATGTAACTCAGGATCAGTACAGGATAAGTAATGTAATGTATGTACACAGTGACTGCACCAGCAGAATAGTGAGCGCAGCTCTGGAGTATAATACAGGATGTAACTGTGGATAAGGATTGGTTTTACATCCTGTGATGTTAATGTATTCCCATCTCACAAATTTGTAGCATATCTACAGGATATGTCATAAATGTATGGTAAATGTGGGCCCCACCTCTGGAACATTTATCTACTGTATCATGCCGATGGGCAGTCTCAGCTAATTTCCAACAAATACCACAAATGGTGGCAATATCTGTAAACCTGCGTGAAATAAGTTGATGATATATAAGCAACGATAAATAAAATAATAAATCACATAGAATAATTCTATATAATAATCGTACACTGTGAAAGAGATATTTTGTGTAGAGAGCACTTATTTACCATGAAGCATTAGATAGTCCCTATAATAAATGGATCAGACATTAATATTCTGTAGAGGAAGGAAGAGCTGACCTTTGGCTTTTCACCTTGGATAATAAAGAGGGGTCTTGACCTCTATTACAACCATGTTCCCCTTTAAGGGTCCCATAATATGTCAGGCTGACTACCGCTGGTTGCTAATAATCTGACATTCACAGGGGTATTCGTGCCGTCACACAGTATATAATGTGAAATCGGAGCTCCTTGCTCTCAGGCGTTTTCCTCGTCTTCGTCAAAACCTGAGGAGCCTGGAGTTGATATCTCCAAAACTGAAATGGTTGGGAGTAGACAGAGGCCAATCGACAGGAACCGGAGAGCTGAAAAACAATCTGTCCTTGGTGTCAGAGCACAGATTTCCACGCTATCCTGGCTCACCACAGACCTAGCGGGAGACGCCAAGGAACCTGATACTATAAGGAATCCGGTTACGTAGTCATTTATATCACCCAGTGACGGGTGTCACCTGTCTCCACCTGATAATGAAGAAGAAAACACGGTCTCATGTGATACGTGGCGAGGGAAGACACGGAAACAGATGTTGGCTATCGTGGGCACTGCCAGTAACCGTAATGTGGCCCTTGGATGATGCATTTCAGTCAATGTCTGCTATGAGCCTCATGTATCAGAGCTGTCGCAGTGTATAGGTTTACTTGTCGCACGCAGGAACCGTATTGGAGTGCTTAACCCATATGTCTCATCCACAGGGCAGGCAGAACGCTACATGGGGTAATACTAGATCAACAAGTTGTAGAGAGGCTTATACAAAAGGGCGTGCCGAAATATTGTCCAATGCTCCATATTAAAATCAGACCCCAGATCAGTTAACAAAATTTATATCAGACTGGACCTCCTAAAAATAGTCAGACCCCCTATATTAATATTAGACCCCAGACAAGGCTCCTAAATTAACTAGAATCCCCAGACCAGACCCCCTAAGTAAACCCCAACACTCAATATTATTACCAGAGCCCTATAATAATATCAGACACCAAACTAGTCCCACTAAATATAGTCAGGCCCCAACCCCCCTTAAATTAATATCAGACCAGACCCCTAAATCAGACCAGACCCATTAATATGAAAGCCTCTCAATATACTCAGAACCCCGGCTCCCTTAAATTAATATCCGACCTCAAATCAGACCCCTAAATATGTTCCGATCCCCTATATTACTATAAACCCCAGACAGGACCCTATAATAAATTAGAATCCCCAGACCTTAACCTAAATGTCAACATCAGACCCCTATTTATATTAGACCCTCTAAATATATTCGGGCACAACCGTACATTACTGTTAGACCTCAGACCAGACAACTTGGATTCCAGATCAGACTCCCCCACCGTCCCACCCAAAGACCTTATGCTTGCCCTTCTTGCTGACAACTCTCGATTAGATTTGATCACTTGATCTTGACACCAACCGGTGTCTGGATACAGGACACTGGTGCCCAGAATGGTACCCACTCCCCAACAAGTGGGTGAAAAATATATATCAACCAGTGAATGTGACTCCACGTAAAAGCAAGGGTGTTGGCATGACTGCGGCTGAGACATGGAGGGCTGTTTGATGAGTCTTTAGGATATGGGGCTGTTTTAGTATACTTGGGCCTGCAAAGCTCAGTAACACGGGAGCAGAAGAAGACGGAAGAAAATCGCACAACTTACTAACCCTACAAAACAGCCATCTTGCCCAATGATCTGATACCGTTGACCCATCCCAAGGCGAGCCCACCCATTAAGTCCTGGAGGACCCTTTTACTGGAGTCTACACTAAGAGTTCAGGTTATACATGCCTTTAAATAGGGATCTTCTGCCAACATCATCTGTAGGCCGCCACTTTGTATTAGGCCTTCTGATATTTTTGTAAAAATCAATTTTATATGTCCTAAATGTGCAAAAAGTTGGAAAAAAAAATGACTGTAAAAGATAAGGTGGAATAAAAGACTGTGGGAAGAAAAAGTAAAACTTCCAACCCTGCAGGCATCGACCCTGGTGTCAAAGAGATTACACGGAGAACAATGAAAAATGAAGGAAGTATCGGGTGTTGTGGAGGAAAGAATAGATAGCTGCAGGAAATAATGTGTTACACGCTCGAAAATGTGTGACAGGGCCAAAGGGGAAGGTGATAGTGAAGAGATCCTGTAGTGATGGAGACGTGGAACACTGTACGTGTGTTTAGTAAAGGGCGACCTACACCAAGATGGAGCTACTCATGTCGGAGGGACCCGATACTGCAACATAGGACCGGGAGCAGGTGAGAATCCCTTCTTTTTTTCAGGGGGCCCCAAGCAAAAATATTTGTAGGCCATGCAACCTCTTTTAAAGAACTGCCCACCCATTTGCAAAAAAAATCCCCCATTATTGGCCCATTATATCCACCACAGTATAACACCCCCTTAACTGGCCCCGCACAGTATATTGTCCCCTTTCATTGCCCGCACACAGTACATTGGACCCTTTTATGGACTCCACATGGTACATTGCCCCCTATACTCACCGCCACAAGGTATATTGCTCCGTTTACTGGACACCACATTGTACATTGACTCCTTTCACAGCCCCCACACAGTATAACACCACATTTTATGGCCCCCACACTTTACATTGCTCTCTTCTAATGGCCCCCACACAGTATAATGCAGCCTTTTATGGCCCCCACATGGTACATTGCCCCCTTTAATGGTCCCCACATTTGGCCATTAAAGGGGGCCGCTTTGGTCTCCAGGTTGCGCCATGCATTATGTACAGACACTAGACAATGTCAGGACATGATGTTTGGAGGCTCAGAAAATGCAAAGTGCCCCCTGGAAGCTAAAGCGGAGCAGACTTGGACAGGAGACAGGATGGGGTAAAATAGTGGCGCTATCTTTTGGAGTAATCTGGGGGGGAGGGGGGGTCAATAAATAAATAAAGAAAGCAACCCATTGTTATGCCCCCCCCCCCGACCTCTGAGGCCGCACAAAATTGATTGGGTTCATTATGGCCAAACATGCCCTTGTGTGTGACCACCAGCATGTGTGTAGTGCTGGTGGTCACACATGCTCAGTAGTTCAGTTCCTTCACCAGGAACATGGATGGTGGAGTGATTCCTGCTGTTGTATGTGTCAAGTGTTAAAAATCAGCACACTAGTAGTAGTTTCTCTTTACCAACACTGGACACCTTAGGTCAAAATGGACATAGATAAAGAGTCGTTCGAATAGACCCATACACATTCATGCTTTTCATAATGGTCGTGTGATGGCCGTGGACTTGAATGGACCAACATGGCTGTTTACACGGAAGTAAGGTCTTTAAAATATGGCACTGTCATGTGCATAAGGCTTAAAGATATTTTTGGAGTGTGTAGGGAAACAGAAGAACCTGTAAGAATTCTATGAGGATACTCGGAGGAGATACAAACTCCACACAGATGTGGACACGAATGCCTTCACACTCATAACATTAGGCGTCAAGACAGGAGCTAACTTCTACACCGCCATGTTGTCCACCAAGACACAGAAACCTCACCAAAGATGCCAGGTAGCTGCCACAATTCTGGTAAAGGTAGGCCAACTTAAAGGATGTTCCTATCAAGAAGTACAGGTTCTTACCGCAAAAAGTAAGTGGTGGGGATGAAAAAGACTGAAGTGCATTCCTGGCCAACACATTATTTGATTCCTCCTCCGGCAGAAACGTTCTCTATCAGTACGTGAACATCTCACATCTGGATGAAATGATATCATCTCACATCTCGTGGTTGGGTCATTATATTGCTCATCTGCACTCCAAGAAAATAAAACCTTAGATTCCAGCAAAGTCTAATAAGGATATCTGGCCATAAGCGGGGGAGAACAGATCGAAATTACAGTAAGTGCAGGTGGACTGCGCAATATCGGTGACATGTAATCATCACATTGACATTGCAAAACAACACTTTGGGTCGGAAGCCAACGTTACAATTCGGTTTTATGAGGAGCTCAGAAACTTATATTCTTGCTTTAGTGTATGTCCTGGGAGCGGGGCCAGGGAATTCGAGACGGGAGTGGTGGTGAATACTTCCAAGACAATATTTGGAAAATATTTTAGTACAGATAAACTCAAATGGGAAAAGAGAAACCGTGTTGTAATTCCAATAGAAACAAACAGACAGCACAATGAAAGCAGAAAGATATCGGCTCGTAGGAAGGCAGGACGCAGATCACGCAGGTGCTATCAAATAGAAAGTGGAACATAAGAAAATACAAAAACACTCAGTGAATTAAAGGGGAACAGTAGATTAAAAAATGTATCAATAGTAGATATTAAAAAAATGTATCATTTATAGAGAGATAGCACTGGAAAGACTTAAGAAACTACATAATATTTCTGGAATTTTTTAAAGGGGTTTTCGGGGGAAATTGGAAAACCCAAGGGGGCCAGGTATGGGGTAAAATAAAAAAGAAGCGAATCACCTCCATCTGTTCTTCCACACTGGCATCACGTCACCTATTCCATTTTGTGTAGGCACTGGCTGGGCTGGAAGTGGCTCAGAAGACCATTAATTGGCCTCAGTGATCTCATTAGCAGTGACGTCACCAGTAACCAACATGTGACCACTGAGGCCAGTGACTGGCCACAGGGGTCACCTGTGCTGCTTTACTTGCCGACTGGCCACTGCCTCCATGAGATTGAACAGGTGACCTGACACCGGAAAAGAGGACCGGTGGAACAGAGTACTTGTGGTAAGAGAGTATCAAATTTTTTGGGCAAACTGGAAAATCCCGTTAAGTTCAGATCTGCATTGGAGTTTAGGAGACTTTTTCATCCACAGATTTCAGTCTAAAAACATTGGACATCCGATGGACCCCATTATAATCAATGAGGTCTGTCGGGCTCTCTATGTATCCGCTATTGTAGCAGTCCACTTGTCCATTGTTCTGGTCCTCTGACAGACCAGAACAACGTATAGGTCGAAGCAGATGTAATTGTAGCCTAAGCAGGTTCTTCAGAAAGACTTTGAGACCCAGAGAATTAACTAATGATGCACAATCATGTACCACTAAATGAGGACCTTTCACCACCTCAAGCCCAGCTCTTTACATTATTTAATAGCTGCTGTTCCACAGATTCCGGCACAGTTGGAAATTTTTCTCTAGCCCCCACCATTCCTGAGTAATCAATGCTG
The DNA here is from genome assembly GCA_947044405.1 of Leptodactylus fallax. Lineage (NCBI taxonomy): Eukaryota > Metazoa > Chordata > Amphibia > Anura > Leptodactylidae > Leptodactylus > Leptodactylus fallax. The sequence continues at coordinate 449,936 of CAMRHE010000549.1, read as the reverse complement.
TTAGTTTTCATGCCTGACAAGCTATTTAGTCTCTGTACTGTCAGGGGGCGGTGTCAGGCAGGAGCAGACAAGGGGTGTGATTCTGAGCTCTGACACTGGCTGCCTCTGATTGGAGCTCTGAATTACACCCCCTGCCTGACACCCCCACCTGACATTACAGAGCTTACATAGTACATCAGGCACCAAAACTACCTGCGCTTGTTGCTTGGGAATGGTGGGGGCTAGAGAAAAAAAATTCCAACTGTGCTGAAATCAGTGGAGTGGTGTCTATTAACAGAGGCTAAGAACTTGAATTGGAGGAGGTGTTGAGAGGTCCTCTTTAAGCAACCACTTTTTAATATGAACTAATTTGGAGACCAGCTGTCACCAAGGGTTTGGCTTTTCTAACAGGCGGTCAGTTGTCATTGCCTTTAGGTAGTTGAATCTGGCCCTAGGTTGTAGTATACAAATTTGTGTGCCAGCCTATTCTGGAGCCTGAAGAGGACACCCCTTTATCATGTCTAGCTGGACAATCCATGTAATTCCACACAACTTCCAGAACAGGGTTCTGCTACGTATTTGACACCTAACTCTGATTCATTATCTCCGTAGGTCCCTGTAAAAGTCAAAAAGTCTTACATTTAACCATAATTTCCATACAACAAGCATAAAGCAGAAAAAAAATTCATATACAATATACTGAGGTCAGCCGAAATTGCAAATTTCAGTGGCATAGGTGGACCTATGAAACGCTCAATTGATGTTTATTTGGCATAAGTCAAGGGGAAACGGATCGAGCATGTTGGATTATTCTATGAGCACAAGTAAATTTTTGCCAAAAAGTATCAATTATTTATAGATGTTTTCGTAGTTACTTCTGTCTTATAATGCTATAGTAAGGCAGAAAACCTTCCCTAAACACAGTTATTTCCAGCGACGTTACACTGATGAGGAAAGTCTGAAAGTTCTCGTTTTTGCAGAGCAGAACTCAAAACAAAAAGAGGAGGAAACCAGAGATGCGGTGGCGATCCGTGAGAGCAGAACTTTTGAACCCTCGATAATAAAGCCATCTTTGTCACTGCAAGCAGCAGATGGATAGAGGGGAGCATCAGATGTCCCAGACAACTCTCTATAGACCGCTGACGCTCACAGCAAGCTCTTGTGCTATTCGTGTGATTATCTGTATGGTGCGTAACAATGAGTATAGTATCATATATGGGGTTACGCACTAAGATCAGCAAGCTACAGACCACAATAGTCTGCCTTCCATAATGCTGGGCTACTGATGGTTTCCTTGCTGTACCCATTCTCTATTTTGGCTCAGTACCACCAGCCATGGAAACCATAGTAAATGACCTAAATATGTACCACCTAATTTTAGAGTCCTCATAGACAACAGATGTCTCATTCGGGTCACTTTGAGCAACCTGAAAAAAAAACTTAGTAGCCGGTTGTCATCCCACTTTCACAGAACTAAATGTAAACTAGACCATGCTGCACTGAAATTCGAGGCGTTGACACTGGTTCTAGTCTAGGTAGGTCTTCTGGTCCAGTTATTTACTGTAAGGCCATATAAATTATAGATGGTAGGCCAATCTAATATGTTGGCAACCTTCTGTCTACTGGAACCACCAACGGTCCATTGTCAAGGAGAAGCTATACGCAGAGAGAGGCTGTATCTGAACACAACCCAGTACTAAGTTCCATATAACAAGTCCTAGAGGAGTCTAGACATTCCTAACGCTATAGAAATAACATGTATGTCTGCCGACTATCTCCTGACTAGCTATGGTTGAGGAGCACTCAACTGGAAGTCAAAAAGTAGAAGATTAAAGAGGTTTCCAGGCTTTGGGAAATCCCTTTAAAGGTGGCCCTACATGTTCAGTAGCAGTCGTCCAATGTTTGTTCGGCCAACAGCTTTCATCCCCCTCCCCATATACATGTCAGAAGATCTCCATACACATTTGGATAGTTGGCTAGTCCTGCTGAAGTCATTTGGTTCAGATGATTTTGCTCTAATTTGTATGATGGCCTTAAAGAGGATTTCCACTTCCCTTCATTCCCTGGTGTGTCTTAAAGGGGTTGTCTGGGATAACATAAAAATTTAACCCTAAACTAAAACACCCTCCCCTGTCTAAATTCTAATTTACTTACTTTAAAAAAAATGTATTAGTTGCCCAGATCGCCAGGGAGGGTCATGTGACTGCCCCAGACACATTTTCTGATTTTCTAGTGATGTTCCGTTTCTCCGTTTCCGGAAAGTCACCAATATTACCCACCCCCTTACCCCATCATACTTATCTGTCTTCACGTCTTCTTCTTCTGGGCACAAAACGTCACTTCTTTCAGTGGGGCAGGAGCCTGCGCAATAGAGCTGGAGTGCAAACGCCAGTAGACGTGAAAAGGAGAAGGATTGGGCCTTCCACGCAGAAGTCAAGAGAACAGGACTTCCGGGAAGAAGTTAAGAGAAGAGGGGATGGCGGCAAAGAAGAAAGTGATCTCCAGGACAGGAAGACAGGTAAGTATGAATGGGTGAGTGGGGGTCTGAGTTAGGTAGGTAGAACTAGTAGTCCGCGGGCTAGCTAGGGAAACAGGGAGGGGGAGGGAGTGAAAGGGGGATCTGAGTGAAGAGCAATGCATCATGGTAGTTGTAGGATAAGAGAGCAGGAAGCTACCCATGTAAACAAATGCAGAAGATGCTAGGAGCTCCCAGAGAATCCCAGAAATCACTCAAAACACTGCTAAAGGTATTTGGGTGCACTAATTAACCCATTAATAGTACTAACAGACCTTTTTTAAAAAAATAAAAAAAAATTTCACCGGAAAACCCCTTTAAGCTGGCCATACACACCAATATCGGCCATTTCAACCAATGGTCACATATGTTAATGCCTCTAACATTCGATTATGGACAACTGACGGCAAACTTTAGTCCATCATGTCAGATTTTTGAACAGCTATTGGCAGAAAATATTAATGTTTAGTTGTTAACATTTATAGTGGGATCTGTATGATCGATTGGTGGCAGAATGATAGCTGTCCGATATCTAGTGTGTATGGCAGCCTAAGGCTATGTGCACAAGAATGGGTACATGAGCTGGGACCATGGATGATATCTGTGTGCCACTTCTGCCTCCGAGACCAATTAATATCCTTCAGTGAACCTGAGCGGACAGGTATAGGACCTATCCTGATATACGGGCCCATAATAATACATGGGCATCTGTATGGGGCCATTACAATACAATGTATCAGTGTACTAGCCATGAAAAACACAGCTAGAACACTGAAGTGTGCATGGAGCCTTACAGATGGATCAGAAGATAACATACGTAGACGTCCATAAAGTTGCTGCCACAGAGGGGACCTCTTTTCTGCCCCTTATACAGCCCTTGCACCCTTACTAATAAGATACCTCAATATTGATTGTTGTGTCGAAGAAAATCCTGCACCCCAATACATGGTGGTTATATTTAGAGGCTCATACGTCCATACTACGAGTCATCTGTCCAGAGCTTGTGATGACAATTAAAAAACTATATCAGGCACGCACAGATGTCACCAAAAATGACATCGGCCAAAAATAACATCATATTACTGAAGGGTACGAATTCCCACACTAATATGGGAACAGACATCTGAATATTTACACACGAGATCCAGTATATTTAGTGCAATGAGAAATAAATATGAGGAATTGTGTTTAGAAATCATTACTTATAAATTCAACATGAACACAAATTTTATTTCAATTTAAAGGTGGAAGACTCAAACACCCTATAAGGGAATTATAGATAGCACAGGAGTCCCTAGGATCCTTATACTTTTAGCCAGAGTATAGAGACAAAGAGTGTCTCTCTCTCTGGAGGACCTAGCACGTCCATGTATTACATAGACTGCTCAGTGATTATAATGGGGGTCATGTAATACTTAATTTGACCAGTGGCGGTGCTATAGGGAAATGAAACACTTGCTTCTAGGGTTCCATACAGCTTACAGCTGATCTTTTGGAGGTCAAAGTAACATTATTCCATTGTCAATGTATTCCCAGCCCTCTGTTTGTCTCTCTTTTTCCTGCTCTAGTGATGTCAACATGTCAAGACAACACATGACCTGCTGACACTTTTCATTGTTGCGGCAGGAAGAAAAAGACTGGTGTTAGACCGATTGTTATTTTATGATGTTCTAATCTGTTTGTCTAACTTCAAGCAAATGTTAGAGCCGTCTTAGCCGCTGTCGATAGCAATCCGCAGCAGGGGATCGGCAAGTTAAACACAGTACCGCTGCAAAATGCTGCAAAGTGAGAAAGAATGTCCAAAAATAGAAGGGCTAATAGTTTATTTTTGTCAATTATCAAATTTAAGTAAACGACGAAAAGAGAAATGTAAATCCCCTCAATATTTGGTGTGACCTTTGCCCTTTGGAGTTGGAGTCCTGGAAATGATGATACGGCCCCCACAGATATAGCCCTGATCTCATCATCATCCAGTCTGTCTGGGATGACGTGAAGAGACAGACAGATTGGAGCAAGCCTACATCCACAGAAGATCTGTGCTTAGTTCTCCCAGATGGCGGCGGGAACAACCTCCCTGCTGAGTTTGGTCAAAAACTGTCTGCAAGTACCAAGAAGAACTGATGGAAGGCAAAGAGCAAAGGTCACACCAAATATTGATGGGATTTACATTTCTCTTTTCTCCATTCACTTCATTTTGTGAATTGACAAAAATAAAACGATTAACCCTTATAATTTTTGAACGCATTCTTACTTTGCAGCATTTTTTTTATTTATTTATTTTTTAAATCTTTTGCGTGGTACTGTAGTTATTAAGGTTGAAAAAAGGCACCGGTCCCTCAGACGTCTGTGCTGGTTGGTCCACTGCCGAAAAGATATTTTCGGCCTATTCTAAGGATAGATCAAAAAATAAAAAAAAAAATGAAGAAAAAAAAAATCACGGTCAACCCCTTTAATCTATTTGTCCACCTAAGAACCCTCTCTAGCTCTCCTCTATACTTTTCAGAACGTGGAGCACAAAATTGAATCCCATATTCGAGAGATGGTCTTACAAGGGATATATAGATAGAATAAAAAATTTCATAAATCCCAGAATGGAATCAACGACCTAAAATCTTACTTACTTTTGCAGCTGCCGCTTGACACCGAGAACTGCCGCTTACTCATAACCAGAAAGTCTCTCTTTTTCTATTGTCCCTTCATTCTACAACTTTTCCAAAAATTTTTATCCCACTCGACAACCTCTTTAAAATTTGGCAAGGGGCAGATTTAGGTGGGCAAAATACAGAATCTACAAAGGTCCCAACAGAACATGGATGGAAACAATGTTGGACTGGCCCACCAGAGTACACAATAATGGTCAAGCCAAAGACACCCAAGTTTGAAGGGCACTATGGTCTAACACAGCCAAAGAAACCCAAATTTGAAGGGTATTATGGTCTAACACAGCCAAAGAAACCCAAATTTGAAGGGTAATATGGACTAACACAGCCAAAGAAACCCAAATTTGAAGGGTACTATGGTCTAACACAGCCAAAGACACCTAAATTTGAAGGGTACTATAGTCTATTTCCTAGGGATTGTTGGGCGTCCAGAATCACGTTATCTGGCTCTGGATGGAAAGTGAGAGCCCAACAAAAACCATTCCCTCTACCAGTCCGACTTCAAGCTGAATAAATATTTTCTAACTCAATTACACCTCAATTAAATTCCCGTCTGGGGGACGAGTAGTGATCCAGGAATGCTACAAATTGGGTGCAGAAGCGTGATAAATGAGCGTGGACATTAATATTAATTCAGGAGGCGTCTGCAAAAATCTCGTTTTGGCTGGATCTCGGGGGTCGTGTTATTGCTCGTGCTCTTTGCGCTTCATTTCAAGGTCTGCGCTTAGAAAGGTCTTTATTCTGATTACGTGAACTAATAAGCATTTCTGGAATAGTTTTACAACTCCCTCATATAAACCAAGACGAGGAGATGGAATCTGGTGACTGCGATATTTGACACGTAACACTGAACAGCAGGTATTAATCTCGGTTTCCTGTGAAAGTTGGAGGGTTCAGCTTTCCTTTACACGCATGAAAATGACTCTACTTCTATTTATGACTGATGGGAAATATAAACTCCCACCCAGACCCGGGGTCTAGATCTAGAAGGGTGGAGCCCTAGATTATGGAAAACCAATCTAGCTCCAGAATTTTTGGAATTTTTTGAACAAGACGATTACATTGGTTGGTTTGACAAACTGAAGCAATTGGCATATAGTTGTATAAGACTATAGGCATCAAATAAAAGAACAAAGGCTGGTCAGTGTGGTCAGGGCTATAGGGCATTAAAGGGGATGTCCAGGATTCCAAAAACAGTATTACAATGGTCCAAAAGGTTGTACGTGGTATTATACCCAATTCACTTCAGTAGATCTGACGTGCAATATTTCATACATACCACAGACAGGTGTGGCACTGTTTCTAGAAGAAAGCAGTCCTGTTTTTCTAATCCTAGAAAAAAAATTTTTGTATTTTTTGAGCCAAAGCCAAGACTGGCTAAAATAGGAATGGGACATATATAGGAATTGCTTATACTTTTCCCTTCTGCTCAATCCACTACTGGCTTTGGCTCAGTAAAATTTGCAATAAAAAAAACGTGTTTCCGCAACATGGGGCCTCAGCCTTAAAGGGGCATCTTACTAATAAAGCCGTGGCTTACAGTATGTGAACAGAGTTAATAAATGTTGCATTCTGTTCACCACAAATAGTTAAAAATTGTATAAAAGCAACAACCAACAATAAAGTTCAAGGACCTGAACAGATAAGGTGATATATGGTTATAAATGACTACACGATGCTACAGAAGGACCTGCTCAGTCACATGTCTGTATCCATGAAGGTCCTAAAGTCAGAAAAGCAACATTTTAAAAAGGAGGAGCCAATATGTGGTTGCGCACAGAGCCTGGTCTGTGGTCTGTATTTATTTAGAGAGTCTGGTCACTACCTGAAACAAGACTGGTGGTGTTATAGGGGCAAGATCTATTGAAATGACGTATAGATGTTTACAAATTCTATGCATTAATTTCCACACTGCTTCATGGAATCTCCTTGATGTCACCATCCTAAGGTACACAAGTATGGTGAGACTATAGATGTGTTTATGCTGTAAATATCTACTTATTGTAAGTGTGAGCCTGTTCCTGACTATACACGCTATGTGACCACACAGCTGTCCCTTACTGTACATATGGCAATAATTCCACCTGCAGAACAGACTATAATTTAGTCTGTAACCCTGGATCAGTATCAGATAAGTAATGCAATATATGTGACTGTATGAGCAGAATAGTGAGTGCAGCTCTGGAGTATAATACAGGATGTAACTCAGGATCAGTACAGGATAAGTAATGTAATGTATGTACACAGTGACTGTACCAGCAGAATAGTGAGCGCAGCTCTGGAGTATAATACAGGATGTAACTCAGGATCAGTACAGGATAAGTAATGTAATGTATGTACACAGTGACTGTACCAGCAGAATAGTGAGTGCAGCTCTGGAGTATAATACAGGATGTAACTCAGGATCAGTACAGGATAAGTAATGTAATGTATGTACACAGTGACTGTACCAGCAGAATAGTGAGCGCAGCTCTGGAGTATAATACAGGATGTAACTCAGGATCAGTACAGGATAAGTAATGTAATGTATGTACACAGTGACTGCACCAGCAGAATAGTGAGCGCAGCTCTGGAGTATAATACAGGATGTAACTCAGGATCAGTATAGGATAAGTAATGTAATGTATGCACACAGCGACTGTACCAGCAGAATAGTGAGTGCAGCTCTGGGGTATAATACAGGATGTAACTAAGGATCAGTACAGGATAAGTAATGTAATGTATGTATGTACACAGTGACTGCACCAGCAGAATAGTGAGTGCAGCTCTGGGGTATAATACAGGATGTAACTCAGGATCAGTACAGGATAAGTAATGTAATGTATGTACACAGTGACTGTACCAGCAGAATAGTGAGTGCAGCTCTGGAGTATAATACAGGATGTAACTCAGGATCAGTACAGGATAAGTAATGTAATGTATGTACACAGTGACTGTACCAGCAGAATAGTGAGCGCAGCTCTGGGGTATAATACAGGATGTAACTCAGGATCAGTACAGGATAAGTAATGTAATGTATGTACACAGTGACTGCACCAGCAGAATAGTGAGTGCAGCTCTGGAGTATAATACAGGATGTAACTCAGGATCAGTACAGGATAAGTAATGTAATGTATGTACACAGTGACTGTACCAGCAGAATAGTGAGTGCAGCTCTGGAGTATAATACAGGATGTAACTCAGGATCAGTACAGGATAAGTAATGTAATGTATGTACACAGTGACTGCACCAGCAGAATAGTGAGTGCAGCTCTGGAGTATAATACAGGATGTAACTCAGGATCAGTACAGGATAAGTAATGTAATGTATGTACACAGTGACTGCACCAGCAGAATAGTGAGTGCAGCTCTGGAGTATAATACAGGATGTAACTCAGGATCAGTACAGGATATATAATCTAATGTATGTACACAGTGACTGTACCAGCAGAATAGTGAGTGCAGCTCTGGAGTATAATACAGGATGTAACTCAGGATCAGTACAGGATAAGTAATGTAATGTATGTACACAGTGACTGCACCAGCAGAATAGTGAGCGCAGCTCTGGGGTATAATACAGGATGTAACTCAGGATCAGTACAGGATAAGTAATGTAATGTATGTACACAGTGACTGCACCAGCAGAATAGTGAGTGCAGCTCTGGAGTATAATACAGGATGTAACTCAGGGTCAGTACAGGATAAGTAATGTAATGTATGTACACAGTGACTGCACCAGCAGAATAGTGAGTGCAGCTCTGGAGTATAATACAGGATGTAACTCAGGATCAGTACAGGATAAGTAATGTAATGTATGTACACAGTGACTGCACCAGCAGAATAGTGAGCGCAGCTCTGGGGTATAATACAGGATGTAACTCAGGATCAGTACAGGATAAGTAATGTAATGTATGTACACAGTGACTGCACCAGCAGAATAGTGAGTGCAGCTCTGGAGTATAATACAGGATGTAACTCAGGGTCAGTACAGGATATATAATGTAATGTATGTACACAGTGACTGTACCAGCAGAATAGTGAGTGCAGCTCTGGAGTATAATACAGGATGTAACTCAGGATCAGTACAGGATAAGTAATGTAATGTATGTACACAGTGACTGCACCAGCAGAATAGTGAGCGCAGCTCTGGGGTATAATACAGGATGTAACTCAGGATCAGTACAGGATAAGTAATGTAATGTATGTACACAGTGACTGCACCAGCAGAATAGTGAGCGCAGCTCTGGGGTATAATACAGGATGTAACTCAGGATCAGTACAGGATAAGTAATGTAATGTATGTACACAGTGACTGCACCAGCAGAATAGTGAGTGCAGCTCTGGAGTATAATACAGGATGTAACTCAGGATCAGTACAGGATATATAATGTAATGTATGTACACAGTGACTGTACCAGCAGAATAGTGAGTGCAGCTCTGGAGTATAATACAGGATGTAACTCAGGATCAGTACAGGATAAGTAATGTAATGTATGTACACAGTGACTGCACCAGCAGAATAGTGAGCGCAGCTCTGGGGTATAATACAGGATGTAACTCAGGATCAGTACAGGATAAGTAATGTAATGTATGTACACAGTGACTGCACCAGCAGAATAGTGAGTGCAGCTCTGGAGTATAATACAGGATGTAACTCAGGGTCAGTACAGGATAAGTAATGTAATGTATGTACACAGTGACTGCACCAGCAGAATAGTGAGTGCAGCTCTGGAGTATAATACAGGATGTAATTCAGGATCAGTACAGGATATATAATGTAATTTATGTACACAGTGACTGCACCAGCAGAATAGTGAGTGCAGCTCTGGAGTATAATACAGGATGTAACTCAGGATCAGTACAGGATAAGTAATGTAATGTATGTACACAGTGACTGCACCAGCAGAATAGTGAGTGCAGCTCTGGAGTATAATACAGGATGTAACTCAGGATCAGTACAGGATATATAATGTAATGTATGTACACAGTGACTGTACCAGCAGAATAGTGAGTGCAGCTCTGGAGTGTAATACAGGATGTAACTCAGGATCAGTACAGGATAAGTAATGTAATGTATGTACACAGTGACTGCACCAGCAGAATAGTGAGTGCAGCTCTGGAGTATAATACAGGATGTAACTCAGGATCAGTACAGGATAAGTAATGTAATGTAATGTATGTACACAGTGACTGCACCAGCAGAATAGTGAGTGCAGCTCTGGAGTATAATACAGGATGTAACTCAGGATCAGTACAGGATAAGTGATGTAATGTAATGTATGTACACAGTGACTGCACCAGCAGAATAGTGAGTGCAGCTCTGGAGTATAATACAGGATGTAACTCAGGATCAGTACAGGATAAGTAATGTAATGTATGTACACAGTGACTGCACCAGCAGAATAGTGAGCGCAGCTCTGGAGTATAATACGGGATATAACTCAGGATCAGTACAGGATAAGTAATGTAATGTATGTACACAGTGACTGTACCAGCAGAATAGTGAGCGCAGCTCTGGAGTATAATACAGGATGTAACTCAGGATCAGTACAGGATAAGTAATGTAATGTATGTACACAGTGACTGCACCAGCAGAATAGTGAGTGCAGCTCTGGAGTATAATACGGGATATAACTCAGGATCAGTACAGGATAAGTAATTTAATGTATGTACACAGTGACTGTACCAGCAGAATAGTGAGTGCAGCTCTGGAGTATAATACAGGATGTAACTCAGGATCAGTACAGGATAAGTAATGTAATGTATGTACACAGTGACTGTACCAGCAGAATAGTGAGCGCAGCTCTGGAGTATAATACAGGATGTAACTCAGGATCAGTACAGGATAAGTAATGTAATGTATGTACACAGTGACTGCACCAGCAGAATAGTGAGTGCAGCTCTGGAGTATAATACAGGATGTAACTCAGGATCAGTACAGGATAAGTAATGTAATGTATGTACACAGTGACTGTACCAGCAGAATAGTGAGTGCAGCTCTGGAGTATAATACAGGATGTAACTCAGGATCAGTACAGGATAAGTAATGTAATGTATGTACACAGTGACTGCACCAGCAGAATAGTGAGTGCAGCTCTGGAGTATAATACAGGATGTAACTCAGGATCAGTACAGGATAAGTAATGTAATGTATGTACACAGTGACTGTACCAGCAGAATAGTGAGTGCAGCTCTGGAGTATAATACAGGATGTAACTCAGGATCAGTACAGGATAAGTAATGTAATGTATGTACACAGTGACTGCACCAGCAGAATAGTGAGCGCAGCTCTGGAGTATAATACAGGATGTAACTCAGGATCAGTACAGGATAAGTAATGTAATGTATGTACACAGTGACTGCACCAGCAGAATAGTGAGCGCAGCTCTGGAGTATAATACAGGATGTAACTCAGGATCAGTACAGGATAAGTAATGTAATGTATGTACACAGTGACTGCACCAGCAGAATAGTGAGCGCAGCTCTGGGGTATAATACAGGATGTAACTCAGGATCAGTACAGGATAAGTAATGTAATGTATGTACACAGTGACTGCACCAGCAGAATAGTGAGCGCAGCTCTGGGGTATAATACAGGATGTAACTCAGGATCAGTACAGGATAAGTAATGTAATGTATGTACACAGTGACTGCACCAGCAGAATAGTGAGTGCAGCTCTGGAGTATAATACAGGATGTAACTCAGGATCAGTACAGGATATATAATGTAATGTATGTACACAGTGACTGTACCAGCAGAATAGTGAGTGCAGCTCTGGAGTATAATACAGGATGTAACTCAGGATCAGTACAGGATAAGTAATGTAATGTATGTACACAGTGACTGCACCAGCAGAATAGTGAGCGCAGCTCTGGGGTATAATACAGGATGTAACTCAGGATCAGTACAGGATAAGTAATGTAATGTATGTACACAGTGACTGCACCAGCAGAATAGTGAGTGCAGCTCTGGAGTATAATACAGGATGTAACTCAGGGTCAGTACAGGATAAGTAATGTAATGTATGTACACAGTGACTGCACCAGCAGAATAGTGAGTGCAGCTCTGGAGTATAATACAGGATGTAATTCAGGATCAGTACAGGATATATAATGTAATTTATGTACACAGTGACTGCACCAGCAGAATAGTGAGTGCAGCTCTGGAGTATAATACAGGATGTAACTCAGGATCAGTACAGGATAAGTAATGTAATGTATGTACACAGTGACTGCACCAGCAGAATAGTGAGTGCAGCTCTGGAGTATAATACAGGATGTAACTCAGGATCAGTACAGGATATATAATGTAATGTATGTACACAGTGACTGTACCAGCAGAATAGTGAGTGCAGCTCTGGAGTGTAATACAGGATGTAACTCAGGATCAGTACAGGATAAGTAATGTAATGTATGTACACAGTGACTGCACCAGCAGAATAGTGAGTGCAGCTCTGGAGTATAATACAGGATGTAACTCAGGATCAGTACAGGATAAGTAATGTAATGTAATGTATGTACACAGTGACTGCACCAGCAGAATAGTGAGTGCAGCTCTGGAGTATAATACAGGATGTAACTCAGGATCAGTACAGGATAAGTAATGTAATGTAATGTATGTACACAGTGACTGCACCAGCAGAATAGTGAGTGCAGCTCTGGAGTATAATACAGGATGTAACTCAGGATCAGTACAGGATAAGTAATGTAATGTATGTACACAGTGACTGCACCAGCAGAATAGTGAGCGCAGCTCTGGAGTATAATACGGGATATAACTCAGGATCAGTACAGGATAAGTAATGTAATGTATGTACACAGTGACTGTACCAGCAGAATAGTGAGCGCAGCTCTGGAGTATAATACAGGATGTAACTCAGGATCAGTACAGGATAAGTAATGTAATGTATGTACACAGTGACTGCACCAGCAGAATAGTGAGTGCAGCTCTGGAGTATAATACGGGATATAACTCAGGATCAGTACAGGATAAGTAATTTAATGTATGTACACAGTGACTGTACCAGCAGAATAGTGAGTGCAGCTCTGGAGTATAATACAGGATGTAACTCAGGATCAGTACAGGATAAGTAATGTAATGTATGTACACAGTGACTGTACCAGCAGAATAGTGAGCGCAGCTCTGGAGTATAATACAGGATGTAACTCAGGATCTGTACAGGATAAGTAATGTAATGTATGTACACAGTGACTGCACCAGCAGAATAGTGAGTGCAGCTCTGGAGTATAATACAGGATGTAACTCAGGATCAGTACAGGATAAGTAATGTAATGTATGTACACAGTGACTGTACCAGCAGAATAGTGAGTGCAGCTCTGGAGTATAATACAGGATGTAACTCAGGATCAGTACAGGATAAGTAATGTAATGTATGTACACAGTGACTGCACCAGCAGAATAGTGAGTGCAGCTCTGGAGTATAATACAGGATGTAACTCAGGATCAGTACAGGATAAGTAATGTAATGTATGTACACAGTGACTGTACCAGCAGAATAGTGAGTGCAGCTCTGGAGTATAATACAGGATGTAACTCAGGATCAGTACAGGATAAGTAATGTAATGTATGTACACAGTGACTGCACCAGCAGAATAGTGAGCGCAGCTCTGGAGTATAATACAGGATGTAACTCAGGATCAGTACAGGATAAGTAATGTAATGTATGTACACAGTGACTGCACCAGCAGAATAGTGAGTGCAGCTCTGGAGTATAATACAGGATGTAACTCAGGATCAGTACAGGATAAGTAATGTAATGTATGTACACAGTGACTGCACCAGCAGAATAGTGAGTGCAGCTCTGGAGTATAATACAGGATGTAACTCAGGATCAGTACAGGATAAGTAATGTAATGTATGTACACAGTGACTGCACCAGCAGAATAGTGAGTGCAGCTGTATATGTTAAGACCAGGATTTCTAGTCTTCGGTACTGGATGTGTATTGAGGACACATTTTCGACACCACTGGGACTTTAAGCATCCAGTTGAAATCAGGTTTTCTTCACAGTCAGCCTTAAATGTGTAAAAGCAATATCTCCCTCCAGTTGCTATGTAGTTGTGTAAATAAGCAAAGGTCTGAGAAAGGTGCAGAGAAGACAGGAGGAAAGATTACGGCATCTGCCAAAGGAGCTGTCCAATTATTCCATGTAATGGGGAAAATATTTTTGCTTTTCAGAGTGCTGCAGAGAGAAAACAACAGGATCGCGCTGACTACAGGACCAATAAAAAGTATCTGCGCAAGCAAGACAAACACAGCAAGAGATCCACCACAGAGCTGCAAAACATGCCAGACCTGACAACACATATGACTGCTCTCATACCTTCGTTTGGTGTCAGTGACTGAACAACAATCCTGATCATGGTAAACAAGAATGTTCTCATTCACCAACAGCAAGCAGAGATCTTGAAGACGATAACTTTTCATCCCACAGTGAATAAGCAGTATTCACATAAAGCAATACTTTCACTTCAATTCCAGCCATTAGGCCCTGTTGCAAAAGTTTGGGACCCTCTTTATTTCTGATTCCAGACCCTGAGCATTAAAATGTTGGATCCTTTCAAACTCTCAACAAAGAAATGCACAAAAATGTTTTTTTTGCACTATTCTACTCTATTACAATTAAAACTGAAAAACATAAGAAAAAAATCTTCTCTGAGTGTCCAAGGAGATCAGCCATGTCACCCAGTCCTCCTCACTGTCCTTGGTCTGTGACTATAAGATAACTGGCTGCAGCAGGAGCCTCCCCCCCCCCCCCATTCTCTTCTGGTCCCCTTGGACTTGAGATGTCAGCCAGGAGGGTGGAAGAGCATGCTGAGGGACTGTCGGGCACTGTGAGGGAGCTCAGGAGAGGTGAGACAAGATGAGTATGGGTGCATATTATTTTATCGCACCTCCCCTGGGCCTCTGCTTACTATACTCAGGGTATCAAGAGATCGCAGAGTATAATAATATTGCTATCAGTTCTGCCCAAAACTGGCAAACCTACAAATATTCATCGAAACAAATCTTGTGAGGTTCGCCCATCTCTAATCCTGAGGGAATTTTTCATGCACAATTTCGGACGGACTCTTATCCAAGGGAGCTCCTTTCCAAATCTGGTACTGGAGAACTAATTTGCATTTATTGCCCCAGATTTCCCAGGGGAGTATTCAGGACCTTTAAAGTGTAACTAGGTTTTCAAGCTACTTTTGGTTTTCTGGCAGTACTTGTGTCATTAAGAAATTTTCTAATATACTTTATTAACAAATTTTGTCTCCTGTGTGTGAAATCCTGCATTTTTTCCCCTTTGTTTCTCTATTGAGAGCTGTTTTCACTAGGAGTACAGAGGACGGGCTCTTGTGTAATGCAGGAAAGATGAGGTGTGGGCATCACCTCAAGCAGTTATATCTCGGGTGTGATAGTATGGAGAACAGTGCCTTCAGTGTCACTTGAAAGATGAGATTCTAAGCTTTATAGGACACCAAGATGAAACTTTTACCTGTATTATTTGTAGAGATATCACTGATTGAAAAGACAGTCATGATTGGTATATTTATATGAAGCTGCAGCAGCTCCAAATCCGGAGTGTCTTTTCAACTGCTGATATCTCTAGAAGTAATACAGGTAAAACAGTCATCCTGGTGTCCTATATTTCCTCTTTCATATGGCTCCAGAAGCACAGTTCTAGGATTTAAAGTGACAGAAATCGTCTCAACTTGCCAGCATTAAACAAGAGCCCGTATACCCCTACTCCTAGTGAAAGGAGTGTATAGATTTCAGCTCTCAATAGGGGAAGAATAAAGACATGTAGGATTTCACAGAAAGGAGACAACATGTGTTAATAAAGTATATTACAAAATTTATTCATGACAAAATACTGTCAGAAAATCTAAAGTTGTTCATAAGTTTAGGTACACTAAGGACCTGTTCATGTAAAATATGACAGCGCAGCCTGGCGAATATATTACATACAGCATCTGCAGACAAGTACCTGTGACCTGAAACCCGTCGCAGATCATGAATAAATTGCTATCCTGGAGTGATTACGTCTCTGCTTTCCTGCAGCTAAGTAACCTTTCGCTAGAGAACTTTCCCCTCCAAAAAAAACATTGCGGTCTCAGGCCTTCGAGCCTTCCGGCCCTTCTGGTTATTCTCACAGAAAATCCATCTACGCTCCATGTCCTAGGGCCAAATTTAACATGGAGAAGCCTGGAATGAAACCGGGTGAAGGGCAGAAGCAAAATAATATATAATGAGACGTGACCTGTAAATAGTCGCACGCTGTGAATAGGTCTGGGGGTCGGCTGTAATATTATGTGACCCCCCCTCCCCCCGGAGTTATGCTTACAGAATTGTCTGGAAATGTTGGCCTATTATAGAACGCAAGTTAATGGACATTTTCTATTGACGTCTATACAAATAGAGGTTCTGCAGCTACCCTGGTGTATACACTAGTCCTAGATCTTTAAAAAGAGTTTCTGCAGCAGCTAGGGGGGGGGGGAAATTACACTGGCCCAGGATCTTTTGAAGCAGTTGGCATGAAACAGGGGCGTTGCTATAGGAGGTGCAGATGTAGCAATCGCTACGGGCCCTACAAATTTTGCATTGGGGCCCCGAAGCTTCAAGTTACTCCACAGCCTGTATATGCTGGCTGACTCTTTAAGAAGAAGTTCTGCAGCAGCTAATGGATATATACAGGCCTGGGTACTACAAAAAGAGGTTCTGCTTCAGCTGGGGTGTTTATGGTGGGTCTGACTGTTTGAAAAGAGGTTCTCCAGCAGCTGAGGTGCATATTCTGTCCCTGGTTCTTTAAGAAGTAGTGGCTTTCTGGCGGCAGGTGTGAGAGTTCTGCTGCCTCTGGATCTTCAAGAAGAGGTTCTGCATCAGCTGAGGTGTATATTATGTGCCTGTTTTTTTTTATATAAAAAGAGGTTCTGCATCAGCTGGTGCAGTATAAATACTTAACCCTAATTGTTGAAAAGAAGGTCTGTATCAGCAGGGGTGTATATTGTCACCCTTCAGTAGCAGGGGTGTCTAGACAATGCTCTGTGAGCTAAACACATCAGCATCATCTGCACACATCTCTCAGTTAGTTTGCTACAATGTATCAGTCTGGCGTCCAGGCTGTTGAGCTCACAGAGCATTGTTTCGACCGGATACAATGGTCTTCACTTCTTAGCTGACAGCCTCTGAATGGAGTCTCTGACAGCAAGCAGATATCTTGAACATGGCGAGGAACTGAGACACAATGGGGGGAATTCATCTTGTATCTACAATAGCTTTCTGGCCTGATACCAGTTTTCAGCAGCAAGTAATACAGGAAATCTACACCACTGGCGTAGATTTCCAATATATTTAAGGGGTTGTTCAGGGAGTTAACATTAGCTTACCTGACCCAACGGACTCTTGATGATGGACCCAAGGGGTCCTGGACTCGTTCCGACACATGGGTCATGTGATTGGAACCAGTGCTCCGACCCCCAGGTCGCTCCGCTTAATCCCTCCTCCTCCAGATGGGGCTGACTATAGTGGGAACCAGACTGGAATCCCCGGGTCCATCATCAAGGGTTGTCCAGGGAGTTACGATTAGATTACCTGATCTGGTGGACCCCCGGGGTCCATCACCAAGAGTTTGTCAGACCAGGTAAGCTAATCTTAACTCCCAAGACAACCCCTTTAAGAGGCCGTAGCTTCTTATTAATTCAGGTGTACCCTAAGACCAGTGGGGGCCCCTGTTAGAAACGCCAGTCTTAATAAATTGCCCCCAATATATATTAGACAGCTGTATTATATTAAGTTTAAGAGGTTGTCCAGGATTTTTTTTTATATTAGGCCGGGGAAGGTGAAAAAAATAAAAAAAAACATTCTCACCTGTCCCCGTTGCATTGTATTCTCCCAGTGTGGTCCAGTCCTGCTGATCCGCTCTCTTGTTTTGCCATAAGTCCCCACTGGACTGTGATGTCCCGTGTCCTTCGATGAGGCCTTGGCGGTCACGTGCGACCGGGAATTAAGTTGGAAGAAAACACCGGAGCAGCAGGAATGGATTGTGTTGGGAGACACCGGAGCACCCGGGACAGGTGAGTATGGTTTTTTTAAAAAACAAAATTTCACCTTCCCCGACCTAATATAATATAAACAAAAAAGATCCAGGACAAACCCTTTAAATAAAATGGGCTATTAGGATCTCCCTAGAGAAATCCTTTCTGCCTGGGTGAGGTCGGAGCCGGTAGGATTCCTGCGCGGTCACATGCTGTTATTATAGGCTGTATCATTTCGATAATTAGGTCTCCCACAGAAAGCGGATCTCAAGTGGCATTGTCCTTGTATCACTAAACACTGTCTCTTTCATGTGAATCCTGCAGTTACCATCAAACAATTCCGTTTTCATGATGCTTCGCATAATCCTCCCTTTGTGGTTAGAGAGGAAACTATACCGGAGGCTTTGCCAACCTGGCTGATATAATTGATTCTTGGCACCAGCCGTACGTGCTCCTATGTCAGAGCCTCGGCCGCGGTACTGTAATCCGTGTGTAAACAGCGAGGTAAGATCCTATCACCAGCGGGGGGACGACTTATAGACTCTCATTAATATTCTGTAGGTTGTATAGGATCAAAAGCGCAAGGACGTAATCGAGAGTATCAACAATGCGGCACTACTGAGGCGACCATTAGACGGGCTTAGGGGGCAGCTCGTAACCCGCTGTCTTATTGTCAGGGATAATGACGCAGCAGGTGGACGAGATTTCTAGAATATTTTTGATGATCTTCATTATGTTCATTTAGACAAAAATTTACAAAAATAAGCAAAAATACAACTAATGGGGAAATCTATCAAGGGGTGAATGGATGAAAGAGTGAAGAGCTCCAAGGACAAAATCTAACTTCAGGTGGCCATATACATTAGATTACGTAGTGATCCCTTCCCAGAATTCCACGTAGAGCGTGTTTGGCTTATTAGACGCTACACCACAAGTTGGCCATCTCCTAAGGAGACAAAATACCCCTTCTGACCCATAGTAACATAGTAGATGAGGTTGGTTGGATGGAGACACAGGCCCATTAAGTCCAACCTATAACCTTACAATGTTGATCCAGAGTAAGGCCAAACCCCAATGACACCATGTCAAGGCAAAATATTACTTCCCAACACCAAATCCAGCTATCATTTCCAAAAAATCTAATACCCATAACCTGCCTGGTTGATGGCAGCGACCCCACTGATTTTGGCGGGATCAGCTGCCCATCCAATGTGTACAGAGGCCTCACGACCCAAGGTGTCAGAAGAGAAAAGGATCAGACTGTTGGATTTCAACATGGCCGATCCTTTTGTTTTCTGGGAGAATGTCTGACAGTGGTTTCCTCCCTATTCAGAATATATGCACAGTCAGTAGTGCCAAGTGTGCATGTGTATGGTGCGTGTCAGGAGAAATAGCTGCAACGTATTTGGTTGTATAGACATCTGTGTCGGAGACTCTGTACACACCTCTATTGCAAATGATGTAACATTTCATGGGCCGGCCCATGTAATGCTGGATACATTTATCATTATGGTGCTTACCTCTCCATGTCTGATCGGCTTCAAATAACCTCTGGTCACGCCCATGCGGAACAATGTCTCGGAGGCCTGTATTAAAAGTAGAAAATAAAGCCATAAGTAATATCAAATGACTGTGTAATATAAATGAATACTGTACCTACAGAGAATATATACAGCATTCACAAAATGGTTACAGAGAGTCGAGGGAAATCACGTCAGGCTCTGTTCACACAACATGAATGCTATAAGCAGGAAGTATATACATGTAATGTAAGTCACAACTGTTCCCTGCAGTACAACATGGACATAAAGTTTAATGTATGATACTGTACAGCTATATAGTGACACATGTCATCCATTGGCCCACATCACCCATTGGCCAGCTCTGGAGTATAATACAGGATATAACTCAGGATCAGTACAGGATAAGTAATGTAATGTATGTACACAGTGACTGTACCAGCAGAATAGTGAGTGCAGCTCTGGAGTATAATACAGGATGTAACTCAGGATCAGTACAGGATAAGTAATGTAATGTATGTACACAGTGACTGTACCAGCAGAATAGTGAGTGCAGCTCTGGAGTATAATACAGGATGTAACTCAGGATCAGTACAGGATAAGTAATGTAATGTATGTACACAGTGACTGTACCAGCAGAATAGTGAGTGCAGCTCTGGAGTATAATACAGGATGTAACTCAGGATCAGTACAGGATAAGTAATGTAATGTATGTACACAGTGACTGCACCAGCAGAATAGTGAGTGCAGCTCTGGAGTATAATACAGGATGTAACTCAGGATCAGTACAGGATAAGTAATGTAATGTATGTACACAGTGACTGCACCAGCAGAATAGTGAGTGCAGCTCTGGAGTATCAGCACAAGATAAGTAATGTAATATAAAAGGACTCTTTCTATAGAACAATCTATACAATGCCATATAGAAAATGGACATATCTTTGTATACAGTACATAAAGTGCACATAATGAGTTTCTCGTTAGACCAGAAAGCCTGATATATATGGTGGACTTTAAGACACTTCTAAGACTTTTCCCATCTCTAAGGAACATTCCATTGGAGTTGTAGTCAAAAATTCCTCTCCATTGTCTTGGGTAAATGGTCTGGGTAAGCGGGTCATTTGAGTAGAATTTACATGGTTATTTGTACCAGTGTGGACAACAATGTGGCGGTAAGGGCACTGACCTGTATGTCTTTCCATCAGCCACCATGTTAAGACGTGATTCTATTACTTGGCCTCCGAAACCAGAAAACAACCTTTTCATGTAGATCAGACTTAGTTGCTTTCATTAGCTCTTCCCTCCAAACACTTTAAGGATGTTTCAGTCAAACTGAGCACTGTGTCAATCCATCTCAGCTTTCTTTGTGCCTATAGAAACCCACTGGGGTGTATAACCTTCTTTTCACCTTGACTAGCGGAGAGATCTCTTAATTCCTTATCCCAGTGCCACAGTTACCGCCAGATGTCAAAGCCATTCATGATATAAAGCAAGTTTCGAGGGCTTGTAAATCTAGCCCTATGTATTTCTCGGTAGGACCTCCACTCTACATGTATGGAGCGCTCTAAGGAGATTAACACTACAAGACCAGCTTAACAATGGTGGGGAGGGAGAACATGGCTACGGCGGCCACCTGGAGCTATTCACTAATTGACAGTCTTAAGCTTCCGAACCATTGCTTTTTTGGTATGTGCACAAAAAGGAGCGGGACAAGGCAGCTGTATTTCCATGTACTACACCATGGGGTACAAAGTAAATTATCTGTAGGTCAATGTACGCCTCTTTGAATGGACGTATACATTTTTGCAGCTTGCAAGGCAGAGACGCAAAGGTAGCTTGAAGAAATCATACAGTAAGATCTATAGCCAGGGTTGGAGACAAGTCAACGGAGAAGTCCCAAGTAGATCAGGGGAGCTTCTCCTCTGCTCTGTTAACAGCATTTAGTGATCTGCTTTACAGCACAGTCATGGCCATAGACAGCAAAAGACTGGAGCCGACTCAGTGAGGTCTATGGGAGAGTTTTCTAGGCATTCTGTGTGCAGGTAGGGGGAGGAGATAAGCTGTGACATCATCTATTGTCAGTAGTGGATGTAATGACGGGTTAGTGATGATATCTATAGAGGTGTAATCTTGTATTGTAATACTATTTGTGATGTAAATAAGGTAACTGCTGCAAAGAAAACTTCTACAAAATTGGCAAGTGTCAGTCTATTATTATGCTTAGCAGTTAGAGTGAAAATTGCAGTGCTTATTTTTAAATATATGGAATAAACATGGAATAAAATCTATATATAAAAATGTTTAACTTGGTTTACAAAATAGGTGATTCTGTGGTGACACATTCCCTTTAATGAGACTTTAATAAATGAGTACACTTGGAATGAATCCATTCTCTTATCTGTACTGCAGAATCCGCTGGGCTTCTATAGTGTAAATCATGGATAATAAATAATTCTCCCCTCCCAGACTTCCTGCCCCTCTGGTGTTATACAGTATGTTTGACATACATTATCTGTATGTAAAATGTTTTGGCAATGCTGTAACACTAAGGTCAGTCCATCAAAATAAAACATCTCTGGTAACATTGAGGATTTTATACGTTACAGATGTCCACGCCAGCTACCGGTCACACATTGGGAGTAAATAGTGGAAATGCACAAGTTTTACCCATATTGTTCTGGGAGCCTCTGAAAGTGATTTATGACGTGCTACTGGTCTACATAACACCACTCAGTAGCGGCAATTAAAGACAAGTTTCCAGGGAGTGTTATAATAGGAACAATAATAGGAACACAATCAGAACAATCTGGGCATATGCAACTAATTATCAAGAATTTATTAAAATGTAAACAGCGCAGCGCCATTCTCAGGGCTCATGGAGGCGTCCGCCACATTCCTCAAATATACTCATTATTCACATCGCTGACTCCTAAGCTAAAGAAAAACAAACAGGAGTTATAAGTATATATAAAGGGACTGCTTGGGACTTTAGGAAGGCGCACTCTATCATGGCTAATAGAGGAAGGTCTTGTGTGAAGCACCTACATCTAGTCAGAGCTAAGATCTTGTGTGAAGATCCTCAACCTAGACAGATTTAAGATGTTGTATGAAGAACCTCCAACTAAACAGATTTAAGATCTTACATGAAGAACCTCCAACTAGACAGATTTAAGATCTTATAACAAGAACTTCCATCTAGACAGATTTAAGATATTGCATGAAGAACTTCCATCTAGACAGATTTAAGATCTTGTAACAAGAAACTCCATCTAGACAGATTTAAGATCTTGAATGAAGAACCTCCATCTACATAAATTTAAGATTTTATATGAAGAACTTCCATCTAGACAGATTTAAGATCTTGCATGAAGAACCTCCATCTAGACAGATTTAAGATCTTGTAACAAGAAACTCCATCTAGACAGATTTAAGATCTTGAATGAAGAACCTCCATCTACATAAATTTAAGATTTTATATGAAGAACTTCCATCTAGACAGATTTAAGATCTTGCATGAAGAACCTCCATCTAGAGAGATTTAAGATCTTGTAACAAGAACCACCATCTAGACAGATTTAAGATCTTGTAACAAGAACCTCCATCTAGACAGATTTAAGATCTTGCATGAAGAACCGCCATCTAGAGAGATTTAAGATCTTGCATGAAGAACCTCCATCTAGAGAGATTTAAGATCTTGCATGAAGAACCACCATCTAGACAGATTTAAGATCTTGTAACAAGAACCGCCATCTAGACAGATTTAAGATCTTGTAACAAGAACCTCCATCTAGACAGATTTAAGATCTTGCATGAAGAACCGCCATCTAGACAGATTTAAGATCTTGTAACAAGAACCTCCATCTAGACAGATTTAAGATCTTGCATGAAGAACCTCCATCTAGATAGATTTAAGATCTTATATGAAGAACCTCCATCTAGACAGATTTAAGATCTTGTAACAAGAACCTCCATCTAGACAGATTTAAGATCTTGCATTAAGAACCTCCATCTAGACAGATTTAAGATCTTTTATGAGGAATCTCCATCTAGACAGATTTGGAAACTTATTAAGAGAAAACCAATCATGAGAAATCCATCTTACTAGATGCTTGTTTCCTATGAGCTAGGAACTTCTATGACTTATGGTGTCCATGCAGAACAAATATGAATGTCAGTCAAATCTCATAGTATCAGCAGGATTAGCAAACCATCCTGATTCTCCACTGATGCCAGGTTTAGGGAAAAGAATGATCATACATCTTAAAGGGATATTCTGGTAACATAAAGTTACCCCAATCTAAAGGATAGGGTGTAACTTGCTGATTTGTAGGTCTCAGACCACAGAGACAACCACCGATCAAGAGAATTAGTGTGCTTAGCATCAAAGTTTTGAATGGAGCAGAAGGTCCCAAGGCTGTGGAGTTGAAGTTGGACCAGTTTTGGGTGGAGCTGAAAAAAAGTTACTGACTCCGGGTTCAAAATAAATGATTATTTTAAATTATATTATACAATTACTAATACTATATAATTAATACGATGTATGGTTTGTTACATACTTATTTTGATAGTCTTTTTGTTAATTAGAGGAACGTTTCTGCTTTTGTTGGACCATGGCTTTCATCCATTAATGAAGGAGTCAGTGTAAGAGCAGCAGTGAGAGTCGGAGTTGTAGTCGGGGAGTGGAAAGATGGAGGTGGAGTTAGTGATTTTGGCTTTCCAAATCCACAGCCTTGCGGGGTAGAGCATGGCACTCCACACATTTCGGCGACCGTATCCAGACCCCAACCAGATCGACCATCTTATGTATCTAAGAACCCATGAACACGACCAAGTGGGCTTCCGATGTAGGGCTGAGTTTGCAGGGAATGTACTCGGTTGGCATTCGGAGTGACATCTGAGTGTCATCCAAGAGCATTCCATGATGTACTCACCTCTATGGGGACTTACGATCCATTCCATTCCATTGACACGTAGCAGGATAGGACTTTCTTCTGTGTCAACAGAATGGAAAGGATCGGAAAACCCCATAGAGGTGAGTGCATCACAGAATACTCTTGGAAGACACTCAGATGTCACTCCGAATGTCATCCACTGCAAACTCAGCCCCACATCGGAAGCACACTCTGTCATGTGCATGGGGTCTAAGGCAGGGCTGTGGAATCAGAGTCATGGTGTTGGAGTCGGTGACAGTTATGAGCTGAGTCGGAGAAGGGAATAAAGTTACTGACTCTGGCTTCAAAATACATCGAGTAATTTTATTTTATAATATAATAGTCCTATTCCGGAGGCCTCATCCCTACAGATGATGCAAAGGAAAAAAAGGATTGGACATGTTGAATTACAACACCTGATCCTATTGATCTCTAAATAAATAAGCATTGTATGTACTGACCCAAGCGTGCACATATATGGGACTGGGAGAAATTATTTAGTGATCTTAGGTGTTTGGCCACCTTTATAAACATTAAGAACCAAAATATCCTTACACCATTTATTCGTGCCAATAGGTTGCTATTAGCTTAAACCATAAAATGACTCTTAACTCTAATAATACAATGTGTAAAAGGTTATTACCCTTACGGGTTGTCTACTCAAGGCAAGAAGAGAATTCATGGACTTGTTGAGTTTATCTCTATATGTATTCTCAATGGACAACTTCACAAGTGGAAAACTTTACAAAAACCTAATCTAAATCGGGCGGACTTTCCCACGTGCTACAATCAGATCAGAGCCCCGGGAGGATTACATCCAATTCACAACCCTCTCTCCTTATTGTGTGTGCTTGGTTTCTTTTGCAGAGATGACTGTGTTTCCTTCTAGTATATTACAAGTTTCTCATCTCAGTAAGACCCTACTCCACATCTCAGTGAGTATAATCTGGCTATTGTTTCATGGAGAATAGCGCACTGGAGTGAATTGTACAACCTTTTGATCTACATGAAATGTACAAGGAGGATTAGGTGCAGCAGGGTTTGTAGGATTTACGAAACCCTGTGAAGAAGACAACTTTTCACTCCGTCAATGTTTCCATGTAGATTAGTGTAGAGGATTGTACATCTAAATTATGTGGGTGAAGTGTCACAGAATTGTCAGGTCTGTCATGTAATTCCTCTGCTCTGATGAAGACCCTGGACTAGGTCATAAGAAAAATAGTGAGAAAATACTAGTGCTATATGAGTGGACTCCAACCATAAAGGACTATATGTGACCAGGAATGGGCATTACTGTAGCAAGATCCATATTTCCTACAAGGGTTGCCTTAGAGGACATACACCATATAAGCAAGAAACAGGGGGGCAGTATTATAGTAGTTATATTCTTGTACATAGGAGCAGTATTATAGTAGTTATATTCTTGTACATAGGAGCAGTATTATAGTAGTTATATTCTTGTACATAGGAGCAGTATTATAGTAGTTATATTCTTGTACATAGGAGCAGTATTATAGTAGTTATATTCTTGTACATAGGGTGCAGTATTATAGTAGTTATATTCTTGTACATAGGAGCAGTATTATAGTAGTTTTTTTTTTTTGAAAAGATATTTTTTTTTTTTTTTTTTTTTATTTGGTGTTTGTTTTTTTTTATTTTTTTTTTTGTACATAGGAGCAGTATTATTTTAGTTCTTTTTTTTTACATAGGGGGCAGTATTATAGTAGTTCTATTCTTGTACATAGGTGTAGTATTATAGTAGTTATATTCTTGTACATAGGAGCAGTATTATAGTAGTTATAGTCTTGTACATAGGGTGCAGTATTATAGTAGTTATATTCTTGTACATAGGAGCAGTATTATAGTAGTTATATTCTTGTACATGGGAGGTAGTATTATAGTAGTTATATTCTTGTACTTAGGAGGCAGTATTATAGTAGTTATATTCTTGTAAATAGGAGCAGTATTATAGAAGTTATATTCTTGTACATAGGGGCAGTATTACAGTAGTTATATTCTTGTACATAGGAGGTAGTATTATAGTAGTTATATTCTTGTACATAGGGGCAGTATTATAGTAGTTATATTCTTGTACATAGGAGGTAGTATTATAGTAGTTATATTCTTGTACATAGGAGTAGTATTATAGTAGTTATACTCTTGTACATAGGAGGTAGTATTATAGTAGTTATATTCTTGTACATAGGAGTAGTATTATAGTAGTTATATTCTTGTACATAGGGCAGTATTATAGTAGTTATATTCTTGTACATAGGAGCAGTATTATAGTAGTTATATTCTTGTACATAGGGGGCAGTATTATAGTAGTTATATTCTTGTACATAGGAGCAGTATTATAGTAGTTATATTCTTGTACATAGGAGCAGTATTATAGTAGTTATATTCTTGTACATAGGAGCACTATTATAGTAGTTATATTCTTGTACATAGGAGCAGTATTATAGTAGTTATATTCTTGTACATAGGAGCAGTATTATAGTAGTTATATTCTTGTACATAGGAGCAGTATTATAGTAGTTATATTCTTGTACATAGGAGCTAGTATTATAGTAGTTATATTCTTGTACATAGGAGCAGTATTATAGTAGTTATATTCTTGTACATAGGAGCAGTATTATAGTAGTTATATTCTTGTACATAGGAGCAGTATTATAGTAGTTATATTCTTGTACATAGGAGCAGTATTATAGTAGTTATATTCTTGTACATAGGAGCAGTATTATAGTAGTTATATTCTTGTACATAGGAGCAGTATTATAGTAGTTATATTCTTGTACATAGGGGGGGGAATTTTATAGTATTTATTTTTTTACACAGGGGGGGGTATTATTGTAGTTTTTTCTTGTACATAGGGGGCAGTATTATAGTAGTTATATTCTTGTACATAGGAGCAGCATTATAGTAGTTATATTCTTGTACATAGGGGGCATTATTATAGTAGTTTTATTCTTGTACATAGGAGCAGTATTATAGTAGTTATATTCTTGTACATAGGGGCAGTATTATAATAGTTATATTCTTGTATTCTTGCACATAGATGTCAGAATGATACAATGATACTACATATATACTAGTCCAAAGTGGGAAATTCCATTGTAGTCATATTCTTTGCTTGCAGTTTTCTAACATATACTGTTTATCAACCCCTGGCCACAGCATGAACATATGACCTTGATATGACCACACATATGCGCAGCTTCTGAGAAGAACCTATGCACCTATGTGGTCGCCGCTACAAATTTTCATCCTCATGAAGGACACAGTGAAGGATTCCAAAAAAAAAAAAAAAAGGCAGCAAACAGAAATCTTGAAAACAATGAGGAATTGATACACAAACTATATTAGAAAATCGCCTGACTTTTCATTATACAATGAATATGTTATTTGCTGGAACTGTAATACCCCTTTATGGTAAAGGAATTAAAATCTAAGTATTAAATAAAAAACAGACCCTACAATAAATGTTTTTTTCTCTGAATGGCAATAGAGGGCAAAGTAGCCCAGCATATTTACTGGGAACCACAAATCAGGCGCAATATATAAAATACCGCACTAGCTCATGCAGAAGACAAACAACTTTAATTGGAAACTATAAAAAGTTTCAAAAATAGTAGGAGACGGCTGTTTACACAGTTCACAGAGCGTGTAAAAGTCTCCCTCAGAAATGTGACAAATAGCATGAGCCGCCGCAGCTAAGGTTACCTTGTCTGCAGAAATCCTCTGGGAAAAAAAGGCAAATTTGGCCTTTGGCTTTCAAGGTGCCAAGTCATTTATATATTGTGTTCCACTTCCTTACATAGGAAACAAATGAAGCAGAAGGCCATTATTCTGCCCAGCATTCATACTCCGAGTAGTCAGCAGCTCTGTCTGAACCAACGCCAATAATGAGTCTCATTTTAGTTCAGCCGATTATTAGACAATATAATCCGCTGCTTGAAAGCTATAACCAACAAAAATTAGGCACCATTTTACCCAAAAAATTACAATGTGTACCAATCTGATGACGTGAACTGTTCATGTATCTACAGTTGACCATGATCACATTGGGGGAGATTTATGAAGACTGGCGTTGTCAACACCAGTCTTCATAACCTCATCGCCAGTGGAGGGCGCACTTCATATATGAAGAGGTGCATGCCTTCTCATAAATGAGACCTATCCTCTGCCGGGCCATGTGCTCATGGCTGGTGTACATTTCTCTATTCATTTAACCCAGATTTCTGGCATAAATGATAATAAATCTGGTAGGGTCAATGCCCCTTCCTTAACGCAATTTCCATGCCCCCTTTTCAGGAAGGTGGCATGGGTGGCGCAAAAAAGAGAAAGTTGCAAAAAAAATTTGCTAATTTTTATGTGTTACACACCAGAAATCTAGCGTACATGGCATAATAATTCTGCCCCATGCTGTTTCCAGATTGTTAGTCATTAAAGGAACTGTCTTAGTCTTCTTGTTATGTGCAAATATGTGGACCCTTTAAGGGGCAATTTGATCTGAAGATCAAATTGTAGTGTAGAGTCTAACAGATTCGCTGGTAGTCAAAAATTCCATATGGAGATCTGGATTTCTGAGAATCCCCAAGTCACTATCCCCAGGCTAGTCTCAGATTTGCGACAGTAGCACAGCGTACTGTATAAACAAATGTAGTCAAGGATAGTCAAGAGTCGTGAACGAGTAGTCAGAAAGGGACAGGGGAAAGGCTAGGTAAGGAACCAAACCACAGCCAAATGATAGACAAGAACTGCAATTGACAAGGGAAGATCCCGAAGAATAAAACAGAAACAAATGAAGAGTGGAATAGACCACCAGGATCAAATGGCATCCTGCCAGGAAGGAGAGTAAGGCACTGTTCAAGACATCAAGATTGGCCAATCCTGAAGAAAGAATCAGTGTATAGGACCAACAGATATAGAAAGGAGATTTTAGGAAAAAAGCAGATGTGTTGGATTTCAACAGGTCTAATTTTGTTACCGTAGGAGATAAGCCATTGTCTGGAGTTTTCCAGTAGTGGTTTATTCCCAACTTCGTATTGAAATAATCATAACCAAACAATAATATCAAGAGGTGTCCATGAGATTGGGAAATACTGAGGACCTTCATTAGACGGGGCAACTATGCTTCAAACATTGGATGGAGACTTGAATAGATAGCATTTTAATTAAAGAAGACCTCTGTCCTCTGGAGTTGTATATACTCACAGCCTGGCGTCATTACACTGAATTCCCCACTGTTAGTTTTTTTTTTCTAGTACCTCCTAAATTCCAAAGAGATTAGTGACATTACATTCGGCTACCAACAAGTGTACCGTCAATTGTGAGGTCCTTCACTGCGCTTCAATGACACTGAGTGGTGGAGACTGCCCACTTGACAATATGGTTGTCAAATGAGCAGTCTCCACGATTCAGTATCATTGCTGGGTGTTCAATGCCAGCAGATCGGCGCCAATCTAGGGGTATATGCAACTAAAGAGGTCCGAGGACACGACAGGTCCTCTTTAAGGCAAAAGGAAGACTATAACCTCATCTCTAGAATACTGAATTCTGCTATAAAGTCAACTAAGTTAGTAGATATTTTCTTAAGTCACTTTAGATGAGAAAATACATGAGCCAAGAAAGTTCTCCCAGATGACCTTCAACAAGCCATGTACTGCAGAATTTACAGTGTAACATAGTTGGAACACATCGTGACGGCCTAAATACAGCTAAAAACAGATCCTATGTAGATAAAAAATACATAAAAAAGTTGGGTCTCTAGATGATCATTTCTCTGCAAATCCAACACAGATGGGTTTGATTTCAAGGCTAGAAAATAAGTTCTTGGAAAGATGGTCAACTTACATGGAAGATGTTGGCGCAGAGGGATCCCTCAGCCTTCACTCTCTGGAGGTCTTGAAAGGAAATGAGCACTTTATAAATTTAGTAATGTCTTAAAATGAGAAAAATCTCATCGGTTGTACTAATTATGGAACTTTTTGAGTTCAATAACTAATAAATATATGACTGGTGGATAACCCTTGTATTCATCCAAGACTAAAAAGTCAAAAAATTCTGCTTATACAGCACCGTACGGAGATTGATACGATTCACATTAGTCCTTGTCTCCAATGGTGTCCATAACCTAAATTCCCCAATCTCAGAAATAAAAAAAAAAATGGGGTAAATGTCACAGGAAACCACGTAACGTGTCAGGAAATGTTTTGAACGTAGAAGGATATCGATAATCTCGGAGGAAACCCACACAGACAGGGTGAGAACGCACAAACCCCATTCAAATATTCTCGTGGTCAGTTTTATACTCAAGACCCTTGTGCCTCAAGGCTATGGGCTAACCACTGAATCGTGGTGCTTCATATGGGAAGATACCACACTTGATAAGGTTAGCTTACCATATAGGCTGCCTTTCATCAGATGTACTGAATGTACCCAAAAGAACCAACTTTTTACAAAATGCTTCTTTTCGATCTTTGACTCAACACCATGACACAAATATACCAAATACTAAATTTAAGCATATCCTAACCTCTCTGGGAGACCTCCATTGCTCTTGTCTTCAGAGACTATCCTTCATTCTGTTGATCATTGAGGGTTCAAGGGCATGGACCCCCCCCACCAATTACACAATGATGGACCATGCCAGGTAAGTTAAAATCCTGCAAACCCCCTTTGACTGTGTATAAGAAGCAAAGTGGCAATTTGGCACTAAATGGCTTCCGTAGAATATGTGATCGGTGGTGGTCCCACAGAGATCAGCTGGTTGAAGAGACTGCTGCCTTCAGTGAGTGCTGCAGCCCCTTTATTGAATGCTAAGCACAGTACCGCGACCAGTTATGTAATAAAGTGCTATGTAATGGTGAAAAATTTTGCTTCAAGCCTGATTTTCCTCAACAGTAAAGTAAGTTCCATCCATTTCTGTATGTAGGGAAGGCTTCACTACAGCCCTCCCAGGACCTTTCACATAGCAATGTAATAGTTTGGCCATTCATTGGCTATGAGGTCTGGCAATCAAAAATAGCTCATACCAAGACTGACAGATGGCGGGAGGAGGGGGTAGCAAGGTCTGAACAAGGGCCAGCCCCTACATGGTGATCAACAACAGAGGTGTTCCTTACCTCCCAGCAATGACGCTAGGTTGTAAGGTCCGCCCTTCTGATGGTGAAGGGATATTGGTGCCAAAAGAACCGCACTGATATCTCCGGGCGCGAATCAGTAAAGCTGACAGTGCTCTGAAATCAGCACAATGTCTAGTGGTATAGAATACCGCCAGTGCCAAAGGATGAGAATGGTCCTCTTTAAAGCGCACTGTGAACCTTTTTCATTTTTGGATGGAGGTTTCCTATAAAGAGGACCTTTCGCCACATCCGCCAGCTCCACATCTTAGCATCCTTCACTGATTTCTGTTAATTCAAGCACCCAATATGCAAATTAGGTTCTCTATAGTCAGGTGGGTGGACCTGACCTGGAGCAGTTAGTCTGGAAACTCCCAACGGACAGTAAAGAGCCTAATAAATTGGGTGCGGAAACTAACAGAAATGATTGCTCAGGAACGGTGGGGGCTAGAAAAAAAAATACCAAAAGTGCCGGAATCGGTGGATTGGTGGATTGGCAACCTACCAAAGGATGCAAAGAGTTGGAGTTGGTCAAGATTTCATTCTTGGATGGGAGGTTTCCTTTAAATCTAGTCTTTCTGGGTATTTGCTACTTGGTCTCAAACATGTAACTGTTTGACATGCCTCAAACCAGAGAAGACCTCTAATATACTAAGGATCTTACATTTATACACATATACCTACGTAAAGATTTCCTTGGGTGTAACATTTCTGCTCAGAAATGTAATATACTTAGTGTATCTTGCGGCTACAGACTGTCTTGTCGAATGTGCAACTTAATATACAGATTCGGGCAAGTTTAATACTGTCTACAGCAACATACAGCTTTCCTGGCTGAAGACAATGGGATGATTCATAGCTCTTTTGTACAACTTCATTCAGCTAAGTTGTTACTACAAACCACAAGGCTGGCAGCTCAGATTTCCTGAACATCACATTAATTACTTACAAGATGCCCCCGGGTGATTTAGCACGTCGAAGCCATGGTTGATAAATGATTCTGCCAGTTTTGCGGAAGTTGGACACTGCTGAGGATGAAATCTTACAGTGAACAAGTAAGACGCCAGCAAAGGGTCGCTTGAAGACAGACAAGTAGCAGGAAGGAATCCAATACACAAACATGAAGTATAATGCTGGTAAAGATGGGATTGATAAATATCACTACATAAATGTGGTATGTATTTCTGCTCCATGGCAACATGTCAAAAAAGATTAGGTCCAGATTTATGTCTTACTACTGAAGGCCTAAAGGGGTTGTAGTAAAGCTCGAGGAGTAGTCGTGTTGTTCTTCTCACCACGATGGTCAATAGTTCCTAAAGCCGGAGAGAACTAATGTAATAACCACAAATATGGCTCAGGATTGGTAGATACGTGAGATGTAAAGATTTACGTCTTATAACTGAAGGCCTAACAGGGTTGTAGCAAAGCTCAAGGAGTAGTCGCGTAGTTTTTCACACCATGATGGCCAATAGTTCCTATAGCCTTAGACAACTTATGCAATAACCACAAATATGGCTCAGGAATGGTAGATACGTGACATGGCCAGATTTATGTCTTAGTACTGAAGGCCTAAAGAGGTTGTAGCAAAGCTCAAGGAGTAGTCACGTTGGTCTTCTCACCATGATGGTCAATAGTTCCTATAGCCTGAGACAACTAATGTAATAACCACAAATATGGCTCAAGATTGGTAAATACGTGAGATGGACAGATTTCTGTCTTACTACTGAAGGCCTGAAGGGGTTGGAGCAAAGTTCAAGGACTTTTCACACTATGCTTCAAAGTTCCCATTACCTAAGGCAACTAACATAATATTCACCAATATGGCTCAGAACTGGTGGATACATAAGATGGTCAGATTTATATCTCACTACTGAAGGCCTGAAGGGGTTGTAACAAAGCTTGAGAAGGTGTTCTTGGCACCATGAAGGTAAATAGTTCCCATAACCTAAGGCAAACAATGTAATAACCACCAATATGGCTCATACTTGGTAGATATGTGAGATGGCTAGATTTATGTTTTACTATTAAAAGGGTTGTAGTAAAGCAACAAGGAGTAGTTGTATTGTTCTTCTCACCATGATGCTCAATAGTTCCCATAATCTATGGCAACTAATGTAATAACCACCAATATAACTCAGAATTGGTAGATATGCGAGATGACTAGATTTACATCTTACCACTGAAGGGATGAAGGGGTTGTAACAAATCTTGAGGAGCAGTTGTGTTGTTCTTCTCACCAAGATGTTCAATAGTTTCCCTAACCTATGGCAACAAATGTAATATCCAACAACATGGCTCAGAAATGGTAGATATGCAAGATGGTCAGATTTATAGGTCTGAAGGTGTTATAAGAAAGCCTGAGGAGTAGTTGATTTGTTCTTCTGACCATGATGGCCAGTAGTTCCCCTAACTTAAGGCAACTAATGAAATAACCACCAATATTGCTCAGAACTAATAGATACATGAGATGACCAGATTTATGTTTTACTACTGAAGGGCTTGTAACAAAGCTCTAGTAGTCATGTTGCTCTTCTCACCATGATGGTCAATAATTCCTATTACCTAGGATAACTAATGTAATAACCACCACTATGGCTCAGAACTGGTAGATATGTGAGATGGCAAGAATTTTCGATCAATGGCATAGTCAATGGCCAATGTCATTAATGGCCTGTAATGGACCAAAAAGACAAAAAAAAAAACAAATTCTGGTAAGTGCGTTCTGGACACAAGGAACAGGATTTTCTCTAGAGGATCTTCAAGGTGTTCTCCACAAGGATAACAAGGACCAAACATAATACCTGAAGATCAATTTGGGACTGGACATTTACACACTAGGTTGCAAGGAGGACCTCCAGACACAAGGAATGAGATCACCTCTAATGGGCCACCAGGACAGAAAACTTATCATTGGATCTTCAAGATATTTTCCACTAGGACACCAGAGATGGAACGCAACACCACAATATCAATCGAGACAGGACATTTTCTCCCTAGGTTCTAATGTGGAAGAAACTGGTAGGTGAGCTCCAGACACATGTAAGAGGATCTCTACTGGATCACCAGGACAAAATGCTTATCATTGGATCGTTAAGATGTTCTCCACAAGGACACCAGAAACAGAAACTATTACTGCAAGATCAATCAAGAAGGCAATTTACAAAATAGGTTGCAAGGTGGAGGAAACTCTACTCTTGGCTCACAATGTACATGTTAATATCACAACAGTAACTAGACTGTGTGATCTGTATCTCAATCCAAGGTGAATGGTTTAATATGGCCTAGATCAGTGATTCCCAAAGTGGTCCAGGTGGACCCCCAGGGGTCCACGGAAGACTCGACGGGGGTCTACGTTAGATCTAATCTTCACATTTTTTGACGAGTTTTGGGAATATGGTACAAATGTAGCAGTGGGGGTCCACCGAAACCAGTAAAATTTTGAAAGTGGTCTACGAGAAAAAAAAGTTTGGGAACCTATGGCCTAGATAGTTTCTTTTTAACAATTACTTACCTCCGATCTGCCCTGCTCCCTTTAGCATTATCTTCATATTGGTTAACATAATTCCCTGGAACATACTGATGATGTCACTTGAGTGGAGGATTTTAACCATGCCTTTAAACCCGATTCCTGGCTCTGACCCTTCACTGCATTCCTAGTTCTTGTTTATTAGCTTTTACCTTATTGTGCTGTCTCGGGTGCCAAAGACCATCCTGACCTTCGTTTATGTCATTAATGTTATCTATTATCTTTTGTTGCCTATTAACTTATATTTGGCTTTACACCTGGCTTTGAAGTGATGACATCAGCAATTTCTTGTTATTAATCAGAAACTAGGGACTGCGAAAGGGGTAGCACTCTGCAGTAATGACAAGATACCCTTCAACTAAATACCTCAGGTTAGCACGATCTACCTGCAAAATACTTCCCTACTGAAAGGTATCCGTCATTTCATTTTACTTTCCAGGATAAATTGCCATGTTTGTGTACATAGGGAATAACATAATTTCTGGTCATTATATGACATAGATTTGTACAATTTTTAGCACTTTTCCCTGTGCTGACTCTGTAGTTTGCAGCTTTCTCTGAGCTGATTGGTGCACACAGTGAGTAGAGGAGAATCTCCTCCATAACTAGTTTTTCTCACTCAAGAGCAGACCCAGAACCAGGCAGATCATATATATTTGGCTCCAGTGTTAGACTAAGTCTCTGTTTCTGCTGCTCTCTATCTCTGCTGGTGCTCAAACCCCTCCAATATTCATAGACTTCTATAACCATGTGTAATCTGAGTCACGTGACCTGCAGTCTATGTCCAGACAGATACAGCAGAATTTTCAGAGTGAAATTCTGTTTAGGGAAGAGTAGAAAAGATAATAGGAAAACTTAGCATTTTTCTGTAATAAGGTATATTGTAATGTCTGTAATAATCGCATATACTAGGGCCCAGATAGGACTGGGCTACCTCTATACCACCTATAGAGATGCCTGTTTACACAAAATTTCCCAGCTAAGGAAAATCAAAATCAAGTCTGGGGTCTCACAAAGCCCAACATTGTGCTAACATAATAAACTCTGTGTTTTAAAAGCCCCAGACCCAGAATGCCCCATATTGTATTCTGCATTATTAGACATAAAATAAGAACCAACTTCCTCTAATTAAAGGAACAAAACAGAGACCAAGATGGATCCACCAATAGTCAGGTTAGTGAATTTATTAGCTTCAGACTCTTATAAAATCCACCCTAATTAACAGTGTCCCTAATACTAATGACTGCCCGCTACACCCCCTCCCTCCATCACACACACACTGCAAAATATATAGACTGAGAACAAGCACAACAGAACTAGGGGACACTAGTAAGAAAAGAAAAAGCACATTCTCTATAGAACTGTCTCTTTAAATTTTACTAAGATTAATGGTTCTACTGTTGTGAACATCCAATCTCAGACACAGATAGCTACACACGTGGTCAGATCCACATTACTACCCATTATTACAGTAGTTATAGTCAGCATTATAGTAGTTATATTCTTGTACATAGGAGCAGTATTATAGTAGTTATATTCTTGTACATAGGAGGTAGTATTATAGTAGTTATATTCTTGTACATAGCAGGTAGTATTATAGTAGTTATATTCTTGTACATAGGAGGCAATATTATAGTAGTTATATTCTTGTACATAGGGGGCAGTATTATAGTAGTTATATTCTTGTACATAGGAGCAGTATTATAGTAGTTATATTCTTGTACATAGGGGCAGTATTATAGTAGTTATATTCTTGTACATAGGAGCAGTATTATAGTAGTTATATTCTTGTACATAGGAGGCAGTATTATAGTAGTTATATTCTTGTACATAGGAGGTAGTATTATAGTAGTTATATTCTTGTACATAGGAGGTAGTATTATAGTAGTTATATCCTTGTACATAGGAGTAGTATTATAGTAGTTATATTCTTGTACATAGGGGGCAGTATTATAGTAGTTATATTCTTGTACATAGGAACAGTATTATAGTAGTTATATTCTTGTACATAGGAGTAGTATTATAGTAGTTATATTCTTGTACATAGGAGACAGTATTATAGTAGTTATATTCTTGTACATAGGAGCAGTATTATAGTAGTTATATTCTTGTACACAGGAGCAGTATTATAGTAGTTATATTCTTGTACATAGGAGCAGTATTATAGTAGTTATATTCTTGTACATAGGAGCAGTATTATAGTAGTTATATTCTTGTACATAGGAGACAGTATTATAGTAGTTATATTCTTGTACATAGGAGCAGTATTATAGTAGTTATATTCTTGTACATAGGAGGCAGTATTATAGTAGTTATATTCTTGTACATAGGAGGTAGTATTATAGTAGTTATATTCTTGTACATAGGAGGTAGTATTATAGTAGTTATATCCTTGTACATAGGAGTAGTATTATAGTAGTTATATTCTTGTACATAGGGGGCAGTATTATAGTAGTTATATTCTTGTACATAGGAACAGTATTATAGTAGTTATATTCTTGTACATAGGAGTAGTATTATAGTAGTTATATTCTTGTACATAGGAGACAGTATTATAGTAGTTATATTCTTGTACATAGGAGCAGTATTATAGTAGTTATATTCTTGTACACAGGAGCAGTATTATAGTAGTTATATTCTTGTACATAGGAGCAGTATTATAGTAGTTATATTCTTGTACATAGGAGCAGTATTATAGTAGTTATATTCTTGTACATAGGAGACAGTATTATAGTAGTTATATTCTTGTACATAGGAGCAGTATTATAGTAGTTATATTCTTGTACATAGGGGGCAGTATTATAGTAGTTATATTCTTGTACATAGGAGTAGTATTATAGTAGTTATATTCTTGTACATAGGAGCAGTATTATAGTAGTTATATTCTTGTACATAGGGGGCAGTATTATAGTAGTTATATTCTTGTACATAGGAGACAGTATTATAGTAGTTATATTCTTGTACATAGGAGCAGTATTATAGTAGTTATATTCTTGTACATAGGAGGCAGTATTATAGTAGTTATAATATAATCCCTCAGAGCCTCATCACTCTCCTCGGACCATATCCTCACTGTGCGGGTGACAGCTGGTTCTCTACGTACAAGTGGCTTGTACACAGGTCGGAGATGTACTAGGTTGTGATCCGATCCCAGGGGCGGTAGGGCTGATGAGTTATATGCCTCCCTCACGTTGGCAAAGAACAAGTCCAGTGTTTTGTTGTCTCTTGTGTGGCAGGTTACATACTGTGTGAAACTGGGCAGTGTGGATGATGGAGAGGCATGGTTGAAATCACCCGACAGAAGAAAGAGGGCCTGGGGATGTTTTATCTGTAACTGGCTCAGCGTGGCTTGTAGGACCTCGCAGGCAGTGTCAGCTTTCGCAGAGGGGGGGACATATGCAGCTATCACGATGACATGCGATAGTTCCCTTGGTAGGTAGAAAGGTCTCATGCTCACAGCTAATAGTTCAATGTCCTTACAGCAAGTTTGATCCTTAATCACAATGTGCCTAGGATTACACCATCTATTATTCACAAACATTGCCAGCCCTCCTCCTTTCCTCTTACCGCTCTCCCTTGTCCTGTCTGCCCGAAGGAGTTTAAAACCAGGAGGAGTTATATTCTTGTACATATGAGCAGTATTATAGTAGTTATATTCTTGTACATAGGAGCAGTATTATAGTAATTATATTCTTGTACAGAGGAGCAGTATTATAGTAGTTATATTCTTGTACATAGGAGCAGTATTATAGTAGTTATATTCTTGTACATAGGTGGCAGTATTATAGTAGTTATATTCTTGTACATAGGAGCAGTATTATAGTAGTTATATTCTTGTACATAGCAGTATTATAGTAGTTATATTCTTGTACATAGGGGTAGTATTATAGTAGTTATATTCTTGTACATAGGAGCAGTATTATAGTAGTTATATTCTTGTACATAGGAGCAGTATTATAGTAGTTATATTCTTGTACATAGGAGCAGTATTATAGTAGTTATATTCTTGTACATAGGAGTAGTATTATAGTAGTTCTATTCTTGTACATAGGAGTAGTATTATAGTAGTTCTATTCTTGTACATAGGGGGCAGTATTATAGTAGTTATATTCTTGTACATAGGTGGCAGTATTATAGCAGTTATATTCTCTATAAAGAAGGCAGTATTATAGCAGTTATATTCTTGTTCACTCTTAAAGGGTATATCTGTAGTTTATTTTGACTTATTTATTTATTTTGAATTTAAGGCACAAATTTCCCCCACAAAATGACTTCCTAACAGTATAAGGGTTAAAGGATTTTACGCCTAACCTATTTCAAGCACTGTACTCACATTTAAGCACTGCCCTATGTTTAGTGAGATACATAGGTTTAACAACATCTGGGTTAGATTCTGGAGATAGCGGGCAATAAACATCCCATCATTGATTCCGGCTGAGATCTGTTCCATTAGTAATGACTGACAGAGACCTCTTATTATTCGGCTTAAACCCATGTAACCTCAAATAACTGGAAAAGGCATATGAGGGAATGCTAGGATACACAGGCCTCCAGCTCTGGAATTCAATGCAAATATGCAGTAAATAGACTGAACTGGATACAAGCATTTACTTTCCCAAATACAATCTAACATAGATACCCTGAGGCTTTAACCAAACCGTGTCTAAGGGCTCATGTATACGGATATAGAGCCTATATAGCTCCCTTACAATGCTGTACAGGCTCGATGTGCTCGTATGCAATGCTACTAGAGCAGATTACCTAAATACATACAGAATCTGATAAAGGGCACAGAGGCGACTTCATAGCCCGATAAATGTAACATTATTTGCAACAGAGAACTGGCGCAAATAAGTCCCTAGCTGGCTTAGGTTTCAGCTTCAAGCGCACCGACCACCCAAGACGAGCTAAAATTATTAGGAGCACCATCAATCTGGAGAAGAAGGTGGATATCGCCTCTTTCACTGGCATCACGACTGAACTATACTTTCATCGACTCCCTGTCTTTTGGGTCAATGGTCCACCTGTGATCTATCTCTCCGATGGCCATAACTACCAAGTTAACCTCTACATTGCCTATTCCCTGCTCTTCTATTCCACCATGTATACTTTATACAGTGCTTGGCCATAGGGCACTACCTTCCTGTTACTTAAAGGAATAAAGTCCCAATACTGGAAGTTTTCCTGCAAAGGTGCTTCCACGTGTTGCCGCCATCTGTCGATCGGTTTCTGACTTCAGCTTGTTCCTGACCACTGAATTTGTCCTGGTAGCCCTGACCTCCTACCTGTTTACTCTCTCTGCTAGCCCTGACTATATTCCTGTCCTCTGACCTTGCATGCACACTGCCTGCCCTGATTTAGGCCTATATTCAGACTTCTCCTTGACCCCTTGGTGCGCTGCATCATAGTTCCTGAACTTTCAGGTCAGTTTTCACCAATATCAGGATCATTCCAAGAGGCAGAAACCAGGAAGGTAGAAACCAGCAAAGGCCATGTACGATGAACACCAGGGAGGCCACTTAGACAATGCCTTTACTTGTGGCCCCAGCTAATCTGGTGACCCAGTGGGTCCAAAACCTGCTATCCGTTACAGTTATAAATCCAGTGTGTAGGGAAACCAAGGACAAACTAACAAAGCAATAGGTTAATGTACATTTTGGATGGAGTATTTCTACAATCAGGATTACGAGCAGATTTTGAGCATGGAAACATTTTATAAGGTTGTGTAACATGCTCTCTGCGTACAAGGAGGGTTTTATTCCGAGCTGCTGAATTGTCGATTGTGCTAACATGTTTCATGGTCCTAAAAATACCCTTTACATATACGGTAGTCCATGAAATCTCATGATGATTAAAAGCAATTAATTTACTATATTTAGAACTACTATACAATACTACTAGATAGATAGATAGATAGATAGATAGATAGATAGTCAATTCAGTCAATAAAGTAAAAAAATTACCGAGCAAATGTCCAATACAGAAGAAGGAAGGATAAAATAATAGCAGAATTAGCCATTCCCATATGTCCTATCAAGGCCGGAGCCCAATCCACAATGTTTAGACTAGATCTGTCCTACAATACTAACTGATCCTTTTAAGCCAGTTACGCACGGCCGAGTTCGGACAGGAAAACTCGAGAGTATTAGTCAGATTTACTCTCCGAACCTGGCTCAGCTGAACTGAACTGACACAGAGAGGGAAATTTACCATTCCCTTCACGCCAGTAAACTGGTATATGGAAATAATTCTGATGCCTCTTTGGTGCATGGGCCTTTTTTGCTCCAAACTTGGGCCACTTTCCTCTTTCTCTATCCTGCCCTACACTTTTTACAAAAGTGGGAGCAGTGGAAGGGGGAGAGAAAGTGTCCCAGGACAGGGACACATCGCTCTGACAAATTTACTATAATTTGTCGACGTAGATCTCCATGCTCTTCGGAATTTCGGCACAGTCAGTGCCAGTCAAGGACTTTATCATGATTGGTATATACAACGATCCATCTTAATAAATTCCCCTTATTGAGTTCAGTACAGCTGTGCCCCATTCAGGCCAGTTAATCCAGCCAATACACGGACCAGGATTCCTCGGCCTCGTGAAACCAGCTTTACCCAATTGGCATGTGGTCCACCTGAAGATCGCCACCCTATAATCCGGATTAATGATTTTCTCATTTATCGGGGCTACATATACATTACCGCTCACTTCACCGCTTTCTGGAACGCATTACATTCGAGGGCTGGTTCAGCGGGGCCACCCAGCTATAAACACAATCATTTGCGTCTGTCTTGTTTGTGATAATTTTTTTTATTGCTACTTCAGTTTCAGATGTCAGGCTAATCACTTCCATATTCTGATTAAAATATGGATTGGAAACACATGGGGAAGAACCATAGGAATCAATAACAGCTTCTCTCCCTTTAAAGGGCTCACGGCCTCCATGCGGTTTCTCGGAACAGACCGGGATCCCCTCTACTCCATGGGTTTTGTCCTTTCAAAAGTAAACAGTCTGAAGTCAAGTCGTCTTTGTTAAAGCTCATTCTGCCACTTGATACCCCCCAGTCTTAAGGGCAACCAATCAACGTAATATAATTAGCTTTAATTCACAATGAATGCCTGTGGAAGGATGGAGAGACGAAGAGTTAATTCCCTGTGAATGGTCTCAAACATCAGGTATTCCTATTTCTTACTTAACTACCTCTCGGATTTTAGGAATGTTGCCGGAAGGGCCCATATTTCATTTTAATTGACATAAATATACCTTAAATCAACAAACTGTGAGAACTGATGTCTCCTAGATCAGGCCGTGAACTGTGCTCATGATAAATGATCCTGGCGCCTATAGGATAGAAGTACAGAAATGAATCATGCAGAACTCCCAGATTAGATGGAGCTGAACGTCAATGTACAGTGTAACGTATGAATTTTCTTAATCCCTGATGGGTATGTAAATTGTTGCGCTGGAACGTTTAGACAGCTGCTCGGTGTTTGGAGAGTCCTCTAGTCCACACATGTAGAATTATCAAATTACTTGCGTCTAATTTTATTTTAATTAGGAATATCGGCACAGACATCGCAAGTTTTTTTTTTTTTTTTTTTTTTTTTAAACTGGGAACTCTAACTTTTTGACTAGTTACTATGGTTCTTTGCATGTGGCTCCCCAGCTTATAATAGTCCTAAGTACTACTGTACCTTGAGGGCTCCATAATATTACCTAAAGGGGTGCTTTTAACCCTAAAACCAAGTTTAAAAGGCTTTTCCCCTTCGTTCTTAAGATCAGTGGGGATATCAAAGGATTGGACCCGCACAAATCAAAAATTGTTGGCATATCGTAGCAATATACTATCACTTGGGATTTGGAAAGACCCCATTAATCTTGACACTAGGGTCATAACCACATAACTAGAAGTATACACTAGGGTAAAAGTCATATGATTTGATAAACTTTTTGGTTTTATTATCTATTACTAGCCAACAGTCCCAAATTTGCCAGGACCGTCCCGGATATTCATAACCATCGAGGAAAATTCAGTTTGTACTGGCTGGAAAAATGGAGGGATTTGTGCGACCCCTAACCATGTTTGGGCCAGTCCCAGGGCAGAAATTAAAGGGGTTCTCCACAGAGTTACTTCCTCCAGGGTATTCAGACGTTGAACCCAGGGATTCTGGGATGGTTCCCACCTGGAGTCACGTGATTGGAAGTTAACTACATTATGGGGGCCGGCTTTATAACGATATATTCAGCCAATTCCTATAGCACTAGTAACTAGCAGTGAACACGGAGGAGGCTGCGCAACTCAGTGGCTGGGTGCTGGTTCCAATAACAAGACCTGGACTTGGAACAAGCCCAGAACTCATGAGATCAGCGCCAAAAAACCACAGAAGAAGTACATGTCCACAGATTTCCCGAAGAACCCCTTTAAATGTCCCTATTTTTGACAATGAAAATGTTGGTAACTAAGCTATTATAGCCCACAACCTCCTATCATATTTGGAAGTGGCTTCCAAGCTAGAAATGGTTGAGGTCCTCTTCTATTTTCTAAGCAGAGGTGGCCACCAATCTATGTACCAACACATTAGGGGCCAATAAAACCCCAAGCCATAAGAGAGAGCCAGATTATCAAATGGAGCGAGGCAGGATGAATATATCTCAATATATAGCACAACATGCTATAATGTCCATAGATCCTATATAGTATGGCATGGTTAGAAATGTTGGCATTTAAAGTCACTGGTTGTAGGATCAAGGACCCAGATAAAGTTATGGACCAAAGCCTAGGAGATTCAAGCTTGTTCCTACTGACATGCCATAATACTATATGATGAGAGGAGTAAACCCGTTAGTAGACTTCTATCCGAATTGTAAATGTACGCCACAGTGCTAGAAGGGGTTAAACTTTGAAATTTTCCAAAATGTTGTCCAAAGCAGTCTT
This sequence comes from Leptodactylus fallax, assembly GCA_947044405.1. Classification (NCBI taxonomy): domain Eukaryota; kingdom Metazoa; phylum Chordata; class Amphibia; order Anura; family Leptodactylidae; genus Leptodactylus; species Leptodactylus fallax. Next base: position 405,730 of record CAMRHE010000549.1, on the reverse strand, counting down.
GTTCTTAGTCAGTACGACATAGACGTGAATGGTGTACACGGTCTTCTTGTCCCATCATTCACAATGACTTGGAATATGTCTATGAGTCTGGAAGATACCCTACTGTTCATCCAAGTCACAATTGCTTCACTTTTGTAGACATTTTAGGCACCAAAATCATAGATCACTTTATGGAAAGAACTTGTCATGGAGTAAATTTTTGAAGTGAGGCTATAAAAACAGCATAATTTCTGGGCTACATTCGAGATGACCTTAGTGTCAGAATGTAAGCATGATGTCAATGCGTGTATGGCAGCATGTGCTGCTTAGAAACAGCCAAAGACATCTCCTCCATTTCCTGAAGTGTTGACATACCCAATGATGTCACTGGCAATGGACGCCAAGCAAGACGAGGAACAAATGATCTTGTTGGAAAAGAAGGAAAACTCCCAAAAATGAAAAAAAGTTTAAACAGGAACATGACTTTTACCTCAATTTACGGGATCTCCAAACCTGGAATAGAGACTCTTATACTGTCCTTGTAAGTTTATGGACAAAAGTGACAGATGACACCAGATATGGAACTTTGAGTAACGGCACAACATTTTTGTGGCCCAATGTCCCTTGGCCTTCCATTCACAAATCCTTCAACTATTGATATATTTATGAAGAACAAAAAGTCTGACGATATGATATAAGGCAAGAGAACTGTAAAAAAAAAAAATTTGCTGAATGTTTTTTAGATTTGAATTTTTTAAAGTCTTCTTTATACCAGAAGTCAAAGGGACAAGTTTTCAGAAGGTCCAAAGTAAGAGGTTCCACAGATTTCTCAACTATATTGTAGGCATAGCCTTTAGCGCTTGTAGCTCTATATACCGTAAGTGCATCGCAAATTGTTGGGTAGACCTTACTGGTGATAAATTTACAATCTGCATAAAAGGGTTGATTTTTTTTTTTTCTGCTGTCCATGATTGTCATATGCACAGTGAAAAGAGAGAGAAGGTGGTATTATTAGACCCTTCTCTCTACAGTACATGTTCAGACCCAGTCAATCTGCACCCACTCCCACCTCTTCGTTTGCTTTACTGTTTTTTGTTAGCACCATCACTGGTACGACTTGGCCCAGCAGTGATGGTTGGAAGGTCCCACCATCTTAGGTTAACTCCTCCAGGCTTTCAGAAGACCTCTACAACACGTTCCAGTGAGTGTCGTCTTCTGTGGTCTAAATGAATTGGGTCAAAAATTTAGGGTCTGAATTAACTTTTGGTCTGATGTCTGGGTCTCAAATCATTTGGAGACCTAAAATGTGGGATCTAACTTCATTTTGGGGTCTAATGAAGGATACTTCATGATTCAAGTACATTATAATGTGGGTGATTTGGTGCATGGCACCGGGATTCAAGGTTTATACATAGGTGAAAATGTATCTGTCTAAAAAAATTGGGGCCATCTGACTTTTTTTTTCAATTTTCAAGACATAACTGAAGAGAAGATGGGTAACCCTTCTGGGGAGACACACCTCAGTCCCCAAAGACTATTGGGGACTATTATTGGGGTTTTAAAGGATTTTAATGCTGATGGTTTATACTGATGGTCTATGGTCTACATCTCACCAATCAGCCTATTGAAGAGGCTCTGGCACTTTCGGAGCAGTCCCCTTCATTATTTTTCAGACACAACTCCGAATATTTTATAGTGGGTCCTCTGTACTCTGCAGCTCAGTGAATGAGATGGAGCTGCAATATCAAGGAACAGTCTCTACAAAATGTATGGAACTGTACCTGCCGAACAATGAAGACGACGACATATTGAAACGGATGTTGATGGCCGATCCTAAGAATAAACAATCGGTATCATAGACCCAGAAAATTCCTTTATGCATTAGACAGGAATGATGTTCAAGTTCCACTCCATTCCATGCTAGGACTAGTTATATGTAAACATATATACATCACTTTTTCTTCTCGGCCCTATAGCTTATATATTCTGACGTTGATTGCTTGCTCTTCCGCTCTACATCCTGTTTGTGCCTAGAAATAATATTTACAAACCTAATTTCAGTGCAATTGGTTCAAAACATCCGTGAAACGTTCATGAGAATTGAAGTCTATCCCCCAAAAGGGTCCAACCAGTTACAAACACTATGTCAATCAATACGGCTACTTCAAAGCCTCGAAAGTTGACATCAACCTAAACAGAAGAAGAGGAAAATGGATTAGATTCTCCCCAATGGAAGAAGTCAATCCATGGAAGATGAAGACCATCAGATGAATGTAATTAAAGAGTCCTCTGCTCCAGGCATTAGAGGAGGCCACATACAATGTGGAGACTGGTCAACCTGAACAGGAAGAGTAATAGGCTCAATGGTTTACTGTAAGGATCTCGAACTTTGTTTTTCCAACTTCAAGGCAAATGATAACAAATTGTTTTCCTCTTCGGTTTGGTCTTCAAAAGGCAGCATCAAGTGTGGTCTTACGTCTTGAGATGTTGTTGTGATCTTCGAATGCAATTTGGTAATTATCTGTGTCAGGACCAGTTTACAATATTATCAAGCCTAAGGCAAAATTGCGTATGTTCTTCCTCTTCGCTTTGCACGACAAACAGCAAATCTCTGGACCATATAGTTCATGGTTACAACAAAGATGAGGCTAAATTGATTCATGTGTATTCAGAAGTAATGTGCAATATTGTGTTGGATTCTAACAATTATAAGGCTGTGTCCACATTATGTTGGAGGTTCCATCACAAATATTGGAAATAGTGGAAGAATAGTGATGCACTGGACAACTCAATGGAACCCATTATAAGTGAGGGCATTAGGCTGGTTAGGCACTGGTGGGATCCATCGTATGACAAAAAGACTATACAGAGCACATATGCAAACTCCAGTGTGTGTCAGTGACAACTGAAGGACACAAGGTAGAAGAAACCAAACACACATACCTATTTATAACTTATGGCTGATCCACAGGAAAGGTGTTAAAATGGTTTTCCAGGCTTAATAATTGATGACCTACCCTAGAACAGGACATCAGTTGAAGATCAGGTGGGGTCCTACACCCAGGCCCCTGGCTGATCAGCTGTTTGATGAAGAGCCAGCAACCTATTTACCAAGCACAGCCATGTACATTTGTACAGTATAGTAGCAGTGCCTGGTATCACAGTTAGGCCTATTCACTTAAATGGGACAGAGCTGTAAGCAAGCCATGAGACCAATGAGCATGACATCACATGGTCTGTGAAGTGGAAGCGGTGTTCGAGGAGCCCCACTGCCAATACAAACAGCTGATCAACAGGGTCCCAGGTGTCAGACCTCCTAAGGATAGGTCATCACTTAATAAGTGCGGAAACCCCTTTAAGTGTCTAGATCCATTCATAGTCTATGAGATTGTTGAAGAAAGAGCAGCAATGTGCATGCTCGACCACTGCTCCCTGTGGTCATACCCCCACCGATCACACTCTGAAATGTTCTTAAAACCCATTTACTAAATTTTGCAAATAGCTAAGCTTTCACATCAGCAAGTTCCATTATAAAGGCAAACAGGCGAAGCATGCTACATATGAAGGATTATGTTATAGCAGCATGGATCTTTCCTTACACCTTTCCAGTGCTGTCTCTGCCTTTCATCAAGCTGACATTTACAAGCTGTGTGAGACACTGTCTTCCCCCGGTTTCTAACCTTATTAGACACACAAGGATCAAGTCACAAGTTTCATTCCAAAAGTTCCCTCTAAATACCAATAAGATGATCTGCAGTTGTTTTCTACTCTATCACTTAATGGTGTTTTCGGAGGAAGTGCTCGTTCCCACGTTCCCTGAATTGATGGTTATGCAAGATGGTTGCAGTGACTGCAAATAGTTTCACAGATACGTGAGTCAGTTATTTCAAGGGAGTCATTCATTTCTAGCAAAGTTTTACATTAAGAAATCCCTTACAGAAAAATGAAGGACATAACAAAAAATTATTCCGCCAAACTGCCCCCATTTACCGCCTACATTTACCACCCTTCCCACCGTGACCCTTCAATTAAGTTCTCCAGGAAAGCCCTGCGCAGATTGTTGCCACCCATCATAGCGATAGGGTGGTCTGGACCACCAGTATACCAGAGAATCCTCAGCTAATCCCACGCTCTAATGCAATAATAGGCCCCAAAGGTCCAGCAGAAGACCTAAGGGTTCATGAAGAGTGGACCCCAAAAATAATTTTATCTGCTAGGCTGGTGGAACCTCAGTCTGACCCTGTGTGCTGGTCCCTTTCTCTCAAATGGATCCATAGCAATATTATGGTCTGCCTCTATGGTAGGTACACCCTTCAACCCTTGTCTGAACCCCATACAATTGACTTTAGAATGTAAGTAGCCTACAAATGTATTCAGGTGGATGCCTAGCAGAAGCAGAAGTGCCATAGTGAATCGGTGTAGTCTTGCATGTGGGATGTTGATGATCCTAATCTTGGTTTATGCAGCACCATAGGTTCACCAATGGGATCTGAGGTTGGCCCAAGTATGACACTGGTCATGGTTTGGTGCATGAGGGGCCCCACTACACCTACTTGGCATTTTGGGCCAGTCTGCACGCTGGCAGATGGCAGATTTGGCAAGAGAGATAATATTCCACCTTTGCAGGTTTCCTTTATAGGTGTCATGAGGCTGACTCTGAATATATCCAGTTTTTACGACCTATATGTCTACTGTCTCGACCTCTATGACAACTCTTCCACCAGAATTTTGGCTATCACTACAGGACAGCAATATAACTAGTGCACTGTCTGCAATGAAAGTAACAGCTGTTCCTGTAATGGTTGGCAGAGGATCGCGTACGAGATGTAAAATCTGCAATTATAAATTAAGAACTCAAGGCTGAGAAAAAATTAGACGTAATCCGAACGTAGTCAGATATCCTATATGATTAGCATTTCAGGCTAATTGAGTAATGAGCGTGAGCGCTGCTTTATTGCTCCTTTAAATAGGAGCATTGTAACTCATTCTTGGCTGTGAAATTACTTACAGACACAAGACTAATCTAATCCAGGAATGGATTCGGCTGAAGGGTCAAGAAGGCAACAGAGAAATTCAGCGAACTGTGAGCGGAGCAGAGAATGAGGCTTAAATCTGGATAAATGGTATAATACATATAAAAAATAAAAGATACAATGCATATTAAAGATATAAAACATTTTCCTTGGGGTGGTGAAGATCTTCCAGTTCTTAACTCCTTGCCAGTCATGGTGGCCCTATTTAGTCTTTCCACAGAGCACTCTAATAGATTGGGTAGACCCAATGTGGTTGAGGAAGTCCCATTGTTTGGAATGGAAACCAAAAGGTTGCCCTGATCTTCATGTGTGGAACAAGATGTGAGGAACATTTCTCATAGAGGATATCAATAACCATTTTCAACCAATCAAGTAGCTGGAAATTGATTCATACAGTCATCATAATGAGATGTAGACAAGGTAGTTGGACAATTGGGCAGTGTCCAAGCTAGAAAATTGACAGAACTGGTCCCCTGCACTTAGATGTCAATGGATTAGGCACCATCTTACTTCACGCCAAGGATGGTCTCTCAGCATCTGGCTACTACACTGCAGGAACAAACAGGTAAAAACAAGGTTGGTGAGAAGCTACAGACCATGACAAATGTCAGATAGCAGGTACTGGAAAAGTTTATGAGGAAAAAGGTCATCGATGTAGCCCAGGTAAGGACAGTCATCATTCAGATGAGTAAACAAAGACATCCCTTGCTCATAAACCCATTTTGGAAGATGACCTTAGCCTTCATTGGAGAAGGTACCTTCTTACTTCATTCCCAGTAAAGTCTCTAAGTATCTGGCTACTACACTGCAGGTACTAAAAGGAAGACACAAAGTTGGTGAGGAATGGGGTCACAGTTGTAGCCAAGGCAAGGACATCATTCCGATAAGCAGACCAAGCAGTTGAGCAGTCCAAAGCCCACTTTGAAAGATGACAGAGTTGGCCCTTTGTCCTTGGTGGTAAATGGAGTAAGCACCTTCTTAAAGACTATCCTGGGAATGAAGCAGGTATCTGTCTACGACACTGCATGTAAGTATAAGGTTGGTGTGATGCTACAAAAGTAAGATGGCACTACTCTACGTGAGGCAGCAGATGAACAATGAGGTTACAGATGTAGTCAAGGTAATGACCGTCATCATTCCAAAACCGTTGGTCAACTGGGCAATACCGTGCTCATAAGCTCACTCTAGAAGATAACAAAGTTGGTCTACTGATCATTCTGGCCATTTTCTCATAAAAAGTGGAGCAAATAAAAATAAGTAAGTGTTAAAAATGTCCGAATGTTGATGTCGACCACTTAAAAATGCTAATGGAGAAGTGTTACATTCCTACCAGATGGTTGCACGGAAGCCGGTAGACATAAGACTAACAACGCCATAAAATGTGTCACCAAAATGGACCAAGTGACTAAACAACAGCCATTAAATCACATTAATTGACAGACTTACAATTAACAGGGGATAAATTCTACATTTTCTAGGGTGTCGTATAATTGCCAATATTTTAAGATCATTTCCGTTAATCATTTACTCTTGGGTGACAAATCTAAGTGTAATAACGTCATATGGTTAACTGCACTGCCCGAAAAAAAAAATTCTGCCGGAACACTGGTGGTAAACCAAATACAAAGCAGTCAATAGAAAAGTACAGGTCATTGGGTTATCAACAAACATGGACTCAAGATCTTTAAAAAAAAAATACCATAAAAATATATCAAAGATCATAAAATAAAGTCTTATGAAAGTAGAATAAATGTCTCCTAATAAAAAAGAGCTCATCATAGTCCATCAATCTTAAAGGGGCTGTTCCTCTCCCTTTCCTACTCCACCACATCTTAGGTCCACCAGTGATTTCTACTTCCTGACATCTAAGGATGATGTTTATTACGGACATGTAATGGCTGCAGTAGCAAAGTCAGTGGTGGCCTCTGCAGTAAGTGATTGGTTACAGCGGTCACATGTCCATGTCGAAACGTCATCGCTGGAGGGCAGGATGCAGAGACTGGCAGGGATCCAAAAAAAAAGGTAGCACAGGAGCAGTAAATACTTATTACCAAGTTATGTTACACCATTGTAGGCCTTTGCGAAAACATTAAGAATACACATTAGACTAACATTGGCTGAACCTGCTAAATTTGGTGGGACTGGTGGATCATCTGATGTACATTGGATATTTGGCCAATGTTTGTTCACCACATCAGAACAAAAAAGTATGGGCAAGTTAAATTTCAACATGTCCAATCCAAAGTCCTTCGCTGTCAGGGGAGGTAAGCGTAACCTGGCAACGTTTTACACTCCATTCCCTATTGAGAACACATGCATGCTTTGGCGAACCACAAGTACATGTGTATGGTAAGGTTGTAAGGCTCATTGCAACCATGTATTATGCAGACATGTCAACTCACGCATTTTTACCAGGAGTCTCACGCTTTTCTGGCCTCTTTACTTGGCCAATATTAAAGAGCTTATCCAGCTTCCAAAAAATATCTGCAAACACTGCAACAGCAGTGCTAAATCCTCACTGTGCCCTTGTGCACCCTTTGCTTGGCTTTATTTTGCTTGCTGCTCCTTGTATCACTGTTATTAATATGCAGTGAATCTGTGGACAAACTACATTTCCCATGATTCATCTGCCTGCTCTCACTCTCTCTGTACCCCTCCCTTCTCTACTCTCCCCTGTAATAAAATCACAGGTTTAAATCACTCCCACATTCAAGGTCACATGCTGCTATGATGTTTCATTTACTGGCTGAACTGTTCACAGGGAGGGGTAGTGAGCGTGCAAACAAAACGCCAGATCATTGACCTGAAAATAAGTAAGATAAATGGTGCTGAATTTAAACAGTATATACTAGTGCATCTCAATAAATTAGAATATCATCAGAATTACCCTCCTTGTGGATTGTGTCAATGACTGCCTTCTGGATATCTGTCAGGTCAGCAGTCTTCCCCATGACTGTGTTTCCTCCCACACTCCAAGACTTACTGGAATTTAGATTGTGTGCCCTATATGGGACAATATCTGTAAAGCGATGCGGAATATGATGGCGCTATATAAGTAAGCAAAAAATTTTTAAATTATAACAAAATATTTAAAAAAAAAATTAAATTCCCATTCTTGGTCTGAAACACTGTGTAACTGAACTGGCGACCATGAGTGGTGATCACCAAATAGGAGACATAGAAAAGTCAAAAACATCTTAAAAAAATATAACAATTTAATCGGACAACTTAGGTTTTGGATTTTCCATTATTTTTATTACTTTGGGAGGAAATGTTCTTTGTTAATTTAAGAAAATAACTAAACTGATGAAGGAAGAAAACACCTATTTGTATAAGAGAGTCCCCCAGATGGTAAAGCACCTAACAAAACAACGTCTGTTATTCCGATTGTTTTCTCATACGGAAAATGAGGCACAAACAAAAATCCTCATCTATCATTAGGGCCTGACAAATAGGCGGCTGCCTGCTTCTCATTACGCTGAAAGGTACAGGGATTCTCAAGTACTTAATCATCTGGAAACTATCCTGGAGGATAAGGATACGTTACTCCTGTGAAATGAAGCAACAAGTGTATCTATAGGGAGCAGAACATCTTCCAGAGCCAGGGTTAGGAAGGGGGGTGGCATGGTCTCCTAAATATCTTAAAAGGGCTATCTGATATCCCATTTCACCTTTTTAAAAGGTTCTTTAACCCCTTCCCGCTGGTGGCACTTTTTGATTTTTATTTTTGACTCCCCGCCTTCCAAACCCCATAACTTTTTTATTTTTCCATTCACAGAGCCATAGGAGGGCTTAATGTTTGCGGGACAAATTGTTCTTCCCAATGGTACCATTTATTATTCTGTACTATGAACTGGGAAGCTGGAAAAAAATTCAGAATGGGGAGAAAAACTGCATTTGGGTGACTTCTTTCGGGCTTCGTTTTTACGGCGTTCACTGTGCAGCCAAATGACATGTCATCTGTGTTCTATGTTTCAGTACGATTCCGGGGATACCAAATTTATATGGTTTTATTTACATTTTATCCTCTAACCAAAAATCTAAAACTTTGCAAAAATTTTTTAAATATTTTTTTTATTAAAATTTTTACATTTCCGTGTACAGGGATGCTTAGGGCGTCTTTTTTTTTTGCGGGGCCAGGTGTACTTTTTAGTTATACCATTTTTGGGAATGTCTATTGCTTTGATAAGTTTTTGTTAAAAATTTTTATCACAGGGCAAAACTGAAAAAACAGCGGTTCGGCACTTTTGATTTTTTTTTTTCCCCACTACAGCATTCACCGTACGGGAAAATAATTTTTATAAATTTGTAGATCGGGCGTTTTTGGACACAGGGATACCTAATGTGTATGTGTTTTACAGTAATTTTTTAGTTTTATAAGTATTCTAGAGAAAGGGCGGCTACTCTGCAGCAGAGCGTCCGCCATCTTTAAAGATCCAGCATCCAACATAATAGTACGGCGGATGTTTGGAAGGGGTTAACAGAAGGTCCATAAAACCCCAGACCTGGGGTATAACTAGGGATCAGTGGTAAAAGTTACCAGTCACCATAAAATTAACTATTTTTTTATGTTAAAATTATTTTAAAAGAATTTGTCCTGATTATTTGTAAAATTTTTCATTTCACAATATTTTTAAAAAGTACTAAATCCTGCAATTTTCACTCTGGCCACTGAGCCTAATAAAAGGCTGACACTTGTCAATTCTATAGGGGTTTTCTTTGCAGCAGTCACCTCATTTATATCACAGACAAGATTACACTTGTAAAGTGTTTCAGAATATGTTGGTGCTATAAATGATAAGAAGATTATTATTATTATTATATAGAAGGTAACACCACTGACCATCATTGCATCCACTACTGACAATAGATGATGTCACAGCTTATCTCCTCCCCCCTACCTGCACTGAGCATGTCTAGAAAACTCTCCCATAGACCCCAATGAGACAATTCCAGTCTATTCATGTCTATGGCCATGACAGTGCTGTAAAGCATATCACTAAATGCTGTTCACAGAGCAGAGGAGAAGCTCAGACAAGATGGCCGCCTCTATAATCATGGACAGAAAACAGAATGAAAAAAATCTACAATCAGAACATAAAAACAAATTACATTTAATACACTGGCACATGGTAGGTGGAAGGCTATATTACAAATTTTGCATTAAGACCCAGAAACTTTAAAGGGGTTGTCCAGTCACTAAACAAAAAAAAATCACTTAAAATTGTCTAAAACAATAAAAGAAGTAATAGTCACATTACCGATCCACTGACACTCTTCTACCCCCACTAGTCACTGTATCCTGCCCTCCAGTAATGATATGCTTAGACATGTGACATCACATGTCCACGTTAGGATGTCATCACTAGAGGCCAGGATACAGAAACCTACAGGGCATCCAGGAAGCAGCAGAAGGGGAATAGGATGGGATTGCTGAAGTGGGTATTAGTTTAATTATTTTTTTCCCTTTTTGTGGCTGGATAACCCCTTTAAGAGACCGTATGCCTCTATAAGATCAGACCCCATGGAGCTCTCATCACTAAAGGACCAATTCCATGTTTTTGTCTTCAAAATGAACATCTAAAACTCATGAAGGTCTCAAGAAGGTGGACCCGATTGTCACAGGACTTCCAGATCCAAGAAACCAATAGTTTATCTCCTTCGTCTCCTTAAAGAGAGTCGTAGGATGCCTACCCATTCTCCAAGCCCCGGCCTTCAAATACTAGTTCTGTAACAACTTTCTTGAACCTTCGGAACATCTATGAAGAGTTGGCGAACTTTTTAAAACAAAAGTGTCCATCATTGTCAAAAAAGAAAATGTGTCGTACAGAATATATCCTTCTAAAATTTGACTCCCTCGTGCCTTTCACATGCGAAGACGAATGGAAAACCCTAGATTTACAGAGAACCGTCTCCTCTGATCATGACTGCCCCAGTCAGCTTAGGGACCTGACTAAGCGATCCAATTGCATAAGCCCTTTGGCCCCTGCGAGTTCAAGGAGTCATTTCATTGTTGGAATTTCTCCTAATAAAAATGAAGTTGGAGATTTTATAGTCAGTGGTAAGAATAACATGAACACGTCGCGGGGTCAGAGCCTGTTTTTCCTTTTAAGTCCCACTCGGATGTCACTCTGTACTGCAAGGAGAAAATAAATCAGGGTCCTGTCTGTACTTTGAGGTTCTGATTCAGACACTATCCCAGGAGATGGTGCTCGATTCTCCGAAAAAATGAAATTGGTTTCATTGGGGCGAACAAAAGCTGAAAAACAGCTGTGCAAAGGGGAAAAACTTGGCCAATGAGGACAGCGAGCTCCACCACTCGAAAATAGGATGCAGCCCCATATAAGAGCTGTACGTGTAATGTTTCATTGTATTAAAAATGCAAAAATAAACACTTTAAAAAAAAAATTTCGGGGCTGGATAGAGAAGATACAATTTAGGAATTAAACTTTTTGGAATGACGGGCATCCCTGTAGGGTGTCATCTTCTCAGCACCCTTATATAATGTCCCCATCAAGTCCTTTTATTTCTAGCACCATAAAATAGACCGATTCAGCTCCCTTTCACTAGACTAAACCCTTGGCCTCAAAAAAAAAAAAATAAAAATTTAGAAATATTAATCTGCTCAATTAAAGGAATTGGACCAATACATGTTGAGACAAGGAAAGGTGTAAAATAAAAAAATGTTTAAAAAATTTTAAAAAAGCATGCTCATCTGTCCCCAGTACCCCGTTCTCTGCCGCTGATGTCTGTTTGGTCTCGTGATGGGGCCCTAGATGCTGGAAGTCCTACGCCCCATGTGACCGCTGAGACCAATCAGTGCCCTCAGTAATGATGTATGTGAATGATGTCACTAATACCAATGAGGCCAGTCATTTGGGGAGCAGGACGTCCGGCACTCAAGCCAAGACAGACGAGTATGCATTTTTTTTTTTTTTTTGTCCAATTCCTGGACAACCCCTTTAAGAAATCTTTTAGAGTGAGCAGGACTCCGGAGCAGGGAAGTACAACTTTATAACATATCCATAGTAGTTGTCATCATATCTTAAAGGGGTTTTCTGGGATTATCCATTGAGGACTTATCCACAGGATAGGTCATCAATTGAAGATTTGCAGGGGTCATCGCTGATCAGCTGTCTGAAGAGAGTGCCGTGATCTGGTGAATTCTGCCTCCTTTTTGCAGCAAAAGCACAGTACCATTCATTGTATAGCGAATCATTCTGGCATCCATTCCCTCCAGCTTTTCTGTACCATGCTGGTGGAAAACTCTGTACGTATGTAAATGGACCTTAGAAGGACATGCAGAAGGCCCTTTATTTTTATTTTTTTTTACTTTAAAGGCATGTTTCCCCAAATTGTGGGTTGCAAGTCGTGAGCAAAGTTGAGAAATTTCTTCCACACTGAAGGACTGCAAACTGCCGGCAATATTAATTGCCAGTATTTTGCAGTCCTGCAAGAGGACATTGATGATGTCACAATCATGTGAGCAGTCACATGCAGCAGCAGAGCTTGTACGATAGCTTCGTGTATGTAAGCCGTCCAGGGCTGCATGTAGGAAGAACATGGAGGTAGCAGAGCTGAGTGGGTGGGGGGAGGTGGAAATAGCAAAACTTAGTGTGTGCGCAGGGAATGTGGAAATATCAGAGCTGAGTGTGTGGAAGGAAATGTGGATGTAACAGAGTTGAGTGTATGGAGGGATCAGGCTGTATGCAGGGAGAAAACATGAAAGTAGCAGAATTGTGGGTGTCGGGGGGAGCACGGAGTTAACAGAGCTGTGTGTGCTGGAAAGAAAACATGTGGGAAGCAGTGTTGTGTGTAGAGGAAGGAATTTGGAGGTAGTATATCTAGCTGTGGGTGTGGAAAACATGGAGGCAGCAAAGTTGTGTGTGTAGAGACTTGGAGGTATCAGGGCTGTGTACGAGGGAGAACATGAAGGTAGCAGAGTTGTGTGTGTATAATAGGCGTATCTTAAGGAAGCATAAACAGAACTGAGCTGGTATGAAGCTAAGAAGCATAACAGAGGCTGAATATAGCTGACTTTTTTTTTTCAAATGGAACCAAGTACGGTAGTGGGAGTCCCAAACTAAAGTCTCGCCCGAAATGGGGTCCCACTTTCAGAAAGTTTGGGAATCACTGCTTTAAGGGATTGATTTTACTTTTGAGTAACAAATAGCATCCTGATAAGAAACAACCCTACGTGAAACGGCGAGCGAATGGTTGGAAACAGAATGTAATGATCACATTAGAAAAAGTTGGTGAGTTTCAATGGTAAGTGGAGCTGTCTCAACTTTCTTACCCACTAGGCTAATGGCTATTAAATGAGTCAGGCAATTGTAGTACCTGCTGTCCCCGGGGGCAGACCACCCACCCAATCAATCAGAGGGATCAAGCTTCAAAAGTGGTCAGTGTCGAAATAATGGAAGGTTTGTTACAATCCTATGGAGGATCAATCAAAAGGCTCATAACATTCCCATTCTCCGCAGCAGACAATGGCGGCTTTGTCCACATATGGAATCCTAATGATCTGTATTGAGGGCCACTGCACACTAAATGTATAGAGAGCAGCTTTCCTTTGTCCCCGTGTCATACAAACAGTGGCAGAGGAATGGGACAAGTGTCTGCCGTCTCGGACAATAATTCATGTCCTATGAATCGCCGCTCTGTACCAGGGGATCTTTCCCTCGAAAATATTAATGTTCACGGAGGCTTGTTTGTGGGCCGTCTAATATTAATGTGTGCTTTAGGACTGTAATAACAAGACGTCTGGGAGAGAAGAAGCAGGGTGAGATGCCACCTCCTGAGGTCATCTGCGGCGGGAGCACCAGACAAAGCCGGTTTTACAAGCAAATGGGCCATTGTGATGGAAGACAGATATGTCCAAGTTAAATTTGCTTTAGAGCTTGTAGGGTACAGGGTGGGCTCCGAAGGACTTTTATTGACATACTTTCCTTTCTGCTGGACATCGGCATGGCTACCATCTGACCAGTTTCTGAGATCCCAATACCTTGTCTGCCTTTATTTCCAAGCTAAAGAATATTTTTAGACAAAAAGTTAAATATGAGAAACCTCTGAAGGACAACAGGTTGACTCCGTATTGGCCATTGACGTTGGCCTATGGGACCCTAGATCCAAAGTGTCAACCAGAAACCATTGTCTGAAAGATTCCGAGGTTGCATTGGTTGTAGTTATAGTGGATATAGCCATAGTTATATACATCCATATCCAGCAGGGGCATAACAAATAATTATGGGGCTCCATAGAAAATCTTTCAATTGGGTCCAGCTAGCATAACCACCTTAAGCAACAATTTCAGACCTTGAAAACTGTAAAATTGTTTTGGCCTCCTTTACACACAGGGATAACAGGGATTTTACATTACAGCTACTGCGCACAGTGATGTCATAGTACAGGGATCATGTACACAGTGATGTCACAGCACAGAGATAATACAGTGATGTCACAGTACAGGGATAATACACACAGTGATGTCACAGTACAGAGATAATACACACAGTGATGTCACAGTACAGGGATAATACACACAGTGATGTCACAGTACAGAGATAATACACACAGTGATGTCACAGTACAGGGATAATACACACAGTGATGTCACAGTACAGAGATAATACACATAGTGATGTCACAGTACAGAGATAATACACACAGTGATGTCACAGTACAGGGATAATATACACAGTGATGTCACAGTACAGAGATAATACACACAGTGATGTCACAGTACAGAGATAATACACACAGTGATGTCACAGTACAGGGATAATACACACAGTGATGTCACAGTACAGAGATAATACACACAGTGATGTCACAGTACCGAGATAATACACACAGTGATGTCACAGTACAGAGATAATACACACAGTGATGTCACAGTACAGGGGTAATAAACACAGTGATGTCACAGTACAGAGATGATACACACAGTGACGTTACAGTACAGGGATAATACACACAGTGATATCACAGTACAGAGATAATACACACAGTGATGCCACAGTACAGGGGTAATAAACACAGTGATGTCACAGTACAGAGAAATACACACGTGATGTCCAGTCGGGATTCCCAGTGATATCCCGAGATAATACACACAGTGATGTCACAGTACAGAGATAATACACACAGTGATGTCACAGTACAGAGATAATACACACAGTGATGTCACAGTACAGAGATAATACACACAGTGATGTCGCACAGGTGTGAGATAATACACACAGTGACGTTACAGTATGATCTGAATGAAAACCCACAGTTGATCTGGGGACTTGTGGGTGCCGCCTCCCCCTGCCGCATAACCCTGCCAGTTAGTCTTTTCCCCTTTCTCACCAATGGTCCCTGCCCTGCTATTCTCCCATCAATTGTGTTGCACCCCCCTCGTGCCACTTTTCCGAGCCTGAAATTTGGTGGCCCTTCACATTCCTATAGTGGATACTATATTGTCATTGTCTCGGCTTTCTCAGGACCAGAGGTAACTAAATTATTACTATATTGTCTATCTATAATAGTTATTTTTAGGGTAAAATGCCATATTCGGTAGGTCAGTAAAAAGAAGAGGGAGGAGATGTGACTACCGAATCAGACTACACAAGGTTTGTATTTTATAACCATAGAGAAACATAACCCTGCATAGGAGCTCCAAACACAAAACGGTAGACAATTTTTTTAATAAAATATATTAGAAAAGTATCTTTATTTGCATTTAAAATGCATTAGAGCAATGCAAAGGGGTTGCAAAAGTATACACACCTTTAGAAAGGAGCATCTACCTTTGTAGGGTTCAGACATAAAGCAACCATAGGAGTTGCGGGCTCAGATGTATTGATCTTCGCCCAACGGCACTGAAGGGGTCAAGTAAACCTAGAGGAGTCTTCATAGGTCAGGGAGATGTGAATGGCACGGCAGCCTAGCAGAACAGCAAGAAACAAAGTCCTGAATGTTTTCTCTGACTTCTGCCAAGCTTCCTGTTCTGGAGTGATGGATGAGGTTTCCTGGGGCTGGCATGCCAAAACCAATTAGCCATGTCAAACCACAAAATACCGCCACTGGGACCCCCCCCCCCCATCCCCACCATTGTACTGGTTACAAGGAGAGGGACCGTAACAGTGTCCTCACCCACAGGGTCTCCTATTGGAAAATATGTCATGGCTATGATTTATGGCTTTGGTAATGACATTGACCTATGGGCTCAGCTCAAACTAGCAAAAGTTATTCCCATCTGACCCTGAAATAGGAGAAACAACCCAATGGAAAAGGGATCAAAAATAGATTGTGAGCTCTTCTGGATAGTAAATGGTTATGGCTGGAGAGGAAAGCGAAATTATTAACACAGTAGTGTAATACTACAAAGATGTCCCTAATACAGTACTGTATATATGGCAGCTCAGGGTGTGCTGCGGGGTCTGCGGGGGCTGTAAGAATTAATTTCTGTATAAGCTAGGTTATTATGATGTTCTGCAGCAGGTGAAGCTTGTATCATCGGGATCTGCTCAGGTATGGATTTTATTGTTCTGCAGTAGTACAGAGGAGTAATATGAGGTTCTGCAGCAGCTGAGGCGTGTATTATGATGTTCTGCAGCAGCTGAGGTGTGTATTATGATGTTCTGCAGCAGCTGAGGTGTGTATTATGAGGCTCTGCAGCAGCTGAGGTCTGTATTATGATGTTCTGCAGCGGCTGAGGTGTGTATTATGATGTTCTGCAGCATCTGAGATGTGTATTATGATGTTCTGCAGCAGCTGAGGTGTGTATTATGATGTTCTGCAGCAGCTGAGGTGTGTATTATGATGTTCTGCAGCAGCTGAGGTGTGTATTATGATGTTCTGCAGCGGCTGAGGTGTGTATTATGATGTTCTGCAGCATCTGAGGTGCGTATTATGATGTTCTGCAGCAGCTGAGGGGTGTGAGGCTGCAGCAGCTGAGGTGTGTATTATGATGTGCTGCAGCAGCTGAGGTGTGTATTATGATGTTCTGCAGCAGCTGAGGTGTGTATTATGATGTTCTGCAGCAGCTGAGGTGTGTATTATGATGTTCTGCAGCAGCTGAGGTGTGTATTATGATGTTCTGCAGCAGCTGAGGTGTGTATTATGACGTATTACATCTGGAGGGGGGGTTTTTGGGGGTTCTGCAGCAGCTGAGGTGTGTATTATGAGGCTCGCAGCAGCTGAGGTGTGTATTATGATGTTCTGCAGCAGCTGAGGTGTGTATTATGATGTTCTGCAGCAGCTGAGGTGTGTATTATGATGTGCTGCAGCAGCTGAGGTGTGTATTATGATGTTCTGCAGCAGCTGAGGTGTGTATTATGATGTTCTGCAGCAGCTGAGGTGTGTATTATGATGTTCTGCAGCAGCTGTGGTGTGTATTATGATGTTCTGCAGCGGCTGAGGTGTGTATTATGATGTTCTGCAGCAGCTGAGGTGTGTATTATGATGTTCTGCAGCAGCTGGGGTGTATTATGATGTTCTGCAGCAGCTGAGGTGTGTATTATGATGTTCTGCAGCAGCTGAGGTGTGTATTATGATGTTCTGCAGCAGCTGAGGTGTGTATTATGATGTTCTGCAGCAGCTGAGGTGTGTATTATGAAGTTCTGCAATGGCTGAGGTGTGTATTATGATGTTCTGCAGCAGCTGAGGTGTGTATTATGAGGTTCTGCAGCAGCTGAGGTGTGTATTATGATGTTCTGCAGCAGCTGAGGATTGTATTATGATGTTCTGCAGCAGCTGAGGTGTGTATTATGAGGTTCTGCAGCAGCTGAGGTGTGTATTATGATGTTCTGCAGCAGCTGAGGTGTGTATTATGATGTGCTGCAGCAGCTGAGGTGTGTATTATGATGCCCTGCAGCAGCTGAGGTGTGTATTATGAGGTTCTGCAGCAGCTGAGGTGTGTATTATGATGTTCTGCAGCAGCTGAGGTGTGTATTATGATATTCTGCAGCAGCTGAGGTGTGTATTATGATGTTCTGCAGCGGCTGAGGTGTGTATTATGATGTTCTGCAGCAGCTGAGGTGTGTATTATGATGTTCTGCAGCAGCAAGGTCACGTCTACACTGTAGCAGGCTAGACATCTGCCTGTCTTAGCGGTATAAGACCTCCTCTACTGAATAGTTTCTTCCTCGATGATGTCCATCCTGTATAATAAATTGAGCAGGACCTGCAATCATTAGATGTAACAAAATCATTCTAAGGCTTTGTTCACACCTGCACCTCATTCATAGCCTTCGCTGCAGATTTTTCAGTCAAAATGTGGGATCTCTCAGAACCCAACAGACCTCCATGGGTCCGTCTGATGTCACCGGCATTCCCAGACTTGGCAGTGTGGCTTCTGCTAAAAATGGAGCCACAATACAGATGTGAAGAGCGCTTTCTATACGTCACACTCTCCATTTCCCCCTTCAGTCATGGGTCACACGCAGGGTCCTCCGCCACGAGCACCCACCGTATATGTGAATGTGACGGGACACGAGAACAATCTGAGAGCACTTTCCTCTATTTACCCTCAGGAAGAGGCGACTCGGAGCCCTGATAAGAGACTTGTAAAGCAGGAAACAGATGCAGATGGCGCACAGAACGGAGTCTTCATGTCAGATTTGGACTCCATTGTTACATATAGGTCGTGACAAGCCTGAATGATGTTGCCATTGCCCGGCCGCCCCGCTCATTTCCTGACTATTACATATTTTCAGGATATTTGAATGTAAAAGTTAACCTCGGATGAACCAAAGGGGGGTTGGGGAAGGGGGCCTCAGGGGGGCAGAGCCACTAAAGTACAAATAGCTGGAGGGCTACTGGTTTCAGTGTCTCAAAATGGCGACGAGTCCTGCCCAACATGAGATTCTCCTGCCTGCTAAGGATGGGCGAACCTCTAAAGATTTGTTTTGGGTCAAACAAGTTTGCACAGAACCAGAAATGACATTATTATAGTCTAGGGTCTCTTCAGACTCCGGAGTATAATAGATGGAGGCCCAGGGAAGGTGTAAAAATAAAAAACATTCATACTCTCCTTCCGTTACCGCTTCTGGGCCTTCTCTCGGCATCTTCGGGGCCGCTTCTGGGCTTCTGGTGACGTCATGACACTCGGCGCACCCCATGTGACAGCTCAGGCCCAATCACAGGCCCTAGCGGTGACCCCGGGTGCATGACGTCACGACTCGGAGAGAGCCATGGACGCCACAAAGAGGCCCAGAAAAGGTGAGCATAAATGTTTGTTTTTATTTTTGTCACTTCAACTGGGCCGCCACCTATTATACGCCGGGGTCTGAAGACACCCCACAGTATAATAATTACACTTTCGGTTCACGGGTGTCAAATCCCCAATGTTTCGGGGCGAATCTGGTTCATTGTGAACCGAATTGCTTATCTCTACTGCCTGCAACTTTTACATGTTGTATTGTAAGGAATATTAGAAGTGTTGCAAATACAGAATAGTGCAAAAGTTGTAGGCAGGTGCGGAAGAATACTGCAAAGTAAGAATGCTTTCAAAAATAGAAATGTTTTCCGTGAGCTTTTAACTGATGATCTATCTTTAGGATAGGTCATCAACTGAAGATCCTAGAAGGTCAGACACCCAAGATCCCTGTGGATTAGCTGCGTGAGGTGTCAGCGACCATGTGACATCACATTCATTAGTCACTTGGCCTGATTGTGGCCCAGAATAGGCTGATGTGCAGTACCAAGCACAACCACTATACAAATGTACAGTACTGTATTTGGTACTGAAAGGGCTGCAGTTGATCGGCCGGGGGGCCTGGGTGGCAGAACGCTGCCGATCATTAATTGGTGACCTATTCTAAGGATAGGTCATCAACTATAAAGCCTGGAAACCTCAAAATGAAGTGAATGAAGAAAAGAGAAATGCAAATCCCATCAATATTTGGTGTGACCTTTGCCCTTTGGAGGAGGAGTCCTGGAAGTGATGATCCGGCCCCCACAGATATAGCCCTGATCTCATCATCATCCAGTCTGTCTGGGATGACATGAAGAGACAGATGGATTGGAGCAAGCCTACATCCACAGAAGATCTGTGCTTAGTTCTCCAAGATGGCAGCAACAACCTCCCTGCCCAGTTCTGCCAAAAACCGTCTGCAAGTACCGAGAAGAACTGATGGAAGGCAAAGGGCAAAGGTCACACCAAATATTGATGGGATTTACATTTCTCTTTTCTTCATTCACTTCATTTTTTTCATTGACAAAAATAAACTATTAACCCTTTTATATCTTACTTTGCAGCATTCTTTCCACATCTGTCTAAAACTTTTGCACAGTACTTTAAGTGGATACAGGAAAAAAGGGAGGGGGAAACTACAAACTAGAATTATACAAGTCGGATGTTGATAGGAAAAGGTAGTTCAGACCAAAGTATCCTGTTCACATTGTCATACAAGTATCCTTAAAGGGATATTACAGCTATATGAAGGGGGTGACGTACAGGTAAGATTAGCCACGATCTCATTATTGGTGGAGGTCTGACTGCTGCAATTTATTATTAGAATGTAGAGAAATTTTGTCATTGCATTGAGTCACTTCCAAGCAGGCACTAAGAGCCGTAATGTCCAGGTGTCTGAAGACTTTCATTGGATTGAATGAACCCGGCTAGGTTCACATACTCGTGGCGGAATCTACCGCAAAATTCCGCCTCCAGCGGTAGAAGCTTTGTTTTCCACTACCTGAAAAAATCAACTAACATCCTTCTCGATCTTCGGGCAGATCCTGTCCAAAGATCCTACTGAAGTGATCTTGCATGGCGGGCCTCCCCGCCAAAACCACGTTGTGCAATAAATCATTGATGTGATGTGGGGGAGAGTGCACATGACAACTATCTATTGTGTTTGGATACATTACATTTAAGACATGGAGAAGGCCTATCAATTGTAATAGAGTGGGGGTCCTCGCTTGGTACCTACAAGGTGTGCCTCAACCTCTGAAGGGCCCTGCAGCTATTTGACCTTAAGGATAAGGCCCCACAAAGCAAGTCGTAGCAAAAAAATGCTGCAGGAAAAACCGTGGCGGAACCGCATTGCGGTTTTCCCCGCAGAGGTTTCACAGAAAGTTCACAGGTTTCCTCTGCGAACTTTCTGCTTCCTTTATATAGGGAAACCGCCGACGTTTCCGTAGGTATAATTGACAAGCTCCGATTTCCAATACCAAGCCGGTTTTGGAAATTGCAGCGTTTCCGCTGTGTGTATTTTTCTTTGCTCGAATCCCATCCACTTTGCAAGGACTGTAAGAAGCCACGGTTTTCCCTGCGGCGTTTCGTGAGGCCCCGGCCTAAAGAGGTTTCCTGGGACTTATTAACTGAATTTACATTTCTCTTTTCTTCTTTGCAGTTTTCCAGGCTTAATAATTGATGGCCTATCCTGAAAATAAGTCATCGATTAATGATCGCCAGGGGTCCAACACCCCTGGTGTGAGCCCTGCAGGCTCTTCAGTAATTGCTAAGCACAGCACGATTCATTTGTGTTTGGTATTGCCGCTCAGCCCATTCTCTTGAATGGGACTGAGCTAGGATCAGGCCATGTGATTAATGATTGTAATGTCACATGGAAGTGAGGGCGGCTGACGCTTGAAACAGTTGATCATCAGGGGTCCCTAATGTGAGAAGACCTATCCTAAGGATAAATCCTCAATTTAAAACCCTGAAAACCCCTTTAACAGTGACTGTGTAATGCTTCAATTCTCCTGTGGTGGCGCTGCAAGGAAATTAAAGACTATCTGTGGGGTTCCACCACATACAGTATTACAGCGAATTGCTGGGTTTATAAAGTGGGACACTTTGTGATCAGTTTGTCATTAGTAGATCCTTGTAACTTAAAGGGATTGTTCACAGTGGACTCACCCCTTTAATTCTCTCTACACGTTGCGTGATCAATCTGCACACAGCTATGAATTATTTTATGATTTCACATAGGTTTACTTGTCTTCGACGGAAAACACTTGGCAGGCGTCGCTGTCAAAACAGTTTGTATTTTTACATTTTTGCACCTTGGCCTCTGTCTATAGTGAGACACAACGTCCCTTCTCTCGGAGACCTCACACGTGTGAGGGTCACTGTCTGTACGAGTGAGTGACGCATTCACATACAACACCTAAACAGACGGAAAGACACCACAGAAACTGTCACCAGAAATTACCTATTTTTTTTAACCAAGTTTTATGCTAATCATACATTTTTTAAGAATTTTTAGATAGTTTAAAAAATTCCATGTCACTAGTTATATTTTACTTAATCCTGCAATTTTAATGTTAATATTATTTAAAAACAAAATGTCATGATTATTTGTTTAAATTTTCATTTCACTATTTTTTAAAAAGTACTAAATCCTGCAATTTTAACTCTGACCACTAAACCTAATAATAGACAGCTACTTTCCAATTATGTAAGGGTTTTCTTTGCAGCAGTCACCTCATTTACACCTCTATAGCTAACACTGACCCATCACTGCATCCACTGCACAGAGCATGTCTAGAAAACTCTCCCATAGACCTCAATGAGTCGGCTTCAGACTATTGCTGCCTATGGCCATGGCTGTGCTGTAAAGCAGATCACTAAATGCTGTTAACAGAGCAGAGGAGAAGCTCAGGCAAGATGGCCGCCCCCATAATCATGGATACAATATAGAATAAAAAATCTACAATCAGAAAATAAAACACAGATTAGAAAAAAAAATAATTTTAATATGTGGTTTTAAATGAATACATAAATGGTGACACATTCCTTTGAAGACCACTTGAGGCTAAGGCCCCACGTTGCGGAAATGCAGCTTTTTTTGTTGCAGATTTTGCTGCGGTTTTTTGAGCCAAAGCCACAAAAGAAATGTGAAATATATAGGAAGTTCTTATACTTCTTCCTGCTGCTAAATCCACTCCTGGCTTTGGCTCAAAAAACCGCAGCAAAATCTGAGTGGAGATTAGCTGCTATGTTAGACAGTGCACAGTAAGTAGAGAAGAATCTGCTCCAAAACCCTTTGTCTCTCGCTCAGAAGTTTCATGAGGGTCAAACAGAACATGATACAGAAGTATCGACTGTATCGGCGTGAATAAAGCATTTGGGGTAAAAGAGAAACTTAAAGGGATTGTGCAGGATATTTTTTTTTTTTTTAATCATGCTGGGGAGGTGAAAAAAGTAAAAAAAAAAACATACCTGTCCATGATGCTCCGGTGTCTCCTAGTGTGGTCCGGTCCTGCAGCTCCATTGTTTACTTTTGTCGGAAGTCCCTGGTGGACGTGACCACTGAGGTCAATTACCGACCTCAGAGAAGGACACGGGACATCACTACCTGTGATGTCACCGGGTCCTTTCCTTAGGCTGCCAATTGGCCGGAGCAGTCAGGTGGATGCCGAGGTAAATCAGCGGCCTGGGCGAAGGACATGGGACGTCGCTACCTGTGATGTCACCGGGTCCTTTCCTTAGGTCCATGATTGGCTTTAGCAGTCAGGTGGATGCCGAGGCCAATCAGCGGCCTAAAAAAAGGGAACTGGGACGTGACAGCAGGCGATGACTTCTGGCAAAAGAAGACAGCCAAGCAGCAGGACCAGACCGTGCTGGGAGGACACAGGAAAACTGGGGAAAGGTGAGTATGTTTTCTTGTTTTTTGTTTTTTTTTTTTCTCCACCATGCACCCCAGTACTGGAGATATTGGTGCAGAGATTAACAAGACTATAGAAGAGAAATGTTGGGGTTCGGCGTTCCTCACAGGCCAGCAATGATGCTAGGCTGTAAGGTCTGCCCTTCTGACAGTAGGGAGATATCGGTGCCGAAACTAACGGCACTGATATCTCCAACACCGGGGCACATAACGGGAAAGCCGACAGTTATGCCCCTGCCTCTGAGAGCTGGAATCCTGTCTTGCTCTAGCAAGTTGGAATCAGCAGAGGTTTCAGAGTGATTGTCAGTAACAGAGCCTGATGAGTGGAGAAAGAAGCATTTTTCACTAACAAGACATGTTACAGAGTTTCTTAGATTCACTTGTACTACTGTTTTAGGCAAAGGTTGTGTAAAAATTAGTGACCATGTGAAACAAATGATTTTCTTACCTGGTTGGCCATGTAAATTGTCAGTAATCCTCTCCTAAAAAGAATCACAAAAATGTACGTGTTTAAAAAACAACAGTTATGAAATTATTATGACATTTAAGAAAATTTACACAAATTTCATTGGTTTTACAACTTTGGGCTTATTTTTTTTAAGATACCCTATCCACAATAAATCTGTCTGAGATGGGACGCTAATTCAATTCCCAATACCCAACTATGGGCAAAATTTTTATTTCTGTTTAGTCCAATAGGTGGCGATGTAAGTGTCTAAAACAAGAACCCGCTAAAACTGATAGGTAGGGGGGCCCGGGGTCATGATCTTCAACTGACAACCTGTCCTAAGCATAGATCAGCGATTGATAAGTCTGAAAAATCCCTTAATTAATACATATCAAACATATAGGAGAGATTTTTGGGGGGTTATTTTTTTTTTTTTTTTAAATAAAGGGAAAAAAGTTTGCCCGAACATAAAGGGTTAAGAGGAATTTTTGTTTGAGACGCTTCATTTTTTTCCCATTACTATTTGTTTCCCTGCAGATATTTCAGCAGAAAGGCAGAGACTTGGCCGATCAAGAGGATACAGCTGCAAGTCAGAGGCCAACACAAAGGAAAAGGTAGATGTGAAAAATGTTTTGTTTTATTTTTTTAATTTTTCTTTTTTATTTTACCTTGTGACACAGCGGACATGGAGAACATGCATGGAGCAGGACTCGGTGTCCTGAACATAAGAGGCTGACTCATCTAACAAATGGATATTAGCAGGCGTACACAATGTGGATGATATTAGAGAATTCATCACGATTGTTAGGAAAAGTAGTGACCAGACCTATGAAATCTGGAACACAACATGGAAAAATAAACTAGATCTAACCAAAGGAACAAGACACCAGGAGAAACCCGAGGAGAGCCTACTATAATACTGTCTCCTATGTACAAGAATATAACTACTATAATACTACCTCCTATGTACAAGAATATAACTACTATAATACTGCTCCTATGTACAAGAATATAACTACTATAATACTACCTCCTATGTACAAGAATATAACTACTATAATACTGCTCCTATGTACAAGAATATAACTACTATAATACTGCCCCCTATGTACAAGAATATAACTACTATAATACTTCTCCTATGTACAAGAATATAACTACTATAATACTGCCCCTATGTACAAGAATATAACTACTATAATACTGCTCCTATGTACAAGAATATAACTACTATAATACTACCTCCTATGTAGAAGAATATAACTACTATAATACTGCCCCCTATGTACAAAAATATAACTACTATAATACTGCTCCTATGTACAAGAATATAACTACTATAATACTACCTCCTATGTACAAGAATATAACTACTATAATACTGCTATGTACAAAGAATAAAACTAATATAACCCCCCCCTTAAAAGAAAAAAAAACTATTAAAAACCCCCCCCATGTAAAAGAATATAACTCTATAATGCGGCTCCTATGTACAAGAATATAACTACTATAATACTGCTCCTATGTACAAGAATATAACTACTATAATACTGCCCCCTATGTACAAGAATATAACTACTATAATACTGCCCCCTATGTACAAGAATATAACTACTATAATACTGCTCCTATGTACAAGAATATAACTACTATAATACTGCTCCTATGTACAAGAATATAACTACTATAATACTGCTCCTATGTACAAGAATATAACTACTATAATACTGCCCCTATGTACAAGAATATAACTACTATAATACTGCCCCTATGTACAAGAATATAACTACTATAATACTGCCCCCTATGTACAAGAATATAACTGCTATAATACTGCCCCCTATGTACAAGAATATAACTAGTATAATACTGCTCCTATGTACAAGAATATAACTACTATAATGCTGCTCCTATGTACAAGAATATAACTACTATAATACTGCCCCTATGTACAAGAATATAACTACTATAATACTGCCTCCTATGTACAAGAATATAACTACTATAATACTGCCCCCTATGTACAAGAATATAACTACTATAATACTGCTCCTATGTACAAGAATATAACTACTATAATACTGCTCCTATGTACAAGAATATAACTACTATAATACTGCCCCCTATGTACAAGAATATAACTACTATAATACTGCCCCTATGTACAAGAATATAACTACTATAATACTGCTCCTATGTACAAGAATATAACTACTATAATACTGCCCCCTATGTACAAGAATATAACTACTATAATACTCCCCTTGTACAAGAATATAACTACTATAATACTGCCCCTATGTACAAGAATATAACTACTATAATACTGCTCCTATGTACAAGAATATAACTACTATAATACTGCCTCCTATGTACAAGAATATAACTACTATAATACTGCCTCCTATGTACAAGAATATAACTACTATAATACTGCTCCTATGTACAAGAATATAACTACTATAATACTGCTCCTATGTACAAGAATATAACTACTATAATACTGCTCCTATGTACAAGAATATAACTACTATAATACTGCCCCTATGTACAAGAATATAACTACTATAATACTGCCTCCTATGTACAAGAATATAACTACTATAATACTGCCCCCTATGTACAAGAATATAACTGCTATAATACTGCCCCCTATGTACAAGAATATAACTACTATAATACTGCTCCTATGTACAAGAATATAACTACTATAATGCTGCTCCTATGTACAAGAATATAACTACTATAATACTGCCCCCTATGTACAAGAATATAACTACTATAATACTGCCTCCTATGTACAAGAATATAACTACTATAATACTGCCCCCTATGTACAAGAATATAACTACTATAATACTGCCCCTATGTACAAGAATATAACTACTATAATACTGCTCCTATGTACAAGAATATAACTACTATAATACTGCCCCTATGTACAAGAATATAACTACTATAATACTGCCCCTATGTACAAGAATATAACTACTATAATACTGCTCCTATGTACAAGAATATAACTACTATAATACTGCCCCCTATGTACAAGAATATAACTACTATAATACTGCCCCCTATGTACAAGAATATAACTAGTATAATACTGCTCCTATGTACAAGAATATAACTACTATAATACTGCCCCCTATGTACAAGAATATAACTACTATAATACTGCCTCCTATGTACAAGAATATAACTACTATAATACTGCTCCTATGTACAAGAATATAACTACTATAATACTGCTCCTATGTACAAGAATATAACTACTATAATACTGCTCCTATGTACAAGAATATAACTACTATAATACTGCTCCTATGTACAAGAATATAACTACTATAATACTGCTCCTATGTACAAGAATATAACTACTATAATACTGCCTCCTATGTACAAGAATATAACTACTATAATACTGCTCTTATGTACAAGAATATAACTACTATAATACTGCTCCTATGTACAACAATATAACTACTATAATACTGCCCCTATGTACAAGAATATAACTACTATAATACTGCTCCTATGTACAACAATATAACTACTATAATACTGCTCCTATGTACAAGAATATAACTACTATAATACTGCCTCCTATGTACAAGAATATAACTACTATAATACTGCTCCTATGTACAAGAATATAACTATAATAATGCTGCTCCTATGTACAAGAATATAACTACTATAATACTGCTCCGATGTACAAGAATATAACTAGTATAATACTGCCCCTATGTACAAGAATATAACTACTATAATACTGCTCCTATGTACAAGAATATAACTACTATAATACTGCTCCTATGTACAGGAATATAACTACTATAATACTACCTCCTATGTACAAGAATATAACTACTATAATACTGCTCCTATGTACAAGAATATAAGTACTATAATACTACTCCTATGTACAAGAATATAACTACTATAATACTGCCCCCTATGTACAAGAATATAACTACTATAATACTGCTCCTATGTACAAGAATATAACCACTATAATACTACTCCTATGTACAAGAATATAACTACTATAATACTGCTCCTATGTACAAGAATATAACTACTATAATACTACTCCTATGTACAAGAATATAACTACTATAATACTGCCCCCTATGTACAAGAATATAACTACTATAATACTGCTCCTATGTACAAGAATATAACTACTATAATACTACTCCTATGTACAAGAATATAACTACTATAATACTGCTCCTATGTACAAGAATATAACTACTATAATACTGCTCCTATGTACAAGAATATAACTACTATAATACTGCTCCTATGTACAAGAATATAACTACTATAATACTGCTCCTATGTACAAGAATATAACTACTATAATACTGCTCCTATGTACAAGAATATAACTACTATAATACTGCTCCTATGTACAAGAATATAACTACTATAATACTGCTGCCCCTATGTACAAGAATATAACTACTATAATACTGCTCCTATGTACAAGAATATAACTACTATAATACTGCTCCTATGTACAAGAATATAACTACTATAATACTGCTCCTATGTACAAGAATATAACTACTATAATACTGCCTCCTATGTACAAGAATATAACTACTATAATACTGCTCCTATGTACAAGAATATAACTACTATAATACTGCCCCTATGTACAAGAATATAACTACTATAATACTGCCCCCTATGTACAAGAATATAACTACTATAATACTGCTCCTATGTACAAGAATATAACTACTATAATACTACTCCTATGTACAAGAATATAACTACTATAATACTGCCTCCTATGTACAAGAATATAACTGCTATAATACTGCTCCTATGTACAAGAATATAACTACTATAATACTGCCCCCTATGTACAAGAATATAACTACTATAATACTGCTCCTATGTACAAGAATATAACTACTATAATACTGCCCCCTATGTACAAGAATATAACTACTATAATACTGCTCCTATGTACAAGAATATAACTACTATAATACTGCTCCTATGTACAAGAATATAACTACTATAATACTGCTCCTATGTACAAGAATATAACTACTATAATACTGCTCCTATGTACAAGAATATAACTACTATATAATATTGCTCCCTGTAAATAAGACTATAATTCCATAACTGTGGATATACCTTAGCATTCCTACAGAAATGTCACACATTATGATCTGTGCAGAAAGTTTTGACTGATGACACATTCAGCTCTACTACATCTGCAGCCATTACATCTGACACACTTTCCTGGAATAAGACACGGTGCAGTTTCATCATGGTGGATGGGAAGCTCTTATCTTAGTCTGGACACGTGGAGAGGTGTTGGGCAGTATATAGTGACACAGAAAATTAGTCAGGGTTTACTAGTTTACCAAACACATCAGGTCCTCCAGATAAGACGTTTCCCTTTCTATAAGCTCAGTTTACATAGGACTTCCTCTGTATACATTACAGTGCGGCTGAGTCACTTTTCGCTAACCACCACGTCTTGTGTACAGGAGGATTACGGCGGGCCCTGTGTAAATTAGCGTCGATTCCAATGCACCAATTGTAAACAGGTGTCACTATCCATGACACGGGGCCCATTGAGCGGCCCCTGAGTGTTCGGATTATACAAACTGTAGAGAAATGTCTGCAGTCAGGTTACTGTTGTTTTGTCTTGAACCGGTTCGGGCTGAAGTCCTTGTAAAAACATTGTCACTGTGTAAATCCCATGAAGTCGGCTGTTTTTCTCGTGTGACACGGCATGACAAAACAAACTCTTCCTGCTTTGCTTTTTGTTCTATAGCGTGTAACAGCAGGCCTAAAATCACTGGGAAACCACTACTCACATCAATCCCCGCAGTCCTGGTGGCAAATGACTGCTTACCAGGCAAAAATACATCCTCATAAAAGGCCAAAACTATCTAAATTTTTTGCAAAAATTTTCAATTGGCTGACAATTGAATTTAGGGCTGCCGAACCCTCTACAACATCTGATACCAGGGGGGCAAGGGTATAACTATTAAGGGTTTCGGAGACCGGGCTCCAAATATAGGACATACTGGGGGCCAAGAGAGGGGTGTTAGACTAACCAAAAACAGATGTGTCCACCAATTTCAGCATGATTGATGTTGGATGAGAAATCATTGATTTATTTGCCCCAATTTCTCCAACCTTTCTCACCAATACCTAATACCTAGTAGTC
This sequence comes from Leptodactylus fallax, assembly GCA_947044405.1. Taxonomy (NCBI): domain Eukaryota; kingdom Metazoa; phylum Chordata; class Amphibia; order Anura; family Leptodactylidae; genus Leptodactylus; species Leptodactylus fallax. Next base: position 375,457 of record CAMRHE010000549.1, on the reverse strand, counting down.
TTAATCTTTTTTTTTTATCCATCCATTTATCTATGTTGATGGGTAATATGAAACTAGATGGCCCCAAACCAAAATCTATAAAAGGGCCCCTTTACCAAGTTTGTGCTACTTACAATACTGATGTCTTCTGATGTATAATAGTGATCTTTAGGCCCAGGTGTGACTACTACCTGCACCCCCTCTATGACTACACCCCTGCTGGTGCCGGCTGACCTCTATCTGCATGAATAGAACCATTTCCTCACCATGGAACTCAAGGGAAGTGCAAATTGGACCTTGGCTCGTATAGGATTATCAACTCACTCCCCCTTACCCTTGTCCTAAATCTGCCATAGTCTCTTGCCCGAGGCTTATATGGCCCATCTGCCAGTGTACAGTACGATAAATGGCACTGAAATGGGCTGTCTGGCCAGTAAAAAAAATAGTCAAAAAGTCTCAAAATGCTGAAAGAAGAGAGACTGGAAGGGAAGCTAGGAAGTGTCGGAACAAGAGCAGTGGAGGATCCTTGAGCTAAGTATTAACCACCTGACCGATACCAGCTTTTAACTGGACGGACAACCCCTTTTAATGGTATACGATGCTATATATTTTGCATATGGGTCCAAGAGCTTCACATTTGCTTATTTGAGCTGAAAATTTATTGGACTGGTTAGAGATTTCTTAATCTATTCTAAAGCAGAGCCAGAGTTGTCTCCAGACCCTCATCTACTCGTGACAGACCCCTAAATGACCATTGAATAGGTTGGTTGGGTTGAATAATGACGTTTTACCCACGCATGAAAAAATGAAGACCCAATTTAATGGACAAATATTTTTTGACTAAAGCCACCTCAGATCTGTTTTCTGCTTTGGACAAAGAGTAGGATCCCTTGATAATAAAGTGATAAAGTGTCCTACCACTTACACCCCAACGATCAGGTCAGCACCTCGCAGTGAACGGGAGCTGAACTGCAATAGCGCGACACTATACAGTGTATGGGGCCGTCTGCCTCTGGCTCCAATCACTGTCCAGATATCAGCTGAACAGCGGAGGTACTAGAACCCACCAACTTAATACTAAGGATAGGCCATCAATATCTGACCTTGGACAACCCCATTAAGTAATATCTTTCAGTCAATGGCAAAGGACCTTTTCCAAAAAATAACGCAGGTCACTTAAGATAGCTATTAGCCAACTATACCCTCAAACACCCCATATACATGAATATTCAGCTTGGCCATGTATGTAGGTGTTCTGAAAGGGAAGAAGAGGAAAGGCTGCTGCAGGATACCAAGATTGAGCATGAGTTCAACGGTCCAATCCTTCTTTCCCTCAACCTTTGTTGTCGGGCTAGAGCTGGGACAACCCCATACAATTACCTTACCATCGGATCCCACCAAAATTTATGGATTTGGCTTAAATCTGGAGAACCCGAGACAAGGCATGCTGAAATCCAACAGTCTGATCCTTCTCTCCCTCAACATCTGCTGTTGGTGTAGAACTGGGACAACCCCATACGCAATATCTTAACATTCAATTCCAGCAAAATCTACGTGCTTAGCTTAAATCTGGAGAACATGAGACTAAGCATGCTGAAATTCAACAGTCTGATCCTTCTCTTCCTCAAAATCTGTTTTCGGGCTAGAACTGGGACAACCTCATAAACATTACCTTACCATCCAATCCCAACAAAACCTACATGTTTGGCTTAAACCTAGAGAACCCGAGACCGAGCATGTTGAAATCCAACAGTCTGATCCATCTCTGAACATCTGCTGTTGGTGTAGAGCAAGGGACAACCCCATACGCATTACCTTACCATCCGATCCCACCAAAATCTACGTGTTTGGCTTAAATCTGGAGAACCTGAGACTGAGCATGCTGAAACCCAACAGTCTGATCCTTCTCGCCTTTAACACCTCCTGTAGAGTTGGGACAACCCCATACACATTAGTTTGCTGGCCAGTCCCACCAAAATTGATGGGTTCAGCTTAAATCTGGAGACCACCACAGACATTGGACTGTTGATGGATCTATCAACAATGATCATGAAAATGGTCAATTCTTTCAATATTCTGTTGGTTTTTGGAGTTTTTTTTATCTTCTTTTTTATGTTTTATACATATATTTTATGTAATCTTCTAAGGAGGCCCTAAACAATATTTCACATGAAGGATCTCAAGTACCTCTAGAACCTGTTTGGAAGATCAGAGACTTTCAGTAAAGAAAGTGAATTGTTTCAGCGCTCTTGATGTAGGTTTACGCTGGTCACAGGGGAATGTTTGTTCTCCACCACCAACACATATATATATATATATATATATGCCCCCCAACTACTTATTTTCTACAATAGCAGGCAGTTTCAATCGGCGCGGACACAAAGCAGGAACAGGATTAATGGGACCCTTTGTGCGATGCACCTTTTCTTGTCCCCTGTTTGCACAGTGTGGCTGTTGTTTTTAGCAATGTCCACACCCCAGGAAATCCTTATCAGAGGAGACTCTCCTTAGAGCATTCCATTTATGTCAGCCAACCAAACATAACCTTACGCTTTTTCCAGGAAAGGCCCTTTCCATTCACTCCTGAATTTTCAAAGACTTTTTTTTTCACCCTTCAGTTAACTCCTGCATTCATGCATTAACAATAAAGGTGTTATTACTACTACTATATAATCTACGGGACGGCTATAGGAGACCTCTAAGTTACATGAAAGAGAATAAGGTTGGTTCAGTTTGGCCTGCTCTGAAATAAAGAAATACTTGTACATTTTTATAAGACTGCCCACTTTTTGTTTTTGCATATTAGATGGGTGTTATGTTGAAAATTATGGGGCCCAACAAGTAAGGGGCCCATCTCCTGAATGTACCTCCATTACTTTACTAGGACATCATAATGCCTGCATGTAACATCAGGGTAATTACTATATTTTTATTCTGTGATGTCACCATGGACACAGTGTGAGCATTATCCCTATGCTATGATGTCATCGTGAGTATTATTACTGTACCATGACATCACTGTGTGTATTATCTCTGTACTTTGACATCACTGTCTGTATTATCCTTGTACTGTGACATCACTGTTTTTATTATCCCTGTACTGTGACATCATTGTGTCTATCATCCCTATACTAATACTGTGACATCACTGTGTCTATTACTGCTGTACTAGTACTGTGACACCACTCTGAATATTATCCCTGTACTGTGACATCCCTGTGTGTATTATCCCTGTACTGTGACACATGTGTGTTTATCCCTGTACTGTGACATCACTGTGTGTATTATCCCTATACTATGACATCACTGTGTATTATCCCTGTACTGTGACATCACTGTGTGTATTATCTCTATACTGTGACATCACTGTGTGTATTATCTCTGTACTGTGACATCACTGTGTGTATTATCCCTGTACTGTGACATCACTGTGTGTATTATCCCTGTACTGTGACATCACTGTGTGTATTATCCCTGTACTGTGACATCACTGTGTGTATTATCTCTGTACTGTGACATCACTGTGTGTATTATCTCTGTACTGTGACATCACTGTGTGTATTATCCCTGTACTGTGACATCACTGTGTGTATTATCCCTGTACTGTGACATCACTGTGTGCAATATCTGTACTGTAAAATCACTATCGTTGTGCATTATACCTGTGTGTAAAGTACACCATAATAATACACTTCTCAGCAGTCCTGGGACACCACTGAGTTTTTGTCATTACGAACCAGTTTGCTCATCTTACATTATGACAAATTAGAAAATCTCAGAATGTTTCGCCTGAGTTGGCGAGCCATATATAGAGTGTGACTGGTGTTACATACATTATACTCGGTAACTATAGATGTAGAACTGACAGCAGGGAAATCAGAATTTTCCACCTTATCTGTGCAGTAAATATGATCCTGAATCCTACAAACCAGACTGAACCCCAAACAAGGTCCACAAAAAGTAACGTAATTACAGCTCTGTAATAACATATCCTGTACATGCAGCGTAAGTAAACAGGACATATGAATGGAGTGACTCATAGGGTCATTATTCCTCAAGATGTATAGGTACTTGGCACGCAGCCTCAAGTCTTATACTCAAGAATGTTTTCTTGGACCAAGGATTAACATTTGAAGGTTTAGTAGTAAGGCTATGTTCACATCTGCGTTAGAGACTCTGTCGCAGTATCTGTCTGAACGTCTGCTTTGACGGTCAATGGGGTCCGTCAGACTCTGTGTTACCTCTCCATTGTTCCAGTCCCCGATGGACCCAAAGAACAGAGAGGTGAGGCTAGTGTGAACCTAGCGTAAGGCTGTATTCACACATGCTAAATATTGGCTTGTCATCTGGACTGCAGGTGAGGAGGCCCTACTTCAATTCCATAATGACTTTCACCCGACCATCAACCTTAAACTTAGCTATTCAGGGAGTGAAATTCACTTTCTGGATACCACAATATACATTAAAGACCACCGGCTACTCACATCAATATACCACAAACCCACAGACAGAACGGCCTACCTGAGAAACGACAGCTTCCACCCCAAGCACACAAGACAATCTATAATCTACAGCCAGGCTATACGATACATTCGTATTTGCTCCGACAAAGCAGACCTGGACAAGCACCTCCTGGATCTGAGGATGAAATTTCTCCGATTGAGATACAAACAAAAAGTAACAGACAACCAATTAAACAAAGCGGCAGCCATTAACAGAGACAGTCTGCTCACATATAGAGAGACCCAGAAAGATGCCCGAGTGCCCCTAGTTGTCACCTACAACCCACAGCTGGAAATCCTACGAAGGATTGCCAAGGAGCTCCAACCTGTGCTACATAGGGACAACAGACTCAAGGACATATTTCCAGTCCCCCCTCTCCTTTCCTTTCGACAACCACCAAACCTGAGGTGTATTATTGTCCGGAGCGCCCTGAAGGCCCCAACTGAAAATGGCACCTCACCTTGCCTACATAAAAGGTGCATGACCTGCAAGCACATCCACACCGCTGACAGTGTACCTATCCCACAGTCACAACAGGTGCACAGAATTAGGGGGACATTCTCCTGCAGGTCTTCCAATGTGGTGTACCTCATAATGTGTGTGCAATGTCCCACCACAGGCCTCTATGTGGGGGAAACAGGGCAGAGACTCAGTCAATGAATGAACTCACACAGATCCACCATTAATAACAGCAGAACCGATCTCCCAGTGGCCGCACATTTCTCCGGAGAAAACCACTCTATTGAAGATTTGCGGGTTGTGGTTTTAATGGGACAGTTTAAGACGCAGGAGGAAAGAAAACAATGGGAGTACAAATTTATGCAAAAATTTAAAACTCTGCAATTTGGACTTAATATTCATGCCAGCTTCATGTCACACTATGTATGAGCTGTGAGGGTCACAAATCACCTCCTGATAGCAAACAGATAACAGATCCCTCTGTCACGCACCACAACTTTCCAGATTGTTTCTTGACCGGTTGTAAATAACTTCTCTACTTAGATTGCATTTTGTTTTGGTTTTTTTAAGGACTCTAAAATCCTTTGAAAACCATGTGTATAAAAATCTGTGAATTTTCAGTTCTTGTATAACACCATGTCTGATGAAGGGAGCGAGTACTCCTGAAAGCTTACTTACCAAATATACTCAGTTAGCCTCTAAAAGGTATCGCCTGATTTCTTCACTCTTCCACTACTTTCAATGGCTAACACGATACAACATTATACTACTATCAAATATTGGCAAAGACAGCATGTGTGAATATAACCTGTGGGTCAGTAGGGGTGCTATTTCTCCTCGGGGAGATCTCGCCTTTGCAGGCCACCTTATGGTGTGTACAGTCTTACAGACCATGCTTGCTCTACTAGGAATTCTGGGAAAGGAATAGGCAAACAAGACCTCCTTGATGGAAAAAGGATAACTCGCTCTAGCGCCACCTTTTGGAAGATAGCACCCTATGGATGAATGGGTGTGGGGGTTGGGGCAGTGATCGCATGTGGGCTCGCGTCCCTGGTGGGGGACATGTAATTCTGGGGGTAACTGGAGAGGGATGCTATATTATATTATAATGTCCCCCTCACAGTACAATGTTGAGGGGCCACTGGGGGGAGACAGGTTAAAGTCTGATTAGCCACTGGGGGGACAGGTTCATGTCAGAGGGGCCCCTGGGGGGAACGATTAATATCCAAGGGGCCCCTGGGGACACAGTTTAATGTCTGAGGGGCCCGTGGGGGGACAGGATAATGTCTGAGTGGCCACTGAGGGGGGACAAGTTAATGTCTGGAAGGGGAACCATTGGAAGGGGAATTTGACTGATGGGACACTGAGAGGTGTTATATTGTATAGGGCCACTTAAAAGGCATTATACTATGTGGGGCCACTGAGGGGGCATTATGATTTGTGTGGGTCGGTTATGTCTAAGTGGTGGTGATGGGGAGAGGCGCACTTAAGAAACTGTTGCACTGGGCCCACCAATGTGTTAAAACGGCCCTGCTCGCAGGGTATGGAGAAGACTCAGCTATCTTAGTAACACCAAAATGTCCAGGTACATCATGTGTTGCTAAGAGTTTAAGGATCTTTTTTTTTAAAAAAAAAAAAAAGCCCCCAGAGAAGCCACAGTCAATTTTATTCCCTATTTTATGGCGCTTGAATATGATGCGGCTAAAAAATATTGCAATTCCCACCACTAAAAAACAAGGGAGGCGAAGTAAAACAGGAAGACGTCTTCTCTTACCATCAAACACAACAACCATCGGCTAAAGCCAAACAGACACGAAGTGCCTCACGTCCTGCGGTCAATAGAAGTGCAATAATACAAAAAATGTGCAAATTGTAACAAAAATAAAATGAAAAGTACATAAAAAGTTGCAGAGATGCAAGATAGGGATCTGTAATTGTGCCTGTGAAATAACAAAGTCCTCACCGCTGATGTTGAAGTCTTAGTTAATCTTTCCCACCCACCAATTTCCTTCTGACAGTCGGTTTCCAGCTGTGAGACGCTGGTGCAAAAGTTCACGGCAGAGCAGTAGGGGCAGATTAGCCCTCCTAGCGAGACACGGATAATCAACCTGCAACTCACCGCTGGGATTGTTTGTACTTCTATGTTATGTCTTACTGGCCCTATACAAAGGCTCAGCGGGATATCCTTATAGACAGCAGGGGTAGGTTAAACTCTACAAGTAGCCTTTGCCAAGTGGAAATGTCCACCCTTACACCCCAAGCTGGTTTTCTAATATACATAGGTCAAAAAAATTTTAATATATCCTTATAGCGGTCAGTTTTTCTGAGACAGAGCTCCAAATCCTCTGCCTACCTATAGTATAGGTGATAAAATTCTGGTGACTCTAATGGCCGATAGAGAGTGCATGGAGGTCCACCAAAAATTTCCAACTTTTTAAACCACATTTTTATTAGAGATGGATGGAACCGAAGTTGACCTAAATGTTCCAAAAGTCATGAAGCTCAGCGCGCCCCACGTGACCGCTAAGGCCCAATCACAGGACTTAGCAGTGACTCCAGGTGTATGACATCACCAGAAGCCCGGAAGAGGACCCGAAGAGAGATGAAGACGAGGCGAGGAGGCCAAAAAGAGGAGGTTAGTTTTATACACTCCCTTTGGGCCTCCACCTAATAGTTAAAGAGGTTGCCCAGGATAAAAATGATTTTTTTAATGAGGCCAAGGAAGATGAAAATTTTTGGAAAAAAATTGCACTCACCTGTCCCGGGATGCTCCAGTGCCTCCCAGCGCGGTCCGGTCCTGCTTCTCCGCTGTCTTTTTTTGACGAAAGTCCTTGCCAGCTGTGACGTCCTGTGTCCCTTTCCTTAGGCCGCTGATTGTCCTCACTGGTCAGCGATGGTGCCGTGTCCTTCGCTGAAGTGGTCAAGTGTAGCAAGGATTTCCGTCAGAAGAGAACAGCAGAGCAGCAGGACCGGACTGTGCTGGAAGGCACCGGAGACAGGCGAGTATGTTTTTGTTTTTTTATTTTTTGTTTTTTTCACCTTCACCTTTTTTTTTATCCTGGACAACCCCTTTAAGTTATACTCTGAAGAGACCCAAAACAATCAGAACCTGAAACAAAACGATGGGAGGTTCTCCCATCCTTAGTTTATGTTTATGTTTTTTAAGAATTTTTTTTTTACATTTTCCCTTTCACAATCTTTTTTTTTTTAAAGCACTAAACCATGCAAATTTTCACTCTGACCGCTAAGCCTAATAATAGATGGACATTTCCCAATCCTGTAGGGATTTTCTTTGCATTAGTCAACTTATTTACATCAGAGAAGGATTACGATAGAAGATAACACCTCTATAGAGAAGGACACTGAGCCATTATTACATACACTACTAACAATAGATGATGTCACAGCTTATCTATGCCCTCTCCCTGCACAGAGCATGTCTAGAAAAGTCTTCCACAGACCTCAATGAGTTGGCTCCAAACTATTGCTGCCTATGGCAATGAGACTGCTGTAAATCATGTCACTAAATGCTGTTAACAGAGCAGAGGAGAAACTTGGGAAAGATGGCCGCCCCCATAATCATGTACAGGGAATAGAATTTAAAAAAATGTACAATCAGAAAATCCTTTTTACCTTTTAAAATAGCAGAAGTTTCGATGAGTGGGGTCCAGAGGCTGAGACCCCCACCAATTACTGTAACAAAGTGATCTAGATGTGCCCCTTCGACCGAAATTGTCTCTCCTTGGAGAGCTCGAGTAGAGCGGTGTAAGAGATCATAGACAGCTTCCATGTCCATGTTTAAAGGGGTTGTCCAGTTAGGGAAAGTATTTACGGTGTATAGAGACAGATGAAATGGATTTCAGGTGACATCTTTGGCAAAAATCTACACTAGACAGGACAAGCTGCTGATTTATTGAATGCCAATATTACTGCAAGATCAGACTACAACGTTTGCTTGTAGTCTGTTACCATGGTAACATATAGGTTTCTATAGGACAGAAAAAAACTATTTAGATACATTGTGTTACTTGTGGATCAACCTAGAGATAGGAACCATCCCTGACTGAACCTCGTGTTAATATAATAAAAAGAAGAAAAAAAAAATACAAGCGCTAGAGTTCCCAGACTAAGCACATCAGGCTAGAAAACCACATGGCACTCATGGGATTTTACATTTCATACCACTAAAAGTAACCACAGTTTGCATCCAAAACAACTGCAGTACAGATCTGTGCTAAGCCAAATGTGCAATAGTCTAGGGAATCCATAAAAACACAGATAGAATGAAGAAATCTAAGGTTATGTAAATTAAGCTTAACGGAATTTAGCAAAATTAGAAAAAGATGGCTGCCTTCCTTCAAAAACAGTGCCACACCTGTCCACAGGAAGTGTGTGGTATTGCAGTTGAGACCCATTCACTTAAATGTTTTTGCAATACCATACACAACCTATGGTCATATTTAGAACTTTCTAATATACTTTATATTTCAAATCTATGACAGTCTTGATAAATCTCACCTAGGTCTTCCTTGTTCCTCCAAGGAGTATTATAGGATTGATGTCCTAGCCTCCTGTCATTCCCACATTGGTCTGTGCACATTAGCCTTAATTAAAGGGAGTTAATATATGTACACGGTGACATCACAGTGAGTGCAGCTCTGGAGTATAATACAGGATGTAACTCAGGATCAGTACAGGATAAGTAATGTAATGTATGTACACAGTGACTGCACCAGCAGAATAGTGAGTGCAGCTCTGGGGTATAATACAGGATATAACTCAGGATCAGTACAGGATAAGTAATGTAATGTATGTACACAGTGACTGCACCAGCAGAATAGTGAGTGCAGCTCTGGAGTATAATACAGGATGTAACTCAGGATCAGTACAGGATAAGTAATGTAATGTATGTACACAGTGACTGCACCAGCAGAATAGTGAGTGCAGCTCTGGAGTATAATACAGGATGTAACTCAGGATCAGTACAGGATAAGTAATGTAATGAATGTACACAGTGACTGTACCAGCAGAATAGTGAGCGCAGCTCTGGAGTATAATACAGGATGTAACTCAGGATCAGTACAGGATAAGTAATGTAATGTATGTACACAGTGACTGTACCAGCAGAATAGTGAGCGCAGCTCTGGAGTATAATACAGGATGTAACTCAGGATCAGTACAGGATAAGTAATGTAATGTATGTACACAGTGACTGCACCAGCAGAATAGTGAGCACAGCTCTGGAGTATAATACAGGATGTAACTCAGGATCAGTACAGGATAAGTAATGTAATGTATGTACACAGTGACTGCACCAGCAGAATAGTGAGCGCAGCTCTGGAGTATAATACAGGATGTAACTCAGGATCAGTACAGGATAAGTAATGTAATGTATGTACACAGTGACTGCACCAGCAGAATAGTGAGTGCAGCTCTGGAGTATAATACAGGATGTAACTCAGGATCAGTACAGGATAAGTAATGTAATGTATGTACACAGTGACTGCACCAGCAGAATAGTGAGCGCAGCTCTGGAGTATAATACAGGATGTAACTCAGGATCAGTACAGGATAAGTAATGTAATGTATGTACACAGTGACTGTACCAGCAGAATAGTGGCGAGCTCTGGAGTATAATACAGGATGTAACTCAGGATCAGTACAGGATAAGTAATGTAATGTATGTACACAGTGACTGTACCAGCAGAATAGTGAGTGCAGCTCTGGAGTATAATACAGGCTGTAACTCAGGATCAGTACAGGATAAGTAATGTAATGTATGTACACAGTGACTGCACCAGCAGAATAGTGAGTGCAGCTCTGGAGTATAATACAGGATGTAACTCAGGATCAGTACAGGATAAGTAATGTAATGTATGTACACAGTGACTGCACCAGCAGAATAGTGAGCGCAGCTCTGGAGTATAATACAGGATGTAACTCAGGATCAGTACAGGATAAGTAATGTAATGTATGTACACAGTGACTGTACCAGCAGAATAGTGAGCGCAGCTCTGGAGTATAATACAGGATGTAACTCAGGATCAGTACAGGATAAGTAATGTAATGTATGTACACAGTGACTGCACCAGCAGAATAGTGAGCGCAGCTCTGGAGTATAATACAGGATGTAACTCAGGATCAGTACAGGATAAGTAATGTAATGTATGTACACAGTGACTGCACCAGCAGAATAGTGAGCGCAGCTCTGGAGTATAATACAGGATGTAACTCAGGATCAGTACAGGATAAGTAATGTAATGTATGTACACAGTGACTGCACCAGCAGAATAGTGAGCGCAGCTCTGGAGTATAATACAGGATGTAACTCAGGATCAGTACAGGATAAGTAATGTAATGTATGTACACAGTGACTGTACCAGCAGAATAGTGAGCGCAGCTCTGGAGTATAATACAGGATGTAACTCAGGATCAGTACAGGATAAGTAATGTAATGTATGTACACAGTGACTGCACCAGCAGAATAGTGAGCGCAGCTCTGGAGTATAATACAGGATGTAACTCAGGATCAGTACAGGATAAGTAATGTAATGTATGTACACAGTGACTGTACCAGCAGAATAGTGAGCGCAGCTCTGGAGTATAATACAGGATGTAACTCAGGATCAGTACAGGATAAGTAATGTAATGTATGTACACAGTGACTGTACCAGCAGAATAGTGAGTGCAGCTCTGGAGTATAATACAGGATGTAACTCTGGATCAGTACAGGATAAGTAATGTAATGTATGTACACAGTGACTGTACCAGCAGAATAGTGAGTGCAGCTCTGGAGTATAATACAGGATGTAACTCGGGATCAGTACAGGATAAGTAATGTAATGTATGTACACAGTGACTGCACCAGCAGAATAGTGAGTGCAGCTCTGGAGTATAATACAGGATGTAACTCAGGATCAGTACAGGATAAGTAATGTAATGTATGTACACAGTGACTGCACCAGCAGAATAGTGAGTGCAGCTCTAGAGTATAATACAGGATGTAACTCAGGATCAGTACAGGATAAGTAATGTAATGTATGTACACAGTGACTGCACCAGCAGAATAGTGAGTGCAGCTCTGGAATATAATACAGGATATAACTCAGGATCAGTACAGGATAAGTAATGTAATGTATGTACACAGTGACTGTACCAGCAGAATAGTGAGCACAGCTCTGGAGTATAATACAGGATGTAACTCAGGATCAGTACAGGATAAGTAATGTAATGTATGTACACAGTGACTGCACCAGCAGAATAGTGAGTGCAGCTCTGGAATATAATACAGGATATAACTCAGGATCAGTACAGGATAAGTAATGTAATGTATGTACACAGTGACTGTACCAGCAGAATAGTGAGCACAGCTCTGGAGTATAATGCTGGCTGTAAGTCAGGATTAGTATAAACTATGTAATACCATGTATATACAAAGCTAATGGCCTTCATGGCAACTTTTAATCACACTAAGGGTTTGGTAAAGTTGTGGCTTACCACAACCTCATTGTTTCCCTATGGAAGGAAAGAGTTGCCTAACTATTTTAAAAATTCCAATGTGGTCATAATTCAAAACTTGTCTGTGACTTTTCCCCCCAAAAGAACACATTAAGATTGCATGATGGTAACCACAAAATATTCAAGTCAATAGGGGCTGAGCAGCTGTACTCCGACATGGCCACTGCACAGTGTATATGGAGATGTCTGCCTCCAGCATTGTACACTGTGCAGATGTCAGCTGATCCTCAAGGGTCCAGGGTGTCAGACCCCTATTGCTCCCATATTGGTGACCTATCCTAAGGATAAACCATCAATATTAAGATTTGGACAAACCTATTGAACCATGGAAAGATCTCCTATTAATTACATTTCCTCTTCGACTGGGTTTGGCCATCTCACCTAGAAGATGGTGGAGACCCCCATTCTCTTGATCGATGGGATTCCCTAAGGTGGTACCTCCATCTATCAGGCATTTATGTCTATGATCAAAATGTGTAGATGAGATGTGTATGAGATGAACTCTCGGCCTGGGATTGGGTACATATGGAAGATAAATGCTGAGAGGGTGGAAAAAGTTGCAAAACATTCTTGAGAGATACTTGAAGACATTAGACTTGAGACATTTTTATGACGACGTCTCAGGTTTCATGCAGAATATGTTACTAATCTGATTTAGTCTGCAGTGTCTACACAGGTCCGCTCCCTATGACAGCGCACAGGTGCCCGCCATAAAATGTGTCTCCGAATGTCAAAGGATGATTTTCTGTATTTGACCATTAGGCACAGGTGTTCTGGGAAGAAACCCCTCACCCATTACCCAACACCATAGAAAAAGTAGTATAAGCCATGAACATTTCACAAAGAATAGTAAATCCCTTCATCACATCTCATAGATAACTGCATAGCCTGGGTACAGTGCAACAAACCCTCAGATATCATCAGGACTTAGAACAAGATCAAGAATGTTCTTGTTCACCGACACCAAGTGGAGATTGAGAAGATGGAAACTGAAAGTTGCAGAATTTTCTTAGTATATTGTGGGCAGTTCCCTTAGAGAGAATTCAGGTGAAATCACTGTTGTTAACCTATATATCTGTTGATGATTATCTGCTCCACCTTGGGGCTATCCAAACACAAAAAAATGGTGTAAACTCTGGTCATAGCTTGACATAAGTCCTTGTACTGTCACCAGGGGTGTAATTATAGGAATGTAAAGATTTCTGGTACACCAAGACCTCAGGGAAAATGGTCACTACGCTACATGATAAGATAACAGTGGTATTGTACTGTGACATCACTGTTTATTATCTCTGTACTGTGACATTACTGTGTGTATTATCCCTGTACTGTGACATCACTGTGTGTATTATCCCTGTACTGTGACATCACTGTGTGTATTATCCCTGTACTGTGACATCACTGTGTGTATTATCTCTGTACTGTGACATCACTGTGTGTGTTATCTCTGTACTGTGACATCACTGTGTGTATTATGTCTGTACTGTGACATCACTGTGTGTGTTATCTCTGTACTGTGACATCACTGTGTGTATTATGTCTGTACTGTGACATCACTGTGTGTGTTATCTCTGTATTTTGACATCACTGTGTGTATTATCTCAGTACTGTGACATCACTGTGTGTATTATCCCTGTACTGTGACATCACTGTGTGTATTATCTCTGTACTGTGACATTGTGACATCACTGTGTGTATTATCGCTGTACTGTGACATCACTGTGTGTATTATCGCTGTACTGTGACATCACTGTGTGTATTATCGCTGTACTGTGACATCACTGTGTGTATTATCCCTATACTGTGACATCATTGTGTGTATTATCCCTGTACTGTGACATCACTGTGTGTATTATCTCTGTACTGTGACATTGTGACATCACTGTGTGTATTATCGCTGTACTGTGACATCACTGTGTGTATTATCCCTATACTGTGACATCACTGTGTGTATTATCCCTGTACTGTGACATCACTGTGTGTATTACCTCTGTACTGTGACATCACTGTGTGTATTATCCCTGTATTGTGACATCAATGTGTATATTATCTCTGTACTGTGACATCACTGTGTGTATTATCCCTGTATTGTGACATCAATGTGTATATTATCTCTGTACTGTGACATCACTGTGTACATTTACATCACAGTCTGGATTACTATAGAAGATAACATCTCTATAGATAACACCACTGACCCATCATTACATTCACTTCAGATAATAGATGATGTCACAGCCTATCTCCTCCCCCCTCCCTGCACTGAGCATGTCTAGAAAACTCTCCCATAGACCTCAATGGATCGGCTCCAGACTATTGCTGCCTATGGCCATGACTATGCTGTAAAGCAGATCACTAAATGCTGTTAACAGAGCAGAGGAGAAGCTCAGGCAAGATGGCCGCCCCCATAATAATGTACAGGAAATAGAATAAAAAAATCTACAATCAGAAAATAAAAAAAGAATGGGGAAAAGTGATAGATTTCACTAGGTGGTTTTAATAAATAAAAAAAATTGGCAAAACACCCGCATTTTTAAAAATCGCAGCATGTCAATTATACCCGCAGAAAAGCCGGCGTTTTCCGTATAGGTATAATAGGGGCAGAAAGTCCGCAGAGGAAAACTCTGTGAAAATGCAATGAAAAAATCTACGGAAAAAAAAAGCGATGCGTTTCTGCCACGTTTTTTGGCTGTGTTTCGCTACGTGGGGCTTTAATTTATTCCCCTATTCCATTTCCAATTCTTGCACAGAACGCAGACTAGTACCAGTCTGAACAGGGCTGAGATGAGGGGGTAAGAACCTACACGTGACTGTAGACTATGTCTTACTCATACGTTGTTTATACAACATTATGCCCAAAAGGTATTCGGAAAAAAAAAAAACCACAAAGCTGCGCACGTCGTCCTACAGTACAATCATGAAGCGGAGGGACAGAGGAAGCAGAACCCGACTATTACCCAATTACAGGCCGTTAAGCTTGTGATCTCCGAGAATCTCTCCTTCCTGTGCTCCAGGCATAAACATATTAGACAGTAAGCCTCTTCTGACAAGTATTAATATGAGCTTCAAGACGTCTTAAGCCTCCTGCAAGTCCTTTCTTGTGCTCGCCTCAGAACTCCCAAAACCACCTGATGGATTTACCAATTGGGCTATTTGTTAGTAAGTAGATTTGCAATTAGAACAATATTAATTAGCTTAGTACAAATTATCCTCGGCGCCCCCTGGCTGGTAATACTCCAGAGCTGAATGCGTCATATAGAACTAGAATATTCCTACAATTACTACTCCACCCTTTAAAGGAATGTGTTGCAGAATGTTTTATATATTTATCACCTTTTTCTAACCAGTTTTTATTTTCAGAATTTTTTAAATTGTATTTTCTGTCCATAATTATGGGGGCGGCCATCTTGCCTGAGCTTCTCCTCTGCTCTGTTAACAGCATTTAGAAATACACTTTACAGCAGTCTCACACTTATAGGCAGAAATAGACTGAAGTCGAGGTCTATGGTAAAGTTTTCTAGACATGCTCTGTGCAGGGAGCGGTAGATAAGCTGTGACATCATCTATTGTCAGTAGTGATGTAATGATGGGTCAATGGTGTCATCCATAGAGGTGTTATCGTCTATTGTAATCATGTCTGTGATGTAAATGAGGGGACTGCTGCAAAGAAAACCCTTGCAGAATTGTTAAGTGTTATAATATGCTATTATTATGCTTAGTGGCCAGAGTGAAAATTGCAGGATATACGATTTGGGTTTTTTTAAACACAGATAGCGAAATGGAAAGTTAAAAGAGGCATAAAAACATTCTTAAAAATATATATAAACTTGATTCAAAAATTGGTCATTTTTGAATGACATGTTCCCTTTAAAGAAGTGAAGGACAATATACAAGATGGCATAAAGTGGTGACTGAGCAGCACTTTCCCTCTCATAGTGGCCCTCTCCCTAAATGTCCTGTCCTATGGACACAAGCACAGCTCTTTCTGGGTTAAATAACTAGATTATATTTTTACACAGCCCCACAATACAATCCTAATTTTTGCTGTATTATCCAGTAACCAGACTGCAAGAGTTTATGGTATTTTTATTTTTTTTTTACTAAAATTGGGTGTTTTTTAATTTTTTCAAACATTCTATTTTGGAACAGTGCAGGTCTTAAAATTCCTCCCCCCCCCCCCCAAAAAAAAAAAAAATTGGGAATCAAATGCCCCATAACATAATTGCAGATATAGAGGATGGTGGCATATCCAAGTGTGGACCAACTCTATCCTAGGGAAACATTTCACTATAGTATGGAAATGTATTATTGTTATTAAAGATGTGATCAAGTTATATATGTATATATTATATAGGTCATCTATAGCAGATCAACTAATTTCAGTAAAGGATGTAATGATGGGTCACAATGGCTGTTAACTATAAAGGCGTTGTCCTCTATTGTGATCCTGTCTGTCTTGTGTGTAATTTAAATGAACTGACTACTGTATTGAAAACCCCTATAGAATTAGCAGGTCTAAGGCTACATTCACACGACGGAGGTGCAAAACAGCCATAAAAAACGTAAATTTTTTACTGCCATCTTGCACCCATGGGTCACTGAAATCTATGGGGGATCCGTGAAAACGGCCAAAAGTAGAGCATAACCTATATTTTGATGTTCATGTGAACGATCATTTCAATAGCCCCCATTTACTGACTGTAAACCTTTAAGGGTGGGTTCACACTTGCGCCGGAGTCCGTCCGCCGCGAATCCGACTGAAAATCTCGGAAAACTGTATAGGAACTGGATAGGGAAAGGTTTGCGATGCATTGCTTAAAAAGCCATTCACTTCAATGGGTTTTTAAAGCAATGCGCGGGTGTGCGCTTACACCCTCAGCGAAAAAAAACTTCTTCCCGGCGCAGAGGGTGTAAGCGCACACCCGCACATTGCTTTAAAAACCCATTGAAGTGAATGGCTTTTTAAGCAATGCATCGCAAACCTTTCCCTATCCAGTCCCTATACAGTTTTCCGAGATTTTCAGTCGGATTCGCGGCGGACGGACTCCGGCGCAAGTGTGAACCCACCCTAACATCCGTTAAAAAAAAACAGACATCACACCGTCAGTATTCACTGTCATATGAATGTAGCCTACGTATGTACTAGGGTTAGTGAACAGAGTGAAAATTGAAGGAGAATGTATTTTTATATTTATTTATATATACTGTATATATATATATATATATATATATATATATATATATAAAATAGTGACATGAAAAATTTAAAATAAAATCATCAAAAGTTTTTTAAAAAATGTGATTCTCTGAAAAAATAAGTTTTAAAAAAATAGGCCATTTTTGGTGACACATTCCCTTTAAAGCCCAGAGACGTCTTCCGAATCTGACACATTAAAAACTTACATAAATTTTTGACGCTACAATCGGTTCATGTAGAGTTTGAGCTCTAGGAAAAATAAACAAGCAACGTGAGAACAACCAGAACGTCTTGTGATTATCCCGAGACACAGTAGTCACAGAAATACAATAGGCGTTATCATGAAAGAGATTACACTGTAAGTAAATACAGCCGGACTCGTACAATACGTGCCGGATTTGTACAATTTACCTCCTATCGGTAATGGTTGTTTATCTAATACTAAAAGGCAAAGTACAAAATAGCGATAGTTGAATTGTAATATTGACTCTCCTACAATGCAAGACATAAAACCCTCAAAGTAAATTCCAAGGGATCGCTTGTCCACTTTGGACTTGGTTCCTGCCTCTCTCCCAGGGTATCTTTTAACAGATTTGGTAGCTATACCGTTGACCTCTTATCCATATCCCTTACAGCCCAATAAAGTTCCTTAGTAATCCTGGTATTCCTTCAGTGACAGCTGTGGTCTTGTAGGACATTCTCAAGAAGAAGCAAGACACTCCGCTGTCACTTGTAATCTGCATTAATGAGTGCATTTGTTAGCACTTTACACCCCTGTCCTCTTGGATATTTACTGTAAACCTTGCCATGGTGATTGACCAGCCTTGCTGGAAACTGGATATGAGAATTGCCGGAGCTATCGTTCTCAGGCGTCTAAGTTGCTTATTTACTACTGACTCCAAGAGGTAAAGTATAACTTAGATATGGCGGCTTTCCAAATAAGACGTATGGTTCAGCTATTTGGAAAATTTACCAACCGCATATAATACCAACGATGCAGGGTGCAATTTTTAAAGAGGATCCTTCACCACCTCCACCAACCCAATCCTTCAATAGGTGTCTCTCCACTGATTCCGGCACAGTTAGAATTTTTTCTCTAGCCCCCACCGTTCCTGAGCAATCATTTCTGACAGTTTCAACACAATTCTGTTCTCTGCTGTCATGTGGGCGGTCCTTGGGTGGAGCAAAAGAGAGGGACCGCCCACCTGATAGCAGAGTGAATAATTGTAGTGAAATTAATAGCAATGACGGTTCAGGAATGGTGGGGGCTAGAGAAAAAAATTCCAACTGCGCCAGAATCAGTGGAGGAAGGATGCAAGTAGTTGGAGTTGGTGAAAGGTCCTCCTTAAAGAGCTGAAGAGATGAAAGTCTGTGATGGCTGAACGTTCTGAATATCATGGCCCATAAAATCCAAGGAAGAACCTTCAATGTCAGTCACAGTCCAAGCCTAAAGCTGAGCTGGCCATATATCTGATAATGACCTCCTTTTAGCCATATAAATCTACAATTGGCTTGGCTGAGCATGCATGTACTCTGAATGGGGAGTAAGTCGCTGCCAAAAATCTCTAGCAATGGCTTATCTGCCCTGAGAAAAAGAGGGTCTGGCCTTCCCTTTAAGACAGATGTTAAGGGAAACTAGTACTGGCCATGTTGGATTTCGATGTCCAGACCTTTCATTCTGCAGAAAGGTAAGCCACTGTCGTATTTTCGGCCCTAATTTTGGCCTTTTGTACAAAGGAATTCATATGAACCCAAAGTCACTCCATCTTAGTCCCACATAGATCCAAAAATTGCAGAGGGCGCTAGAAAAGAAACTCGGAGACAACTGTTTTCTCCCGTTCCGTCTCTTCTGTGGACATATGGACTGACTATAGACATGAAAAATCATTTGTTGCTGATGCAGCTTTGACAATTTCTCATATGTTTGTGTGAACCCGGCCAAATACACATGCACGTCCAGCACAAGGTAAATAGCTGTCCATATACATGACGCAAGCTTTTTTGGCAAAGTGTGCATGTTTATTGAATATACTTCTGGCAGTGACAGAACTCCCAGCAGAACAATGAATCACGCGTGTTGAGATCCAACTAGATTATTGCTTCCCCCAACATCTGATGTTAGGGGGCAGTCCGTAGGTGCCCATACTATGCCCATGACCATCTAATGCTAGGTTCACACTAGCGGTCGCGTCTCGGTCCCAGATTCCACCTAAAATTGGCGGAGAGAAAAGTCCTGAAAGGAGGGCTTTTCTCTTCATCATTTTTGGTGGAAACCCAGCGGATCCCATGACCCTGCGTCAAAATGTAAGTCCCGGAAAACCTCCTTAAGTATTCCACCTAAAGGAAGGATAGCCCATAGCTTGGGGGTTTAGCCAGGCAGCAGGGGTGCTGTTAGTCTGCGTGTTTGCTTCCTCTGTGGGCGCTATGCTGCTGTGGCTGTTGCCCTGCCATACCACACCCTACAAGGTCCCACTATTCAGAAGTCGCTATGAAGTTACCAGTGGGCTTGTACACGTTTATCAAAATGTATAAGAATGTATAAGAATATATCATGTTTTTGTAGATTTTGCTGAGAATTGTAGATCAATGTATAGGGAGATTCACTCGAAAGAGACCCCAAAAAATTCTGTAATAACTCTCACTAGAACTAAACAAGGTATAATGTGGTCCTCAGTATATGGAGCTTCGAACAAGTTTCGAGCTCCTGAATGTCAGTGACACGATACGCATTCGATTTTGCTCTTTTTGCAGCTCTTTGACGTGCTAAATAAGATCTCCTGGTCACCTGTGCTCAGAATCTCAGAGGTTTTGTAGGCGACTGCTCCAGAGACAGTGTTGCATGTCATCGATTGAGTCCTGCAACATTTTGGTCATGAGAGGGGATCAATGATCCCATCATTTCCAGTTTCCGTAACATCTTACGAACATCACTCTTTGAGGGTACGTCATGAACACCATCTGGGACCCAACATCTTGATGAGAAGTCGAGCGACTCAGTTAAAGGGTAGGGGGGTAGGGAGTATGCACATGGAAATCACAACCGTTACCTCATCGTTCCGATACTGGGGCATCCCAACTTGTTCGATATACTGAGGAGCACGCTGCACGTTGTTTTATTCAGATTGCTTCGTCCTAGCGAGAGTTATATTCGTGGCCTCTTTCGAGTAACTCCATAATACTGGGATGTGTGGTAAAGGTCTTCTTTTTTTCCCCTAAATTTGCTAATATAAAACACCATATGTGGGCGATTCCTGTGACTCTTTGGATAAACATTGGCTGCTCTTACTCAGAAGGTGTACGATTTCTGAAGAAGAAAAGATGAACATGATCCACACTCAGATAATAATTAGTTCCAGTCTGAAGCAAGGTCTTGTTTTTATCACATTATGTAGAAACACAAGAGTCAGCTCCGACTCATCCTGCCAACTCTGAATTAGTTGGAAACAAAAAACAAAGTTTCTGAAATTAATCAAAGGTTTATGATGTTTTGTATGCAAAAACGCAATGTGATAAATTTTCGATGTGTTTTGGCAAGAGCTATCATCGACCAAACCGGTATGGCCTTTGATGGTACATTTTCTTCTGGCCGCACTGTGAGTTGGATTCTTGTCCAGGTTCTTTCAGAATAGGACGCCTATTTTTGAAGATTTTACTGAATGCTTTCTCCAGTGTTCCAATTTCTATACTCCATAAACATACCATTAATACTATGTTCTATCAAGTCAACCCATGGTGGTCATGCGAGTAGTATTACTCAAGGAAGTCTCTTCTTCTGTTCGAGTTTGTTTAGTCTTCACAATGCCATATTCATGATTATGGATTGTCCCTATTCAAGACAAGGTTAAAAAAAACATGGCTGTTCTCGGCCAAAAACAGCATCAAGCCTGTCCATCGGTTGTGTGTGTGACATTCAATGTCAAATTGAGGTTCCTTAGGCCCACCAGAAAAAATGATTCTAGGGACCCACCCTCCACCTATCCATAGGAAACAGACCATAGTACCCTTCAAGTGTGAGTGACTTCTGAATGAAGCATTATTGTCTTAGAGCTTGGGCCCACCACGGGATCCATTGGTACTCCATGGGTCAGTCCGATGCTGGTGACATTGCTTTATAGCTTTATTGTAGCGTAACGTGCTTGGTGTTCTTGTAATATCGGTTACACCTTTAAGCACAATCAAAATTTGATTTGTATTCACTCATAGGATGTCCAAAATAAGACAAAAGCTTCACTTTGGTCCCCCGTAGAAGGTTCAGCTTGATCTGGTAAAGGTTGAATTTGTTCCCGTGTGTTGGACCACTGCCGATCTTCAATTGATGACCTATCCTAAGAATAAGTCATCTATTGATAAGCCCAAAATACCCCTTTAATAGGCAGGGTTCTTCAAAAAGTGGGGAGATGAGTGGCTCCAAGAAACTCTTGGTGAACTGGATTGGACAGAAAATAATCCAACATGTCCAATTCAGTATCAGGCAATAGATTGAGGACAATATCTGTTGCAGCCTATGGGCATTAGCACATACCATCTCTCCATTGTGCTGCAATCTGGTCGTAGTAGGGAATCATTATACATTCTTGGGGCCAATATAGACATCCATGCTCAGATGCATTGGGTAGTGGGTATGTCCATAAAAAAGCACTGAGAGAACAGAATGATGACATCACCAGACAAAAGATTATAGACAGACATTGAGTGATGGCCGCTGAATTTATGAGCTGTTTTACAGTATGACTACAAGGTCACCGAAAATGTGAAAACCTGGAAGGCAGAATAAACCCTTTACACAAGGTTTAGGAATCACTTCCAGTAGTCTTAGATTTAGTTTTAGAGATTAAAGAAGGTGCCTGAAAGCATTGTAACTCTATCTCTATCACTTACTTTGTACAAGCCGTATCTAGATTGGGCTTCACAGAAAAGTAGCTGGGTAAATACAAGAAGCAGAACTGTAAATATCCTCATACAAAGTCAATGATAATGGGGACAAAATCATACCCATAATAGCCATCATGGCTCCCATAAAAAGAATTGGAAGGGCTTATCTTAGTCAAATAATGGGATTTAATAGTTGACTGTACATAGACCTTATCGACCGAGAGGTCATAGAAAACCGCACTCTACAAAGACGGCTTGGTTGTAACACTGCCAGACATTCATGTGCAACAGCTACAGTTGATGACCTTGTTGCTTTGTTTTAACTCTGTTCAATGAGGCTGAAATAACAGGATATTTACAGGAAGACAACTAATACACATTACGACCCAACATGTACACCAAGAAGTGGTCCATGGATACACCAAAACTGCTACTCAATGCAAGCACTAAGAAATGTAACAGTTCTCAGGTGGCCAGTTTGGACAAAGTCCAACAATTCTTTTCTCTAAGTCCTTCTAACCAAATCACGTCAATGGAACAGATAGCTATGGTGACCTTCCACTTTGGCTCTGGAGTTTGGTTAACAATCCTCAGTAGGAGTAGGAGTAGGAGTCTGTAACTCTTGTCTGATTACGACTACGACTCCACAATTCCAACTCCACAGCCCTGGATGGCACAAAAGAACTATTTTACATAGCTAGCTCTCCTCAATGAGAACAGTAACCACCAAAAGCTGCATCGAAGGAATTCCTTCTATCCAACCGGGATCCTGCTTTGTGCTGATGAGGCATAATAACTCCAAAACAGCACTAGAGAAACAATTTTCTTTCTTTAAGAAGAACTCTAAGTTACATAGGTAGATGAATGGTAGTGTAAATCTACAATCTCTCCACCATCAGCAAGAGAGAGGTCCCCTCATCTTTAAATACATTCCTAGGACATGATCACTTAAGACAATGTTAAGGTATGTTCTTCCAGAACTGAAATTTTTTTTACAGACATTTTGTATACAGAAATTTTCGCTTAGACACAAAGAAGTGGAGGCTTCCAAAGTTATCATTATGTCTTACGCTACTTTGCCGTCTACGAGACTGAGTTTCACATTTCCTAGTATCTAGGTCATAGCTGGCACAGTAAAAGGTGCAGGAAAAGAAATTGCTCTCTTCGGTTCCGCCTTAAAACAGTCCAGGACTGAGCACGATTTAACAGCCACGACACCTACTCCAAATCTCTAAAAAGTCCAACCAGCTGGCCCAACCACAAGGGGATAGAGATGGGGTGGGGGTGGCCGGGGGAGATGAAGCAGGCATGGGAAATGTGCAGGTACAAGACGAAAGAACATTTAAGTTAATTTGAGTTAACATAAAAAGGTATTACGGAGATTGAGAGCAGAGACAGGTGGGAAGAACAGGATACAGACGTCCTCTGGAAAATCGGAGATCAGCAGACGAAGGAAAAAGAAGAGCCAATAAGTACTATTAAATGGAGGAATCGAGACAGCTGGTGGACACATCAGGGTGAACAAAGGAGACATCACCGAGAGGAGAAGACAGAGGGGAGGGTGAACAAAAACTTGAGAAAGTTTAAGAAAAAAAAAAAAAAAAAGATAACGCCAGGAAGGAGAAGACAGAGACGGTCATAAAAAGTCTGCAAAGTCAATGAGTGCATGGATTCATGGGAGGAGAGAGCAGAGCATGATGGAAAGAGATAAAATAAGTGGTGATCAAAGGAGGGGAAACGGCAGAGATTAATACAGTATGTAATAAAAATAATAAACAGGTCGTCCATTTATTTTATATTGGACATATGAAATACTACAAAACTTTATTAAAATGAATTCCAAAGCATGCGGGGGCGGTGGAACATCTGTAATCATGTGGTGTGAATGGATGCCAAGATTTTTTTTTACATAGAGGCCAAGTTCAAAAGGTTCAACGGGGGTAAAACAATGAAAGAAATCATAGTGTTACCAAGGAAGTCCAACCACCATAGAGGTGTGGATCGGAGGACACGTCAAAAATGTCCCTACTGTCTGTCAGTGCTCTTTGCTAGACGATCGAAGAAGTATAACATGACACACTACCATGTGGTTACTACTAAACATGCTCACGTTTGATTTTGGCAGGATTGGCCAATGATCTAATATACAGTGAAACCACTTTGAGATAACCTTCCAAAACTGTATGAAAAAGTGGTCTTCTAGAGAGATGGTCTTCTCAAAGATGGCGGCTAGTATGGAAAATGGAAAATTCATCACAGAAAATGTGGTGGTGGTCTTCTTAAAGAGGTGGTCATAAAATTCTTACTCTAAGGCAGATGCTGGGGAAAAGATAGATCGATTGTGTTGGATTTCCAAGCCTTTTCTCTGAGGAGGTATAATCTTCCACCAGAGACGTTTGGCATTGTACAGTATGGTTTCTCCACTGTAGAGAACAAACTGTAAACTCTGGTGGTAAAGGTGGCCGTACACGTTAGATAGAAGCAGTTGGATGAACAACAGTGGACAGATCTTCTGGTGAACGATCAGTACTCTGACATGGCCATATACATCTCTGTCCATACTTGCCAAAACAATAGTTCAAAGTTGCTATACATGTTCAAAAACACCAACGCAGGATGAACAATCTTGCATTGGGAACTTTTGGTGAAGGAGTAGAAACTAGTGGTCAAACATTTCTTTACTTATAAAGAAGATGTGTTGTTATTGGCTAAAATGATCAATAAATTTCACCCGACAAATGTTTTGGTTGAAATGGTCTATTTTGACCAACTTTTGGCTCCTTTAGGTTCCTAGCTGTTCATGATTGTTATGATCCCAGCTGAAATAAATGTATCATAAAAAGGGTTTAGGTCTCGTACTGAATTCTTCTTGATCATCTACATAGATATCTCAGGATCTAAAATTACTGGCATGGCCTAGAAATGAAGAGGACTGGTGGCAACCTACTGGCTAGTATTTCTATTGTGAAACCGTGGGGCCACGGTCCATGGCTGTCTCAAAAATGTTCAACTACCGTAGGCGTTTTTTTCATCAAGAACATTTAGTTCCATGAGAAGACGTGAAGAAACATGAGGTTGTCCAGTACTTCACCCAATTTGCCTATTTGACCCCCAGTGTGACCAAACGCATTGCTGAAGTCTAACACGGACACGAGGACTATGCTCCAGGAGACACACTAAAGTAGCGGGGAATCCATAGCACTGAAGGAAATATGCATGCAAGATTTGTATAATCCAGCATTTGATGGTCTACAAATTCAGGAAATCTGGCCCATGTATGCTCTTGTATCTGAATTTCTCTTTGTGTTTCTGTGACTGACAGATGTAAAGCAGTGCTTATGAGAAGGCCAACATCAGATAATGACAATTATGAGGACAAATTAACACATGCCGAGCCAATTGTAATAAATAGCTCACTATCTGCTACAGCTGGTGGACCAAGGCAGATGCCACCAGGACGTGGTAACGGGAGACAGATGTCTTTCTCAAGTATTCACAATGATCCCAATTCTCAATGAAAGAGACACCCCATGCTTGGGAAGAGTAAGGAAATGCTGAGTGAGCTGCTCTTGGCTATTTGAGAAACCGCTCCCAAAGGAGCACCTGTTAAGTCCTCACATTCTATCACGAGCTGTTGTGGCAGGCCAGTGAAGGATGCTGGAGCAATGCCGAAACCTTCCCTATGTATGCATGACTAGTAATGTACATTATGTGCTGCATTGATCACAGAGGTAGGCAAAGTCAAACTTGGGGTTTCTAGAGGGGTCGTGTACACTAATAGTCCATAGGCATCAATTGTGACAATGGTGCAACCTTTTAATATTCACCCGTCTACGTCATCCCGATTGCAAGGCTTAAGCAGGAGTATAGAGGTGTACATGTAGAAAAGTCCTTGTACTGACTATACCAAGGAGCTGATCTAATTTTATAGAAGGGAGTGTGTAAAAGTACCCATGTTATAGAACAGAGTAAAAAACACCTTTTGTAGTATAGATTCTCTGACAATCCCATAGACTTTGTACGCTCGTCTCCTACTGTAAATGATGCCGCTATAGATGATAGTGCCTTCTTATCTAATCACTGTAAGTGATACAGGTAAAGGTAGTACTGGCCCCCTGTCTCTCACTGTAAATGATGTAGGTACAGATAATAATTCCTCCTGTTTCTTATTGCAAATAATGTATTTACAGATAGAACCACCTCCTTGTCTCTTATTGTAAGCTATGTAGATAAAGATAGTATTGCCTCCCTGTCCCTCACAGTAAATAATATAAGTACAGATAGCACCACCTCCCTGTCTCCTACTGTACGTTATGCAGGCAAATACAGTATTGCCTCCCTGTCCCTCATAGTAAATAATGTAAGTACAGATAGTACCACCTTCTGGTCTTTTACTGTAAGTTATGTAGGTAAAGATAGCACTGACTCTCTTACTGTAAGTTACGTAGGTAAAGCTAGTACTGCCTCTCTGTCTTACTGTAATTTATGTAGGTAAATATAGTACTGCCTCTCTGTCTTACTGTAATTTATATAGGTAAAGCTAGTACTGCCTCTCTGTCTTACTATAATTTATGTAGGTAAAGATAGTGCTGCCTCTCTGTCTTCTTTTAATTTTTGTAGGTAAATATAGTACTGCTTCTCTGTATTACTGCAATTTATGTAGGTAAAGCTAGTACTGCCACTCTGTCTTACTGTAAATTAAATAGGTAAATATAGTACTGCCTCTCTGTCTTACTGTAGGTTATATAGGTATGGATAGTACTGCCTCTCTGTCTTACTGTAAGTTAAATAGGTAAATATAGTACTGCCTCTCTGTCTTACTGTAAGTTATATAGGTATAGATAGTACTGCCTCTCTGTCTTACTGTAAGTTAAATAGGTAAATATAGTACTGCCTCTCTGTCTTACTGTAGGTTATATAGGTATAGATAGTGCTGCCTCTCTGTCTTACTGTAAGCTATGTAGGTAAATATAGTACTGCCTCTCTGTCTTACTGTAAGTTATATAGGTATAGATAGTACTACCTCTCTTTCTTACTGTAATCTATGTAGGTAAAGATAGTGCTGCCTCTCTGTCTTACTGTAAGTTATATAGGTATAGATAGTACTGCCTCTCTTTCTTACTGTAATCTATGTAGGTAAAGATAGTGCTGCCTCTCTGCCTTACTGTAAGTTGTGTAGGTAAAGCTAGTACTGCCTCTCTGTCTTACTGTAAGTTATGTAGGTAAAGATAGTACTACCTCTCTTTCTTACTGTAATCTATGTAGGTAAAGATAGTGCTGCCTCCCTGCCTTACTGTAAGTTGTGTAGGTAAAGCTAGTACTACCTCTCTGCCTTACTTTAAGCTATATAGGTAAATATAGTACTGCCTCTCTGTCTTACTGTAAGTTATGTAGGTAAAGATAGTACTGCCTGTCTTACTGTAAGTTATATAGGTATAGATAGTACTACCTCTCTGCCTTACTGTAAGTTATGTAGGTAAAGATAATACTGCCTCTCTGCCTTACTGTAAGTTATGTAGGTAAGCTAGTACTGCCTCTCTGTCTCTCACAGTAAATAATATAAAATACAGATATTACCACCTCCCCTTGTTAAAGGTACAGATACAAGCAGTACTGCCTTCCTGTCTTTTTCTGAATATGATATATCATCTGTAGGTTTCCTACCGTTTAGTGGACCCATTCTGTTGCATATACTATATTAGGAAATTGTTATGTGATTTACTAATAAAGTTTAACCAATTTACCATGAAATGACATAAAAAATAAAAAGAAATTACCTGCTCTTCCTTTCAATCAGTATAGCAACATACGACGCAGGCAGAGCAGCACCAAATCCCGGCGTCCAGAAGTAAAATTTCCCCAGAATCTTCCTATAATAGAGAAGTATAACAGTGAATATAGTGCACATCTTCATGGCCCAGCCGGCAGATGTTGTTATAATACACAGAGGCTCAGTACTAGGCAGTGAATGGGTTATTATAAACCATATGCAACACTGGTTTTCATGGCTGGACAGGGATGCAGGTCATTTCTCCTGAAACAATGGTTCTTTGTATGAAGTGACCTCTGTAAACACGGTTCTTTATAGCTTGGACCTACGACAATCTCTGTACATTTTATGTTCTCCCTCCTTTCAGTATGGAAACATTTAATGTCATAGAAGACAGTGGAAGTTTATTAAAGGGACGGTATTTCAGAATTACAGAGTATACAATGAGTGGAGGTAGAAACAATAACTAGGCGAAACACAATGGGGCAGATTCATTAAGAGTTTGCACCACTTTTCTTGTGTGAAAAAGATGCAAACCTCATGTTTGCAAATTTTAAGCAACACTTGTGACAAAAAGGGGGTGTGGAAGAGACATGGTGTGGGTGGGGCAATCAACCCCGCCAGATTTGTCACCATTTACACCAGGTTTTTTGGGTTTTTTTTGGCATAAATGATGCCTAAAATCTAGGCTAGCACAAGGCACGACTGAGGATGCTCCTGATTTATGACGAGGCCTGCGCCTTCTCAAAAAATAGTCGAATTCTCCACTGATGCATGGATGCAACATCGGTCATTCATTCACCCTTCCCAAAATATATGTACTGGTGCAGGGCTCCGGGGCCACAATGTTCTGTAAAGACTTGTAACATTTCATGATATAAAAGTATAATAGTGCATATTATGTGCAATATATCAGGGTAATAGAGAGGTGGAGGAGGGGTCATGATGCTGTGAAAATCCAACTTAGGAGACAATAGTAGTCACTATAAGCAAATAAAACTGTATTGGGAATTTTGCTGGTTGTCTCTATCAATAAAGTTGGCACAGATAGTACTTCCAGCCTGTCCTTCCTAATTAAACTGTGGAAATAATGTCGGTATAGATAGTACCGCCTTCCTGTCTCTCCTGATAAATAACAGCACTGCCTAACCTCATAAATTATGTACATTTAGGCACTGATAGTACTTTCTCCCATTCTCCCTTTGTAAATACTGTAGGTACAAATAGTACTGCCTCCCAGTCTCTCACTGTAAATGATGTAAGGTCAGATATCACTTCCTCTCTCTCTCTCTCTCTAAGTGATATAGGTACAGATAGTACTGTTTTCCCTTCTCCCCTGTAAATGATGTAAGCACAGATATTTCTGCCTCCCCTTTTCATCTGATGTAAGTACAGATAGTGCACTCCCTGTGTAGGCAGATCCCAAATATGATGCCATTATCAGAATCTCTCCCCCACTGTTCTGCAAGCATCATCATTAGAACTACCTTGTATTCTTTGAAAGAACTAGAATCACTAGTACTCTAGAAGTACAGAGCAGCTGCCATCCACTGCACACAGTAAATCGAGGAGATTCTCCTCTATAACAGTCTCATTTACAGCCCCAGGAACATGCAGGACATATAAAGAGAAGAACTGACCTATACTAATGTGAATAAAGTGTTTTGGTTATGATAGAAAGCTTCTATACAGCATCTTTTATCTCTTATCTCCTGCATTTGCTGCTCACTCCTCTACCTGTCCTCTCCATAGACTGCTATAGACTTGAGTTATCTGAGTCATATGACCTGCAATTTCTCTTGAGACGTATACAGCAAGGACTTTCATAATGAAAGTCATTTTAGCAGAGGGAGAGGGAGGAGGGAAACAGCCTGATAAGAGCAGAAAGAGGCATTTCTCTCTGATAAGATATATTCATCAGTGGCCTCAGAGATCGCTGGAGAGGGACTGATGATGTCACTCACTTACGTCACCAATTCCTTACCTTCGACTGCTGAGGCTACTGATTGATCTCAGTGGTCATGTGAGCCTCAGGGCTTTCGGCAACATGGCCCGACATGAGATGGAAAGGGTATCAGAAGTGGACAACGAAGCGCCGGGGATAAGGGAGTATATATTTTACACCAACCCCTACCACCCCACAGGTTGCTCTAATTTGTGGACAACCCCTTTAAGGAATTACCCAGAATGCAAATCCATAATGATATCTCTGCACGAAAGCTTTACAGTATTCAGACCTGATCTCCAACATATCAGACTGACATCTTCTTAGAACCTGATATTTCAGTCTGCCATAGATTTAAGAAAACATGCAAGGAAAGGTTAAAAATGTGAGGTACCGTAAAGTGGCGTTAGCTGTGAAGGGTCTAGTATGTTCCCCCGGACCATAGAGAAATCCTGTAGACTAAGTAAAGAGGTGCAGGCACGCTATAGGTCTCCGTGCACACAGAATCCTTAATCCTTGGCAGCTGCTCTTCATTACGTGCTGAGCCACAGACTTTACTAGGAATTTTGAGGCCGTTTTCCAAGCCGCCACCATTCCCGGCTGTCCTGATATTGATTATTATATTCCTTGAGAGATGTCAATCAATCAGGTGATGTCGTGGTCCAAGGTGAACGACGGTGAAGGAGGAGGTTGGTGAAAGGAGACATATTGGATTACACTTTTATCAAGTGTGCTACATTGTATAACTAGGAAAACAGATGTGTCTGGATCATCTGGTTGAGCGCACGAGGCGCAGGCCCGGGTTCCTGCTTCTGGAAGATATATCCAGCATTTATGACTTGATCTTAATGGCTACAACCATGATACTTAAGGAGAAGAACATCACAAAGTCTACACGTCCATCTATAAAGATTTAAAGGGACATTAAACCTACAAATAAGTGAAAACATAAAAGTAACATAGGAGACACTTGTCTATTGGTCAGACTCCAGATCATGCAACAAAGAGTCTTGAAGAAATCTGGCAGAGAATCGGGGCATAGTTTGGTTTTCTCTACTGAATTTTAGAAGGAATGTATCACCATTTTTTATTTATTTTTTATTAAAACCAGATTGTAAAATGTATCACTTTTTCTAATCTGTTTTTATTTTCTGATTGTAGTTTTTTTTTTTTTTTTTTCTGTGCATGATTATGAGGGCGGCCATCTTACCTGAGCTTCTCCTAACAGCATTTAGTGATATGCTTTACAGCAGTCTCATGGTCATGCTAGCAACAGTCTGGAGACGACTCATTGAGGTTTATGTTCTGTACAGAGAGGAGGAGGAGATCCGCTGTGACATCATCTACTGTCATTGTAATGATGGGTCAGTGGTGTTATGTATAGAGGTGTTATCTTCTATTGTAACACTATCTGTGCTGTAATTGAGGTGACTGTTTCAAAAGAAAACTCCTACAGGATTGGCTAGTTTCAGTCTATTACTGTGTTTAGTGGCTAGAGTGAAAATTGCAGGATATAGTACTTAGTGACATGGAAAATTAAAAAGAATTAAAAATTCTAAAAAAAAATATGTTTTACATAAAACCCCTGTGATGAAAATGAGGTTACTGCTGCAAAGAAAACACCTACGGAATTGGCAAGTGTCAGTCTACTGTATTATTAGGCTAAGTGGCCAGAGTGACAATTGTAGGGTATAGTAGCTCCTTAAAAAATAGATAGTGACACAAAAAAGGTAAAACAAGTCAAAAACTCTTGAAAAAATATGTTTAACATAAAAACGTAGTTAAAAAGTAGGTCATTTTCTGGTGACACACTCCCTTATTACAGTCACACAGGGACGCAGGAGAGTTAGCAATACATAATAGGATCTCTTTGTGCTCATTTAGTCAGAGACAAACTAAATCGGCCTGTGACTAATGTCCTGACAAAAACTAATGTCCTGACACCAGAGAAGTCCTCCAAACCAGAGGGTCACCAGGGATGTCCTCTAAACCACAAGGTCACTAAAAATTTCCTCTAACCCATTAACCTGTCACTATCATTTCAACAAACATTGCATAAAACAATAGTATAAGCGAATATAACACTGTAACAATGTAGAATATACTACAAGAGAAAAATGCCTCTTCCTCCATTTAGCAGACCATTCTCTTCTTCTCTGTTCCGTGGAAAACTGACTTTCACTCTGAAATCTCTGCTGTATCTATAACAAGAGGGGCGGCAGGTGATATGTATCAGATTACACAGATGTAGGGAGGGAGAGAAGGAGTGAGCAGGACCTTACAGAGGCAAAGTTTAGACTAATGCTGGAGCTAAATAGGAAGCTTCTACTTCAGCCCAAGTATTTTATTCATATCCATACAAGTCAGTACTTCTCAATATATGTGCTTAATGATTCTGCGGCTCTTGCTGAGAAAATGTGAGAGAGAAAGGAATAGAACACATTCTCCTTTACTGACTGTGTGCAGTGAGTAGCAGCTAGTGTACACCCATCAGCTCAGGGAGAACTGCAATCTAGAAAATAATGCCTGCAGAGGAGGAAACTGTTAAAAACGTAGAACACAAGTCATATAATGGCCAGGTATAGTGTTATTCATCATGTACACACATATAGCAGCTCATCCTGAAAATTCCCCTAAAATGATATTCTCTACACCTAAGATGTATTTAAACCAACAGTTCACCAGAGATGTGTGCTGAACTACAGGGTCATCGGGTATGTCTTCTGAACCACAGGGTCACCAGGAATGTGCTCTGAACCATAGAGTCACCAGACATGTGTATGTCCTCTGAACTACAGGTTTACCGACCATGTCCTTTGAACCTCAAGGTGACCAAGCATGTCCTATGAACCCTATTGTCACCAGGTATGTCCTCTGAACCACAGGGTCACCAGGTATGTCCTTTAAACTACAGGTCTGCCAGGTATGTCCACTGAATCACAAGGTCACCAGACATGTGTATGGCCTCTGCACTACAGGGTTACCAACCATGTCCTCTGAATTTATGTTCACCAAGCATGTCCTCTGAACCCTATGGTCACCAGGCATGTCGTCTGAACAACAGGGTCACCAAACATGCCCTCTGAACCTCAAGGTGACCAGACATGTCCTCTGAAGCCTATGGTCACCAAGCATATCCTCTGAACCCTACGGTCATCAGGCTTGTCCAATGAACAACAGGGTCACCTAAAATACTGGGCTACTAGAAACCTCTTAACCATTGAGTCACTAAGGATATTCTGTTAACCACTGGGTCACCAGGAATATGAGCTAGACCACGGTTCACCAGACGTATCCTCTAAACCACAGGGTGACAAGGCATCTCTGTAGAACTATCAGGTCACCAAGAACTGGGAAATTCAAGCCTCATTATTCCATAGATATTGGAAATGTAAGGTTTTCCAACTATTCTTTGATGGATCTCCTTGCCCACTGGACCAAAAACAAATGGATTTTACCGAGACTAAAGATATGGATGTGAATGCAGCCTTCTCCAGCTTTGTGTCCATCATCCTGTACCACTAGGTTTAGTAATACACCAGAGACTCTGTACAAACTATGATATCGGGTCACCTAAGCAGTAAACCTTATGTGTCAGTACAGGCTTCCCTAATCCTTGCGTTGCGTGAGATATAATATTGTGTCGGCTAATTGATTGTTATGACTTTGGCGCGCCTGTTCTGTATAACGTTCCGATGTGTTTATTTGTAGTTGTGTTAGAAAACAATCCAGTTTAGTGTTGAAGCTCTGACCTACACACGGGCTATTCACTGGAAGACTGTCTGCCTCCATTACTGCTAAGTTACACAAAGATGGTTGTAATTATGTATATTTATGGTAAGTACTCTGTTATTGTGACATATGTCCTACATTACATGTATAGGTAACTATGTAATAGGAGGAAACTGCTGCTGCATGCATCAATACGGCTAAAGATGGCCATACACATTAGCTAGAGGTTGGCTGCGCGCTTGCTAGCTCTTACCAGCTCCTCCATACACGTGCACGCTCAGCTTGGCTGCCCGATCCTTAAAGGGATTTTCTGGGACTTATTTATTGATAGCTTATCCTTTAGGATAGGTCACCAATATGTCATCAGCGGGGGTCCGACACATGTGACCACCACAGATCAGCTGGTTGAAGAGTCTCTACACAGCATACCAAGCACAGCACTGTACATATTACAGGGGGCGTTCTTGGCCCCATACACTGCTGCTGTACCATGCGACCGATGAACGTGACGTCACCCGAGCAAGGAAAGGGCCATAGCGATCATGAGTGTCACAGCCTCTTCAAGCAGCTGATCTGTGCGGTTCCTGGGTGTCAGACTCCCAGTGATCACATAGGTCATCAATAAAGAAGTCTCAGAAAACCCTTTTAAGGGGGTGTTCACACACAGGAATTTGAGGTGGTGTACATGTACAGCGATTGGTATTAAAGGGGTTATCCAGAAAACATGGTTGCTTTCTTCTTCTGAGGAAGTGACATCACATCTGTTGGTTCATTTGAATGAGACTAATCTGCAGCATGGCCATGTGATTAATGGACATGATGTCACATTCTGAGAAGAAGAAAGCTGTCATGTATTATAAGCCTTTATAACCCCTTTAAGAGGGTTAAATAAAAACTTGACCATCCGACATCTATCCTGCTGAACTTCATGGCAGAGGGCAGGAAGGAGAGGCAGGTATCTCTGATACCCCCTGCCCTTGGCGCCAAAAGAGCATGGCAACTAATTTCCCCAAACCCTGTCAATATGGCCTATTAGGACTTATGGACATTATCGAGAATGGGGCTGCCATTCTGGATACCTCTCTACGAGTCAGGATGGAGAACCGATTTGTATAAGGAGCTCCCGTAATGTCGAACTTTAGCCAGCTTATTCCATGGGCAGCCATTCATCTAAAAAATGCCTGCTGCAAAGGAAATGCCATACTGGCCGCACATTACCCCTGCTCGTTGGGGTGCTGGAAGCAGGACCCAGGAGGATCAGCCGCTCGCCCCACCACATTTTGAATAGAGTCGTCTTCGGCAAAACCATCCCTTTAACCCACATGCAGTGCTGTATACAATATACAGTATAGATATACGCAAGGCCGGCAGTCGCACAGCCCCATTCACCTCTCCGTTTACATTCCCTCATTTGTATTTTGGGATAACTGGTTCCAGGTGTAAGCGAGAACTTCCTCCAGAGCGGGATTTCAGGAGGCCGATGGGAAATTGCCTATTACCTTCTTTAAATTGCACATTTTTATAGTTATTAGCAAAACTCGGGATACGGCAACCCTCTGCAGTGCCGTAATCTGCGCCGACCAATGAGACCCGCACTGTTATTACACAGCTCCAGTCCCAGATACTGAATCTGTGGTAAATATGCCCCCCGGGGGTACCTGAGACAGGTTGACTTTAATTTCATTTAATTTTATTTAATCTGGTTTGCTACAAAAAATACAATTCAACTATAGTTTTAATGACAGACATAAGCGAAGGGGGGAGTTAAAGGGGCGGTCTGGAGGATCACAGGCGCCCACCGAACCCGGCGGACACAATGTAAACGCCATAATGATGTTTCAAGGTAAATGAGAAACTTACTTCTTGTCTATAAAATCTGAGCTAGGGCTGTGTTCTCAATGTCAATGTGCTGCCCAAACTTAAAGTGTACCTCCAACTATAAAACAACTTGTCATAAATGAATAGTCCAAGTGAATATAAGAAACTTTGTAATATATCTTATTAAAGAAATCTGTTTCCTTCTCCACTTATTGGGATGGTCTCCTCCTCCTTATCTTCACCCGGACTGTAAAGAATCCTTCTCCATCCACCTCACACACAGAAGTCTATGGTGAGGTTACAATGTAACGCTATAGGTAATGGATGCAGCAGTATGGCATCCTTTCAACATATACTGTATGGAGAAGAGAGGATATAGGAGGGAATAGACTTTGGTGACTCTGTGACTAAATATGGAGGACAAATATGGCTG
Source organism: Leptodactylus fallax (assembly GCA_947044405.1). Taxonomy (NCBI): domain Eukaryota; kingdom Metazoa; phylum Chordata; class Amphibia; order Anura; family Leptodactylidae; genus Leptodactylus; species Leptodactylus fallax. The sequence goes on along the minus strand of CAMRHE010000549.1, from coordinate 339,231 downwards.
CCAGAACATGGCTGTATCCTAAACCTAGCAAGAACAAACAGGGATAGTAAGTACTGACCTTAGTATACAGAAAAAGGCAATATATAGGCTTCCATTTGCCGTTAAGAAGGAAGTGGACCTCAGTAGTTCGGGCAGCAATCTGTGCAGGTAGTAGTCTAATTTTCTCCGTCGGAGGATTGCAGCTACCTTTATTAACAAAAAAAAGAGAAAGGAAATTAATATAGAAGAAAGAAAAAATATCTCTGAAGAAAATTTGAGAAATGACTTGAAATCGATGAAAGCTTCTGCTGCTGTTTACTAAATGATAATTGGGTCACTTTAGTCTTCATTAGAGGTCTGATAGAGGTTTTCCAGACATGGTAAAAACCTATATAAATGGGTTTCCCCTCCAGGTGTATGGATGGTGTAAAAGCTACCCAAGGCATGATGAATGGTCTACCAGTAATACCGCGTTTACCCAGCAGTGGCTACTAGGGAAGAAATGTGTATCCACCCAAAACTTCCCTCACTGTTGCGGTAGCCAATGATTTCGGCAACTGGACCCACAGCTTGTTTTAGAAAAGGGTTTCAGAACAAAAAGAGCTTATGGTTGTATTGGTTTCCCCCCAGTGATGTCATAGTACGGAGATAATATACACAGTGATGTCACAGTACAGGGATAATACACACAGTGATGTCACAGTACACGGGTAATGCACACAGTGATGTAACAGTACAGGAATAATACACACAGTGATGTCACAGTACAGGGATAAAACACACAGTGATGTCACAGTACAGGGAAAATACACACAGTGATGTCACAGTACAGGGATAATACACACAGTGATGTCACAGTACAGGATAATACACACAGTGATGTCACAGTACAGAGATAATACACACAGTGACGTCACAGTACAGAGATAATACACACAGTGATGTCACAGTACAGGATAATACACACAGTGATGTCACAGTACAGGATAATACACACAGTGATGTCACAGTACAGGGATAATACACACAGTAATGTCACAGTACAGGGATAATACACACAGTGATGCCACAGTACAGGGATAAAACACACAGTGATGTCACAGTACAGAGATAATATACACAGTGATGTCACAGCACAGGGATAATACACACAGTGATGTCACAGTACAGGGATAATACACAAAGTGATGTCACAGTACAGGATAATACACACAGTGATGTCACAGTACAGGGATAATACACACAGTAATGTCACAGTACATGGATAATACACACAGTGATGTCACAGTACAGGGATAAAACACACAGTGATGTCACAGCACAGAGATAATACACACAGTGATGTCACAGCACAGGGATAATACACACAGTGATGTCACAGCACAGGGATAATACACACAGTGATGTTACAATAATATGATAACTCACAAACTGATGATGTGAGAATACATGCATAATACACAAAGTAATGTCACTGTATACTGTATATTATATAACAGTGACAGTGATAATACACACCATGATGTCATATCATAGCACAAGTATAACACACCTGATTAAAGGTCACAACATATACTTGTTACAGTACATTACAGAAAAGAAAACCGTAATGATGTCACCATATGGGCAAAATGAACACACAATATCACAGCACACAAACAATGCAAAAAATAATGCCCATGGTTGGGGCACAGCTGTAAGCAATGGGAGGGGTGAACACATTAATAGACAGAAACTTATAGGCCGCACTTCTGCAGCTTCTGTCTATCCGTGTGCCTGTGGTTGTACAGACCATCCCTCCATACCTACAATTTAATGAGGCCTGTCCTATAAAATCTCCCAGATACTGAAGAATGTGGCTAATACTCATCAACACCTCTCTCATGGGAGAGCAAATGTCAAGTTATCCCAGATGTCCAAACCAACAAAACGGTGTCCAAGTATATAAATATAGAGGCAAGTGAGTAGTATTACACCGTATATGACACAGTATACAACGCACACGTGGGCTGCAAAAATAAATCTGATAGAGAGGTTAAGAGCAAAAATACTTAACATTTAACGCAATAATTGCCAACGGTATAACTTCTTCTTTAAGAGGCTCCTCTGTCCTCCACTCATTACCTGTAGTAATGGCTCCTGTTTAACATTGTTATCAGTATAAAAGACACCTGTCCACAACCTCAAACAGTCACACTCCAAACTCCACTATGGTGAAGACCAAAGAGCTGTGGAAGGACACCAGAAACAAAATGGTAGCCCTGCACCAGGCTGGGAAGACTGAATCTGCAATAGGCAAGCAGCTTGGTGTGAAGAAATCACCTGTGGGAGCAATAATTAGAAAATGGAAGACATACAAGACCACTGATAATCTCCCTCCATCAGGGGCTCCACGCAAGATCTCACCCTGTGGGGTCAAAATGATCACAAGAACGGTGAGCAAAAATCCCAGAACCACACGGGGGGACCTAGTGAGTGACCTGCAGAAAGCTGGGACTAACGTAACAAAGGCTACTGTCAGTAACACACTACACCGCCAGGGACTCAGATCCTGCAGTGCCAGACGTGTCCCCCTGCTTAAGCCAGTACATATCCGGGCCCGTCTGAAGTTTGCTAGAGAGCATTTGGATGTTCCAGAAGAGTATTGGGAGAATGTCATATGGTCAGATGAAACCAAAGTAGAACTGTTTGGTAGAAACACAACTCATCGTGTTTGGAGGAGAGTGAATGCTGAGTTGCATCCAAAGAACACCATACCTACTGTGAAGCATGGGGGGGCAACATCAGGCTTTGGGGCTGTTTCTCTACAAAGGGACCAGGACGACTGATCCGTGTACATGAAAGAATGAATGGGGCCATGTATGGTGAGATTTTGAGTGCAAACCTCCTTCCATCAGCAAGGACATTGAAGATGAAACGTGGCTGGGTCTTTCAGCATGACAATGATCCCAAGCACACCGCCAGGGCAACGAAGGAGCGGCTTCGTAAGAAGCATTTCAAGGTCCTGGAGTGGCCTAGCCAGTCTCCAGATCTCAACCCCATAGAAGAGCTTTGGAGGGAGTTGAAAGTCCGTGTTGCCCAGCGACAGCCCCAAAACATCCCTGCTCTAGAGGAGATCTGCATGGAGGAATGGGCCAACATACCAGCAACAGTGTGTGCCAACCTTGTGAAGACTTACAGAAAACGTATGACCTCTGTCATTGCCAACAAAGGATATAGAACAAAGTATTGAGATGAACTTCTGTTATTGACCAAATACTTATTTTCCACCATAATTTGCAAATAAATTCTTAAGAAATCAGACAATGTGATTTTCTGGATTTGTTTTCTCATTTTGTCTCTCATAGTTGAGGTCTACCTATGATGACAATTACAGGCCGGCCTCATCTTTTTAAGTGGGAGAACTTGCACAATTGGTGGCTGACTAAATACTTTTTTTCCCCCACTGTATATCACTTCATCAGATGAAAATACCTCATTAAAGTAGGAGTCAACATAGACCAACCATAAGAAATTTTTTAAAAAATATCCCAAGCAGACAACCCTAGACTATTTGTTCTACTGGAGCACAAAGTCTCCACTTTCAGGGTTCCCCTTTATAAGAAGAACTCTGGTGACTTAGATGGTCACAGTTATGGTTGCCTATCCATTTTAGTAGGTGCCATGAAAAATTAAAAGGGGAAATAAGAGGCCAGACAAAACTTTCCGCACCCATAACAGCTGAACATCCAGGGATTCCAAGACTCAAAGCTGTGAGGACCAGCTGAATGCCGGGGTGTCTGCCTTAAAGGAAGTGTGTCACCAAAATCCATCATATCACCCAGCCCTGCAGATAGATAGGTTAGTGTCACCAGAACCAGCATATCACCCCAGCCCTGCAGATAGATAGGTTAGGGTCACCTGAATCATCTGCTTTTCCCCCTTGTGAATCGCTGTTTCCACTGCCCGAGATATCACTAGTTTTGTCAATATGTAAATGAGCTCTTTGGAGCAATGAGGGCATTACCGCTTACCTCTTTGGAGTAATGGCAGCGCCCTCATTGCTCCAAAGAGCTCATTTGCATATTGACAAAACCAGTGATAAATCAGTAACAGACACAGCAATCACCAGACCCAGCATATCTGCAGCCTGGGGTGATATGCTGGGTCTGGTGACACTAACCTATCTATCTGCAGGGCTGGGGTGATACTGCTGGTCGGTGACCCCTATCTGTCTGCGGGCTGGGGTGATATGCTGGGGTCTGGTGACACTAACCTATCTATCTGCAGGGCTGGGGTGATATGCTGGGTCTGGTGACACTAACCTACCTATCTGCAGGGCTGGGGTGATATGCTGGGTCTGGTGACACTAACCTATCTATCTGCAGGGCTGGGGTGATATGCTGGTTCTGGCGACACTAACCTATCTATCTGCAGGGCTGGGGTGATATGCTGGTTCTGGTGACACTAACCTATCTATCTGCAGGGCTGGGGTGATATGCTGGTGTCTGGTGACACTAACCTATCTATCTGCAGGGCTGGGGTGATATGCTGGTTCTGGTGACACTAACCTATCTATCTGCAGGGCTGGGGTGATATGCTGGTTCTGGTGACACTAACCTATCTATCTGCAGGGCTGGGGTGATATGCTGGGTCTGGTGACACTAACCTATCTATCTGCAGGGCTGGGGTGATATGCTGGGTCTGGTGACACTAACCTATCTATCTGCAGGGCTGGGGTGATATGCTGGTTCTGGTGACCCTAACCTATCTATCTGCAGGGCTGGGGTGATATGCTGGTTCTGGTGACACTAACCTATCTATCTGCAGGGCTGGGGTGATATGCTGGGGTCTGGTGACACTAACCTATCTATCTGCGGGGCTGGGGTGATATGCTGGGTCTGGTGACACTAACCTATCTATCTGCAGGGCTGGGGTGATATGCTGGGGTCTGGTGACACTAACCTATCTATCTGCGGGGCTGGGGTGATATGCTGGGGTCTGGTGACACTAACCTATCTATCTGCAGGGCTGGGGTGATATGCTGGTTCTGGTGACACTAACCTATCTATCTGCAGGGTGGGTTGATATGCTGGACTGACAGACTCCCTTTAATAAGCAGTTGTCTTGGTGAGACAGCCCCCTCAGGTTGGCTCAGCAGTCGGCACTGTTGCCTGGGACTGGGTTCAAATGCAAGAAAAGGGCAACATCTGCATGGAGTTTGTTCTCACCATATTTCCATAAGATTTCCCAGGGGGACTTTGCTTCCATTCCATACACCAAGAACTTACCCCTAGGTTATCGGTGATTTAGAATTTAGACTGTAGGACTTATTTCAGACAGAGATCAATGTAAGTGATGACAATGTATGTACGGTGCTGCAGAATATGTTGGCGCCATATAAATAAAATATATTGAGAGTGGCATTTCCTACACCAGTCTTAATTCATTCCCCTACAGGCACTAGATGTGCCAGAATTACCAAGAGGCTCCTACCTCTTAAGGGGTAGCCAGGATTTAGATTTTATTGCCTATTCTTAGGATAGGCCATAAATATCTGATCAGTGGGGGATGACTGCCGGCCCCCACACCAGTCAGCTGTTCGGGGCTGCTTCCAATGCCCATACTGTACACTGCATGGAGCTGGAGGGAGTTGGCGCCGTTGCCCTGTATTATGGCCAGGCACTGGTACTGCAGCTCAGCTCACAGAGCTGCAGTGCCGTCGCCCAGTCTCTATACAGGGATCAGGACCTAGAAATCATTTCAGGCCTCAGTAATATGTCATTTGTGATTGTCTTCAGTAGGGATCAGTTCTCCTTCTCAGACCTGCTGATAATCACTAGAGATAAGGTCATGGAAGGTAAATCAAAGGTCGCACACAATGCTATGGTCTGACCATATCCTATAGCCCTGCTGTAGATGGGCAGACATGTTCCCATACATGCCTAGTACAAGCTCTGAGGTGGTGGAGTATTATATACGGATGCAAAGGACACCAAAGAGATAACCCCTTAGGTCCTGCACCAGGCATGACACTGAATAGAATAGTTTCTGGACTCCTATTCTTGGACAGAACACATTTCCATTGGTCAGGATTAATAGTTTTAGCACTAGAGACATCATGATAGTCATTAAATGGGTTTTCTGGCACCAAAAAAATATTTATGACGGATCCTAAGGTGGTGGCTTATCTCCTCGAGAACTAAAAATTGAGCTAGATAAATCCATTATGTCCGACCCTTCTTTCCCCGAGCATCTGCCGATGCCTGAGTTTGTAGGCAATTATTGATATTGTCGGATATAATCTGAGGGTGTTTTTGTCCCAGGGGGACTGAAGCTTCTTTTGGTGGTCTATTCTTCTCTTGCGTTATCACAGTCCCAGCCCGGGAAGCTATTCCTCCTAGCTCTCCGCACAGCACAGACTGTATACAAAGATTTCTTATACATTACACGCATCCTTAAATCCTGCTCTCGAAGGAACACTATGTACGGAAAGGGCACAATACATGTATATCCCCTCTCCTTTGTCTCATACTACAATTAGAAAGGAGAAATATATGAAGAAATATCTCTGTGTCCCAGGAGATCAGCCATGTCCTCCTTCCTTCTTCTCCTTAAAGAGGACCTTTCACGTCTTGTGGCACTGGCGGTATTATATATCGCTAGAAAGCTGAGAGTGCGCTGAATTCAGAGCACTGTTGGTTTTCCCAGTATGCGCCCCGGTACTGGAGATATCGGTGCCGTTAGTTTCGGCACCGATGTCTCTCCACTGTCAAAACAGCGGGCTTACACCCTAGTGTCATCGATGAGAGGTAAGGAACGACCCCCGTGACAGTACAAGGCTATTGAAAAGCAAAAACAACAAAATAAACAGCGCTGTGCTTAGTAAGTACTGAAGAGGATTGACTACTCACTCGAACACTTTGGTCTCTTCAAACAGCTGATCGGTCGGCACCCTGGATGTCGGACCCCTGCTGATCTTTAATTGATAACCTATCCTAAGAATAGGCCATCCATTATTTAGCCTGGAAAACCCCTATAAAATGTATTTACTATAATAATTTAGGAACACAGAAGTACATAGACAGCTTGTATTCCACCTCTTCGATGGGAAAGCGCCCCCTAGCACTGCCGCCCGCAGCCATACATCAATATAATTGGGGAATAACAAGGGCAGATAACATTACTCATGAAACAGTCACAACATGTATGGCACATTAATTCACTTTGGTGAGCGCGATGACCTTCACATACACTCCATAGGAAAGTTCCATCGGCTCCCAAGTGAATCCAAGGAATGGAGCTTCGTAAATCCAATATAAACTAACAAAATAAAGTTTTCCACTGCAGTGACTGTAATGGCTCAGGAGGAATGTGTGAAAAAGAAGACAAGTTGTTTTCATAGTAACTCATACCCCGGCAGCTCCGTGATGGAGAGTCTGCCGATACCAGAAATTAGCTTCAGAAGAATCTGGCTATGAGGTTGTTATTATAGGAAGGGCATACACACGTAATGATGATTTATAAGGACTGGCGCGAAAATAATAATGGCAACGCCAAAAGTCCCTGCCAACCGTAAATCATTAAATGGATAAAATAAAAATCATTAAGATGGGAAAAAGCGAAGGGATGGTAAATAGAAGAATTCTGCGATCTCCAAGGAATCCATAGAAGGGTAAAGAGGATGTATCCGCAAGACAGAGCATAAGTGTCTGATCGCTGCGGGTCCCACCGATCACATGGAGGAGCGTCACATGCCCCCCCGTTTGAATGGCGGAGTACGATGTGCTGTGTAACCGTTTGTGGCCATTTTTTTTTTTTGACAGATCTGTTGTTCTTTTAGACAGATTCGCAACGGGCAGATACTGGAACATAGTGTAAACCGCGAACAGTAACTAAATCAGTTCATAAATGTGTAAGCCGTGTACACCTGTTTTTTGATACAAATTACTCCAGAAGAGAGATGAGCGGATTTCTCAAAAGTTCGATTCGGCAGTTCGATTTGAAGTTCCAAAAAAATTTGCTTCAATCCGAATTACTTCATGGCGAATAAACAGCTATTTCCGGGCTGCAGAGAGCCAGGGTGGGCGGCAAAATGGCGGAAGCCTTTGGATGCCGCGGTCATGTCTCTCTCTTTCTCTCTCTCTCCAGCACGGGCAATTTTTATTTATGTGGAAGACTCTGCTAACAAGCAAAGACACACCTACCCAATCACATCACTAGAGAACATCATGTGACCGTCTGATGTCACAAAGGTTCTTACTAAATATTCGTTACCGCGAAGCATCAGGAAATCCGGAATCATGGTGAATTGAAGATTTCTTGAAATTCGGATCGAATTCCACTTCTGCAGAATCGATTCGCTCATCTCTACTCCAGAACTGTGCCCAAAAATGTTCAAGCACGACCAAGCCCAATACAGGCAGGGCCACATCCCCGTTTGTGCTGGTCGCAAAAACTTGCAGATCAGTGGGAAAGGGGAAACTTTTTTCGTGAGCAAACCTCTTTAGCCCCTTCCAGCCACTGGCATTTTTCGATTTTCACATTTGACTCCCCGCCTTCCAAACCCCATAACTTTTTTTTATTTTTCCATTCACAGAGCCATAGGAGGGCTCAATGTTTGCAGGACAAATTGTTCTTCATAATGGTACCATTTATTATTCTGTACAATGGGGTGGAATTGGAGAAAAAGTGCATTTGTGCGACTTTCTTACGGGCTTCGTTTTTACGGCGTTCATTCTGCAGCCAAAATGACATGTCACCTGTATTCTATGTTTCAGTACGATTCCGGGGATACCAAATTTATATAGTTTTATTAATATTTTAACCCCTTAACAAAAATCCAAAACTTTTCAAAAAATAATTTTTTATTAAAGTCGCCATATCCTGACACTCGTAACTTTTTTATATTTCCAGGTATGGGGATGCATGAGGCGTCTTTTTTACCGGGACCAGATGTACTTTTTAGTTATACCATTTTGGGGTATATCTATTGTTTTGATAGAGTTATCGTAATTGATTATATAATTGGTTAAGCTAAGTAAGTTGATACATAGTTAATACAGTCATAATAAAGTCATAAGTGGATTAAGAAATCATCGGTTAATGTCCCAATCTTATGAAGCAACTTGTTATTAGAAAATGATGTTTGGAAAGAAGAACTATAAGTGACCTTATAAATGTCTCACTTTGTATAAGTGGCAATAAGGCAACTGCAGAACCTATAGCACATATGTAATATTGATGTAACTTTATATGGCGTATGTATTACGTCATATAGCTGTGTGTTTCTTTTCTCTACGTAGCTGGTAGAGTAAGAAACTCTAGAATTAGTTGAGGCAAATCAAAAACCCTAACAAAGTGAATGGAGCGCTGGTCATGTAAGTGCACTGGCACTCCGTTCACAAGGAGGCCTTTCGGTCCTCCATCCTCCTGATCCCTGGGGGACCAGGTGATCAGGCCCCCAGCGATCAGACACTTATCCCCTGTCCATAACGGGTCCATAACGGGTAAACCCCTTTAAGGCCAAGTTCACAAATGGCGGAAAGTGAAGAGGTATTTGAGGTGGTCTTCTTCTTAAATTTTGTCCTGCACTCTGACTATCTCTAGACAAAATGGGGCTCAACAGGCTGAGCCCCGTGCCGTGGGATCTGTGGCTAATTCTGCGACAATCTCGAGCAGGATGCTTCTTCCGTCAGCGTCCTGAACCAAGAGGCGTCTTCCACTACCACCCATTGAAAACAATCGGAGGCAAATTCCAGATGGAATTTGGAGCTGATTTTGAGGCAGAATCAGTTTCAAAATCAGCTCCAAATTCCTCCATGTGAACACAGCCTAATTTTCCTTCCGTAAATGACTTGCAATGGCTGCAGGTAATATGGTGGAGGGTCAAGATAATTCTTATCGAATAACTTTTACAATGCATTAAAGTTTTTCAAACAAAAACTTTACAAACCAAAGCAACGATCAAACGGTTTTGGCCAGGGGTCTACTTGGCTGCCAACCTCTCTTTCGAGAATCGCTGCCAAACCCAAAATGAAAAAAAGGTTCCCAATGTAAGATGATTATGGAATGTTCTGCCAGTTATTGAGTTGCTTGTGTTGTTTATTATCTTAGTTTTTTTTCTTTCCTTCTTTTTTTTTGAGAAAAATGTCCTTCTTCTGGAATTGTTTTTGCAATATGTCCTGTGCCAAATGAATCAGTTAAAGACCATGGCAGTTAAGCTCCTAAATAAGTCTTGGCATTGAGGCTGGATATGTAATACCGCGCAGTCTGAAATATTGGAAAACTTTATTCTGTTCTTAACTTGTTCCCTTCCAGATCATCGACGGGACCCGAATCCTTCCACGAAGACTGCGGCAATTGCTTACTGTCTGCCACCATCACGTAGGACATGAATAAAACCTCAAAAACATCAGGACTGGTTAACCCCCGACATATCTTCTAAACTTTATAGAGGTCTTATGGTACGTGCCAACTGGTTGTCAGGTGTACCCTCCTGGAATCAGCCTGCCAGAAAATATTACAGTCAAAAAACTCTGCCCATGCCAAGAGCTGCACATTATAATAAGTAGCAAACCAAAGCGTTGGCATCACAGAGAAAGCAATGGGGAGTCGCACTGGTTCCCCGAGCCAAGGACTGCAAGTCACATCCAAAAGGTTAGGATGTGGCAGGGAAAAAGAAGCAGAAGAGAAAATATATTGAGACCTGGAGGGGGTTATTAAAGAGACCCAACTCCAAAAAAGAAAAAGAAATAATGATCTGAAATCTAAAATATTAGGACACTTATCAAAGAAATGACTTTACGGACAAATCTTGACAAGAAAAGCATACCTACTCCAAAGGATAGGCCATCAATATGTGATCTGTCGGGGTACGACACCCGGCCCTGAACGGATCATCTGTTCCAGCAGCCTCAGGGTGGCAGAAGTTGTCATTGGATGGGAAGCATGTACATCACCGCTCCTATACAAGTAATACATGTGGCGCTGCAATTCCCCAGAAGTACTATGCAGTGGACAGGGCTGCTGTGCCGCTCCAAGTACGTATATAGGAGCAGTGCTGCACGCGCTCCCCGTCTAATAGCAGCTTTCAGTACTTGGAGGCTGCTAGTAAAAATGATCTATGCGGGGTATCAGACACCAACAGATTAAATATTGATGACCTATCCCAGGGTTGTGTCATCAGTATGAACAATGATTTGGGGTTTGAAAACCCCTTTCATAGTGGTGGGTGACTTGAATGTGACACCGCTACCGTACTCATACCCACCACTACTCTGCTGTTTACACGAGCATGTAATGAGCGCATTATTTACATACCAGGCGCTGCACTATTCACTTGTGTACTTTTAGTAACGGCCAGTATAGGTAGTACAGCATAGCCCTATTCAAGTCTATGAGACACTGCTGCAGTACCCTTAACCGCCACTATAAAAAGTAATGCAAAACACCAGCACAACTGCGTGCTCATGTAAACAGCTGATCGTCAGGAGTCCCGACACTCGGACCGCTGCCGATCTGGTAGATGATCTCTTATAACTTATTCTCCTTTATACAATTATTATTTTACATTGTATATATTAGAATAAAAACTACATCATCCTGTCGATTTTATTCCTAATTTTCCTTTGATCTCTAAAGATTGTTTTTGTTTTTTTGTGATTTATCATTTTTGGATTGTATTTTTTTCTTTTTTTATATATATATCCTGTCGATTTTATTCCTAATTTTCCTTTGATCTCTAAAGATTGTTTCTGTTTTTTTGTGATTTATCATTTTTGTATTGTTTTTCTTTTTTTTTATATATATCCTGTCGATTTTATTCCTAATTTTCCTTCGATCTCTAAAGATTGTTTTTGTTTTTTTGTGATTTATCATTTTTGTATTGTATTTTTTTCTTTTTTTTTTTATATATCCTGTCGATTTTATTCCTAATTTTCCTTTGATCTCTAAAGATTGTTTTTGTTTTTTTGTGATTTATCATTTTTGTATTGTTTTTCTTTTTTTTTTATATATATCCTGTCGATTTTATTCCTAATTTTCCTTCGATCTCTAAAGATTGTTTTTGTTTTTTTGTGATTTATCATTTTTGTATTGTAGTTTTTTTTTTTACATATCCTGTCGATTTTATCCCTAATTTTCCTTCGATCTCTAAAGATCGTTTTGGTCTTTTTTGTGATTTATTATTTTTGTATTTTTTTTTTTTTTTATATCCTGTCCATTTTATTCCTAATTTTCCTGTGATTTCTAAAGATCATTTTGGTCTTTTTTGTGATTATTTTTGTATTGTATTTTTTTTTTTTTTTTTTATACCCCATAGTGTTATACCCTACACATACAAGAACAAGATTTTCTCAAGTACTTGAAATTTGTATCCAGTCTCCGGAGAGAAAGAAAAAATACCGAAGGAACAAAGCGCTGCTGAGCCCCAGAAATCTTCTGTCAAGAACACAATCCTTGGAAGCAGAACGTTAAAGCTGGCTGGAATGTAAAGTCCTTGTATAAGTACAATGCATTAGTTGTTATTTTGTCTACTATGACAGCTTTAGACATTTAAGTTCAAGCAAGGAATTCAATACCAAATCCAGTCTTTCACTGGATTACATCTCGAAGGAAAAAAAATATCAGATGCAAATACAGCCTGGCAGATCTTGACAACATCACAGTCCAAGCTCATTTCTCAAAAAGTTCCAGCAAGTTTTCCGAGTCGATTTCGAGATACTAGACCTTGCCTTTATATGAAATGTTGCTAACTTTTGCACAGAATACGATGCCAACTTTTCTCAGCTATAAGAGCCGCCTAGGACATTCCAAGTTCATTACCGTGACTTTAAGGAGACCATACAACGTCTTCAAGACCAATCAGGCGGTTGGGTTTGAAGGTGACTCATACGGTCTAAACAGAATTCTGAGTCTCGCGAAGCTCGGCTTTGAGAGCTCTCATTTCTTAAGATGCCAGAGATTAATGCTAATGATATAGAGGACTATAGCCATAGCAAATCAATTACATATGCACAGGAAAGGTTATGCTATACTGAGGCCTTAAGGGAAAAAAAGTTATGAGCAAAATTCAATTTCGTAAAATTCTTTCGAGAGCTACCTTTCAAGATTACTTCATCAAAAAAGATTACACCTCGCTTCTATTAAAATAGCCGCGTTGGACCACCATGATGAAGGTGCCCATACGCATGAGGTGTTTTTCAATGTGATCAGCTAAAGTTGGCCATACTAGATATAGGATAACTGATGGCCAAGTGAGTTTGTCTAGTTGATGCCATCATGGACAGAGGAGTAAGGCTAGGTTCATATCTGCGCCGCAGATTCAATCTAAAATCGTCGGAGAGAAAAGTCCTGAATGGAGGACTCTTCTCTCTGCCGGTTTCAGTATAAAGCGGGTGGAAACCTGAAGTAAACCCAGTAGACCCCATTACAGTCTAACCACTTTTTTAGCGGATGGGCTCTCTGTCTTTCGGGACCCCATGCAGACCTGAACGCTAATGTAAACGTAGATGCTGGGGTGGATTATCTCCCTTGAGTTCTAAAAGAAAACATACCCAACTCTCACTTCTCCTGACTTCTACCATGGAGTCAGAAGACCCCTCATATATAGTAGATGGTTGGCTGGTTCACACTAGCATTCATTGCTCGTTTGGGTCCATGCAGGACTTTTCTCTCTGCCGATTTTACATGTAATTTGCGGAAGAGTCTCCTACGGAGATTCCATCTCAGATGTGAACCTAGTCTGATCCTTCTGAAATTGACAGGTCCAGTCTGCAGTCATCTATAATGTATGGCCACCCCAAGGACTGGTTCAAAGCATATGTGGACCTGTGGATGACTGTCCATAGCCGTGAGCCCTGCAAGTCCAGGATGTCCTCCTCAAATCCCTCTTCATTTTCTGCCCCGTGAACCTGGCCTTAGTGGGTCTGATCACTCATACAATATACTGCAATAATTCTGTATTGCAGTATATTGTATATAAACACCTCTGGCAGGGTATAATGCAAGCCAGGGCTGTGGAGTCGGTACGCCAAAGCCCCAACTCCGACTCCGACTCCTCAATTTCCCCTGACTCCGACTCCAACTCCGACTCCGACTCCACCAAAATAGGCACCAACTCCGACTCCACGACTCCGACTCCACAGCCCTGGCACTGCTAAACCTTATAGGTTCACTCAGAACTCAGTCCCATCATTATATGAGGAATAGAACAGACCTTTACAGGACATTTCATCATTTTCAACATTTCATCATTTTCCCAAATTCTTATGAAAATATATTCAGCACATACTGCATTGTACTACTAACTGTACCAATTTATTATATATTTTGGGAGTCGGAGTCGGTCCATTTTATACCGACTCCGACTCCTCCAAAATAGGCACCGACTCCGACTCCAACTCCACGACTCCGACTCCACAGCCCTGATGCAAGCTATACAATGATATACCTGGGAGGCTTTGATATACCTCTGGCTGTTATGATAATACACAGACGCTCTCCTATGACATTCTAGGAGGCAGAAATCTTTCCAATATGGCGACGCCCACGCGCTGCACATTTTAGATGCTAAAGTCACAATTAACTGTGGCATCTAAGTGGTTAACAGCCAAGATCGACACTGTTATTGATCGTGGGTGTTAGCAGCGGATACCTGCTGTATACTACATAATTCCAAGATACTGCTGGGACTTCCACAGATCATCAGAATGGGGATTCCTTGTCCACCCATTTGCATGGAGTGATGGCTGTACATACTTACTAACGTAAGACTCACTCTCTATGGAACTGGGGATAGCTGTATAGCGCTGTGTGTGACGACAGTACTCCAAGCAATCACATTCATGTCTATAGGTGATAAATTGGTATTTAAAGACAACCCCTTTAAATACTAAAAACACATCCATGACTTTACAAGTACCTCTTATACACAAGTTTTACATTACTGCTCTCTACAACACAGATGGGACCTAATTAGATTGTATATACTGTATCTATAGGTCAAGGTCAACACCACGCTCTGTCTAATGGGTATTTGACGCTCACAACTGTACAAATACTAAAGTGACAGCTGTTGCATCAGAAGTAAAAGCTGCTCTCCCGGTCAGCATAGAAAAAGAGTCCTTCAACGACACTATGGAATTCTGCTGCCAAAAGAAGTGGTAATATGAGTTACAAAGTGCTTAAAATCTCCTTCTTGCTAGAAGAACTTAAAGGGCTTGTCCAAACAGTTTTTGTGTTTTTGAAAAGTGTTGTGTTGCGCCAGTGATGTGCCCAGAGTTAAACAGGAGTCCAGAAGCATGGAGTGTATACAAGTTGTGGCAATTTTGGGGGGGGGATTAGCCTCAATGGCGGCAGACTCCTTGACCCGACAGCGGTGTTGGTGGTACTGGGCGCCGGAGAAGCAGCGTTCGTACGGTGCAGGTCTAAAGTAAATGGCTTTTATTTCAGCTTTAAGAGTGGAACATAAACAAAAACAATAAACAGCATGGGCCACATTTAGGGCACTATCTCACTCCTTGACCCTTATCTAGCCTCTGGGGCAACAAGCAGCCTGACTCATGCTCAGCTCAAGCAAAAGTCCCCTGTGGACCCCAGCTCTCCTGGGACAGACCGCCTCTCTGTCCTTGGCTGGTTCCACAGTCCCTGCTTCCTGCAGGACTCGACAGCAGCTCTGCCGCTGTAACCACTCCCTCTAGAGTTACTCCCCACCCATAGGTGTGGCTGAGGGCCTTTTCAGGCCTGGCCCTGGGTCGCTCAATAGCGCCCTCTGGGTTCACACACTCACAAAGTATACAAATGTGGTCTTTATCTGGTCTGGATTTAGTGGCCTGATGGTTTGAGTTAATTTTGGGGCCTGAATCTATTTTGCGGTTCCTGTCTGGGGGCTTTGAATTTATTTGTCTTGCTAAAGAAGACTAGTGGAGCACAGTTTATGGAATTATAGGAAGAGGACTGGTGCAGCACACTTTATAGAATCATAGGAGGAGGACTGGTGGAGCACAGTTTATAGAATTATAGGAGGAGGATTAGTGGAGCACAGTTTATGGAATTATAGGAAGAGGACTGGTGGAGCACACTTTATAGAATCATAGGAGGAGGACTTTATGTGAATAATAGGTGGTGGTGGTGGCTGGCTGGCTGGCAAAATCATAAATGGGCCAAAAGGTCAGCACAGGCATCTCAGGTTTGCAAGTCAGGGACAGGCAAAGGTCGCACACCAAAGGTCAGCAGATTGGGATCAGATTCATCGACAAAGTCAGAAAACAGGCCAAGTTCAGAAAACGAACAATCAGACAGAATGTAGTGACAAAATACTCTCCCGAGAACTGGCGCACCCAAATCCTATATTGTTCTGATGCCTTAAATACTTTTGAAACATCAAGGGTTGGATGGGAAAGATTTGGGAAGCAAAGATAGGACTGGGAGGAGGTGGAGCAGAATAAAGTGGCCATGAAGGGGTAAGCAGACATCTGTACCTCCTGGCGGGCACAGAGCACCGATTCGAGGGTCAGGGTGGAGGGAAGATGGAAGGGTGGAGGTGGTCAAGAAGATTAACCTGGCGGCAGAGAAGGCTGAAAGAGAGTAATCTTCCACCGGAATTGCATATAATCTCTGAGAGCTTTTGAATGTTTTTGGGTTTTTTTTTTCAAAAAAGCAATTTTTATAAATTCTGTTCCCGTAACTGCTGAGGTTTTCAAGAAGGAAAGGTTCAACTTCCCGTAAAGCTCCACAGAAAACTGTTTACAGCTGGAGAGAGGCAAAGTCTAAGCATCAACTACAGTTCAGAAGGTCCATTTGGCAGCTATATATGTGTATCTAAATTAGATGGATAACTAATGATTGGGTTCTCAATAAATGAGTCCAATTTTGGAAGTAAGGACCATTAATTGGATGGGTTATGACCACCATCCTGTTGTTCCTGGCTCCCACAACTTATTCTGTTCTGGCTAGAATATCAAATCTCTATTACAAAGGCCGAGTGTTGATGATCTCTGTGACCAACAAGCACAGTGCTAGAAGTACACACCCATCGACATGGAAGCTGAGCGCTCTCATTAAATCCACATAAAACATTAATGTTTTGGAAAGTGGGTAAATTTGTGACTACTGGCATCCAAACCCATGGAAATAAATAAAGCCAGTTGTGCAATGTCCATATTCTTGGTATAGCAAATAACAAAAAATAGGACAGGAAATTAGGTTTCCAAAATGTGGGTTGTCCAAGACTAATAACTGAGGAGATACCGCAAAATTTTATCCCATGAAGGACCAAGCCTATTTTGGCATTAAAGGGGTTTTCTGCGACTTTAAAGGGGTTATGTGGAGAGTAATAAAATTACTAGTGCACTCCCTTTACTGGTTAAGTTTTATTCACTAATATACACCCCGGTCCTTTAAAGTCCCGAAGTTACTTGTGTGGAGGGCAGAGGGGGAGGCCAGAACTCTTGTTCCCCTGTCTCCCCTGCTGACACTCCAACTCTCGATCACGTGAACGACTCCACCTCTACTGTGGCTCGGGAAGAGGGGAGTTGGTGATGTCAGTGAGAGTTGGAGTCAACAGGGAAGGCAGGGGAACAAGAGTTCTGGCCTCCCCCACTGCCCTCCACACTAATAACTTTGGGGCTCTGGGGGAGTAGAGTGTATATTAGTAACAGAGCTTAACCAGTACATAGAATTCCCTAGCAAGCTTTAATGCTCCCCAGATAACCCCTTTAATAAGTATACCCTATTCTTAATGAGGGTCCAACCCAAGCAACCAAGCCCATCGGCTAACTGAAAGTGAGCATGTCAGCAAAAATCCAATCAAATGAGTTGTCCAGGATTATAAAAATAAAAAAGGAGCAATATTTTGTTTTATTACATAGTATTCTAAAGCTTTATTGCCTGACAGTGACATACTGATAGGTAATCTATTAGTGTGTGCCTTTGTTAAGCTGACCATTCACATAGTGTATTGGGCCAACCTGCCGATTTTGACCGGTTAACCATCTAATATGTATGGTGGCCTCCCAACTCTACTCCCATAGCACGACAGGGCGAAAAGGATCAGTCTCCCTAATTTCAGCATGCCCAATCCTTTTGTTCCAGAGTTGTCTATGTAATTTCTACTCTCAGTAGACATGCATAGTGTGTCTGGGGACCAGCACCTTTTTGCAATGGATATATCTACCCATATAATGATCACTTTCATAATGGAACCCTATAATCTGGCTGTCCGAGGTAAAAATTCCATAAATTTCAAAAGCCTTAAAACTTCTCATAAATTAGATTTTTAATAAACCCCTCCGGCCTCAGCCATTTTTCTTTTTCACGTTTTCATGTTTTTGTTTGTTTTTCTTACTCGCCGCCTTCCAAAAACCATCATTTTTTTTTTCACTTTTCCATTCACAGAGCCATACGAGGGCTTGTTTTTTGAAGAACAAATTGTACTTCCTAATGGAACCATTTAATGTTCTGGGAAGCTGGAGAAAAATTCTGAATGAGGTGAAATTGAAAAAATGGGTTTTGTTTTAACAGCGTTCACTGTGGAGTAAAAATGTCACGCTACCATCATTATTCTGCAGGTGAGCAAAATTTTTATTTTTTGTGTGTGTTCTTTGTTATAGTTTTTGCTGTGTTTTAATACCTTAAAAAAAAAATATAACACCTTAAAAAAATACATCGCCATAATCTGAGAACCAAAATAATTCATATTTCCGTGTACGTAGCTGTGTAAGGTGTATTTTCTGCAGAGTAAGTTGTAGTTTTTATTGATACCATTTTAGGGAAAATATAGAGGTTTTGATCATTTTTCAATGTTTTTCGGAGGCAAAGCAACAAAAATATGTTTTCATGGTTTGGGCATTTCCATTTTTTTTTCTGCTATGGGATAAATATTTTTATGGGCATTTTTGGACATAGGGATACCCAACATGCCAGACACCTCAAGTAGCATCTTATCACTCCTGAGAACAAAAAGATTAGGCGTCAAACTCAGTTTACCCAATCCTTCCTTTCCCAATATATGTCAGCGGAGAAGTGGGCCTTATGAATCAACTACCCCTAGACAAAGGCGGAAGTCTGTAATGGGGCCCATAGCTACCTTACGCCATTTAGAATAGTACCTTATTTTATATGGCAGAGGGACCTTTGGGGCACCCTATAGCTATGGGCCTGACCATAGATTATGAGGGATGGGGGGGGGGGGGGGGGGGGGGGGGGCCCCGCCCCCCGCCCCGGGGGGGGCGGGGTTTTTCCCAGGGGGGTTTGGTTTAAATGTTTTTAATAGCCAAGAATAATTTAACTATTCAGCTATGACTAAAAAAATGTCCTACAAGCTTCGACAGCCAAAGTTTTTCTAAAGCTTCCAGAGACCGTCACCTAAAGCTACTGATAATATCATTTGCATCTGTTTTTCCTACAAAAATATATGTGGATGCAAATGAGAACGAGACGGTTGCAGTAAAAATAATATCCAGGAAACAGATTTTTATTGGAGTCACAAATCCCTTCTTTGGCTTTGGGGTCCTTTTACAAAGATTTTCTTTCCATAATAGGCTCGGTGGCTGCCCCTTGTATGAGGTTCCAATTTACCTATCAGTATATTTTCGGCATGTGCGAGGAAACTGGAGCACCTGGCGGAAACCCAAGCAACCAAACTCCATGAAGATGTTTCATTTGGTTGGATGCGAACCCAGGACCCCAGCGCTGTAAGGCAATACTGTAGTACTAACCACTGAGCCAACGTGCTGCCCATTCCACCTCAAATTTAGCCTGAAAAAAACTCCAAAAACTCGGCTTCCATTTACATGAGGCAATATCATACTGTAATGGGATTAACACATCATAAAAGGACGTGATTTCTCATTTTTTTAAGCAGATAATTGGGCATATTTAAGGAGTCAATGAGAAGTGAAGGATGACAGAATTCTCTTAGACTAGGCAGTAGAACCACATAGGCTGAAACACCAACCAAAAACTATCTACTGATATTTTTATGCAATAATCCACGAGTCCCTCTGCTTGAATCAATCGCTGGTTGCGCAGCCACTATATTCATCTCTATGGGACTACTGGAGATAGCGTAGTAGAGCACTCCATGATCTCTGGCATTCCCACAGAGCATAAATGAAGTGTCAAGATATATTTGTGACCAACGCTACATCTACGGGACCAAGAACCACTGTTCTCGTAATAGCAGGGGCGTAACTACGTCCATAAAAGCTGCTATGGGGCCCGGGTCCTTTACCCGATAGATTATGCCGATTTTGACTTACCCACTTGCCACCTCCGCTTAGGCCTCCAGGGGGCGCCATATATTACATTCCGGACGTTTCTCTGATGCTCTTCAACATCAGGACATAAAATGTGGTGCCCCTGGAGACCTAAGCAGTGGCAGTGTTAAATAAGCGAAAATCGTCCATTACCTGCTGGTGTAATTTAGTAGGTAGTGGCCTAAAATACCTATCGGGGGGTCTGTAATGGGGGCCCTTACTGTATGGGACCTATGACAAGGGGGACAGTATACTGTATGGGATTTGTAATTGGGACAGTATACTGTATGGAGGCCAATAAAGAGGCAATATATCGTGTGGGGGGGAATCAGTATAGGGAGCGTTATACTGTGTCAAAAGCTTAGTACAGGGCCCTGTCTTTACTAGTTACGCCCCTGCGTAATAGGTGAAGGTCCCAATGGTATAATATCCACCAACCAGTTATACTCTATTCTGCGTTTAGTCGGACAGTAGCTTTCACTACAAATTCCTCTTCAAATGGGTTGTGCCGTCTGGATGACCCCTTTCTCTATCCCCTATTAAAGCACATAGACTTCATATAGAGGGTTCCCCGATCAGGATCCCCCTCCATGACGCCCATACGTGGTTACATACGTTTTACAATAAGAATATAGGGCATCATTTGCATGACCTATATTGCAATCCTTTATCAGTATAGATAGCAGACCGGACTTCGCAGACTTGGTGGTTTGTCAGGTATGTAGTCATGATGACGCATGGAGAATAATCTGTAATTTCTTCAACAGGGATAAAGACAATAAAAAAACCTAAAATGAATTACAGATTTAATGGTTCATACAGCCAAAAGAAAAGTTGGCAGCCCCATACAAACCAAACCTAAAAAGGACATTTACAGCTTACACAGGAACAAAAATTTGGCCCAAATGAAGAACAAAAATCATTTGTAATCTCAAAAATAAAATGATGAGAAATGTAGACAAAGCCACTGCTTGTACACCCTGTGTCCTTCCTCCGAGGAAAAAGCGAAGGTTTGATAGTATCTCACTACTAAACACAGGATACCAGGGGTGAACAAAATATCTGTCGAACAGGTTCAGTATCCATTCGACATTTGGAGCAGAAAAGTGTCTCGTCTTTGGAGGAACCAACCAGTCCATGTAGTACGTGGACCACCTATCAATTCTGACTGTTATCTACACTCTGGATTTGGGACTGTTCTCTTGCGGTACATGCGCACACGGCATACTCGCCATCATCAATAGTTGGGCAGATCTGTGATTCCCAACTAGTGTAGTAGCCAAGAGGACCCAAGCATATCCGGGATAGATCCATACTGCGAGATACAGGATACATCCATTCCGTGAGAAAAACGTGCAAGATATGGCCGAGAATTGTCTCTGAGTGACCCATATCAGAATGGTTGTATGGACTCACGCCGACAGCTGTCCGGTGCTACCTGACTGGGGTGGGCCTGTTGGAGTATCTCAAGGGCCCTGACCCAATCAAGGACCAGTCAGAATTATTTCTAATTTTGAAGTCTACCACCTCTACCAAGGATATTCACATGTCACTACCATGTCACAAAGCACATTATAGTGATAAACAACATCAAAAGTGAACAACAGTGCTCCTGGAGTTGAAGGCCCACCCCCAGTGCACCAACTGCCTAATTTGCATAACAGTTCAACGTTCAGTAATTTTTTTTTCTACTTTCCCCCTGTTTGTAATGTGAATGGAGTAAATAGCAGTGTAGGTAATCTTCTTACCAAGATCTTTCTTGCTGAAGTATCAGCATCGGTCAAGCATCAAGCGTACTATGCTACCAAGTGTACTCCTTTAACCTTCAAACTTACTGTGCCACCAGTAACAAGCAAGTGTACTGTGCCACCAAGTGTTCTCCGGTAACCATCAAGCATACTGATCCACTAACTATGTTACTGTAACTAGTGACCATACTGTGCCACCAAGTGTTTTCTTGTAACCATCAAGCATACTGTGCCACCAAGTGTTTTCTTGTAACCATCAAGCATACTGTGCCACCAAGTGTGCTCCTGTATCCATCAAGCATACTGTGCCATCAAGTGTGCTCCTAAATTCATCAAGTGTACTGTACCACCAAGTGTTCTCCGGTAACCATCAAGCATACTGTTCCACCATGTTACTGTAACTAGTGAGCATACTGTGCCACCAAGCGTGCTCCTGTAACCATCAAGCATACTGTGCCATCGAGTGTGCTCCTGTAACCATAAAGCATACTGTGCCATCAAGTGTGCTCCTGTAACCATAAAGCATACTGTGCCACCAGCTATGTTCCTGTAACTAAGAAACATACTGTGTCACTATGTGTTCTCCTATAATCATCAAGCGTACTGTACCACCAATTGTGCTCCTGCAACCATCAAGCATACTGTGCCACCAGGGATGTTCCAGTAACTATCAAGCATACTGTGCCACAAAATGTGCTCCGGTAACCATCAAGCTTACTGTGCCACCAGGTATGTTCCTGTAACTATTAGGTATACCGTGCCACCAAGTGTGCTCCTGTAACCATGAAGCATACTGTGCTATCACGTGTGCTCATGTGATCATCAAGCATTACTGTGCCACCAAGTGTGCTCCTCTAACCATCAAGCATTACTGTGCCACCAAGTGTGCTCCTCTAACCATCAAGCATTACTGTGCCACCAAGTGTGCTCCTCTAACCATCAAGCATTACTGTGCCACCAAGTGTGCTCCTCTAACCATCAAGCATTACTGTGCCACCAAGTGTGCTCCTCTAACCATCAAGCATTACTGTGCCACCAAGTGTGTTCCTCTAACCATCAAGCATTACTGTGCCACCAAGTGTGCTCCTCTAACCATCAAGCATATTTTGCCACTAATAGTAAACTGCAACCACTTAGCGTATGTTCCATTGTGGTGAAAGGCAACCATGACTTTCTGGGATCAGGGAATGTTTTTCCAGCACCTTGAGATGTTTAGAAAAGTTTTACAGAAAATGAGCATTAGTGAGAGCAGTTTATATTAACTTCCCATTAAACAGCTGTTCTGTGTAAGCGCCGGGCACACATGATGTATTGTTACGTAACACCCCAAACAGCTGATACTGGCGACAGGTTCCAAAAAAGGACAAAAATTGATCTGGTGCCAAAGTGAAGTATCTCTGCAACATCATTTCCTCTTAGGCAGAAACAATACCCTTACAATTTCTTACAAGATCTTCCGAGTAAATTACATCACAAAACAAGTGTCTGTGGTAGTAATAAAAAAACTGTCCTGAGTGCCGTATGAACCAACTGGAAGTTTTGCCCTTTCTTCAACAAGTAGTTTGGACAGGATCACTTATGTATGTTGTGACAACTTAAGGAGGACCAGAACAGTTGGATTTTTTTCTATAGCCCCCTCCGTTCCTGAGCATTCGGTGCTCTGTACTGTCAAGTGGGTGGTCCTGTGTTGGAACAGATAGATTGGGGCCACCAACCTGACCTATTGAACAATGTAAAGAGTTGGAGTTGATGAAAGGTCCTCTTCCTCCAGCTTTCTGCATCCTGCCCCTTATCTGTTGCCCTAATTCCCAGAGACCTGACTGCAGAGAGTCACACATATGGTCCGCTACAGCTCCCATATCTGGTTGAAAGAGCCCACATTGGCTGTGTACAATGGGTATATATGCCAAGAATATCTCTACACCTATACCCCAGACATATCCACACCGTATGCCAAAAAATTGGCTTTGTGGTCTCGACAACTTAGCAGTAGAAGTCTTTACATAACAATTACCTAGACCTATACACCGGTGAACTTCATCTGTCACTATCTAATATAATAATAATAATAATAATAGTCCTTTAATAGTCCCACAATGGGGAAATCAGTGTGTTACAGCAGCAAAGATAAGCAGATACAAATACAAATACAACATGTACAGGAATGTTCCAAGGTGAGAGGCATTACATTAATAGCAGACAGACAGATAGGACGTAGCGAGGAGGGGGGGATTTAACAGGCAGAGAGATATTTCAGTTCTCTGTGTGTAATGATCTCCGCGGTCGGTGTTGGTTGTACAGCCTAACCGCGGTGGGGAGGAAAGACTTCCGATGGCGCTCCTTCTCACACCTAGGGTGGAGCGTCGGTCACTGACAGTACTGCCCAGCGCAATCACAGTCTCATGCATGGGATGGGACCTCTTCTTCTGCATGGAGCTCACCACGGACAGTATCCTTCTGTCACCCACCACCTGCACTGGGTCCAGTGGGCTCCCCAGGACAGAGCTGGCCCTTCTAATCAGCTTGTCAAGTTTATTTCTGTCCCTGGTTGATATACTGCTCCCCCAGCAGGCCACTCCAAAGAAGATGGCTGATGCCACTACCGGTTGAAGAAAGTCCTAAGAGTGCCCCCCGGATTCCAAAGGCTCTCAGCTTCCTAAGCAGGTAGAGCCTGCTGTGGCCCTTCCTGTCAGGGCCTCCATATGATCTGCCCACTCCAGCTTATTATTAAGGAGCAAACCCAGGTACTTATAGGTGTTCACAATCTCGATGCCCGTCCCCGGGATGTCCACTGGTTTAGGAGGGCATCTGCCTTTACGGAAGTCCACCACCATCTCCTTGGTCTTCCCCGCGTTAATCTTCAGGTGGTTCCGGTGGCACCAGTCCACAAAATCCTGGTTCAGTTCTCTGTACTCCCTGTCATCATCATCTGTGATGAGACCTACTATTGCAGAGTCGTCAGAATACTTCTGTAGGTAGCAGCTGGATGAGTTGCGCCTAAAATCTGCAGTGTACAGTGTGAAGAGGAAAGGGGCGAGAACCGTACCCTGAGGTGCCCCCGTATTACAGTCCGGTACCTGACACACGTCTCGGGCTCTCACGTATTGGGTCGATTTGTGAGGTAGTCTAGGATCCAGTTGGAGGGTGGTGGTCCACTCCAGCAAGGCCCAGCTTGTCCCTCAATACCTGGGCTGTGGTGTTAGCATCTGTGAACTATGGACAGTGACCCATTACCTAAAAACACTCAGAGCCAAGAGAGGACTATAACACACCAGGGATCAATGTATCAAGGCCCCGGCGATGTGAGGATATAAAAACATCTGTACAGTAAAGTGTTAAATCACATCCACTGCGAATATATAACATACACTTTCTGCAAAATACAGAGGACACATACAAGGCCACGGGATTATAACATACAGGTAGCCATGGGTGGAAGTATTATATATGGGTAGAGGAGGGCGGCTTCTGGTACAGAGGAGAAGCCACTGTGTAATTTCACTGTCCGTAGCCCACAGTGTAGCCACACCTATGGCGCCCCCTCACCATCATGGCAGCCTTCATGTGCATTTAACATCCCAGTGCCTCCCCAGCCATGTCGTGAGATTGTCTCATGCCACACATTCATGGCATAAGGCTAGAAACTTTAGGAACTTTCTAGTACACAACCCATGCAGACTTGATATTTCTCACAGCTGAGTGTTTGCTACAATTATAGGCAGCCTGGACAATCCTCTGTGATGTTAGGTTCACAATAGTGTCGACTGTCCGTTGTTCTGGTCCGTTGGAGAACGGATAGGAGGACCGCTAAAATAGCAGTTACATACAGAGCCCAACGGACCCCAATGACAATACCGGTCAGGGGTCCGTTGTATTTAAAGTGAAAGTGGCGGAGGAAAAATCTGCACGCACAGGATTTTTTTCATCCGCCAATTTCAGGCAGACACTGCAACGGAGTCTGCTGACTCCAACGCAAATGTGAAAATAACCTGAGGCGACAGGAGCCAAGGTTTGCAATTAGAATTTTTTTTTTTTGATATGGGCCTTATCAGCAGTGGAAAACCATCCCGTCGCAGCTAGACCGCGGCCGAATTCCTCTTCCTTTTCCTACATGTAAACATACTCTAAGGCTAAGTTCACATCTGTGCTGTCGAACACCCAACAGACCCCATTATAGTCAATGGGGTCCGTCGGACTCTGTGTGTTCCCGCTATTTTGTGGTCTGCCTCCGAAGGACCAGCACAATGGAGAGGCGTCGCTAGGGGGAACCTAGTGTTAAAGGGGTTTTCTGGGAGTTACATATCGATGGCCTATCCTTAGCAGTTGATCTGTTGGCGTCCGGTATCACAGATTGATGGCCTATCCTATAGACAGGCCATCGATATTTAACTCCCAGAAACCCCTTTTAGGCTGAGACCCTAGGTTGCGGAAACGCAGCTTTTTTTGTTGCATATTTTGCTGCGGGTTTTTGACCCAAAGCCAGGAGTAGATTTAGCAGCAGGTAGAAGCATAAGAACTTCTTATATATTTCCCATTCCTTTTGTAGCCATTATTGGCTTTGGCTCAAAAAACCGCAGCAAAATCGGCAACAAAAAAAGCTGCGTTTCCGCAACGTGGGGCCGAACCCTTAAAAAGGGTTTGGGGGGGACATGGTCCAATACTTCTTGATATCTGTTAGGAAGCTAAGCATGCTGGGATTTATAGTGCCTCAGGTGAGCATAACCCGCTGTACAGTTATGACCTTTACCTCCTAAACCAAGAGCCAGAACATTAAAACCAGCACTGACCTATAACAACCAATCAGTTTCCAGCTCTCATTTTCCACAGGCAATATGGTAAATAAAAGCAACAACCTTATTGGATGACATGGACAACACCACCTAATACCTAACATTACTGTTTTTTTAGCACCAACACCACTGGAAAGTATATTTAATGTTTGTACACTGACTATATAAGCATTTGTAGCAAGGTATTGTGGGACTTCTAGTTCAACAAACATCACATCTGCCATGTCAATAAAATAAACAAAACTAGAGTGGTTTCCCATAGCAACCAATCAGTATGCAGCTTTCATCTTTCCAGCGCCAGTGGAAAGTTAAAAGGAGCGTTCTAATTGGCGATGGGGAAGTAAAAGCTGTCAGCTGATTGGTTGCTGTATGCCAGCTACTTTGTGCATGGAGCAGTTTATATACATGAGGCCCAGTGTGTGTACACTAGTGACCGTAGCTGCAGCAGCCGCCTATGACCCCTCTCGGCTTCCTTACACCGTCCTCCCCCTCCTCCTGACTGTCAGCCGCCTCCCCTCCCCCCACAGTTCTCACCAGATAGAGGGGCGCGTAGATCTTGAGGGACTCCTCCATGGCGCCCTGCGTGATCTGCAGGTAGGAGGTGAAGCACGACGGGTTCCATGTGTGCCCGATCTCATAGCAGCTATGCGGAATGGACTTGCTGTGCGCCGCCATGTTGTCCTGGTGGTGGAGAAGGAGGAGTGTGGAGGAGGGGGAGGCGGTGTCGTCGTCCCCGTAGGAAGAAGAGTAAAGGTCTCCCCAGCCGGGGTTACTCCCGTGCAAAGCCCTGGCAGGATCAGGACGCCGGGGACGCGCACGACGGTGCGCCACCACAGGACAAGATGGAGGACGCGGGGGCTGCTCAGCCTGGGGGCCACCAAGAGGGGAGCGCTGCAAGGCACTGGTCACACTTGGCGGTGCTGCCCGGATAACATAAACCGCAGGAGCCTGCGATAGTGCTGGGGATGCGATTTTCTTACACCTTTCTTCCCACCACAATTTTTGTTTAATATGATAAAGCCATAACTTTTATTTTTCTGTTGCCATGGGGATGTGATGGCTTGTTTTTTACTGGATGAGGTTTTTTTTTTTCTTATGCCAGAAAAAAAAAATCAATTGCAAGACTTTGATAACGTTATTCTTCATTTCAGTACGATGACGGGAATATAAAATTTGTGATTTTATTGCAAATAAAAGGTTTATTTTTATTTCTATTTATCCTTCTTTTGGAGGCGCCATTGCGGTGTCCGCAGAAAATCGTTGCCTGCTCGGGGACTCTTCTTTCCTCCGCCGTTTTCCTGCCCACGCCCCATCGATCGCCATCTTTTTTTTTTTTTTTTGCCGTAAAGAACCCGCCATTTTTTACGCCTCGTACTCCAGAAGACTGGCATGATAAATCTGCCCTAATAGCTTTGTGCTTCACACCTGTAACTTTTTTCCCCCATATTTCTACCCCACTAGCTGTAGGAGCGCTCTTTTTGTTTTGATTTTTGAGGGGTGAGCCATTTTGTCCCGTTGAGGAACACACCGTCATCCGAGTGCCTTCCGTCCCCCATTAATATCAATGGGGGTTCCATCGGTGGCGTTGTAAGTCTATCACAGCTGGTCTGACCTGAGCTCCCTGTGATTTATGGCGGCGTAAGCTTCGCAGTTGTACTAGACCCATAACATCATAAATCAGGATGACACAGGGAGCTCAGATCACACGAGCCATAATCAATCCGTGAAATGCAGACCTCACACAGTGTTACCCAATGTGAACACCGCCTTATGAAGTGGCCCAAAGGAAAAGGATCAGATGCAGCAGGTGCCAGCCAAATCCAAACAAAAATGCACAACATAGTACATTGTATAGTGGTTTTGCATGGTATTGCAGCTCAGCCCCCTTCACTTGCATAGGACTGAGTTTCCTCATGACCATGTGACCAATGCGTGTGATGTCATCAGCACAGGGAAGATAGCACAGCACTCTCAAACACCACAGCCTCATCACATAGCTGATCCGAGGGGGTTCCTGGTATCAGACCCCTGACGATCATATATTGATGACCTATCATAAGGATAGGTCATCAATATTACAGTGCTGGAAAACCCCTTTAAGGCTGAGACCCCACGTTGCGAAAACGCAGCTTTTTTTGTTGTGTTTTTTTGAGCCAAAGCCAAGAATGGCTACAAATGGACTGGGAAGTCTATAGGAAGCTTCTTATACTTCTCCCTTACCGCTCAAAAAACCGCAACAAAATCTGCAACAAAATAAAGCTGCATTTCCGCAACGTGGGGCTTTAGCCTAAGACCTCCTCCCTTGTGTAGTATTACAGCAGGTTCTCCTCCCTCACTACCCCTAGTCTTCACTGTGCCCTGGGAGGTAGAAGTGTGGTGTTATATGGCCGCCATTCAGAGTTTACTACTATCTTATATATGGCTCTGTTTGGCGCCTACACATTTAGAAAAAGATACCTTATAGGAAATAGTTGGTGCAGTTTTAGACTTTGTTCACATGTGTTGAAGCCTACGTCACAGATTCTATAGAAAAATACGACTGACACCACATCCAAACCAGACAGACCCCACTATAAGTCAGAGGAGTCTGCCAGGTACTAGTACTGTCTATCATCCGAGGGATCAGTGCCGATTGTGGTGCGGACAGAGGGAGGGGGGCGGCTTCTGTGCTGTCCTTGTCAGCCCTGGCAAAACAATTGGCTGGGATACTGTGACAGCCATGGGCCTAATAAAAGACCTCAAGGTTGCCTAGTCAGAGTGTCTTAGTCAGCTGATCAGTGGGGGTGCCAGACATCACACCCCAATAATCTGGTACAAATGACTGATCAGAAAATGTTGCCTAAAAACAACTTATCCCATAAAAAACAAGGCCTGTGAATTAGGGATGGCAAGCTAGATAATAAAGCCAGCCCCCATAGTACGGGTAAGGTGTCATGCATGTACTGGCCGCGTGCCAGACGTGTTTTTCACGGCTACTGACCTATTATATTGTAACGGTCCCACACACACGCCAATGTATTATCACGGTTCGTGGATGGGGCAATGAGCCCGGGGCAACTCAGAACAGGTCCTATACATGTCCATTTTGCAGCTTGGGCTCACTATAGAAAGTAAATAGGACTGGCGGCATGGGCAGCTCATAGATGTCACCCATGTGCTGTCCAGCCATGAAACCGGCACCTGCGCACCACAGAGACCAACACTGAAGAGGAAGAGAGGAGGCAGATCCTGGTTCTGATCACATGACCCAGATCCAAAACTAGGCCAGAAACCCGAGGTTCAAGTGAAATAGGACTAAGCTGGGAAGTAAATAGAGAGTCCCTGGGTAACCTCTTAAAGGGATTGTCCAGGACATCTAGATAACTTATACTGATGACCTATCCACATGATAGGTGATCAGTTGGGGTCTAAAACCTTTACCCCGTCCCGATCAGGTGTTTCAGCCACCATAAGTATATGGCCAGAAGCAGCCCTGCTCCGATATGGTATATGGAGCTCTGTACACTGTATACAGCTTCTGGTAAGCACAGTGTAGCAGTGACCCCTGAAACTGCAACCCCGCTCCAATTCACTTGAATTGGGCAGAGCTGCTTCTGGCCATATGATTAGTATATGGCTTCTGGTGGCCGAAACACCTAATTGGGACAGGGTCTAGGTGTCGGACCCCGACTGATCAGATATTGATGGCCTGTGCTGTGAAGGTCCTCCGTATCAATTACCTTCAGATTCTGGACAGCCCCTTTAAGTCTGTGGAGTACCATGCATACGATCTCTAGCTGTCATGCATGCTGGGAGTTGTAGTTGTAGGGAGTCCTCTGCATTATGTGTTATAATTTTTGGATGACGTTCTATATTTTCTTCTCACTCCTATAATAAGATATGATTATGATCAGAGTCAGTCATGTAGATAGTTGGAGGGTTTTCCACTTTCTGTATCTGCTCGCTGCAAAGTCTCGCCATGTTGCTTAGCTACAAGTAAAAGATCATTTTTTTTATTAATAGTCACAAAGAAGCCTCCTATTCCCCTTCCCGTGAGACTCCTCGGACCACATTGCTATTCAGAGCCCCTGCCCATCTGACAGTGACTGCTCGCTGCTGCCCCCCAGAATAGACAGTGACGCGCATTGCTTCGGAGTTGCTTAGCAGGATGTTCTGGCAAGGAATAAATTGCTGCTAATCTGTTGCTCTTTGCTCTTTTCTGTGCTCGTGATTCAAAGTATTTCCCCTGCTGGGTTGGCGAAGATCTTTGCCTACTAGTCTCATCTGTCTTGGAAAAGTCAAACTGGCAGAGGACCACGGTAGAGTCTTATTCTTGTACGTGAATATTAACAGCTTCAGAGCTGAGCAGAGGGAGTCTTACAGGGGGAAGAAAAACATGGATACTTTCTACCAGACATGGTGCCACACCTGAGCTCAGCTCAATGGGATGGAGCTGCAATACCACACACAACCTGTTAATAGGTGTGGTGCTGTTTCTGGAAGAAATCAGTTTTGTTTTTCTGCACTGTGGAAAATCCAGACCACATATTGCTCCCAGAATCTTGTCTGGACACAGATTCCATATATTATATTGACGTATGATGTTAGGAGTCCTGGCCTCCCTGTACTATATACAGTATGAGACAGTAGAGGCGCAGGGACCCCTAGTGTCATAGATCACTATGACGTAAGGAGGCCCCAACCTCCAGACCTAATTCAGTCCAGGAAATACAGACATATTGGGGCTGGATTTATCAGACCATATTTGCCATTGACTGCAGTATATACAGGGTTAAATGGAAAGTATGCTTTCTAATTGATAATGGGGGGGGGGTCAATATCATGAACAAAAGTCCATGGTACCCCCTCCCCTGGGAGACAGGAGAACCTAAAATCAATTCCCCTCCCTGCACTGTCGGCTACTCGTGTTCTCCTGCACACTGGTTAAAGTGAAGCTGCGAGTACATGCTCCTCCGCTTTAACCAGTGATATCACTAAATCTGTGTGGGCTACAGACATGATCTTGGTCTTGTTTTTGAACCATGATCGTGGCTCCTGAGTTAGAGACAGTTAAAGTGTCTGCCATCCCTGCAGTCTCCCTGGATGTCTCCAGAACTGTTAAAGACTGAGTGTGACATTTGGAGTCTACAATTTTTTCACAATATTCTATTTTTCTGAGATACTAAATTTTGTTCTTTTCATTCGCTGTAAGCCATAGTCCTCAACATTCACAGACATAAATGCGTGAAACAGATTGTTCTGTATGTATTGAGTCTATTAAATACAGGAGGTCATGTATTAAATTATTGAAATATATTACATTTTCACAGATCTAGTAATTTATTGAGATGCGGCTATATAGGGCTGGGACTGCCCTGCAACCAGGGAAATTACTGCCAGTGTCAATACATGTGTTTGCATGTAAGTACGTGGGTTTTCGGCACCATTTTGTAATGGATCAGCTTTATAGCGTACCATTACCACCCCATGTGACTGTACCCTACAAATCATGTCCCATGCTTTCTCCTCCACGTCCCTAGCTGCCGTAACAAGTCCTACACACACACATACACTTCCCAAATAGTCATAACAAGCCCTACCTTCTTGATCACATCAGATTTACCGACTTCACATGTCACGTGTCGTCCCCAAGATATGGAACATGTCAGCCATATTTTCCAGATCAAATACTGAGCTAGAACCACAACCTGCAGCATCGTGGACCTATATACGGTATGTATATATGTATAGTAGAGCCACAGAGTTGGGGACTCCTAGTTTGGTGGGTGACTATGACGCTGAGAGTCCTGTCCCACCTCCGTGTTTGATCTGGGAAGTATGTCTGACATCCAGTTGGTATTTCATGGACTGAACTTGCCTGTGTAATGTGGGCTTAACAGAACTTCTCGCCCCAAATTCCTCTCCACCCACTAACTCTTGACAGTCAAACTCTTGCAGTAGTGATTGCAAGGTCTCAATCACGGAAAAAGTTTCATCTTTGCTCCAGTAGTCAAAGAATGGTTTCCACTTTTCCCATTTCGGTAGTCACAACCATGACCTCCTCCTAGCCCACTCCCAGTAGTCCCATTAACACCTTCCCAAGTAGTCTCTGGGGCTCCCACAGTACACAGTGCAGGCAAGAAGCTACGTGCAAGCAGTCTATATGACAGGATCTGTGCATGCCCCCTGCCCAGCTGGATCGGTCAGCGAGAGTATCCAACTAGTCACCATGGTATTACAAGACTTATATGTTGGTGACCAATCCTTTGGGGTAGGTCATCAATAAGTGATAAGTAGGGATCTGAAACCCTAGACCACAGCAGATCAGCTGGTGGAGGAGGTTTAAGGTGAGTGCTGCAGTCTCTTCATTGTATGCCAAGCACAGCGCCATATATTGCATAGGCGCTCTGCTTGGTATTGCAGCTCAGCCCCATTCATTTGAATGGGATTGAGCTGCTGCTGTACCATTTGACTGTTGACTATGACGTCATCAGCACAACGAAGAGGCAGCAGTTTTCGTGAGTGCCCAATCCTCTTCAAACAGCTGATCTGTGAGGATCTTGTGTGTCAGACCCCCCACTAACCACATATGACCTAGCTTAAAGAGAATGTGTCACCAAATGGCCTATTTTTTAAAGCAAGTTTTTTATGATAATCTTTTCTGTGACGCTAGCTATATATATAAAAAAAATACACTATTCTTCTATTTGTACTATCCACTAAGCCTAATAGCAGCCTTGCTAATTCTGTAGAGGTTTTCATTGCAGCAGTAACCTCATTTACATCACAAACAAGACAGACAGGATCACAATAGAAGATAACACCTCTGTAGATAAAACCATTGACCATCATTACATCCACTACTGACTATAGATGATGTCACAGCGTATCTCCATATGTCTAGAAAATTCTCCCATAGATCTGTGAATCAGCTCCAGTCTTTTGCTACCTATGACCATGACTATGCTGTAAAGCACATCACTAAATGCTGTTAGCAGAGGAGAAGCTCAGGCAAGATGGCCGCCCCCATAATCATCTACAGAAAATAGAGTAAAAAATCTACAATTAGGAAAAAAGTGATAGATTTCACTATCTGGTTTTAATAAATAAAAATTGTCGATACGTTGCATTTAAGGAATATTTCAGTCCAGGAAAGCCCCTTTAACAGGTGCGGGATTATCCAATATCCCTAACTATAAGGAAGGTATATAGAGAATCCACAAGCTCCGCAGATCTGTAGTTCACCCGTGCTCAGTTTTTTAGCTGTATTTTATCGGGCTGATGGCACAGGGCTGTACTATATGGAGTCATGGCAGCAGATAATAGAGGTTATTGGCCTTCTCTAAGTTGTTTTTATTACATGGGAAAAACCCTCATTTGTTTCTGGTGCCCTGATAGTCACTTCTGGAATAATGCGGACAAAGGGAATATTACGCAGTAAGGAAAAGGGAGGATTGCATAAACACTGCAATAGGAAAGAATGCCAGGAATCCGTGGGGCACGGGGTCTGATCGTACATCAGCCTGGAATATGGTTATGTCAGTCTTATATGTCTCTGAGCTAATCAACTTACTAACAGCTTAATTCCCTGTGTGTTGCAGAGGACAAGCACCTAATTTGGAGGCATGCCCACTTAAAGAGGACCGTTCACCACCTCCACCAATTCATGTTCTTATTAGGCGCCACTCCACTGATTCCAGCACAGTTGAAATTTTCTCTCTAGCCCCCACCATTCCTGAGTAACAAGCACACTTAGTTTTGGTGTCTGATGTGCTATTTAAGCTCTGTAATGTGAAGTGGGCAGTGTAAGTCCCGGTTCACATCTGCGCATTGGTTTCCGTTCGAGGAGTCCGTCCCCAAACGGAAACCTAATCCGCATAAAAAAGCGGTTACCTTAGGAAACCGGCGGACCCTATAGACTATAATGGGGTCCGTGTGGTTTCTGCACGAAAAATGCGGAGAGAAAAGTGCTGCTTGCAGGTCTTTTCTCTCCGCACGAACGGAGAGAAATGGGAATGGAATGGCCCAAACGCAGATGTGAACAGGGCCTTAGGCAGGGGGCGTGATTCAGAGCTCTAATCAGAGGCAGCCAGTGTCAGAGCTCAGAATCACACCCCTTGTCTGCTTCTGCCTGACACCGCCCTCCTGACACTACATAGACTAAATAGTATATCAGGCACCAAAACTAACTGCACTTGTTGCTCAGGAATGGTGGGGGCAAGAGAAAAAATTCCCACTGTGCTGGAATCAGTAGAACAGCGGCTATTAAATGATGTAAAGTGCTGGAATTGTTAGAGGTGGTGAAAGGTCTACTTTAATAAATTTGCTGCATCGCTAGCCTTCTATACACCAGAAGCTCCAATCTATGGCAGCTAAGAGTTGGCATAAATTTAAAAGGTTTTTGTCATTTAACCAGATGCCGACTAACCATTGACAATATACATCAGGTGGTCGGCATCTAACTCTATAAGGAATTACCCATACAGTATGTCCTTGCAGAGTGGAGCAGCTGCATGAGATCCTGCAACTGCATAAGTAGGGAGTCCTCTGATAAGTGTAATCTAAGTAATAACATAGTGGGGCAGATTTATCAATCCTCTCTAATTTTGGGATAGTTTAAAAATAAAGCAGTTTATCATGTGGCTGACGCTGGACGATAAATCTGGTGCAACTGTAGACTGTCCAATTTGTGTATTCGAGCTTACTTTGCAACAGAATTTTGGTGCAATTTCAGTACACATTGTTGCATCTTAAGCCCTGTCCCTTTCCCTGCTAATCTAAGCCAAAAAAAGTGTAAAACATATAATAAATCTGGTGCACAGAATGTAGGCTAGATTTTTTGGGACAAATAAAGCCCACATTTTGGTGCATTTAGCTCGGAAAATTTCCTCAATGTTTCTTTTTTAGGCAGCAGCGGCTTTCTTCATGTAGTCTCACTCTTGAGACATGGATCTCACTAACCACTGACTTGGGAAGACCAGATTTGTCAGTAACCACGCTTAGTGTGCCTTTATTTAATGAGCAAAGCAACTATGAAACCCACACTTCCAATCTTAATAGATACAACCTTTTCACACAATGTCACCATGATAAGAATGATCCTAATAGCCCCCATAAGCTCAGCTGTCTTAATACCCCCTAGGTGGGGTTTTTCTTCTACAGGATTCAGTTTGCCCAACGGGGGTTATAGGTGTTCTGTAGAGGGTGCCACCTTGTAGAGGTTATTCTGGCTCACACTTTTCTTCCCCTCACCTCTTTCAGCTGTGAAGGTGCGCTTCCAGTCTTGTGTGTCACTTCCAGCATCTGGACATTGCGGTATTTGACTATGGATGACATTGGATGCCAACACTTGGAGCAGACTAGATGCAGAAATTCATGTAATTCCAAATAGATCACTTGTATTTTCTTGCAACCATTTCAATTCCCGTAGGCCTCATCCACATGGGGCTAACCGGACCGGAAAATCTGGTCCGTTCATTGGCCAGATGTCCTGGTTCGAACTTAGTGAGGAGACCGGACTTCTTGCATTGAAGTGATCTATCATCCTAGGAGTCCCTGACTCCTTTGTCCTGTCCTGTACTGTATATAGTAATGGAGACAAGGACTCCTAGCATCATAGATCACTATCTTGTCTCCTGACTACGATTGGACTGGGAAATTTGACCAATGTATGGATCAGATTTTTAGGTCCAGATTTCCCCGTGTGCTTACAGCCTTAGGCCCGGTTCACATCTGCGTTCGGTTTTCCGTTCGGAGAGTCCGCTTGGGGACCCCCCGAACGGAAACCTATACGCAAAAAAAGCAGTTTACCTGGGAAACCCGCGAATCCCATAGACTATAATGGGGTCCATGTGGTTTCCGCTCTGTTTCCGTACGAAACATGCGGAGAGGAAAGTGCTACTTGCATTATAGTCTATAGGGTCTGTGGGTTTCCCAGGTAAACCGCTTTTTTATGCGTATAGGTTTCCGTTTGGGGGATCCCCAAGTGGACTCCCCGAACGGAAACCGGAACGCAGATATGAACCGGGCCTTATCCTGCTTGTATCCTTCTCTTTAAGACAGCCACCCTTCGGAAAGACCATTTTTTCCAGTGTAGCGGAAATGTATAACATACTGTACAAATAGATATATTTTCAGGACATTAATAGAGACGTCCTATGGGAAAAATGTTCCCTAATGTCTTTCTGAGAAGTCTTCTCTCTTTCCAGCAGATCTCATTTCTGTAAGCAGCGCCCCAGACTAAACATGTTAATGAATACTATTTATCTTATACTGGGAATTCCGGTGGCAGAAATTCCAATATAGCGAGACTAATATAAACCGCAATAAGTCAGTCCTTGTTAAGTCAATCATTACACGATTTGTGTATATTTCGCTCTTTACATATTCCTTATCCTCTTTACATAACAGAAGCTTGAGAACATAATACCGGAGAAATGGCGACGCTCCAGAGCAAACAAAGAAGACGATTAAATCTGGTTACTGCTCCTTCAGTGGCAATGGTTAAAACACTCCATGATCCATTGACTGCATAATAAGAGGATTTGCTTTATACACCCTGGTAAAAATCAAGGTTACCTCATACAGCCAACTACACCTATAGGGCACTGTAATGGAGGTACAGGTCAGAAATTGGTTGCAACTTCTAGGAGGTTGAAGGTGGGTGAAGTATAGGACCCATTTGATCCCACCAAGTGACCGTGGTGCAGCCAAAAGCCCAAAGTTGTTGGAGTCAGCAAGTGGATGGAGTGTTAAAGGCAATGTATCACCAGTAGTGGATGCAGTGATGGCTCAGTGGTGTTATCTTCTATTGTAATCCTTTCTATGATGTAAATGAGGCGACTGCATAAAAACAATTATGTAAACGCTACAGAATTAGCAAGTGAAAGTCTACTATTAGGCTTAGTAGCCAGAATGAAAATTGCAGGGTTTAGTACTTTTTAAAATATAGATACTGAGATGAAAAATAAAAAAAATTCTCAAAAATTATTATAAAATATATTTAATATAAAAAACTTGGTTTAAATAAATCCGTCATTTTCTGATGACCTTACTAATTCTCAGAATGGAGCTACCAAGTGCCGAAGAGTCTGTAAGTGACATCAGTACAAGAACTTGGTTGGGAGCTTTACAGTATGGCTATCCATGGTTGACCAGCTGCACAATGCCATATTGGCCATAGTGGTG
Organism: Leptodactylus fallax; assembly: GCA_947044405.1. Classification (NCBI taxonomy): domain Eukaryota; kingdom Metazoa; phylum Chordata; class Amphibia; order Anura; family Leptodactylidae; genus Leptodactylus; species Leptodactylus fallax. The sequence goes on along the minus strand of CAMRHE010000549.1, from coordinate 301,311 downwards.
TAAAGCATGTCGTTGCTGGAAACGTGTTCTCTCAAGTGATGAGTCAAATCTTACTTTCTGGCAGTCTGGGTTTGGCAAATGCCTGGAAAATCTGTAGGGGGTCAAAAGCCGACCCGTAGATGCATTGGCTGTTTGGAGCTGCTTCAGGCACCCTTCAGATGCACAATACAGAGCCAGAAGCAGAAGGCTCCATCACCTGTATATCAGCCAGGCGCCATCATGGCAGCTCAGCTCCCACTGACTTCAATGAGTGTTCAATGATCGCTGAGCTTTAGTGACACTGTCTGGCCGCTATAAAAGGGAACGGAGCTTTCAGCTTCGGGTGCTGAATTGTGTATCGAACAGGTGTTGGAAACGGTTTCCTAGGGCTGATCGGTCCAGAGGCCGGCTCATAGCCCTTCACTGATCAGGTATCTATGGCCTATCCTAAGTATACTCCATACATAGCTTTAAGGGATTCTATCATTGGAAAAACCCATTTTTAAATAACAGCACGTCGTAATAGCCTTTAGAAAGGCTATTGCTCTCCTACCTTTCTTTTTGTGATCTGCGCCGCCATTTTCTATATATATTGGGGCGTTCCACCAGTCTTCAAAATGCACAGGGGGCGTCCCCGGTGCTCACGTCACACGCTGTTTTCAAAACCCAGCGCCGCCTCTCTCTTCGTCTCCTGATGCCGCTTTGCATCGTTTGCGGCATCATCAACCACCAAGTGTGCGAGTTCGCAATCCAAATCTCGCGCATGCTCTGTTGGCTCTGCCATTTCACGTTGGACAGAGCCGACTGCGCATGTCCATCGGCCATTTTCATGTGGCCTCTTACAAGAGCCAGTACGGCTCATGTAGCTCTAAAGAGTACAGAGCATGCTCAGTAGCTCTGTACCTCCCTAAACCGGGAAGTGCAGCCATCCTGGCTTCAATGGGTGTAGATAGGTGGCCATAAACAGGTAAGTAACAGCAAGCTCTTGTAAGAGGCCACATGAAAATGGCCAATGTACAGTCATGGCCAAAAGTTTTGAGAATGACACAAATATTATATTTTCACATGATCTGCTGCCCTCTGGTTTTTATGTGTGTTTGTCAGATGTTTTTATCACATACAGAAATAGAATTGCATTCATATTATGAGTAACAGAAGCTTATATTGACAGTTAGAATGAGTTAATGCAGCAAGTCAATATTTGCAGTGTTGACCCTTCTTCTTCAGGACCTCTGCAATTCTCCCTGGCATGCTCTCAATCAACTTCTGGACCAAATCCTGACTGATAGGCGTCCATTCTTGCAGAATCAATGCTTTCATTTTGTCTGAATTTGTTGGTTTTTGTTTGTCCACCCGTCTCTTGATGATTGACCACAAGTTCTCAATGGGATTAAGATCTGGGGAGTTTCCAGGCCATGGACCCAAAATCTCTATGTTTTGTTCCCTGAGCCATTTAGTTATCACCTTTGCTTTATGGCAAGGTGCTCCATCATGCTGGAAAAGGCATTGTTGAGCGCCAAACTGCTCTTGGACAGTTGGGAGAAGTTGCTCTTGGAGGACATTCTGGTACCATTCTTTATTCATGGCTGTGTTTTTAGGCAAGACTGTGAGAGAGCCGATTCCCTTGGCTGAGAAGCAACCCCACACATGAATGGTTTCAGGATGCTTTACAGTTGGCATGAGACAAGACTGGTGGTAGCGCTCACCTCTTCTTCTCCGAATAAACTGTTTTCCAGATGTTCCAAACAATCGAAAAGGGGATTCATCAGAGAAAATGACTTTACCCCAGTCCTCAGCAGTCCACTCCCTGTACCTTTTGCAGAATATCAGTCTGTCCCTGATGTTTTTTCTGGAGAGAAGTGGCTTCTTTGCTGCCCTCCTTGAGACCAGGCCTTGCTCCAAGAGTCTCCGCCACACAGTGCGTGCAGATGCACTCACACCTGCCTGCTGCCATTCCTCAGCAAGCTCTGCACTGCTGGTAGCCCGATCCCACAGCTGAAACACTTTTAAGAGACGGTCCTGCCCGCTTGCTGGTCTTTCTTGGGCGCCCTGGAGCCTTTTTGGCACCAATGGAACCTCTCTCCTTGAAGTTCTTGATGATGCGATAGATTGTTGACTGAGGTGCAATCTTTCTAGCTGCAATACTCTTCCAAGTTAGGCCAATTTTGTGCAGTGCAATGATGACTGCACGTGTTTCTTTAGAGATAACCATGGTTAACAGAAGAGAAACAATGATGGCAAGCACCAGCCTCCTTTTAAAGTGTCCAGTGGTGTCATTCTTACTTAATCATGACAGATTGATCTCCAGCCCTGTCCTCATCAACACCCACACCTGTGTTAATGGAGCAATCACTGAAACGATGTTAGGTGGTCCTTTTAAGGCAGGGCTGCAATGATGTTGAAATGTGTTTTGGGGGATAAAGTTCATTTTCTAGGCAAATATTGACTTTGCAAGTAATTGCTGTTAAGCTGATCACTCTTTATAACATTCTGGAGTATATGCAAATTGGCATTAGAAAAACTGAAGCAGTAGACTTTGTAAAAATTAATATTTGTATCATTCTCAAAACTTTTGGCCATGACTGTACATGCACAGTCGGCTCTGTCCAACGCGAAATGGCAGAGCCAACAGAGTATGTGCGAGATTTGGATCGCGAACTCGCACACTCGGTGGTTGATGATGCCGCGAATGATGCGGAGCGGCGTCAGGAGATGAAGAGAGAGGCGACGCTTGATTTTGAAAACAGCGTGTGACGTGAGCACCGGGACGCCCCCTGTGCATCCTGAAGACTGATTTGCATAATCACGAAATAAGAAAAATATAGAAAACGGTGGCGCGGATCACAAAAAGAAAGGTAGGAGATGAATAGCCTTTCTAAACGCTATTACGACATGCTGTTATTTAAAAATGGATTTTCCCAATGATAGAATCCCTTTAAGCCCGGACAACCCCTGTAAGTCATTGGAAAGAAGAAGTCAAGCGACTTTGGGGTTTGGTGGAGCACTGCATTTGGGGGGAGCCAATTTGTAGTGGCTGTGCTTGGTGTTACAGCTGAGGATAGATGGAAGGCAATAGCATGACTACAGGATATTCGCATCAGGGCTAGATGGAAAACTGTGAATTTTTTTTTTTTTTCCAAATTGCCCTTATTTTTTCATTTTAGATGCAATAAAATAGCTGCACATCTTTATATACCCTTTAAGGGTTTAAGTACTTTACTGCATTTGTTCTTGTAATGAGCGTTGCAGACAGTGGTCAGGCACATATAGACAATATATATCATTCTATAAGTAAACAGAGCAGCGTAACACACTTATAGCCCCATGCCATGTAAAACCTCAGATACAATCAGCTTCATTGTTGGGTTACATTCTCATGTCTTAATTGTACAACTATTTCAGGAAACGTCCTTGGTTCTCCTCCACCCTTCAGCTCCTTCTGGTGCAGACCTGGAATGTTTCTTCTTGTTTACTAAAGCGGATGCCAGGCGTGTGTTCACGGAGCTTTCTATATGTGATTTCTTCACTCTTCCACTATATGTGATTTAGGGAGCAATATGGAAGCTCCAAACCATTCACAGCTTAGAGATTTGAGATGTGAGTGATTTATGTGGACTTCAAGTCAATGTCCACCCTTGAGCACCACTGTGGTTTTAAGCTACGTAGGTCCAACATTCTGTGTTAAATAATTTCCTTATGCACAGACTTGAGAAATACAAGGTCCACCCTCTTTGAATTCTATGGTTGTACACATCAGGACATAATAAAAAGTTGGGTCGTTGAAGGTCTTAAAACTAGGTTAAAACAACCTCAGAAGAATACCAACATGTGACAAATTACACCATGTCATGTTTCCATAGGAATTGAGAGGGTCAGTAGCACTTAGATACTGCTAATGTAATGTCCTAAGCACATATGACCTCTTCTATTAAAGCAGACATTTTGGCAGTTTCTTGGTCTGGAGCACTCAGGTGTGACAAGGAGGAAAACCATCAGCAATGATCTTAGAGAAGCAATTGTTGCTGCCTATCAATCTGGGAAGGGCTATAAGACCATGTCCAAAGAATTTGAAGTCCAGTGAAAAAGATTATTCACAAGTGAAAAATATTCAACAACGTTGACAATCTTCCCAGAAGTGGACGTCCCAACAAATTTACCCCAAGGTCAGACCATGCAATGTGGCAAGAAATTGCAAAAGAACAAGAATTACATCTCAGAATCTACAAGCCTCAGCATGTTATAAGTTCAAGTTCATGACAGTACGATTTGAAACAGACATGTTTGGAAGGGTTGCCAGGAGAAAGCTTCTTTTTAAAAACAACATGGCAGCATGAAAGTTGCATCTGAACAAACCACAAGACTTCTGGGACAATGTCCTTTGGAAAAACAAGACCAAAGTAGAGATATTTGGCCATAACGCACCGCACCACAGTTAGCAAAAACCAAACACACCATATCAGCACAAACACCCCATACCAACTTCCAAGCATGGTTGCGGAGGACGGAGATTTGGGCTTGTTTTGCAGCCACAGAACCCGGGCATCTTACAGTCATTGATTCGACCATGAACTCCTCTATATACCAAATTATTCCAGCGTAAAGCTAAAGCTTGGCCGAAACTGGGTCATGTAATGGGACCAGTGGTGGAACTGCCACCATAGCCCCCTTCTTTTTTTTGTAATACTTCAGCAGGCAATGGCCACTATTTACTTACGGTCCTCGCCATTTATTAAAGGAGTTTCCAAAATCCAGCAAAATTAGAACAAATTCAGGGGATAGTGTAAAAATAACAAATCATTGCATTGGCTCTGATAAATTGTGGGTAAATCCAACCTAGTGTTGGCCAGCGACAAACAGATTCATTTTATGCTCTTAGCCACTTTACTTTCTGTGGTTCGTGCTAAGACTACACTTGGCAATTGTGTTTAAGACACAGGATGTTTCCTTTGCTGAAATTATTTCCATAAGTAACATAAATACATATCAAAGCACCTATTACTTATTAACATGAAGCCCGTAATTATGGTGAATAATGAATGTTCTCTGCAGTGTGTTATTAGTTATGCAAGACAACAGATTATCATTTAGAACTGAATTAAAAAGCTGAATAACTTTGTCATTATATTATATATCCTGTACTGATCCTGAGTTATAGCCTGTCTTATACTCCAGAGCTGCACTCACTATTCTGCTGGTACAGTCACTGTGTACATACATTACATTACTTATCCTGTACTGATCCTGAGTTACATCCTGTATTATACCCCAGAGCTGCACTCACTATTCTGCTGGTACAGTCACTGTGTACATACATTACATTACTTATCCTGTACTGATCCTGAGTTACATCCTGTATTATACTGCAGAGCTGCACTCACTATTCTGCTGGTGCAGTCACTGTGTACATACATTACATTACTTATCCTGTACTGATCCTGAGTTACATCCTGTATTATACTCCAGAGCTGCACTCACTATTCTGCTGGTGAGGGACATTTTTTTATTTTCCCGCCCCCCTTTTGTGGCGTCACTGTGTACATACATTACATTACTTATCCTGTACTGATCCTGAGTTACATCCTGTATTATACTCCAGAGCTGCACTCACTATTCTGCTGGTACAGTCACTGTGTACATACATTACATTACTTATCCTGTACTGATCCTGAGTTACATCCTGTATTATACTCCAGAGCTGCGCTCACTATTCTGCTGGTGCAGTCACTGTGTACATACATTACATTACTTATCTTGTACTGATCCTGAGTTACATCTTTGTATTATACTCCAGAGCTGCACTCACTATTCTGCTGGTACAGTCACTGTGTACATACATTACATTACTTATCCTGTACTGATCCTGAGTTACATCCTGTATTATACTCCAGAGCTGTGCTCACTATTCTGCTGGTACAGTCACTGTGTACATACATTACATTACTTATCCTGTACTGATCCTGAGTTACATCCTGTGTTATACTCCAGAGCTGCGCTCACTATTCTGCTGGTGCAGTCACTGTGTACATACATTACATTACTTATCCTGTACTGATCCTGAGTTACATCCTGTATTATACTCCAGAGCTGCGCTCACTATTCTGCTGGTGCAGTCACTGTGTACATACATTACATTACTTATCCTGTACTGATCCTGAGTTACATCCTGTGTTATACTCCAGAGCTGCGCTCACTATTCTGCTGGTGCAGTCACTGTGTACATACATTCATTACTTACCTGTACTGATCCTGAGTTACATCCTGTACTATACTCCAGAGCTGCGCTCACTATTCTGCTGGTGCAGTCACTGTGTACATACATTACATTATTATCCTGTACTGATCCTGAGTTACATCTTTGTATTATACTCCAGAGCTGCACTCATTATTCTGCTGGTACATTACTTATCTGCACCCCCTATCATTTTTGCTTAGAGAAGATAGATGTGTCGTGATCAGATTATTACTGAGCTGTCTTATTATGACTGGGGTGATGTCATGAGTTCAGTAGATAAATAATTATAGGGAAGGATTATAATGGATCCATTAACCCTGCCGCTCTCAGTCTTTGAATATTGCAGCAGCTGGCGCTTTGCTTGTTTATAGGACATTGTTGCGGGTAAATGACATATATCCTCAATTAAGGGAACGCTGTTTCACATTTGTACTAATGCGACTCCAAAAAACATTCACAGATGTGAAAACCATAAGCTTTTTATGAGCTTTAATTTGCTGCTTCCACTCCGCCGCGCTGCTGCTGCTGCTGTGATCCCTGCCCTTGATTTAGGGAAACGCTGAGTTTAAGAGAGCTGAGACAAGTTGGGTATAAACCATCTCCAGGCCTGCTTCCAATATACTTAGCAGCCAGTGCTCTTGGGTGCTAAAAAGACTGGAAACTCCAAATGCTCCGCTGGTTAGTTATACTTGTCAGGAGGGAATGTGTCAAATACGTCATTTAGGCAAAGGAGGTGTACAAGACTAGAAAAGGCCTCCTTCGTTTCCAAATACATCAGCACAGTCCTTTTTACATGAATGAGGCAGAGCTGCAATACCCGACACAGTCTGTAGGCAAGAGTGGCGCTATTACTGGAAAACTAAAAAAATTCTAATCTCAGACAACCCCATTATAGAGAAGCTATTACAAGGAAAATGCTGTTCAGTCTACAGGCAGGATTTATAGGGCAGGAGGAGCTAAGCAGGTTGATGCATAGTTTTTTGGGAATAGTTTCAGTATAACCTGTATTTCATTCATTTAAACTCTGTTAGTTCTGAGTTTAGGAGTCCAGTGGGTGGTCCTACTCACTGATTGACAGCTAACTCTGTATGAGTGTGCATGCACTTAGCTGTCAATAAAGTGTGTAACAAGTAAACTTGGGGCCCCAAACCAATGCTTGGATGGGGCCCCATTCATACATGACAAGCTTAAGTAACAAAATCAGAAATTAAAATTCATAATAAATGCAGTGATGTTAGAAATCATAGATAATAAACACAGTGACATCACAGTACAGAGATAATACATACTGTGATGTCACAGTACAGGGATAATACACACAGTGATGTCACTGTACGGGGATAATACACACAGTGATGTCACAGTACAGAGATAATACACACAGTAATGTCACAGTACAGGGATAATACACACAGTGATGTCACAGTACAGGAATAATAAACAGTGATGTCACAGTACAGAGATAATACACACAGTGATGTCATAGTACAGGGATAATACACACAGTGATGTCACAGTACAGAGATAATACACACAGTAATGTCACAGTACAGGGATAATACACACAGTGATGTCACAGTACAGAGATAATACACACAGTGATGTCACAGTACAGGGATAATACACACAGTGATGTCACAGTACAGGAATAATAAACAATGATGTCACAGTACAGAGATAATACACACAGTGATGTCACAGTACAGGGATAATACACACAGTGATGTCACAGTACAGAGATAATACACACAGTGATGTCACAGTACAGAGATAATACACACAGTGATGTCACAGTACAGGAATAATAAACATAGTGATGTCACAGTACAGAGATAATACACACAGTGGTGTCACAGTACAGGGATAATACACACAGTGATGTCACAGTACAGAGATAATACACACAGTGATGTCACAGTACAGAGATAATACACACAGTGATGTCACAGAACTAGGATAATAAACTCAGTGATGTTTTGTACTGTGATGTAATTGTACTGTGACATCACTGTGTGCATTATCCATGTACTGTGACATCACTGTATTTATTATCTCTGTACTGTTTCATTACTGTGTGTATTATTTCTGTACTGTGACATCACTGTATTTATTATCTCTGTACTCTGACATCACTGTGTGTATTATTCCTGTACTGTGACATCACTGTGTGTATTATCCCTGTACTGTGACATCAGTGTGTGTATTATCCCTGTACTGTGACATCACTGTGTGTATTATCTCTGTACTGTGACACCACTGTGTATATTATCCCTGGACTGTGACATCATTGTGTGTATTATCCTTGGACTGTGACAACACTGTGTGTATTATCTCTGTACTGTGACATCACTGTGTGTATTATCCCTGGACTGTGACATCATTGTGTGTATTATCCCTGTACTGTGACATTACTGTGTGTATTATCCCTGTACTGTGACATCACTGTTTGTATTATCTCTGTATTGTAACATCACTGTGTATTATCTCTGTACTGTGACATCACTGTGTGTATTATCCCTGTACTGTGACATCACTGTGTGTATTATCCCTGTACTGTGACATCAGTGTGTGTATTATCCCTGTACTGTGACATCACTGTGTGTATTATCTCTGTACTATGACATCACTGTGTGTATTATCCCTGTACTGTGACACCACTGTGTGTATTATCCCTGGACTGTGACATCATTGTGTGTATTATCCTTGGACTGTGACATCACTGTGTGTATTATCTCTGTACTGTGACATCACTGTGTGTATTATCCCTGGACTGTGACATCATTGTGTGTATTATCCCTGTACTGTGACATTACTGTGTGTATTATCCCTGTACTGTGACATCACTGTTTGTATTATCTCTGTACTGTGACATCACTGTGTGTATTATCTCTGTATTGTAACATCACTGTGTATTATCTCTGTACTGTGACATCACTGTGTGTATTATCCCTGGACTGTGACATCATTGTGTGTATTATCCCTGTACTGTGACATCACTGTTTGTATTATCTCTGTACTGTGACATCACTGTGTGTATTATCTCTGTATTGTAACATCACTGTGTATTATCTCTGTACTGTGACATCACTGTGTATTATCCCTGTACTGTGACATCACTGTGTGTATTATCCTTGTACTGTGACACCACTGTGTGTATTATCTCTGTACTGTGACATCATTGTGTGTATTATCCCTGGACTGTGAGATCACCGTGTGCATTATCCCTGGACTGTGACATAACTGTGTGTTTTATCCCTGTACAGTGACATCACTGTGTGTATTATCTCTGATTTTTTAAAAAAAAAAACCCACTTTTTTTTTTCCTACAAAAAAACAAAAAAAAAAACAAACACAAAAAAAAAAAACCCTATTTCTCCCGACACACACCCCCCCCCCGTTTTTTTTTTTTCCCAAAAAACCCAAAAAAAATTTTTTTTTTTCTTTAACCCAAAGTTTCCCCGGGGCCCCCCAAATACCCTATTAACCCCCCCCCAAACCCCCCATGTTGCCCCCCGGCCCCCACACAAGAAAAGGCCCCTAATACGACAGTATCCTAATGCCACGTGGTATAGTTATATACATGAACATGAACCCTATGGTTCTTAATCCCTTTAATATGCGAGACAGACACTACTAAATGCTACATTGATATTGGTATAAGGAGCGGCAGGAATGATGTATAGCGACAACCACACAGCAAAGTGAACCATATTGTGAAATTCTAAGCAGTTTTGTTCCACATGGCTTGAATGAGGAATCGCTTTTTAAACAAATTCCAATTATTTCATTTAAGCATTGGGCTAAGACTTAGAATAGCCCCTTTAATATGCAGATTTGCGCCCATGATGACATTCAAGTGTGTGCTGAATATTCCAGTGGTGAACAATTAAGTAGATAAAATTTCCTTTAATTGGGAAGCTCCATGCTTGAGCCCTTGCTGCATTTTCTGTGCTTTGATCTATTCACAAAGGCCATTATCCATGTGCGTCTCTTGTAGTCTCTTAAACTCCTTAGTATGCTTCAGGTCAGTGTAATTACCATCTTTTCCAGCTGAGATCACTGGTATGATTTGGCAGTGCCCCAGCAAAGTGTTGTCGTCTTCAGAAAGGAATTCTTCGCAGGTCCCCTCTAAGCCTTAAGTCGTATTTGTTATATACATCATGGGAGCACAAAGACGGGCCCTTGTTTAGGGCTAATTTCTATTGTTGAGGACACCGAAAGTGGAAAAAAAAAGTAAAAATGGTGCCTCATAACGTCACACACCTATTTTGACTCAAATTCCCCTCTTTATGATTAGGACTCGTAAGGGCCAAACATTGTCACATACTGAAGAAAACATCCAAAGCTGTGTAACTCTCGGAAAGAACACTAGGTGCCCAAAAACATTCAAAAATGCAGGTTAGAAAAAGTTTGGCCATATTGTATACCCGCAATAGATGTCAGGCTGAGTATTAGTTTGGGCTACAGATATTCTTCATGACTCCTTGGTTGAGCTGACCAGGTGTGTGTTGTCAATGGGGAGAGGGGAGTAAGTCGCTGCTAGGTACCTATGCTGGTGGCTTATCTTCTCTGAGAACAAAAGGATTGGGGGTTGAAATCCAACATCCCTGATCTTTCCATCCCCACCCTGTAATCATCTTCATCAGTAGAGGATATGTACAACCAGTGTCAGACTGAGGTTCCATGGGAACACCAGATAAAATGACTCTGGGGGCCCACAATGACAACCTCTAGGTTGAGTGTCTTCTGCTGGACATTATTGTGTTAGAGCCTACGCCAATGGGAGAATCCTCTGGTGGCTCAGTCCGACTCTGTACAACACAGAGCTTACTAATGAAAAGCATAAAAAGTCAAATACAGGACTTCGAGGTTGGTGAAGATTGTCGGGTTGACTGCACTTTTGGGAAAAGGCACCTTAAACGGATTAATTTCAGCCAAACCAATTTTGGCCAGACCATTAGTCCATCTCATGTATTTGTATTTGACTATGATTGACAGTCCCTGACAATAAATGTCTATGGATTGTCTGCCTTGTTGACTATTGAGGACATATGTATCATGTTTGATTCATATGTTTGGGTATAGGCCATAGGAGTTGTCAGCCACCACTACATCACCGCACCTCTTTACAAAAAGTTCCTTCAAGTTTTTGCTTTTCCTCATTTCCTGTGTTTATCGGGAGAGTCATGAAGACTGATGGATGAGACTGAGAGGAAATGGGTAGCCATCACCAAACTTCTGGATTCCTTAAAAGTTTTATGTTTGTTTCCATAGCAGTAAGATCAAGGATTGAGTTGACTCGTGATGTCAAGGAAATTGACAAATTATTGGGTGCTAATCTGTTTTGGACATAAAGAGTAATTTCAAGGCTGCATGAAATATAGTAACCAGGTATACCCCAGATATTCCTCATTATTGAGTCTTCATTATTATTCTATCTGCTAAGAAGTCCACATCTAGGTATGTCCTTCCTTATGTTGGTGATATACTGTAGATAGCTGTTGGGCAAACTTTTTTGACCAATCTCCCCAAAGGAGCCTGGGATTCTTGTGACAGTGGTTGATTTCCCAAAAGCAAAAGGATTGAGCAGTTGATATCCAACTATCCACTGCTGGGGGAGGTTCGGGAGGCCCACATATGTGTTAAATGGTTGACCATACTTTTCGAAATTGTTGGATTAAGCCAATACACATCTAATGTGTATGCCCAGATTTAGGATCACATCAAAAGGAAATACAACACACTAGATTAAGGACTAAAAGGCTAAAAGGACTATATTCCCCTGAACACCTATAGGATTAAATGATCTGACTACTTTTGGATATGAATGACATGGTTACATCTATAGTAGTAAATGTGATCGGTTCCAACCAAAGAAAACCTGACCATAAGGTGGGAATCCAATAATCACTCATATCAACCAATGTTCGGAACATTACTTATCTCTTCCTAATTTCTCTAAACTGGCCATACAAGTGAGCATATGTAGAAGGTGTTCAAAAGGAATAGCCAGTAAAGGTGTATGGGTACCTTTATTATACCATGAAGTAGATGTCAGCAAACCAGCCATCTTCATTGGATTGTGAGCCTTCAAGATCAGTGGGATCATGAAACAAAATGCATGCTCAACTTCAACTATGCCACAGCTCAATAACATGAGTTACATGAGCTGGTTTTAGTATTACAATGATGTAGTCTAATAACCAGCCCCAATGGTACAGGTACCTGTAAACGTGGGAGGAGATGGATCAACCTGGGGGCTAGTTACGAACGCATGATCTAGAGTCGGAACCAGCCAGAAAATCTCAAGGTTTGGCCAAAATGGAGCTCGGAAGAAGTAAGTTTAAAACAAGACCCTGGATAACCCTTTTAAGAGGAGGATCAGACCCCATTGTGTCAGTGCCACTACTAGTACAACAGAGAGTTGACTTCTCAACGGTCAATAATGGTGGCTTATCTGTCCACCTATGGCCATCTTTAACCTTTCGACTGGCACCTCTCAGGTGACTGATGGCTATCAGTATCCATTAAGACAATCTACTGTGATCTCCTCCTTGTTAGTGAATGCTCATTATTGTGTGCGATGATATCAGATGTTTCGGCTTTGTCTTCTAATTATACTGATTAGTTTACCTTTCAGAAATATCCCATTCATCCAAAATTAAAGTTCAAGCCGTACCCCTGAATTACATGGGTTGTGTATTCCCTTTTATGCGCTCATCCATTCACAAATATTCTCGGCCTTTCAGATTCCGATTTCAAAGAGACATTAAATCAACATAACACTGGCTGCAATGTGCTTTGTTGAAACGTCTCGGGGGCATTCACATCAGCCCCCTGTAAGAGCAGATTAACAATACTAAGGAACCAAATACAGGAGTCAGTGTCACATGGTACAGACCCCCAGGCAATATAATGGAAATATGTGAGTTTTACTCTTAGCCACTATAAACTACCATGAACACCTGTAGACAAGTTGCTTTTGTATTAAGGTGTTCAGCAAAAAGGTGTTAAATGACTTTACAGCTCCTAATTGAGATGGCTCCCGAAATGGTCATTGACTCTTCCACCAGTGCTCCATTAAGTAAAATGTTTATAGGGGTTGTTTACTGGACTATTCACTTTCTACAGCAGTTTGTTCGTTCAGCTGACAGCTATTTCTTCCTACACATTCACTCTTGGCTTGACTGAGCACGCAAGTGTTATCCTTTGGCATTGGCTTATCTACCATGAGAACAAAGGTTTGGCCATGTTGGGACTGAACATGTCCAATTGTTTTATCCACACCCAACATATTTCAAATTAATGACACTGGCCGAGCATCTCCTACATCTTAGATGGTTGGCTGGTTGTTGTACAGTATTGTGCAAAAGTTTCAGGCAGGTGTGAAAAGGTGCTGCAAAGTAAGAATGCTTTCAAAAATAGAAGGGTTAATAGTTTATTTTTGTCCATAAACAAATAGAGAAATGGAAATCTCATCAATATTTGGCCCCTTTGGAGGAAGAGTCCTGGAAGTAATGATATGGCTCCCTTGAAGCCCTGATCTCCACATTATCCAGTCTGTCTGGGATGATATGAAGAGACAGACGGATTGGAGTTAGCCTACATCCACAGAAGATCTGTGCTTAGTTCTCCAAGATGGCGGCAGGAACAACCTCCCTGCCGAGTTCTGACAAAAACTGTCTGCAAGTACCGAGAAGAACTGATGGAAGGCAAGGGCAAGGCACACCAAATATTGATGGGATTTACATTTCTCTTTTCACTTCATCTTGGTCAATGACAAAAATAACCTATTAACACTTCAATTTCTAAAAGCATTCTTAAGTTGCCATTTCTCAATACTGTAAATCTAATATTTTTGTCCGCCTTTAGGCTACATATATACATGGCGGTGACTATATGGAGGCACATAGTAGTCTTTGGACTTTGCTGTGCCCATACGGTCAGGATTGTTGTCAGGGAAGTACAGATGGGACAAGATCTAAGTAAAAAGTCCAAAAGGGGCGCACTCTCACCTGTCACTTGGCATCCAGTAGATATCCCAAACACAAGGATTATATTATTATTATGCAAACATATAATGTTGGGTTCTCCAAGTAACAGGTCAGGGCCCAATGTCTGATTATTTTTTACTAGGACAAGATTGGTAGCAAACACAGACAGGGGTGAGTGGGTGAAATGGTACTCTCAGAAACCTATTAGGTGAAGATACGTTGGCGCTTGTTCAAGAAGTTCAGATCATGCAACTTTTTTTTATTCCATAAATAAAAATATAGTGTCTTATCGTGTGACCATTGCATCTAAATTATGACTTTAGGTGACCATACACTTTCGATGAAAATCAGCCAAATCCAATAATTTTTGGAAAGACCAGATGACCATCTAATGTCAACGGTGGTGTCGAATATGTACGGAGGGTGAAATAGGTTTCAGCCAATTGGGTATTTGGCCAAAAACTGTATAGCCGACTTGGACTACGACTAGAGATGAGCGAATCGAAGCTGACGAAGTGGAATTCAATCCAAATTTCAGGAAATATTCGATTCACGTCGAATCCGGATTTCCTCAGGCTTCGTGGTAATGAATTGCATTTTTCATAAAATGGCTGCTGCACATGTTAGGACAAGGGGCAAGGAACTCTGGGAATGCGGGATCACCCACAATGCCATGCGTGCAACCAATCAGCAGCCAGCCCTGTGATGTCACAGCCCTTTAACCCCTTCGCGATCGCCCACGGCATTGGGAGCAGGTGTTAGCTGTAACTGACAGCTTACACCCTGCTCCATAACCCCCGGTCGGAGCACAGCTCTGATTGCAGGTTTTAACCCCTTGGATGCCATGGTCAAACATGACAAGGGGGTCCCCCATGCTACATGTCCCCCTTGGCACCGCATACGGCGAGATCGGGGGGTGCTGATATGCATCTTCTGCAACCTGGGGTCTGGCCAGTGACCCTGGGCTGCTAGTAGGCCCCAGTACCTGGTTGATCCTGCCTGGAAGTGAGGAAATCAGCCTATGCAGATAAGAGTATTGCAGACAATAGTGCTGAACCAGCGATCAGTGCATCGCTGGTTCAGGTCCCCTAGTGGGACATCACTAAAAACCATTGCAAGGCACAGTGTTCTACACCACTATACAGGCTCTCTGCAGCCAGGAAATAGCTGTTTTTTAACGTGATTCGCCGCAAATTAATTCAGATCAAATCGTATCGGAAAATTCGGCGAAGCTGCCGAATTGAATTTTTGAAAAATTTGCTCCTCTCTAACTAGGAGCATCATGCAACAGTCCCTGTCACAGCTGTTTTACAACAAAAGTCTTTGTGAAACTTTATCTTGATAATCTCATTGCTTTTCTTCATTAGCAAGGGATTGGGCTGCTAAAAAGAGATTATCATGTACTATAGATAATAAGGGTATTAGAGGTCACCTTAGTGTACATTGTCTTGTGTAAAAGCTGTCACCCTGCAGCCATATAAGACTCTTAAAACTCTCTGATATCTTTATAAAAGTGCCCCTTCCTCCGATCATAGACAATGCATTGCTAGGCACTTTAACAAAATTTTTGATATTAATTTTTGGATCAACTTTTTGTAATCTAGGTCACCATACATAACATACTTTAGACATGATTTTTTTTTTTGCAAGTACCTCGTTGCAAACAGCTTTGTAACTACTTTGAGACGTAGTTTTCAAAAAGTTTGGATTTCATCTTGTGTGCTGTTGTGATTGTTCTTCTAGCGCTTATCTTTGCCTGATAAGGACAGATGGGCAAGAGGTCAAGAAACCTCGTGATTGACAGGCACTCCAGGGAACTTCTGAATTTAACTTGTATCTTGTTTCCAAAACAAGCAGATCAGTTAAACCTTTCATTCCAGGTCAGCCCAAGAGTTCACCCCTTGCCAAAGATATTTTGTGACCATTACAAGGCCTATTAAGATTTATTTGGGGAAGATGTAACTACTTATGTTGTAAAAATTCTAGGTTTGATCTTTTTTGGACCTTATCAAGTGCTGTTGTGTACGCTCCATGGTCAGTTTTGGATATTGTTGACTCCATGGACCTGCTCACAAGTCTGCTTTAATGATCTATTTCCTGCAATACCCTGAGAAAGAACCAACTGAATGTCACGAGGCCACTAGAGAGGATGTGGGTCTTGGATTGGATTTGGCATTTGGCTAAATCAGGGATCCCAGTCTAAGGGACCCCCAAGAGATGGTATGGACATTCCCACAGGGAATCCCCAATGTCATTGCCTCCAGAGTAGCATGCACTAGTATCACCTGATGTATGATGATACCAATACATGGTACAAAGGCAGCAGGCAGAGAGCATAAGCAGAGGGGCAGAGGTCAGGAACAAGCTGAGGTCAGGGTTGGTGGAGTTTAGGCAGAAGGCCAAACTTGGAAGTTGACTAGTAAATAATGTGAGAAAACAAATCAGGTCAATGATAAAGAATACAGTCCAGAGGAACAGGTACCTAAAGGACATTATAGCAGAGTCACAGTAGGGTCTTTAGGAAGTTTGATACTGCTGGGAATTGGCTGGAGAGAAGGAGCATTGCCATGCTGGACCTTTAGGAGAAGAAAGTCAATGCAGTTGTGGTAGGAAGCAACAAATGACATCAGAGATCAGTGATGGGGCAGATGAGCATGGCAGAGGACCAGGGGATACCAGGCAGCACAATGTCCACTACAGCACTCCCCCTTTCCTGCAAATTCAGTTAGGGTTAATGGAGAGAAATTACTAAAAAAAAGCATGTTATTTTTCTGGCGCAAAAGTGGTGCATTTTAGAACAGGGAGGAGATCAAGAGTGGGCCAGGGACACATTTAATAGAACTCATGCCAGAAAATTGGCATGAGTTGTACCTGAAATCTATACCTGTCCCTGACCCCGCAAGATGAACCAGCATGCAGCAGAAACGCCAGATTACTGCAAATTAGCTGCAATGTATCTGAGGCTAATCAGCAAGTAGGGTTGGAATTTGGAGAGGCATCTGCTTCAAATTCCTCTCCAAATTCATGTGAACATGCCCTAAGGGGCAACGGACAGTATGGCTGCTGTGGGCACAAGATAGAGTAATCTGACAAGCCATGTTCAGTGCTGGAGGTGTAGCTAAACCAGGAATTTGGCATAGTGGGAGATGAAGCAGAAGAGGTTTCAAACAAAATGGAGTACAAGCCTAGCTAGAGGAATAAACTAATAACTGCAGCTGCAGGCGGTGGGTTGACATATTATATACAGCGCATGGTCTTCATATTGGCCAGGCATGAAATCCTTGCCAGCCTCACGACAAGGCTCATTGTGGTATTGACTACAAGGACTCTGGATTGTTAGTATGTAACATTTGCTAATGACTGAAACCACATTCAACTGTACTATCAACATTTGTCCACGTCAGATCCCGAAACCTGAAGTGCTTCATAATGCAGAATCATAAGAGACGATCGATGTGGAAACTCTACCTGCAAACCTATTTATCACACAATGAGACGTGTACAATGCTAAGTGCATGAAAGTACACAATGTTTGTGAAAC
Source organism: Leptodactylus fallax (assembly GCA_947044405.1). Classification (NCBI taxonomy): domain Eukaryota; kingdom Metazoa; phylum Chordata; class Amphibia; order Anura; family Leptodactylidae; genus Leptodactylus; species Leptodactylus fallax. Next base: position 283,565 of record CAMRHE010000549.1, on the reverse strand, counting down.
TCGAAGTCAGGGCAAATTGTAATGCAAAGATGAAAACCAATAAAGTATGGCCTGAGTGTCTCGTGAAGGGTAGTTGGCAACAATGTCCCCTGGTAAATAATTTCCTGATTTGGGCTGGCACATCAATTTTCCTCAAATTTCTTTCGAAACTCTTGAGAAGTGGCCCTTATGTGAAGGCTATTATTCTTGTAGTGTAGAACACATAGAGACATTGCAAAGCTACCTAATGTCGTATTATAGAGATAATATACCCTACAAGCAATGAGGTGGTACACAGAGTACCTAAATCCTGCCATATGTAATAGGCACTGACGGTCAGTCAACAGCGCTGGTTTGATGGCAGTATGGCTGCTTTCTCTGGGCTCTGATGTGGCCAACACCATTTTTCTTATCCCAGGACTACACTCTAAGAGCTGCATCAAGACATCAACCCTCCGAGTCACCTGAAGACCCCCAATGACTTTGAAGAACACATGGACGCTCTATTCCACACTGAAGTTTTCTTATTTATTTTGTTTACGTAGGCCCAGTTCACATCTGCGTTCGGGTTTCCATTCGGGGAGTCCGCTTGGGGACCCCCCCGAACGGAAACCTATACGCATCAAAAAGTGGTTTACCTGGGAAACCCGCGGACCCCATAGACTATAATGGGATCCGTGTGGTTTCCTGGTGAACGCAGATGTGAACCAGGCCTTATATAGAGCACTTTTACAGATATATTGTCAACACTGTCCTTTATAAGGCTCACAATCTACATTCCCTATCAGTATATCTTTGGAGTGTGGGAGGAAACCGGAGTACCCAGAGGAAACCCACGCAAACATGGGGAGAACATCCAAACTCCATGCAGATGTTGTCTGTGGCTGGATTCGAACCCTGGACTCCAGCCCCGTAAGGCTACTGTAGATGAGGTACTGAGGTAGATGTTGCAAACACAGCAGATGGAGTACTTCAGTGGAATATAGTTGACAGATGAAAAGCAACAGTAGAACGAAAGCTTAGTTCAAAGTCTACTGTCATGGCGGTGAACTGCACAATACCACTACCGCAGGGGATGCACTGCTTGCCACCAGAGATCCCGTTTTCCTACTCACAAATCCTTCTAAGGTGCCTCGGTTTATGGAACCGATTGGCGTATCTTCAGTAGTGAGGCGTCTCCACTCCACAAGCTGTCCAGCAAGCTTCCAAACTATCCACCTCACCTACAAGCAGTCCCACTGTCAAGCTGACTTCCAAGCTGGTCCATTCACTGAGAGCTCAAGAACAGGCCTTTAACTATAAAGCTATTCCTGCCCTGCCCACAGGCACACCTCTATTCCATCTCTAAGGAGTCAGAGCACAATGCAGCTTCCATACAACATTAGAACATTGTCCATGCAATGACCTACACCATCTAAAAGTGTAACCCATCCTGCGCCTAGCTTTCACCATACGGGCAATCTAGACAGAGAGTTAACTCTTTTCATTCAACTAGCCAAAAGTTCAAGGTGTGCATCTCGTCCACCACCCTACACATACACACAAGATATTTATCTGCAGACCATTGGTAGATCCAACTAAAGTTGAATCTGATGTCTAGGGTGGTCATCCATATGAGAATATCAGAAGATGCTACTAAAAAATGCTGGATATACCAATGACCTGCAGAAATATCTTGTGTATGGCCAGCTTTAGGCTCTATAGTAGGGAACCATATGGGCATTGTGTGTCCCAGTATATGCTTCATACAAGTTTCTGTATTTAGTGGCTCTTTACAAGAAATGATCCATAGTGTTAGTCTAGCACGTTGGCTATTGACCCCAACTGCTCCATTAACAAGCATGTTATTTCAATACAGCAGGGGGTAAGTGACCTGCAGTCACCTCTGGTGCCACTTATCTTTAGGACTAACAAAGGATTGGACATGTAAAAATACAAGCTGTCAGATCCTTGTCTCTCCAGACAGTAGATACCAATGGACTATCAAAAGACTAACTCAGTTGTTGGAGGCTCCCGTGTCTATGACTAGTTGTGTAACTCCTGGAAAAAAATTCTTTAAAAAGTTTGTTCACTGGAAATTTTTGTCAAGTACTAAGTTCAGTATATCAATAAATGAGGTTTCCAGTACTGACCAATGCCCTACCAGGTTAGCTCTCCTACTTAGCTCGATCCATAAGACTAGTTAACATGCTGGAAGGGTGTAACTAACACTTGAAGAGGTCCATACACATTCGAGAGCTGTCAGACCAGCACTCTTTCACAGACAGCTATCTCTCCTGACTCCACTGGTGGTTGACCATTTGCAGACGTGTATTTATCTCCATATCGGCAATATCAGAATGATCAAGTCAGGGAACAACACTGACTTGATCTATGTGAAGCATAGCAGACACCTTCTAGATATCCACTGTAGCACACCAATATTAGATTATTAAAGCTGGTCATACACCTTTACTAGCTGTTGGAAGAATGTATGTTCCTGACCCCATCTGGACTTTCCCTTAGGCTATATTCACACGAAGGTCAATATGTGTCCATTCACGTGAGTTTTTTGATGATCTGTTCAAAAAAATAGAACATATCTTATGAGGGATATGTGAAGACGGGTCCCAGACAGATTCAAAACGGCTGTGAAAAAAATAGACCATTTCATCCACATTTTCATGGCTGTTACTCTTAGCAGTCGTGTGAATATAGCCTTAGAGTGGAGTGATAATGCGGATGATTCGGATAATTGAATTTTTTTTTATTGACCGTAGCAGCCTGTAACCCGTGCAATTACGTTGGAGAGTAAAAATTAGAATCTCATCAAATTTTCAAAGGTGGGATTGTAATGTGTCGTATAGAAATGAAATACAGTCACTCAATGGTCTTGACAAGGGTCCATATTTCTCTTTCTCTTATTGCTTGGATCTACAAGCTCGATGGTATTGTGTTACAATTCTTGGATGGACTGGATGGACTTGGATGGACACCCCTGACATGATTTTGCTACTATCATTGACCATCTCTCTACGTTACAGTTGATGCACCCCACTAGTCTTCAAGTGCCACTTCAGAGAGCCATCCGCTGACTTTGTCTAGTCCTAGAGAAATTCCCTGTGCTTGCAATTTTTCCACAGTCACTAATCTGTCATTGTCCTCCAAACCTTCACATTTCTCATGGTTCATGATACGAAGGCAGCAGAACTTCTTCCGTAGTCTAGAGATCGAAGTGCCTTCAAGAGTTCTGCAACCACAATGGAACATTGGTCTCTATTCTTTTATGGTTGAATGGATTAAATCGTATTTAACGCCAAAATATTGACAAACTTTATTTCTATGGCTGGTCATACGTAAATGTCATCCAAACCTGATTTCTATTAGATCAATCAACATTCCAATGGACATTGGAGCCTCCCAACTAGCTCTGATGCAGATCTTGGTGGAAAAAGCATCCGGCTTGTTGGATTTCAGTCCTTTATCCTTGCAGAAGATAAGCCACAGCTAGAAACGTCTGGCATTGGCTTATTCCCTCTTCCTATTGATATAAACATGCATGCTTGGCCATGTGTTCCTCAACAGTTGTTGTATGTTATGGCCAAATTAAAAGGGTTGTCCCATTAACAACAAGATAGAGGATAAGTGTCTGTTAAAAGGGGACCCCATTGCTGTGACACTCACCTATCATAAAAACAAGAGACCCCAAAAACTGTGGTCACAGAGATCTTCACCAATCAAAAGAGTGCTGATGGAGCGCTATACTCAGCAATCAAGAATAGATCAGTGCTCACCCATGCACACTATTGCTCCATTCACTCACATGGGGACTCCAATTATTTTGATCAGTGAAGGTCCCAGTGGGACTCCCAATGATCAGACACTTATGGAATCCTATAGATAAGGAATAAGTATTTTTTTATGGGAAATATCTCATTCGCTGTCCTAACCAAACAATTCATGTCCTTAAACAACTTCTGAACTGGATCTATTTTTACGAGTCTCCAGGGATCTTATTCTGTATTTAGATTTAGTGATACAATCTTTATTGAGTTTTATCATCTTCTTGGTTGGTTAAGACCATCTTTAACATTTTTACTTAATTTAATTACATTTACGATTGTCTTAGAATCAGAGATAACCATCCACAGATGGGCGGCCTAGTGTATGATCGAAAAATCATCAGTTTTTTAAATAACTGTGTCCATGGTTTGGTATAGTCAGTAACAGGGTTCTAAAGGAGGTCACCTGATATGACCAAATGTATTTAGGTTATTCCCCTTGTCCCACTGAAAACTCATGCACACCCAATTTGACCTATGCATTGCATGTATATGGGAATATCAGGAAGAATATATCTTGGTCGAAAGCTATCTAAACTGTATGAGCAGCTTTTGTCTTCCGAATGTAAATAATGTGTCATCTACTCAAATAGCAAAGTCTGCTTCACTTCAGACCAATGATGGATGACCATATTCATGACTGAGCTCAGCTACTTTCACAAAATGTTATCAGTACTCAATAGACCTCCTGGGGCTTCTAATTCCATGACCTTACTCTCCTAGGTCACATGTATTGTCTGGGTAAGGGGAGCAAATGTCCTAGAAGGTTAGGCATAGACCCTGGCATAGACATTAGATCATTGTTGGGGGGTCCATCCAATTTTGATGACACCTTCGACAATCTAATGTCTGGCTGGTCATCAGAAGTGGACGGTAGTTGGAAAAGGATATAACAGAGTGACTTTGTCCCGTGACGCTAGAAGTGTTTGTGACTTTTTCTGAATTTTCAAAAAATTTCGGGCTTGGCTGAACCCAAAACTTTTGGGGTTCACAACGCATGAACTACTATTATACTTTCGGGTCTCTTTAGAGTCAAGCATCATGACTTTGGGCTTTTGATTTCAAAAGGCCCGAAGAGGACCCCAAGAGACCAGTAGATGCCCCGACAGAGCCCAGGAAAGGTAAAGACTGTTTGCTATCTTCACTCAACTCCCTTGGGTCTCTGAGACCCCAGAGTATAATAATAGCAGTTCGTAACGGCCTGGAGAAGCCACACTTTTTTGGCAAAACAAATCTTGCGAGGTTCACATAACTCTACTAAGGAAGGTACTTGAACAATAAGCTGTGGTGCCACCACAGGGGAAATTAAGTATTACAAAATGTCCATTCAAATCAATGGGTTGTCTGTATAATGGAGGATAGGACTGGTCCTCCAGACTAAGAGATACTATATGCAGCCACTCTCCACCATGGCTAAGAGAAGTAGGTCCTGAACTTGAAATGAACTAGTAATGTATAAAGTGAACTATAAATATATGAAAATTAGTTTTTAGCCTTAAAAAATTGGTGCTGATAACTATTTGGAAATATAATAATTCAGTCAAAGATTTTCCTATCTCTATGGCCATCTTCAAAGTGCTCATACTCTAAGATAGGTCCCAACCCCCAAAATTGACATATCCATTTGGCTAATAAATTTGTGACTCTACAGATTAGATGAAAAAAATCTAAGCCTCTGACCATTATTTTTTACCATTATCAGTTGGTTGGGAGGGTCGAATGGTGCCCAAAGACCAAAGGTTCCTTAGACCAACCAGATAAAATTATTCTGGAGGCTCACCCACCAACAACCCCTAGGAAATAGGCCATGGACTTTTATTGTGTTAGAGCCTTGGTTCCTTGGAGGATCTTTTGGTGGGCCAGTCCAACACTGCAGAAGACAGAAGCATGGTCTTCTGATTCTGGTAAAATTGGCCAGTAACTTGGAACCTTCCTACTTTGCCCAGTAAAGTATCTAAATATACGACGAGGCACTCAATATCCCTCATCCTTCTGTCCAGTATTTATCATGATGTCCTCATGAATGCCCAAATAACCTCAACAATGATTGATATACAGCACTGAAATGAAGGGCAGATCCATCACATTCTTTATAAGCTTATCCTTTGCTAGACCACAGCAAGAAAAGCTCATGACCCAGATGATGTTCTCCAACATCTCACAATGGTCCCTCAGTGGTCTGGCCTATGGACCAGGCTCGAGGAGTAATTTGTTCCATTGCTTTGGGATGACAATCAGTATAATTTGCATCGCAACTAGAAAACCAACACAATGGAGAAGATAATTCTCTCACTAGGTGGATCAATAGTGAGCACACCATGGAGCCCATTCACAATCCATGTCAAGCGGGAGCCACATATTAGGGGCAGGTTGGCTAGAACTGTAGGGGGCAATTATCTGTCATGTGGTGCGATTGTAATGACCTGAGTCACTATAGAACCACACTTGTCTGTCACAGATGGCTGACTTCTGTATAGACACATTAAAATCACCCCACCCCCCTGCCAAAATAAAACCCTCTTTTTCCTAAGGCCTTATCTACATGGCTTTATGAGCAATCACTACCAATCGGCATTCTATCCAAATCCCCAAAGTATTCCGCCTCATGCCCAAACTTCTATCTGGTGTTCTGTTTGGGTACCATATAACACTCATCTGGCCAAAAGCTATTTGTCTTGACTGCTCCCTACACATGCACACTTAGTTTGACCAAGCATGCATGTGTTATCAATTGAGCTGAAATGGAAGCACTTTTTTCCCTAATTTTGTAGAGTATTGGGACACCTACCATCCTTTGAAACCAATATTATAGCTCATTTAAAGGTTTGTCCAGAAACTGAAAAATACAAATGCTTTCTTCCAAAACAGCGCCACCCTTGTCCACAGGATGTGGATGGTATTGCAGCTCAGGCTCATCCACTTCAACGGAGTTGACAAATATGGCACTGATTTTGGAAAAGAACAGCCATGTTTTTCGAATTCTTTTCAACTCCTTTATATTCCATCCAAGATCACCCCAAAAATGCCCCATTTTATTCCAATTTGCCCCCAACTTGAGAAGATGACAACGTGCCCACAGAAACCAACCAGGTTGCGTCTTCTATTTCCTTACAAGTACCGAAAATTAAATCCTGAATCAGATGATTTTGATGGTTGAGTTCTATGGATCCTCTCCCATATTTTACTGACATGGATTTTTACCAAAAAAATTGCTCAACAAAATTTTGTTTTGATAGTTTTATCAGCTTTTGTCTTAAGGAGGAACATGCAACTCCTAAATGTAGTTATGTAACTGGCGAACATTTGTTTTATATTTCGAGTTATAGGATTTATTGTACTTTTTTGATGTTTTGGATGTCAGTGAAATTTTCAGACAACTTTTCTTCCAGCGTGCTTTTATTCTCGGCCCCAATGTGTCTTCGCGTCTCCTCCCCCATTTGATATGTACAAAAGATGCTACAGATGTTTGGTAATTAGCCTGTTTTGACCTTTTTTGGTGGAGGTTACCAGACCTCCCTTAACACTAAGTTCACACGGTTGAAGCTAAATGAGGCGAAAATGCCGTGGGCAGCGGGTGCCATGGTGACAAGTAATGGGCCCATCTAATGAGAAAATACAACGGAACGACTAGATTGTAAGCTCTTCAGGACAGGGATAACTTGTTCTGTTTATCACGTATGGCGAATAAAATTCCAGAAGTTTTGTTTTATCGCTTGTTTCACTGTGTCTAGCAGTTTATACTATATACAATATACTATATGTAATATATACTATATACAATATTTATCTATATGCTATATATAATACTATATTGTACCAATGTGTTGGTTCAGTATCATAAATATACTGTATGTAGAGTTTACTTTGTTGATTTTTATAGCAAATATGTAATTCAACAAAATTCTGAAAACTAAAAAAAAATTGTAAATTTTGTGTATATAGTACAGGAAGATGACAATGCTATATAGGAACACCAATGTAATAAACCATGTATGGGTGTAACTATCAGGGAAGTAGTAGCTGCTAGGGGGCCCAACGACTAAGGGGGCCCACTTCCACTTAAGGTGCAGTAAGTGATAATTGTGGACAACTAAAAATGTAAAAAACCTGTCCTAAATTTTACGATAACTGGTTTACTCCTACTGTGTGTTATCCCTACTATCCCTATTTTGCTATGAAGCCCCATGGTTACTTGTTATGTCTCCTATACTAAGTGCTAACAGGTGTATATCAAGCACACCCGTGTCATGCAGAAGAGATCAGTGACGTCATAGGATGTCACCTTTCCAACATTTCAGAAATCTTTGTGACACAAAAACATCTAAGCGGATTAGCAGCTCAGGTGCACAGCCGTAGGCCAAACCAGACTGACAGAATGATATCGCATGTGTTCTCTGAAGTATTTAGGATGTTTACTACCAAGGCTTAAAATAGCTCTAGAAGCAACATCAACATGAGACTTTTCCTCCAAAGCTTTGCGGGTTGTAATTCCATGGTTGACACGGAAGCCTGACTTCACCATGAACAATCTGATAGGTGGCCATACGTAATAGACAAATATGAGGCAAACCCTCATGATTTCAGTGGGGTCAGCCATCTAATGTGTAAGGGGATATCCTGATTCTACCTCAATGTTGGAGAAAAGAAGGGTGGGGCAGCTGGATTTTAAACATGCTTGATCTTTTTGTTCTCAAGGGAGATATGCAACCACCAGAGTTGACTGGTGTCAACAATAGCTGTCAAACATACATTTGGCTGACAGCTATCTAAGGTATACGGCCACCTCAAGAGTTGGCTAGATTGCCATGGCTGAAATCTGGAGAAGAATTTCCAACTTTGGTGGAGGACAATTAGTGGATTCCTTAGTTCCACTGAAGGGGAATCATAATGCTGTAGCATACTGTGATGTTCGAGACAATTGTGTCAACAAGTTGAGGAAGGCCTTTTCCTGTTTTTACAAGACAATTGATCCCACTCACAAAGTGAGGTAAAAATGAAATAGTTTGATATGGTCAAATGTGGCCATCACTAGACCTTGTAACCCAACATCGATAGATGACATGCAAATCCAACCTATACTGTATGGCTGGGTAGACATTTTCTGTAACCCGACCCCACGTTGTTCCATTTATGATTCTTACAAATAAGGGAATTTTATAATCTCAGAGATGTCAACATCAACACCAATGAATTGTCAAACCATGTGTGTATGGGGCCATTTCAACTCTTCCTTGATCTGAGTTGTTGGCTCAAAGAATGATTGATCATCCTAAATTTTAATCGGGCCCAGCTTTTGTGCCACTGGAGATAAGCTGCTGTCAGAGATGTCTGGTTGCATCTTATTGCCCTCACGCTATCCAAATAAACATGCCAATCTAGGATCCACGAGAAAAGAAAGGAAGGGTAAAAATTAGAGATGGGCAAATCTCCCAAGATTCTTTCCGGTTCCGTTGGCTCGGGTCCCTGATTCGTTTTGGGTCAAACAAGGTATGAACTGAAAATGAAATTATTATACTCTGGTGAAACCCAGGGGAGGTGTAAGAAATAAAAAAAACATTTATACTCACCTTCACTAAGGTCTTTTGGGTCTCCTCGTAGCATCTGGGATCTCACAGTTTCCTCGGTGATGTCATGCTCCCAAGTTCACCATTGAGGCCTGTAATTGGGCCTCTGTGGGGACATGGGTATGCCAAACGTCTTGATGTCATGTCACTCAGCGTGCCCATGTGACCACTGTGGGCAAATCATAAGCCTCAGCGGTGACCCCAGGCCCATGACATCACCAGAAGAGCACTGAATGGTGTGAGAGGCTCTAAAGAGCATCCACCTATTATACTCTGGGGATTGAAGAGACCCCCGAGAATAATAATTCACCGCAATCCATGTTTCGGCAGCCATTTGGGTTTGTCCAAGACCAATCCCCAATTGTTCGGTTTCATTAAGAACCAAACAATTTTGGATATTCATATCGAATTTGGGTCATGCAGAAGCAGTTTGCCCATCTCTAGTAATAATGACCAAAAGATTATTCAACATCTCAGAAAAAAATACCTGTACAGAATGAAGTGCTTGGGTTTGTTGGAAGTGCCCAATGTAATCCCAATGTGGCTCTTGATCTGCTACCGAATCGGGGAGAATGATTACATCATTAATTGTCTAAAGAGATAATAATTCCTTAGAAAAAGCACAGTTCTCTTCCGGATACATTGTACAACAGATTCCACCAATGACCCCAGTTATAATAGAATCTTTAGGGTTCTTCCATGACTGCAGACAGGGGCTCCGATGGTAGTGTGAGTAGAGCCTAAGGCATGTTGAGATAGTAGCTCCTTCAAATCAGGATCCCATCAAGAGGGAGGTCAAGCAAGATGCCGGAGTTAACATCAGTGGCCATTTTGATTTTACATGTAATACTTAATTTACTATGTTGTTCTCCCGATAATAACAGAAGATTGGAGGTGGCATGGGAATCTAGCCAGGATGTTACGTCAAGGAATTCTCAGTCCTAACTAGACAAGCCTCTCAAGACTAGATTTACACATACCGTTTTTTGTTACAGTTCTTGAGGCAAAGCCAGGAGTGGGTCATCCAGGAAGAAAAACTATAAAGTAGGACAGATACTTCTCTCTGATATACGATCCTGCATCAAAAACAGCATCAAAAACTGGAATTATGAACTAACTTTAGGGTAGATTCACAGCTGTTCCACCCGATATGCACATGCATGCCTGGCACACCCGGGAGTGTATGTGATCTGAATAGGGTAGGGACATAAGCTGCTGCCAGATACCTCTGGTGGTGGCTTATCTCCCTTGATAACAAAAGGATTGCACATGTTAAAATCCTACAGCCTGATCCTTCCCACCTCCAACATCTACAGAAAGTCAGGACACTCTATGCACATGAGATGATTGACTGGTCCCACCGAAAACAGTGGGTTCGATCAACATTGACCTAATGTGGTTAGTCACCTTAAGGCTGCTAGCTCATGGCTGTAATATGGCTGCATTTTAGCATCCATATTATGGGCGCAACACCTGGACCTCTGATGGTTCAGCCAGACCAAACTTTCATGTAGAAGACCTAAAGCCTTTTGGTTGACTGGTCCCACAGAAATCAGAGGGTTAGGACAACCTTAACCTAATGAGGACAACCACCTTAAGGCCACTATCTCATGGCTGTAATATGGATACATTTTGGCGTCCATATTAAGGGCGCAACACCTGGACCTCTGATGGTTCAACCAGACCTAAAACCTTATGTATAGAGCCATATTATGGTACTGTTTTGTGCGATGTCAGACTAGGGCACAGCATCGGTCATATACACTGCTTTTACTGTAGAAAACCTCTATACATATGGCACCCGTGGAACATGATATGGTGATATGTGGCACCTGGTGGAGCACAGTGTGGCAGCATGTGGAGCCACAGGGGACTCCGTGTGCCCCCATACAGTCTCCTGTATGTGAAGCCTGTACTGTCATGTACATTCGGCCTAAGGCAGGTTTTTTGTGGTCATGTATTAGACGATTGGACACATTTAGGACCTTCTTGATGTATCTGAACAAAAAATACACACATAAATGGAGTGCCAACCAATCTTCAGCAGCAGTAACTTCAGACAAAAACTCCGTCTTCTGTATTGGGAAGAAAAGGGACATGATATCCCTTTCTCCTAGCAGGTTTTCATGTACTCGCTGAGCAAATCTTCTGCTTAGTCCTTAGAGAAAATTTTTGAAAATTGTGATCACCTCATAGAAGAACTTTTCTACACGTACGTCCCTCCAAATGCTCCAAATACAAAGAACCATCTGACTATTTGCCTACTCTTTGGCCACCTTGTGACATTGTCTCGGCGGAGCTTTCACATAGTGTAACCTGAGTGCAGGGCAAACCAAAAAAAAAGAAATCCTTAGGAATCCCTAAATTATAGTCTGTATGGTTTATCTGATACCAGTGTGAAAATCTCTAGAGAGAAAGTCCCTGATCACCAGAGGAAGACTCATTAACCCTTGAGGTCAAACTGGAGACAAAGTAGGGAGGGTTTCCTCCCCTTGCTGTGTTGGGTCAGCCCGGCACGGAGAGGGTTAATAAAACAGTGCAGGGTGAACTGAAAAGAGTGGAGGAAACATGAGAACCTGCCTGTACTGAGCCTCTATGGAAGTTGTAGCCTCCTCATCATCCCTCCCTCTCATGCCTCCTCCTCTCCCAGTACAGTTAGAAACACAGAGCAGAGCCCAGAGCTGGTTAGATGAGCCAGTGATCAAGCCAAGGACTGAATACAGCAAGCCGCCTCCGGCCACACATCTATCTGGGAATGTAATTTTTGCTGTAACTTTTTGATTTCATACAATACCAATTCCGCACCTCGCGAGCACGTTTGCTGGATTGCAACATTTCCTTGGAATCTACAAGAAGGAATACAAAGAAAAGTTACTGCAAACTTTTCTTCTTGCCTCCTGAATTTGATCTTCACTTTTCCTCCCAGACTTAGCTCCTGACCTGCTTCTTTTCTTTCACATGAGGATTTAACTTTTTGGAATTTTTGGGAAATATTAAAGAAGATGGGAGTAAAATCCAAGCTCTGGTCTGTTATATTGTATTTGCCTATCCTCTACTGCTTGGCCGGGGAAGTCTACTCCTTTGGCGACGAAGAGGAAAGGCGATGTGACCCTATCAAGATTTCCATGTGTCAAAACCTTGGCTACAATGTTACCAAAATGCCCAATCTGGTTGGGCATGAAATGCAAGCGGATGCCGAACTTCAGCTCACCACGTTTACCCCTCTTATACAGTACGGGTGCTCCAGCCAGCTACAGGTGGGTAGGTTCATCCAAGGGTGTAACAGACTGTTCCGCTGCCTGGGGACCTGGGGAATTGAGGGTCCTCCAAAAAGTCAAAATATATCCAGCACAAATAGAATTATTTTTGGTTTTTGCCCATTTCCATTGATTTGTCATCACACCAAGTACCATGTGGTGTCTAGATTTCTGGGATCCAAAAGTCTCGTCATACCTTAAGAAGTTGATTTAATAAAAAAAAATTCCAAAAACAACCTTAATATAGTTAATGCAATAGCTATTGTTATATTCAATTGCATATTGAGCAGTGCTGACTCTGTTAATGTAGCAGGGCATTTGTTATATTGCACACCTCAGCAAAGTTCACAATGTTCTGTTATGGGTGTTTTTGGACTGCCGGTAAACCTTCTGCATTATCTAACCTCATGGGCATCACGGTGCTAAAATAAAACAGTTAAATGACCAAATTGACTCTGCTTCATCTATTCTCTATGACGATTGCATTTACTGTTAAAGAAAACACACTTTCTTGGAATTTTTTTTAAAAACTTCCCCATGAATCATTTAACAAAAATAGTCTTAGCCTGTGACATAGAATGTAGTTTTTGTTAATTATTAACTTTGGATCTCGAAGTTTACCCAGTCTAACTGCTTTCAGACGTCAGACTAATGTAGTCTTTGACCTGCTGTAGGAGACCCATGCTTTGATTTTTTTTTTTTTTATTATTCAAAAACATTAAAAAAGTTTGTAAAGTCAACTTTTTTTTTCAAAAAGTTTGAGTTTTTTTTTTTTTAAAGCTGAAAGTTAGATGCAGCTGGTCTTATCATGGGGAGGATCAATGTTCCCTCAAGGGCAATGCAAGTTTTTAATTGCCTCCCTGAGAGGGCAACCCTGGTAGAATGCATTTACATACCTTAATAATGTAAACACAGACCAGCCCACACTTTAGTTTCCATAAAACCCTTGAAATGAATGCATGGATTTCTTTGTGACATGGTGATTACAGTAAATATACACATGCAATGGGAGATTTAATTTGAGCGAGTAACAAAGAATTCCAGTTTCTGGTAAATTTACAAGTCTATTAGAGCTGGTCATGTAATGGCCCGTCTTCTAAGGGCCCATTAGAATGACAAAGGGTCAAGCTGTGTATGATAATATCATTGTTATCACCATCACCATCATCATCAGTAATTGCTGAAAATGACTCAACAATATGCACAGAGGAAAATGACAAAATGTCCACTGGTTGCCTGAAGCACTCACAAAAAATTCTCCAAAAGGGCCAAAAAGTTTGCCCATTAGGGTATGTTATTTACAACCATTCCTCTAAAATGTACCCTTTGGTTGATAGGAATGAAAAATACAGGGTAATCAAATTTCCCAAACTTCTCCTTGTCACCATCAACAATATTGTAATTGTGCCCATAGGGCCCACCAGAGCATCACTACAGAGTCTCATCTCATCCCATTTAGAGACACACATATGAAGTTGTCAAGGACAGTGGTAATGGAGAATTTGATATCCCCACACCTGTTCGCCCAAATTCCATCCAAATTGCTCATAAGGTGTACATTCCCAAAGGGCATTTCCACTGAAAATGAAAAATATTCAAAAATGATCATTCCACTTGAGTGTATAAATTAATTTAGAGATATATTCTCAAATTTAGCTTTTTTTTAATATGTAAATGAGTCTATTAGAAAGCCCTATTGGTGGAATGCCCATAGGTTATGTTTTTGTACGTCTTAGCTAGAACTAGGAAGTTTTTGGGTTCTAATACCAAAGACATAATGAGAAGTTTTTGTGTGCCAGTACCAGATACGTAACAGTTCCCTCCATCTTTTATGTCTGGCGTGCACTATTTGTCATACTGTCATACTATTTGTCTTCTAATTGGGCACAGGGGCCGTCGGGCCCCTATAAGCTTCGGGGGCCTATTTGTGACTACTACCTCTGCTCCTACTATAGATGTATTCCTAACTGGAGATTAAAAAGAAGTATAAAATAATGTCAAACTTCCTTTTAAATCCAAAAGTAGTAAAAGTATTTTAAAAATTATACAAAAACTGCACTGTGTGAACTAGGCGTATCACTATAGGTGTAGTTGCCATTTACGGTCTACAGGAATATGGATCATTATGGACACTGTAATAGAACTGGTTGCCACTAAGATTCCCTAGAATACTGAATAAAACAATGAGGCCAAAATCAGTTTATTGCAATTTTTTGGCCTTCAAAAAGTTTCCAAATGCATGGTTTGACTATTCCTCATGAGAACTCTTTATATGTTCTTTTTTGGCTGCCATGGCCAGTGTCTTTCGCGGTTTTTAAGATGCTTGTTGGCACAGAGATGGTGGAATGCTCCCGGCAAGCAGATCGTCTCTTTGACACTTTGCACACACATTGTTGATATAAGGATTTTAGGTCTTTGTGAGAGTGACAAGCTGCATGGCAGGAATGTGAGGGCCGATCCATTTACTTGTCATTTTTTTCTTCTTGCTGGAATCTGATTAGAATCCCTGCTAATTTGAGCTTGTTAAAGAAAACCCAGGCAGATTGAATTCCCCATTAGTGAGATCTCTGTGATAATTACTTAAAGAAAAGGGGAAGAAAGTGAGTATTGAGACTGGAAGGAGAGGGGGGACATGAAAAAGAAACACAGCCGAAAAGCTCCCAGGTTGATGAAAGCCTTAAAGTGGCTCTAATTACAAAAAGTCTTGGCCAAGACCAGATGGGTGTTCTATATTTTTCATTTTTGAAAAGTTTTTCCTCTAGATAATGCGTTTGAAAAGCGAGAACATTTTTGAAATTTTCTCTCGACAGTTGAGCAAGGGAACAAGAACATTCAAGAGCAAGTTTTTGACCAGCGATCCTACAAGGTCTAGTTTATGCCTAGAGTACTTCTTATTGGGAGTAGCATGCCAACTTTAAGAGTAAATGAACAAAATAAAAACGCCCTTTAAGGCCTGTACTGTTCTGTACTGATACCTATTGGTCATGTGATAGCAACGTGTTTATCCAGTGGCACCAAGTCCATGGCCATAATATTGGCTGTCGGCCAAGTGGTCACTTGGTTGACAGCTATTCCTCCTGATTTTAGTTCGGCCACTTATGTTTATATTGTTAATGGGGATAAGCTTCTGCCAGACATCTCTGATCAGGCGCTAAAATTCAACATGTCCTATCCTTCTTTGCTCTGGCATCTTCTGCTGGTTGAGTCGGAAGGCACATAGACCCACCAGTGGGTTCATCTTACTTTTTCTTAATGTGCAAGGGGACCTTTAGATAACCTAAGTGAAGATGGACCTACTTTTGTTGGGATCATTGTAATCTAACCACTCTTGGGTGTTGTTGCGACACGGAAAGGGCCACACTTACAAAAATTAACAAAAAGTGGAATATTTACCCATAGTTTTCACCTGAAACGTTTTATAAGCGATCAGGTTGGTTGCTACCTTTTTATCCATGTGGCACATAACTTTATGGGCCTATAACAGTTGCCCAGTTGCCCGTTGGATTCAGCCTACATCCGACATCTTTGTCTAGCCCCAGACACGGGGAGTTTGCCTTAATATTTGCCCAAAGAAAGGGAAAAAATGAGTATTGAGACTTGAAGGGACAGAGACAGTTGAAAAGCTTCCAGATGGAGGCTGCTTACAGATCCCAGGTGGGAAGACTGCTGATAAGAACATGATCACTCACAGTACTTAATCAAACAAAAGCAAACAGTTTATGATAGCGAGGATTACACACAACACAGGCCCATGGGATAGTCCGGGAGGGAAAATGGTTTAAGTTGAAAGGTCGCGCAGGAATATAAAATAAATCATTGTTACTGAGGAGCTCTTAATAGTGTTTACCTCCGACTTGATTAGTAAAGTATTTCGTTTACATTAGTCTTTGTATTACATTTCTAAACCCGAGGGGCGTTTCCCACCCCCCCTTCCTTTCAATTGGATTGTGCTCCTTAAAGGATAAGAGGGGGTATTTGAGTTTGCCAAACAAAATGTCACCGTCCCAAAGACAGTATAAATAATGGTGCCAGATGGTGTTACTGTTTAAAAGTTTAGAATTCTTTTCAAAAATTTCATCCAAAAATACTGTAGTAACACGTGGGACTTTCAAAAAGTTTGCAAGTTTTTGCATTTTCTTTCTAAGCATTAGCATTCTATCCTACATATGATGTTTCATTTATTTTTTTGATCTTTGATTTACAGCAAAGAATTATTTTAAAAAATAATTCCAAATGTTTTTAGATATTTGTTTAATATTTATAAATTTGATCCCTAATTTTTTTTTTTCATTTCTTCTTTCAGTTTTTCCTCTGTTCTGTGTATGTGCCCATGTGCACTGAGAAGATTGACATCCCGATTGGTCCTTGCGGTGGCATGTGCCTTTCGGTCAAGAAAAGGTGCGAACCTGTCCTTAAGGAATTTGGATTTACTTGGCCGGAAGGTTTAAACTGCAGCAAATTTCCACCTCAGAATGACCACAATCATATGTGCATGGAAGGTCCTGGAGATGAAGAGGTCCCATTGCATAGTAAGGGGCCCCAGCAGGCTGGAGAAGACTGCAACACATTTGGGCCTAATTCAGAGAAGTATATATGGGTAAAAAGAAGCATGTCTTGTGTCTTGAAGTGCGGCTATGATTCAGGGCTCTACAGTCGCCTGTCCAAGGAATTCACTGATATATGGATGACCGTATGGGCCAGCTTGTGCTTCATATCTACTGCCTTCACTGTCCTTACATTTTTGATTGACTCGTCCAGGTTCTCCTACCCTGAGAGACCCATCATCTTCCTCAGCATGTGTTATAATATTTATAGCATTGCTTACATTGTGAGGTTAACAGTGGGTCGGGAAAGAATATCCTGTGATTTTGAAGAGGCGCTAGAGCCTGTCCTTATTCAGGAAGGGCTGAAGAACACAGGATGTGCAATTATTTTCTTGTTGATGTACTTTTTTGGGATGGCTAGCTCCATCTGGTGGGTTATTCTGACATTGACCTGGTTTCTCGCTGCTGGTCTCAAATGGGGCCATGAAGCTATCGAAATGCACAGTTCCTATTTCCATATTGCCGCTTGGGCTATTCCAGCCGTGAAAACCATCGTGATATTGATCATGAGACTTGTAGATGCCGATGAGTTGACTGGGCTATGCTATGTTGGCAATCAAAACATTGATGCCCTCACCGGCTTTGTGGTTGCTCCACTTTTTACCTATTTGGTGATTGGAACTTTGTTCATAGCTGCTGGTCTTGTGGCCTTGTTTAAAATTAGGTCAAACCTTCAAAAAGATGGGACAAAAACGGACAAATTGGAAAGACTGATGGTAAAAATT
Source organism: Leptodactylus fallax (assembly GCA_947044405.1). Classification (NCBI taxonomy): domain Eukaryota; kingdom Metazoa; phylum Chordata; class Amphibia; order Anura; family Leptodactylidae; genus Leptodactylus; species Leptodactylus fallax. Next base: position 265,615 of record CAMRHE010000549.1, on the reverse strand, counting down.
GGCGTCTTCTCGGTTTTGTACACGGTACCAGCCACATGTGTCATAGCTTGCTATTTTTATGAAATTTCCAATTGGCCGGTTTTCCGTTACACAGCCGATGATTCCAACATGGCAGTGGAGATGCTCAAGATATTTATGTCCCTGTTGGTGGGCATTACATCTGGAATGTGGATCTGGTCTGCCAAGACACTACATACGTGGCAAAAGTGTTCCAACAGACTAGTAAACTCAGGAAAAGTAAAAAGGAAGAAAAGGGCAGATGCTTGGGTTAAACCGGGAAAAGGGAATGAGACTGTGGTATAGCTTGAGGTTGAGCACAACCTTCTCAAGGTGAACGCCATCTATAATTTTTGGAGACAGGGCTTACAATGTTCGAGATAACCCTACAGACGTCTTTGGGAAGTTCATTATACTATCTAATGGCACACCAAAGTTGGCAAAGTTCTGGCCTCAGAACTAAAGGTTGTCCGAATGGTAAAAGTGAATAACCTCAGGAAACAGTGAGCTAGCCTCAGCCTTCATTGCTAGCTCTGGATGATTTATCACCCATCGGCCATTTCATGGATTTTTTATATTTCAAAAACACTATCCAAGCAAATTTTTTATAGGTTACATTGTGGTAAAGTCTTATATCTTGTACACGACTGGAAGGCTGCTTCCGAGACAACAGATTAAGGGACATGACTATCAAGCAGAGCTAAGGAGCAAGGCACATTTACCATATTGCTTTGCCAGTGTTTTGCCCTATTGCCCCACTATGAAAACACTGCCCAAGGTGTATTTAATATGTCTGACAGAAAGAGTGAAGCCACTGAACACTGGAAACTATATATAGCCTTTGACTCTTTAGTGCCTTAACTAATTGAAATATTTTCATTTTTTGTGTGTTACCGCTTAATCTAGACATTCATCGACTACACAAAGGTCTATCCTCCAGATCTTTGCTACCCATGCATTATGAGCAAGGATGGATAAAACTTTGTAGACTGTAGATGTCATTTAGACCACCCAAGAACACAATATACCAGGTAGTAGGACCATAATAGATGTCAATAGAAAATAATCCAAAAAGTTAGATGCCAACGTCAAACTTTTAGGTGCATTGGCTATAGATATGTCCATCCCCGATAAGGTCAGTATAGATTTTCATAGTCTGTTTTTTGCCCGTATTTCTTACTCTTGTACATGAAGGGTCTAGAAGATAGATATATTGACACAAGGTCTGTGGATTTTTTGTCTTTAGTACATAATGCACTAAAAGTGAAAATATAGAGAAAATGAATAGGCTCATATGGATCGAAAAGGAATGAGAAACAATGCACTATTTGCTTTCTGTATATAGGATTAGTATATGTGTGGTGCCTTTGTGAATTATAAGGTAAAATATTAAGAAAAAAGTATTATCATATGGAATATTACAACTCCTATATAGATAGTATCTGCTGCTGAAATAACGTCAGGCAAATGGCAAAAACAGTGGCCGCCATTTTATCAGCTGAGGTCAGCGGTAGCTAGTGATGTCATCGAGGCCTAAGGCACATTTATAGTTTTATGTAGAGTATACCTTGCTGATGTCACTAGTTACTACTGATTTCATAGACTGCTTTTTCACCAGTTGTCGGCCCATAAATTGGTGGCCACTCTTGCTGTGTAGTGAACAGATGCTTTTGGATGACCTTTTAAGGACCCTGGGTTCAGAAGAACTATGCAACATCTCACATACTTTAACCTCACCTGTTACAAAAAAAATCTATGCTCTTCAAAGCTATGTGATATGACAATATATACTACATTTTTCCCACTTCTTCTGACGGTGGGCTCACCAGATAAAATGATTCCCGGGTCCAACCCGCTAACATCCCCTAAAAATATTGGCTCAGTGGTTAGCACTGCAGCTTTGCAGAACTAGAGTCTTGGGTTCAAATCCTGCCAAAGATAACATCTGCAAGGAGTTTGTATGTTCTCCCCATGTTTGCGTGGGTTTCCTCTGGGTACTCCGGTTTTCTCCCACACTCCAAAGACATCCTGATAGGGAATATAGATTGTAAGTCCTATATGGGACAGTGACTATCCAAGTGCTGCGGAATACGATGGCGCTATATAAGTAAGCATAATAATAAAAATAGACCATAGTCCCCTGTGGGTGTCATCTCCTGGACCATAATTGTGTTAGAACTTGGGTCCATGGGAGAATTTTGTGGTGGGCTGGTTTGACACTATCGGTATGCGCCGTACATTGGTGTCTATAGTAGGCGGCACTGTTGCCACATATACGATGAAGGGGGCAATATACTGAAAACTAATATGTCGCGTTGTACTGACCTATACACATACTTGCCGACATTTGGGGTAAGGAGTCCAAAACAATGGTGCCTGCAGCACGTTGTGATATTTTTTGGGATAGGCCGCTCCCACAAAGGGGTGTCCACATTGCTTCTGGGCATTACCATGTGCCCTTTGGGCATCACCATATCCCCTTTCTTGTGACGTGAGTACAACATGTTCTAACCACATCTCTTTTTGGGGTTTGATAGGCATATAAAGGCCCGGGATATTAGCCTGCTCTTCCAGGAGTCCTGGAGGTCATCCCTTTTTTTTTTCGGGGAGCCTCCCAGACATTCCAGAAGACTTGGCATCATAAACCATAGCTATACGCATCAGAAGTCTTAGTCAGCAAGTAGGCCATATTAGTTGATCCCACAAGATGGCTGCCGTTACCTTGACAACATACCAAGGCTCAGATCTATCAAACTGTTTAGGACAAAAAAAAAAAACATGTTATGTTGCCCGTAGCAACCAATCACAGAGCAGCTTTCACTTTCCTAAAGCAGAATACAAAATGGAGGCTGTGCTGTGATTGGTTGCTATGGGTTACAAAAACAGTCTTTCTATTAGACGGCTTCATAAATCAGCCTATAGTCTGTCATGGCATGCTGGGATCTGTAGTTGGAAAACTGGGGGTGTCTACGAAAATCTAATGTCTGTAGTTCACTTAAAGGTCCCAATACTGCAACTTTTCTACCAGGTGTTGTCAATAGCAACCAAAAAGAATAGTGGTGATTCTTAATCTGATTGGTTGCTATAGGCCACACCTCCATATACAGTCATATGAAAAAGTTTGGGCACCCCTATTAATCTTAATCATTTTTAGTTCTAAATATTTGGGTGTTTGCAACAGCCATTTCAATTTGATATATCTAATAACTGATGGACACAGTAATATTTCAGGATTGAAATGAGGTTTATTGTACTAACAGAAAATGTGCAATATGCATTAAACCAAAATTTGACCGGTGCAAAAGTATGGGCACCTCAACAGAATAGTGACATTAATATTTAGTAGATCCTCCTTTTGCAAAAATAACAGCCTCTAGTCGCTTCCTGTAGCTTTTAATCAGTTCCTGGATCCTGGATGAAGGTATTTTTGACCATTCCTCTTTACAAAACAATTCCAGTTCAGTTAAGTTTGATGGTCGCCGAGCATGGACAGCCCGCTTCAAATTATCCCACAGATGATCAATGATATTCAGGTCTGGGGACTGGGATGGCCATTCCAGAACATTGTAATTGTTCCTCTGCATGAATGCCTGAGTAGATTTGGAGCTGTGTTTTGGATCATTGTCTTGCTGAAATATCCATCCCCGGCGTAACTTCAAATTCGTCACTGATTCTTGTACATTATTCTCAAGAATCTGCTGATACTGAGTTGAATCCATGCGACCCTCAACTTTAACAAGATTCCCGGTGCCGGCATTGGCCACACAGCCCCAAAGCATGATGGAACCTCCACCAAATTTTACAGTGGGTAGCAAGTGTTTTTCTAGGAATGCTGTGTTTTTTGACGCCATGCATAACGCCTTTTTGTATGACCAAACAACTCAATCTTTGTTTCATCAGTCCACAGGACCTTCTTCCAAAATGAAGCTGGCTTGTCCAAATGTGCTTTTGCATACCTCAGGTTTGTGGCGTGCTTTCAGAAACGGCTTCTTTCGCATCACTCTCCCATACAGCTTCTCCTTGTGGAAAGTGTGCTGTATTGTTGACCGATGCACAGTGACACCATCTGCAGCAAGATGATGCTGCAGCTCTTTGGAGGTGGTCTGTGGATTGTCCTTGACTGTTCTCACCATTCTTCTTCTCTGCCTTTCTGATATTTTTCTTGGCCTGCCACTTCTGGGCTTAACAAGAACTGACCCTGTGGCCTTCCATTTTCTTACTATGTTCCTCACAGTGGAAACTGACAGGTTAAATCTCTGAGACAACTTTTTGTATCCTTCCCCTGAACAACTATGTTGAACAATCTTTGTTTTCAGATCATTTGAGAGCTGTTTTGAGGGAGCCCATGATGCCACTCTTCAGAGGAGATTCAAATAGGAGAACAACTTGCAATTGGCCACCTTAAATACCTTTTCTCATGATTGGATACACCAGCTATGAAGTTCAAAGCTCAGTGAGGTTACAAAACCAATTTTGTGCTTCAGTAAGTCAGTAAAAAGTAGTTAGGAGTATTCAAATCAATAAAATGATAAGGGTACCCAAATTTTTGCATCGGTCAAATTTTGGTTTAATGCATATTGCACATTTTCTGTTAGTACAATAAACCTCATTTCAATCCTGAAATATTACTGTGTGCATCAGTTATTAGATATATCAAATTGAAATGGCTGTTGCAAACACCCAAATATTTAGAACTAAAAATGATTAAGATTAATAGGGGTGCCCAAACTTTTTCATATGACTGTATATTAGAATTAAACCTGACTGGTTTTCTATATAGGAGTTGTATTTTCTAGGCAGAATTTATCAGTGTGAAATGAAAAAGCCAACGTCCTTGTGCCTTAGAAGTCTATTTTAAGGAAGAAATATGGAGTAATGCCTTAACAAAGGTTGAACGAGACTAGAAAAAAAAGCCTACTTTTTTTTCATAAGAAACAGCGCCACTCTTCACCATAGGCTGTGTCTGGTATTGCAGCTTAGACTCATTCACTTGAATAAGTCTTATCTGAAATACTAAGAAAACTTCGCCGTGGACAAAAGTGACGCTGTATGTGAAAAAAAAAAACAAATTTTTTTCTAATCTCATATAAAGTGGTGTGCCCATTCTTTACCTGCTGACAAAACATCTTGTGATAAGTCAACATAACTTCCAGGTACAAGTAATATACTCATGTTAGACATGAATTTGTGAACTTCTGTGGAAATAGACACTGCTTTTATGGGTGTTGCATTTTGTATATGTCTTTAATGGATATGTCTTGTAAATCTATAATTTATCACTGTACAAATCTTTTATATTTAATTTTTTATCAAAAAATAAAATAAAGCACATTTTAAGCTGAGTGATGGCGTGATGCTTTATAATATAGATATTCAATGAATGTCCCACTGTCACAGATGCAGAACTTCAAAGTTCATTATTACCATCTCCAACTACTGTAAAACTGTACAGGAATATAACTACTATAATACCGCTCCTATGTACAAGAATATAACTACTATAATACTGCTCCTATGTACAAGAATATAACTACTATAATACTGCCCCTATGTACAAGAATATAACTACTATAATACTGCTCCTATGTACAAGACTATAACTACCATAATACTGCCTCCCATGTACAAGAATATAACTACTAGAATACTGCTCCTATGTACAAGAATATAACTACTATAATACTACCTATGTACAAGAATATAACTACTATAATACTGCCCCCTATGTACAAGAATATAACTACTATAATACTGCTCCTATGTACAAGAATATAACTATTATAATACTGCTCTTATGTACAAGAATATAACTACTATAATACTGCTCCTATGTACAAGAATATAACTACTATAATACTGCTCCTATATACAAGAATATAACTACTATAATACTACCTCCTATGTACAAGAATATAACTACTATAATACTGCTCCTATATACAAGAATATAACTACTATAATACTGCTCCTATGTACAAGAATATAACTACTATAATACTGATCCTATGTACAAGAATATAACTACTATAATACTGATCCTATGTACAAGAATATAACTACTATAATACTGCTCCTATGTACAAGAATATAACTACTATAATACTGCCCCTATGTACAAGAATATAACTACTATAATACTACCTCCTATGTACAAGAATATAACTACTATAATACTGCTCCTATGTACAAGAATATAACTACTATAATACTGCCCCTATGTACAAGAATATAACTACTATAATACTGCCCCTATGTACAAGAATATAACTACTATAATACTGCCCCTATGTACAAGAATATAACTACTATAATACTGCCTCCTATGTACGAGAATATAACTACTATAATACTGCCCCTATGTACAAGAATATAACTACTATAATACTGCCCCTATGTACAAGAATATAACTACTATAATACTGCCCCTATGTACAAGAATATAACTACTATAATACTGCCCCTATGTACAAGAATATAACTACTATAATACTACTCCTATGTACAAGAATATAACTACTATAATACTATCTCCTATGTACAAGAATATAACTACTATAATACTGCCCCCTATGTACAAGAATATAACTACTATAATACTACCTCCTATGTACAAGAATATAACTACTATAATACTCCTATGTCAAAGACAAACATTTTATACAGTTAAAACTGTGCACAGTAATGAATCGTAAATTGTGAGTATATTTAACCCTTCCCTTACTGTTTCACTCTTCCTCTGTGAGTCTCGGGTCTGCTTATACCATCAAATTCGGTAGCTGTTCTGTCTGTGACCACAGGCACAGTTGTGGTTATACTCATATAATTTACAGGGATTCCTAGGACAGGGCAGTGCAGAATACGAGGCTCGTACGTCCTGACTTGGCTCATTCACTTCTTCAGTGGTTGTGGCAGCTGAAAACACCCAACAGGAAAAGGAACATGAAGTGGCAGAGGGAGAACGGCATGAGACCACAATATAATGCAGAGTGCTGCGCTATGGAGCCATGTTTCATGACCCTCAAGAAGTTGATGGTGTCTGCACTCTGCTGCCTTTTGTGAACTTTAGGAAAATCATATCCAGTGACAGGCACGGCCGGCACCAGAAATGTGTTTAATGAGTTGTCACTTCCCTTGGGTTTGTAACCATTAGGTCTTAGAATACAGTGCCTTGCTGTAAAGCATCATGGGATATATCACATCTAAATATCAATGTGTTTGAAGTGGAATACTCTTTATAGGTAAATTCAAGGCCATAGAAGGCGCCCAAGTACCTGAGGTAGCACCTTTGTTATATATGGGCACAAAACTTCACACTATACCTCTGTACCGGGTTAAACTGCAGAGACTCTTGCTGCAGATCAATGAGGCTGAGCTGTATTACCAAGCACAACCACTATACAATGTATGGCGCTGTGCTTGGTATGCAGTGAAGAGGGCACAACATCCAGTATCAAAGTCCCCGGACAACCCCTTTAATTCAGCAGTAGTGAAATCATGAAGGAGTAAATAACTTACCTCCAGTTCTCCTCCTTCTCAGTTTCCATAACTGACACTCTAAGATATAACTGCATTAATGGGTGAATGTTTCGCCAGAAAATGACTTCTTTTTTTTTAAACCAAATTTTCATTTTAGACATGTTTTTTAAGAATTTTTTATGACATTTAATTTTTTTTTTTTTTAAAGTACTATATTTAGCAATATTCATTCTGACCACTAAGCCTAATATAGATTGACACCTGACAATTCTGTAAAGGTTTCCTTTGCAGCAATCATTTAATTTACATCACATGCAGGATTACAATAGAAGATAACACCTCAATAGACAACACCACTGACCCATCATTGCATCCACTTTTGACCATAGATGATGTCACACCTTCTCTACTTCCAGTCTATTGTTGCCTCTGGCCATGACTATGCTGTAAAGCATATCATTAAATGCTGTTAACAGAGCAGAGAACAGTTCAATCAAGATGGCCGCCCCCATAATCATGTACAGAAAATAGAATAAAATAATGTAAAATCAGAAAATAAAAAGAGAGACGTGAAGGGGTTAATTAGATTCTTCTCTTGTGTTAGATCTTGACCGGTCTTTCCTTGCAGTCACTTTTTTTCTCTAAACCTTTGGGTAAACCCTCCATCAGCACGATACACCACAGCGATGGCCTCTCGCTACATATTTTACAGGTCCTGTGGGGGAAACATTCTTTTTGTAGTTGTGAAGTTGAGATTCACATAAAGGGGTAACATAATCCACTTAGAAGAGGCCGAGCAGATTGTGTTACCCCCCCTAAGTGTGACACCGCTTCCCCTCTACAAGGAAATTTGTGGAGCTGTTCTCTTTTTATTTTTCTTGCCTTACAAAATATGTCTGCATTATAATCCCTGGACATTAGAGTCGCAGACGTGTCTATATTTCATCTCGAAGTGGCAAAACGTGATGTGAGTGTTACACACTGAGGTTACACAATCCACACTACACAATGGAATTAAAGAGGACCTACCACTTCTACGACTTTTATTCCCTATAAAAAAATGGACCAGGTTTTTTTTATTAGATCTCTGTTCTGGCGTGTTCCTCTGCTATTCCTCCTGAAAATGTAAGATTTAATTAACAATTGGGCATTACTCTTCAATAGGGGGCTCCCCTACACAGTTTGATGCTGTCAACACTGATTGGATAGTTTCAGAATGTTTACCATTGACAAGAGGAATTATAGCACTATATATCATGTTATGCATTCATTTCCAGGAGGAATAACAAAACTAGATTATCTCTACTTATGATCAGCACATACAACTGCCAGTACATCTATCTAGAGGATATACAAGAATAAAATTCATCATGACAAAACCAAACTGTACCCACAACCCTTCGAATCATCTGAAACTAGGAGCCCTGACATTGTTCTATACTATGTTTTATAGATAGGTTAATAGGAGCACTGACAGTGTCATACACTATGTTTTATAGATAGGTTAATAGGAGCCCTGACAGTGTTATACACTATGTTTTATAGATAGGTTCCTAGGAGCCCTGACAGTGTTATACACTATGTTTTATAGATAGGTTCCTAGGAGCCCTGACAGTGTTCTACACTATGTTTAATATATAGGTTCCTAGGAGCCCTGACAGTGTTCTACACTATGTTTTATAGATAGGTTCTTAGGAGTCCTGACAGTGTTCTACACTATGTTTTATAGATAGGTTAATAGGAGCCCTGACAGTGTCATACACTATGTTTTATAGATAGGTTAATAGGAGCCCTGACAGTGTCATACACTATGTTTTATAGATAGTTTCCTAGGAGCCCTGACAGTGTTATACACTATGTTTTATAGATAGGTTCCTAGGAGCCCTGACAGTGTTCTACACTATGTTTAATATATAGGTTCCTAGGAGCCCTGACAGTGTTCTACACTATGTTTAATAGATAGGTTCTTAGGAGTCCTGACAGTGTTCTACACTATGTTTTATAGATAGGTTCCTAGGAGCCCTGAGCATCTTCTACACTATGTTTCATAGATAGGTTCCTAGGAGCCCTGACAGTGTTATATACTATGTTTTATAGATAGGTTCCTAGGAGCCCTGACAGTGTTCTACACTATGTTTCATAGGTTCCTAGGAGCCCTGCAGTGTGGAGCCCTGACAGTATTCTACACTATGTTTTATAGATAGGTTCCTAGGAGCCCTGACAGTGTTCTACACTATGTTTTATAGATAGGTTCCTAGGAGCCCTGACAGTGTTCTACACTATGTTTTATAGATAGGTTCCTAGGAGCCCTGACAGTGTTATACACTATGTTTCATAGATAGGTTCCTAGGAGACCTGACAGTGTTCTACACTATGTTTTATAGATAGGTTCCTAGGAGCCCTGACAGTGTTATACACTATGTTTTATAGATAGGTTCCTAGGAGCCCTGACAGTGTTCTACACTATGTTTTATAGATAGGTTCCTAGGAGTCCTGACAGTGTTCTACACTATGTTTTATAGATAGGTTCCTAGGGGTCCTTACAGTGTTCTAAATTATATATTAAGTGTGGTTCGTACCGAACTTTGTCCTGAAATGAATCTGGAATCTGAGCCGCTGAATCCAAAACAAATCTTGAGAGGATCGCCTATCTCTATTTGCAAGGTTTCACCTGCTGTTTCATTTGGACCAAACACATCCGGACCAAAATTGCTATTATACAGACCAATCACAGGCCTCAGCCGACATGAGTCAGAAAGCTAAAGAGAACAGGGAGTCGCACTGGGGCCCAGGAGAGGTGAGTAACGCTATTTATTATGTTTGTCACCTCCCATGGGCCTCCGCTAATTATACTTTGGAGTCTGAAGAGACCCTAGAGTATAATATCATTTTCGGTTTGGACGTGTTCAGTCCAAACTAAACTGCTGGGCAAACCGTGTGAGATAAATCTTGTGATTTGCATATGCATACTTTAAAAGGGGTGTGGTTTAAAAGGGGCATGGCCTTAATAATCACCGTTAATCTTAATCAAGGTAAAATGCCTGATTAAACGCGATTTTGATTTAGGTCAAAATCTCTTTCAGGAATAGAGGGGTTAATAGTTTATTTTTGTCAATTAACACAATGAAGTGAACGAACAAAAGAGAAATGTAAATCCCATCAAGATTTGGTGTCACCTTTGATTTTGGCACAGTTTTCAGCCATCTCCGTGTGTATGTATCCTTAGGGTCACTATAAAGGTCATTAACCACCAAGACAGTCTGGTTGCCACGTGACCTTGTGATCGCCAAGTGTCTGGTCATGTGACCTTGCCGTTGGGTCTAACTTGCCCAAGTAGTTAGTGCTGCTGCGACAGCCATAGTCAATGGGGTAATATGTAGTGCTTAAAAAAAATTGTCTCCCGTAAAAAGTCAAGTAAAGGTTAAAAAATATTAAAAAAATCACAAAAATAATATAATTTTTTTTTTTAACTTTTTGCAATTTTTTTCTTTGGAACCCTGCCCTGTTGTACTGTACTTGGAAATCTCCATCAGCCCCATAGACTATAAATGGAGCAGCACATCTAACAAAAGTAGCCTTAAAAAAACCCTAGTTTTTGCAAATAAATAAAAGAAAAATCAAGTTAATTACCTAAAATAAAAAAAAATAAAAAAAAACAGTAAAAAAAAAATCCTAAAGTTTTTCTGAGCTTTCAGACCAAAATAGTTGAGCAGCTACATTAAGGATGTACGGTATCTCTTTCTGTTTTTCTGCCTCTTTTCACATCTAGGGGGCGCTGTTCCTTTCCTACTACATAGTCATCTACTCAGGTTTACAATTTTATAAATACTTCCCAAAAATTCTCATCATAACACCGTCTCAGTGATCTGCAGCAAATAAATCAGCGACTCCAGACAGAATATAATCACCAGCAACATCTTTGACATCTTACACCAAGGTCTCTTCTTACTTCTTAAGGTCTTGCAATGTCAAGTCACATTCACAAGTATTTTTGGAACCTCGTCTCATGCTAAAGTTAGAACAAGCAGGTTATGGAAGAAAGAAGCTCCATGGTGAGAACAGGGTTGTAAACATACAGAGTATATAGAGTATGGCTTACCAGGGCCCAGGAACTACACGAGATACATCAAATATTAGATTCAAATTTTCACAATGCTTGGCAAAACTTTTTGAACTTTTTGTAATCTAATTTTTTTTTTTTTCCATTTGACCATTGTAGATAAAATTCACATTGGAACTATTTAACTTCCTTAACAACAATTTCTGAGACAAGGAACCCAACTACATATAATGGGGTGGGGTGGAAGGGTTATAAGAATCAGAAAAAATAATATTTTTGTGAAGTTTGTGAGTTTATTCTCTTTATTGTAACACATTCCTAGTGTTTATAGCAAATACAGTAAGTAATATATAGACGCACAGGAAAGAAGAGGGGGTGCCATAACAAATATCAAAATGGCGCCCCCTTCTTGTGGTGGTACCTATTTCCATAATCTAGAATTAGGGGTGATTCTGTCCATGACTCTATAAGTGACTACAAAGCTGTTCCTCCTGACCCCCTATACATACTTGATTTTCTGAATTGGGTATGTGATATGAATGTGGAGAGGGGAGTATCTCGCTGCCAAACTCCTCAGGGGGCGAGTTAATAGGGTGAGTGTTGAATTCAACATGCCTGATCTACCCATAGACCTAGATAGTTGGCTGATCTGACTGAAATCACTGAGTTTGGCTGAACCTGTGTATGGGGTCCTTGTGATTTGTTCCTCACTCCTTCCAATGACTTTGAAGGTTCTTGAAATTTAGCAAAGATGATGGAGCCAACTCAGGCTGGATGGAGCCAACTCAGACCCTAATCTATAAGTGGAGCTGGGTTGATTTGCTGGGTTCGGGTGAAGGACTCCCTTTAAAGTGCATGTCCACCTTGTAACATTGGGTTATTTTTAGGATTAACATGCTGGGCAGTTATATATCTTTATGATGGGCAGTGCTCTGTTCTTCTGATACTGAGCTCCAAATCCATTGTATATGGAAATATAACATTCTAAGAGGCACCACTAGAGGGAGCTTAGGAGCATACTATATACTGTGTTATTATAGAGTTGATTGTACAAACAATATGCAGTAAGCCTTGAGCTCCCCCTAGTGGTATCTACAAGTAGCCAAAACCTTAACTAATTCTTTGTCTATGCAGGGAGTTTGGAGCTTTGTGTAATGGACAGCGGGTTGTGGATCCAATGTGTCACCAAACCAGTTTGGCTTAGTGGCCTTCCTAGTCTGGATCGGGATGTCGCTGCAGGGAGCCCACTATGCTGCTACCTCATGCAGTCATGCCAGTGTTGGTGACAGCTAACCAGGCAGGTCAGGGACTATAGTACAAAGGACCATGGAACCAGGTAAAAGCAGAGTGTGAATACAGACTGAGGTCAGTGCTGGCAGCACAGGTGCATTGTCAGGAACAAGCTGGGTCCGTAATGGATATCAGATTGGTGTCATAGCTCATCATACAGGGATCAAAGTCAGGCACACAAGCTGGGGTTATACATGGAGGATAAAGCAGTAGCATACAGGAACAAGACATTAGACAAACTAGGAACTCTGCTCAGGCTGGGTGTGAAACAGACTAATAGTGATTGGCTGGGGAAGATGTACTGTCCCTTTAAATAGCTCTGTCTGAGATAATTGGAGTGCTATAAGGCTATATTAAAGGGTCCACACAGAACTTTTTACCCTTTTACCATTTGATGACACTTTTTGACACTTTCACTTTTTAGGGAGAATTTTGAAAAGTTAAAAACTTTCCAGGAAATTTCTGCTGTTTTTGTGATTATTTGGTAATTGGTTGTACTTCTGTTTTGATTTTCCTTCCTGCTCTGCACAATGACTTCATCCCAGAGCCTTGTAGGATAAGGAAGTCATTTATTGCCCGTCTCCAGGATAAAAAACACGGAATATACTTACACCCCATGTAACAGAAGCGAAAGTCCGGACATCATACAGTATGTGAGAAGGATGGCGCACCTCCTGTGTAATGAGATAGTGCGCGGCTGTAATTAGCATCGGAAGTCAGGCATTAGTCTAATGATTCATAGAGAGCGGCCGCCTGCAGGTCCCTGCCATACAATACGCCCGGCCAGCGAGCTCCTCCTTAACCCTTCCAAGCCCATAATTTTACCTTATAGCAATAGCTACTTATTAGTACTGGGTGAACCTCACAAGAGTCTTTCCTCACTAGGGTGACCTGGCAATTTCACGAGGACCATTTTAACACATTGGTGGGCCCAGTGCAAAGACTTCATAAGTGGGCCCCCCCCATTACCACCACTTAGACATACCTGATCCGCACAAATTATAATGGCCCCCTCCAGGTTGTCCCCACAATTTCATGTCCCCCTCCAAGTGTATAATGTCCCATAGTGGCCTTCAGACCGTGTAATAACCCATAGCGGTCGCTCCACACAGTATAATGTCCCATACTGACCCCTCCACAGAGTATAATGTCCCATAGTGGCCCCTGCACACAGTATAATATCCCATAGTGGCCCCTCCACACAGTATAATGTCCCATAGTGTCCCCTGCACACAGTATAATGTTCCATAGCAGCCCCTACACAGAGTATAATGTCACATAGAGGCCCCTCCACACAGTATTATGTCCCATAGTGGCCCCTCCACACAGTATAATGTCCCATAGTGGCCTCTCCACACAGTATTATGTCCCATAGTGGCCCCTCCACACAGTATAATGTCCCATGGTGGCCCCTGCACACAGTATAATGTCACATAGAGGCTCCTCCACACAGTATTATGTCCCATAGTGGCCCCTCCACACAGTATTATGTTCCATAGTGGCCTCTCCACACAGTATAATGTCCCATAGCAGCCCTTCCACATAGTATTATGTCCCATAGTGGCCCCTACGGTGTTTGTTACAGATATTGCAAACATTTCGGGTTCGTCAGAACTCAAAATTTTCGGGGTACACCACCCACAGACCAATGTTACTCACCTCTCCTGGGCTCCAGCCCTCTTCAATAACGTCACAGATGTGAGTTACGTCGGCATCATTATGTGCTGTGACGCCGGCCTGACCCATGTGATATCTGTGAATTCACTATAGATGCCCGAAGACAGCAGGGAGTCCCATCGGAGCCCAGGAGAGGTAAGTAACAGTGTTTTGTTAAGTTTATCACCTCCCCTGGGCTTCCAATCATTATACTTGGGGGTCTGAAGAGACCCCCGAGAATAATAGCAGTTTCAGATCAGACATATTTGGCCTGAACGGAACCGCCAGGTGAACCTTGCAACATAATTCTCGCAGGGATGGCCCAACAAATAACCTTGCCTCAGGATATGGGACACACGGGGCCCCCTGGAGGGCAGAACGGGAAGGGAAGGCAGCCGTGAATAGAAACGGGGATCGGTAAATAAATTGGGCCCCTTACCTGCTGGGGTTACTACAGCAGGTAACGGACTATAAAAAAAAAAAAAATAGTACTAAAAGGTCCTGGGCCCCGTAGCAGCCGCTTTGGCTGCTATAGCAGTATTTATGCCACTGATTTCTTGGACACGGTCAAGAAAAGTAACACTATAGTAAGACTAGTTATGAACATAAGACTTTGGCTACAGTTTTTTGGAACGTAGTGTGAACGATTGCTGCATGTGAGAGAGAGTTATAGTGGAAAAAGCTTTGGCATCGCTAATGATCAGATCAACCTAATCAACTAGTGACATCTAGTGGTAGCACCACATATTACATCAGGGTTTCATCAACACTTTAAAGTGTTGTACTCCCTCCTAGTGCCACCTTTTGGAAGGTAGCTCCATAGCGATTAATACCTGGTTCTTAAATTCCATACCCAGAATTCTTATCAGGGCCTGCATGGTCTAATAAGTCCCTGTACCATCTCTCCCTAGTGAGAGGCATTACCTATTCTGACAATGCACTGTACAGATAGACAGATGCAGACAGGTCACCCCGAATACACTCAAGACCTGGCCTGAAGCTTTCTCAGTGTGATGTAATGATGATCTATGGAAGTAAGACCCTGTTGGTGTCTCTAGTCTGGATAAAAGATGAGATACAGCAGGACATGGAGGTACAGTGCCTTGCAAAAGTATTCGGCCCCCTTGAACTTTTCAACCATTTGCCACATTTCAGGCTTCAAACATAAAGATATAAAATTTAAATTTTTTGGTGAAGAATCAACAACAAGTGGGACACAATTGAGAAGTGGAACGAAATTTATTGGTTATTCTAAACTTTTGTAAAAAATAAAAAACTGAAAAGTGGGGCGTGCAATATTATTCGGCCCCTTTACTTTCAGTGCAGCAAACTCACTCCAGAAGTTCAGTGAGGATCTCTGAATGATCCAATGTTGTCCTAAATGACTGATGATGATAAATATAATCCACCTGTGTGTAATCAAGTCTCCGTATAAATGCACCTGCTCTGTGATAGTCTCAGGGTTCTGTTTAAAGCGCAGAGAGCATCATGAAGACCAAGGAACACACCAGGCAGGTCCGTGATACTGTTGTGGAGAAGTTTAAAGCCAGATTTGGATACAAAAAGATTTCCCAAACTTTAAACATCCCAAGGAGCACCGTGCAAGCGATCATATTGAAATGGAAGAAGTATCAGACCACTGCAAATCTACCAAGACCCGGCCGTCCCTCTAAACTTTCATCTCAAACAAGGAGAAGACTGATCAGAGATGCAGCCAAGAGGCCCATGATCACTCTGGATGAACTGCAGAGATCTACAGCGGAGGTGGGAGAGTCTGTCCATAGGACAACAATCAGTCGTACGCTGCACAAATCTGGCCTTTATGGAAGAGTGGCAAGAAGAAAGCCATTTCTCAAAGATATCCATAAAATGTATCGTTTAAAGTTTGCCACAAGCCACCTGGGAGACACCAAACATGTGGAAGAAGGTGCTCTGGTCAGATGAAGCCAAAATCCAACTTTTTGGCCACAATTGCAAACGATATGTTTGGCGTAAAAGCAACACAGCTCATCACCCTGAACACACCATCCCCACTGTCACACATGGTGGGGGCAGCATCATGGTTTGGGCCTGCTTTTCTTCAGCAGGGACAGGGAAGATGGTTAAAATTGATGGGAAGATGGATGGAGCCAAATACAGGACCATTCTGGAAGAAAACCTGTTGGAGTCTGCAAAAGACCTGAGACTGGGACGGAGATTTATCTTCCAACAAGACAATGATCCCAAACATAAAGCAAAATCTACAATGCAATGGTTCACAAATAAACGTATCCAGGTGTTAGAATGGCCAAGTCAAAGTCCAGACCTGAATCCAATCGAGAATCTGTGGAAAGAGCTGAAAACTGCTGTTCACAAACGCTCTCCATCCAACCTCACTGAGCTCCAGCTGTTTTCCAAGGAAGACTGGGCAAGAATTTCAGTCTCTCCATGTGCAAAACTGATAGAGACATACCCCAAGCGACTTGCAGCTGTAATCGCAGCAAAAGGTGGCGCTACAAAGTATTAACTTAAGGGGGCCGAATAATTTGGCACGCCCCACTTTTCAGTTTTTTATTTTTTACAAAAGTTTAAAATAACCAATAAATTTCGTTCCACTTCACGATTGTGTCCCACTTGTTGTTGATTCTTCACCAAAAAATTAAAATTTTATATCCTTATGTTTGAAGCCTGAAATGTGGCAAAAGGTTGAAAAGTTCAAGGGGGCCAAATACTTTTGCAAGGCACTGTATACAGGTTCTGTATGGTATCCTGCAGTACATTTACCACAGATGTTACAGCTGGGCCTGTAGTCTGGATACAAGATGAGATACGGCAGGACATGTATGGGCACTGTGATACCAAATTTCCTTCTGCTAAGTATTGAAAATGGTGCGGGCAGAGACAGGGGTGTATAATGAAGGTGCCCCTTGTGTCTGGGTGGTGGACAAGGAAACTGTGGGAGCTGCTCGTGCTTGTTGGCGAATCAAATGATCCTCTCTACTGGTGATCTGTCTGGTCCATCCAGAGCCTGTTCATGATGTGTGTGTATCCTCATGTAACCTCTAGGCTAGAACGACCCAGATGGTTAGTAATTCATCAAAATGACCATCCTGCTTCTTTCAGTCTAGACATGCGCCTCCTCTCAAAGTCTGTCAACTGGGAAAAATATCATTGAGTGCACCATAGAGACAAGTCTAGCAGTCATGTAGTAATCTCTTGCCAAGAGATACACTACCCAAAAGCATCTTCTGAGAGCCTTTTAATAGGGCAGCAGTGGGAGCACTTTTACGCCCTCTTGTGGCCAGATCCAGCATCTAATCAGACCACACATGTAATCATTTACATATCTGCCTGAGACATAACTGCAGGATGCATTTCGCAGCAATCCGACATTGCTATCTGGGTGCGGTATTTTTTTCCCCCCATAAGTGCATTAACGAGATCTGCAGAAAAAGTACAACTAGAACATGCAAAATATGTTCCAGACCGCCATACACTGTGTGCCATGCAGAATACTGGTGAACCATGACCCAGGTGTGACTGCTATCCCTGCACCTCCCATAGCTATGCCTTTGCCAGTGACATCATGAGTCCCCCAGCATGGCAGCTGCCATGAAGGATTTAGGGTGTGCTGCTGCCACCTGCTGGTGGGATAGGGTGTATGTCTGACATATTTATTATTGTTCTTGCATCAAAATTGCTTATATTGGAACCTTTTGTGCTGCTATTGGGGAGTGGCCAGTTGTGTATATAGGAAAGGGGGATCATAGCAGGGTCAGCATTATAGAAGGTCAATAGGAAAGTTTTCTGGATTTATATTAATGTCCATTTCACCAATTGTAATAAATCCCCCAACTTTTTTTAATGTCTCACCAGATGTCCTGCAGTGACCTAATACTACATGTGTGACCATTGCTCCCAGGCGCAAGGCCAGCCAGCTCATTGTAATACAGTAGCGGCTGCCAATGGCGCCTGTCACTTGTCATCCATCTAGTAGTGACCATGACAGCAGAGTGACAGTGTAGTGGGACACGCACAGGGACTTTATCCTCTAGAGAATCCGCATGCTGTTCCCCTGTGGACATGGAATACTTCCATTACATTCCTGCAGACAACGGCCTGATGTGAGAAAGATGGACTTTTCTTTAGGAAGGCAAAAATAAAACCTTTCGTTTTGCTTTAGTAAATTAATTGCTTTAGTAATTAATGACAAAGTGACATCACTGTGTGTATTATCCCTGTACTGTGACATCACTGTGTGTATTATCCCGGTACTGTGACATCACTGTGTGTACCATCTCTGTACTGTGACATCACTGTGTGTATTATCTCCTTACTGTGACATCACTGTGTGTATTATCCCTGTACTGTGACATCACTGTGTGTATTATCCCGGTACTGTGACATCACTGTGTGTACCATCTCTGTACTGTGACATCACTGTGTGTATTATCCCTGTACTGTGACATCACTGTGTGTATTATCCCTGTACTGTGACATCACTATGTGTATTATCCCTGTACTGTGACATCACTGTGTGTATTGTCTCTGTACTGTGACATCACTGTTTATTATCCCTGTACTGTGACATCACTGTGTGTATTATCCCTGTACTGTGACATCACTATGTGTATTATCCCTGTACTGTGACATCACTGTGTGTATTGTCTCTGTACTGTGACATCACTGTTTATTATCCCTGTACTGTGACATCACTGTGTGTATTATCCCTGTACTGTGACATCACTGTGTGTATTGTCTCTGTACTGTGACATCACTGTGTGTATTATCCCTGTACTGTGACATCACTATGTGTATTACCCTGTACTGTGACATCACTGTGTGTATTGTCTCTGTACTGTGACATCACTGTTTATTATCCCTGTACTGTGACATCACTGTGTGTATTATCCCTGTACTGTGACATCACTGTGTGTATTGTCTCTGTACTGTGACATCACTGTGTGTACTATCTCTGTACTGTGACATCGCTGTGTGTGTTATCTCTGTACTGTGACATCGCTGTGTGTGTTATCTCTGTACTGTGACATCACTGTTTATTATCCCTGTACTGTGACATCGCTGTGTGTATTATCTCTGTACTGTGACATCGCTGTGTGTATTATCTCTGTACTGTGACATCGCTGTGTGTGTTATCTCTGTACTGTGACATCGCTGTGTGTATTATCTCTGTACTGTGACATCACTGTGTGTATTATCTCTGTACTGTGACATCACTGTGTGTATTATCTATGTACTGTGACATCACTGTGTGTATTATCTCTGTACTGTGACATCACTATGTGTGTTATCTCTGTACTGTGACATCACTGTGTGTGTTATCTCTGTACTGTGACATCACTGTGTGTATTATCTATGTACTGTGACATCACTGTGTTTATTATCCCTGTACTGTGACATCACTGTATTATCTATGTACTGTGACATCACTGTGTTTATTATCCCTGTACTGTGACATCACTGTGTGTATTATCTCTGTACTGTGACATCACTGTGTGTGTTATCTCTGTACTGTGACATCACTGTGTGTATTATCCTTGCATTATTTTGAGCTTTTCATTGCTCAATCCACAGTCACTGAAGAATGGGGCCCCATAGTTACCTGCCACACCTTTTCACAGTACATATTGGTAAATATCTCCTGCACATTGTGTTCTGCTGAACCTTTAGTATTATAAGAGCCTCGGCCCAGAGTTGGATCCTCTCTGACAGGGCCATTCAGGTTAAGTTTGCTTGGATGCCTCTTTGATGTAGTAACCATTAGTGACCAATAGGTGTCGCTATTTATCCCTGTAATATTTTTCTTTACAAAAATAGTAATAAAAAGACAAAAAGTTTGCAGTCTTCTTAATGGGCATCGTCTTAGCAACGTACACAATGTTTGCACATTTTCAGATTTAGACTGAAACCTGATGGATAGGTGATGAGCTGGGGGAGGAGGGGGTCTTCTGAGGATTTGCGGCATGGAATAAATTTAGTTTTACTTAGCAAAGATCTTTTCTGAAGATTAGTGTTGAGTAAACCCATAGAAGTTCGGGTTTGACGAGTTTGGCCAAACTTTGCCCAAAAATTCGGTTAAGGTACCCGAACTTGACCCAAACTCGAACCCCAACCCCACTGAAATCAATGGGGACCCGAACTTGGTGATCCAAAAATGGCTGTAAAATGGGGATAGTAAGTGGTAGAGGGCTGCAAAATGGGGGTAATAACAGGGCAAATGTGCTCTGTTAAAAATGGGGTAGGGAAAGTAGTTAATAATAATGGCATAAAATAATAATAAATAAATAAATAAATAAATAAAAATAAATATAATAATTTTGAAACAGGTGGTAGAGGTCCAGGGGGAGGAGGAGGAGGTAGGGGTGGATGTGGTGGAGTAAATGGAAGAGGCGGAGTCTTCTGAGTCTCTTCCGGCGTTCCGCTGAAGCTGTTGATTGGTCTCAAGAAGAGGACCCGTGATGTCACAGGTAGTGACATTACTGGCAATTTGCTGATTGGCCTCAGCGGTCACGTGACCACTGCGGCTAATCAGCGGCTTCAGCGGAAACAAGTACAGGTGAGTATGCATTTTTTTTTTATTTGTCTCACTGCCCCTGGGTGATTTAAACATTAAAAGGGTTGTCCATTTTTGTCTGGAAAAATCATGGAAATGTGGTTGTCTGCTCCCAAGATTGTACAGCTGCTTAACTCTGAGGACATTCCACTCGGATGTATATACCCAACTGGCGGTTGCAACTGGTTAAACTTTGTAGTATATCTTGCCAGGAAATAGCGGTATTTTCTTCACCTTCAATTGACTTTTAGTCATTGTTACCCTGCCTGCAGGATCTGTGTAAATGTCCAGAAACTTCCTCAAATAAAAAAAAAAAAAACAATTAGTATAAACCAGTAAATAAAAGACGAGGAGGGGGACGCAGCTGCAGTGAATCTATCTCTGTGTCCATGGGACTGCATGCTGTGAGAGGGGAGGAGGAGCATTAGGGTAGAGATATCTAATTGGCTGAGATTACATCACACCAAGAAGTTCCCACCCACTGAGCAAGCATGGAGAGAGACAGGAACAATCAGATTCTGCAGGTTACACAAAACATTCCTGGCTCCACTACATCTGATACATATCGGCTGCCTATGGGAAGTTGGTATACATTGGTTTTGTGATAACATGTAGTCTTTACTCTGATATTCCAGAACTGCAGATAACCCAGCACTAATTGGCTCAGATAATCTAAACTGGCACAGAACAAGTTAATGGCTACAAGACTGGAACACATCAAAGTGCCATATACTGTTCTGTATCTGATAATTCAGATTGTGTGATAATCCCCCTGGCCATGTAAATGCAGATACTAGCAGGTATACATTTTTTCCAAGTCAATATAATAAAGCGGCTTAGTATAGACAACAAATTGCTGCCGGCAAATATATTAATATCAAGGTCTGTCCCGCTGAGTCTTTAAAGAGACGTGGCGATATGATGAGAAGCAGCATACATGTCACTGAGGAAGCGCACAGCGCTGCCCAAACCGAGATACTTATTACTGTGTGTTGTCAGTAGCTGCGAAAACTCATTACAAGCCCCCACCGGATGTGAGATCCGGCACAGTGATACAAGACTTAACCTAGGTCTGATAGTTGTATTCCAAAATGTCTGAAAATCTTACATAATATATCCACCTGTCTCAACCAGTATCTCACCAGTTGTACACAGAATTAATTTACAAATTGAGTTAATCTGTAGATGCATCATATTTGTACTAATCCTGAGTTATATCCCGTATTATACTCCAGAGCCGCACTCACTATTCTGCTGGTGCAGTCACTGTGTACATACATTACATTACTTATCCTGTACTGATCCTGAGTTACATCCTGTATTATACTCCAGAGCTGCGCTCACTATTCTGCTGGTGCAGTCACTGTGTACATACATTACATTACTTATCCTGTACTGATCCTGAGTTACATCCTGTATTATACCCCAGAGCTGCGCTCACTATTCTGCTGGTGCAGTCACTGTGTACATACATTACATTACTTATCCTGTACTGATCCTGAGTTACATCCTGTATTATACCCCAGAGCTGCACTCACTATTCTGCTGGTGCAGTCACTGTGTACATACATTACATTACTTATCCTGTACTGATCCTGAGTTACATCCTGTATTATACTCCAGAGCTGCACTCACTATTTTGCTGGTGGGGTCACTGTGTACATACATTACATTACTTATCCTGTACTGATCCTGAGTTACATCCTGTATTATACTCCAGAGCTGCACTCACTATTCTGCTGGTGCAGTCACTGTGTACATACATTACATTACTTATCCTGTACTGATCCTGAGTTACATTCTGTATTATACTCCAGAGCTGTGCTCACTATTCTGCTGGTGCAGTCACTGTGTACATACATTACATTACTTATCCTGTACTGATCCTGAGTTACATCCTGTATTATACTCCAGAGCCGCACTCACTATTCTGCTGATGCAGTCACTGTGTACATACATTACATTACTTATCCTGTACTGATCCTGAGTTACATCCTGTATTATACTCCAGAGCTGCACTCACTATTCTGCTGGTGCAGTCACTGTGTACATACATTACATTACTTATCCTGTACTGATCCTGAGTTACATCCTGTATTATACTCCAGAGCTGCACTCACTATTCTGCTGGTACAGTTACTGTGTACATACATTACTTATCCTGTACTGATCCTGAGTTACATCCTGTATTATACTCCAGAGCTGCACTCACTATTCTGCTGGTGCAGTCACTGTGTACATACATTACATTACTTATCCTGTACTGATCCTCAGTTAGTAGTAGTGTACAGTAGAGGATTTGTCAGCTATCCTGCATAGTGTTGCATACCTTAGCTGTCCTGTGTGGTGTAGTATGAAGGATGTGTCCGCTGTCCTGTGGTACATTATACATGTGTAGGGTGGTGACTCCTTTCATTCCTCCCACCTTTTGAAGTCTATCTTATGTAGCCCTATTTGGGGGGGGGTATGAGTATTATCCCTCCCGCAACAGACTCTGGCGCTGACCTGTGTGTATAATGGGACCTGAAGCCTTCGCTGAAGGGAAGAGTGGGAACATATATGAAATATATCAGTGCCTCCACCCAGGATAGAGCCTCTGTATTACAGGGAGGATCTCTTCCTGGGACTTACCCATGAGGTACAGTTAGTAGCCTTAACAAGGATCACTGTACTAATCTCACAGTCTGAAGAATACATACAGATACCACATAAGGTTATAACAGTAGCTTTATAAGAATCAACAGGGTAATAATACATACATAAAATATACTCAGAACACAGCAATACTACAACAACCAGCAAGTCCTCAACCGTCTTAGGTTATATACCCGGGTATATATATAGATATATAGCAAGAGTCCAGTGCACAATACCTCCAGGCAACAGAAGAGATGCAGGGGCCCCTGTGGATGACTGTGGATCCTCGGATGTCTCCAGGAGATGACAGACAGCCGATCAGGAGATGATGATGATGGTGAGATTCTTCACAGGCAGCAAACAGGGCGACGGTGACGGCAGTAGATGCAGGCCTGACTACCCTAACACTGAGTCCTTAACCTGCCAGCTAAACTACTAGTGCAACCGGGCCTCTAACTAGCTAGCTGGCCTTCGGAAGCCTAACCTATCACTGCCCTGAACTATATATATATATATGGATCCCTAACTACGGTTACTAGCTAGGTCCTGTGAGTATATAGGGGGTAACACATACCTAACTATATACTGTGAAGTAAAGAGGAACAAGTGGCTCTTAGACTCCCCCAGACACAACATGTCTGTCTCAGCAGCTCTGCTCACATCTCTCCCCCCAGCAGCTCTGCCTCACATGTGTCTGACTCACTGTATTTACAAAACAAAACTTGCACTAAATGCCTGGGGTCTCTGAAGCCAAACTGCAGGGGCAAAGAAGCCAGATACATTATATACTAGTAGAAATGGCAGTTCCCTACACTCTCCCTCTGGTGAAATCTTTACGTCACGTCAAAGACATACAAAGTCATAGTATACAGTCAACATTACCAATGACAATATCAATATGGTTGCTTTTGCATTTACAGAGTCACAACAGGTTAATAGGTATACATGCCAGCAGGAGCGAAAATTGGTAACATATTGACCAAAGTGGACACTGCACCCACCCAAGCATGGTATAAATGAGGCTGAGTAGTAAATCTGGGGTCCCCCAAACTATCATATGTCAGCATAGGTGGAGGGTGTCTAATTCTCTCTCCTCTCCGTACCTCTCTCTGAGGTAAACTAGCATGTCCAGGCCCTAAACTAGGGTTGTCTGCCATGGGAGGGGATGGTGCTGGTGGCGTAGGAGAGCTAGATCCCTGCTCATCTGTAGACACAGATCTAGGTACGAATTCTGGAGTTTGAGGGTTCATAGGTCTCCCTGAAGGAGAAGATACTGGTGATCTAGGAACTTCAGGAGCCACAGTCCAATCACTCTCAGGAGTTTCAGGAAGGTCAGGTGGAATATCGGCTAAGGACTGTGGAGAATCGCAGGCCGAGCCATCATTGGAGATATCCATACCATCAATCTGAGGTACAGGCAACAAATGATTTCTATGCCAAGTCCTGATCCTCCCGTCCCGTCCTTTTATCTTGTAGACTGGTATTCCAGGCAACCGATCTACCACTGTAAAGAGTTCACTCCGCCATCGATCAGCCAGCTTATGTTTTGCAGATGCTCCCAAATTCCGTAGCAGAACATGGTCCCCAGGGTTCAATTCTCGGTATCTTACTCGAAGATCAAATCTCCTTTTATTTCCTTCATTCACTTTGGCCGCATTTTCCTCAGCCAGCTGATAAGCACTCTTAAGCGTTTCTTTCAAACGTGCCACGTATCGGTAATGATCTCGATGACTGATACCATCGGTAGAGACTCCCAACAAGATGTCAATAGGTAGCCTAGGCTCTCTTCCAAACATCAGAAAGTATGGTGAATATCCTGTGCTCTCGTGCCTTGTACTATTATAGGCATGCACCATAGCCTCCACTTTTCGACTCCAGGATCGCTTATCCTCAATTCGTAAGGTACCAAGCATATCAAGTAAAGTCCTGTTAAATCTTTCAGGAAGGGCATCTCCCTCTGGATGGTAAGGCGTCGTCCGACTTTTGCGGATGTTCAACAACTGAAGTAACTCTTTGATCAGGTTACTCTCAAAATCCCGGCCTTGATCAGAATGCAATCGGTGTGGTAAGCCATAATGGATAAAATACTTTTCCCAAAGCACTCTTGCAACAGTGACTGCTTTTTGATCCTTAGTCGGAAAGGCTTGAGCATATCGTGTGAAGTGATCAGTCACCACCAATACATTTCCAAATCCTCTGGAGTCGTTGTCAATACAAAGGAAGTCTATGCAGACAAGATCCATGGGGCCCGAACTCTTCAAGTGTCCCATGAAGGCCGCTCGAACCGGGACAGTCTTCCTCTGCAAACATCTGCGACAGCACCTACACAGACAAGTCACGGTATCTCTCATTTTGGGCCAGTAGAATCGGTCTTGTATTAGGCCATAAGTCTTCTCAGGTCCCAAATGACCATGATAATCATGCAGACTTCGGAAAATCATCTTCTGAAAGCAGCTTGGAATAACTAGTTGGCGCCTTCCAGGGTGATCATGATACAGCACCACACGATAAAGTAGGCCATTGTCTATTTCAAACTTCTCCCAATCTCGTAGAAGTTGACTGCATTCAGAGGGTAGGGATGTCTTTAACATTTCTCTGTCTTGAGAACTCACTGCTTGATAAAGAGGTCCAATTAAAGGATCAGTCTTTTGACTCCAGATCATTCGCTTTGAAGATATAGAACAACGCTCAAAGGATCCTAAAGCGGCAGGGTAGGCAAACATGTCTGGTACAGCTTCGGGACCTCCCCCAATAGAGTCAATAAGCCGAGTTTCAGAAAAGGCTACTCGGTCTTCAACTACAGCAGCCATGGCACACAAAGCTCCTACTCCAGGACTTGGCACTTCTTCCCATTCATCCACTACTTCCGGACTAGGTAATCCAGGCCGTCTTGATAGAGCATCTGCCCCAATGTTCTTAGGCCCCGATTTATACTTGAGTGTGAATTGGTAGTTGGATAAAGCTGCCAACCAGCGATGTCCTGTAGCATCGAGTTTAGCGGTTGACAAAACGTATGTCAGTGGATTGTTGTCTGTTCTTACTTCAAACGTGGCTCCGTATAAATAGTCATGTAATTTATCAACAATGGCCCACTTGAGCGCCAAAAACTCCAATTTATGTACTGGATAATTTTTCGCGCTGGGAGAAAGACTTCGACTTATGAAAGCTATGGGCCGTAACCCGGCCGGGTATTCTTGGTGCAGCACGCCACCTAATCCTTCAAAGCTGGCATCTACATGTAGCACATATGGCTTCTGTGCATCAGCATAAGCCAGAACGGGAGCTTCTGTCAATTTCTTCTTCAACAACCTAAATGCTTCTTCACAATCCGCAGTCCACCTATCGCCAAAAAGGCTTTTGGAAGACCCTTTCTTCTTTCCCGGATCTCCTGCATCACTCTTCAACAGGTCGAGGAGGGCTCGAGCAATTTTTGAATATCCTTCCACAAATCGTCGATAGAATCCACAAAACCCCAAGAAAGATTGCAACTCCGTAATATTTTGCGGTCGGGGCCAATTCACCACAGCTTCAATCTTACCAGGATCGGTAGCAACTCCTTCAGCAGAAACAATATGACCTACATAAGTGACCGAAGATCTACAAAATTTGCATTTGTCAGCCGACAACTTCAGCCCCTCTTCTTTTAAGCGATGGAGTACTCTCATGAGTCGTTCTTCATGTTCTTCCAGCGTCTTTCCAAACACAATAATGTCATCAAGATATACAAGGCATTCCCGGGGCACTAAATCACCTAACACTCTTTCCATCAACCTTTGGAACGTTGCTGGCGCACCTTTTGTACCTTGCGGCATACGAGTGAACTGAAAGAAACCCAAGGGGCATATGAAGGCTGTCTTTTCCTGATCCTCAGGTGCCATTGGGACTTGATAGTATCCCGATCTTAGGTCCAGCACTGTGAACCAACAGTTTCCATTCAGAGCTTCCAGAGCTTCTTCAATTCTCGGCAGTGTATACTGATCAGGTAAGGTTCTCCGGTTCAGAGTTCTGTAATCCACACATAGGCGAATTGCTCCAGATTTTTTTCTTACCACCACAATAGGTGAGGCATAGGGGCTCTTACTGTCCACAATGATCCCCTGACCTTTCATTTGCTGTAGAGTCTGTCTTAACTCATCAACATCCTTTGGAGCAACTCTCCGTGGTCGCTCCCGGAAGGGAGTAGAATCGGTCAATCGGAAAGTGTGTTGAGCACTTTTAGCACAACCTACATCCATATCATCCATGGAGAACACTTCCGATAATTCAGACAACTTCTGTGTCAGTCGCTGATTCCAGGCCTCTGGTAAATGTGGATCACTCAAGTCAAGATTGAGATTAGGGATTGCATCTCGGATTTGAATCCTGCACACTTCAGCGTATGGATTTACTCCAAGCACAGGGTAGCAGTGGGCCACATTCTGGTATGGTCCAATTACAATCGGATGCGGTGAACAGTTCCTCACTGTCACACAGGTAGATAACTCCACTTTATTTCTCCAGTCCTTTCTCTCTGGGATCACCATCCAGCCATTCTGGTTAATCATTTCTTCAGGGGTTTCCATAAGGACATAACTCCCCCCTTCAAGCAAATCGGGAGCAATGCTGGAGGCTACTCTCAGAATTCTCTCCCCGCCGGCAGGAACTTCCACGGTTCTCTCACCGATATGATATACCATTCCATGTCGATAGCCAGTAGACAGGGCATCACAGAGTTCTCTAAGATCAGAAGATATATTCACCGGCTGAGCTGCAGGGTTCCAATCTCTTCCAAGAAACTTCTGAAAAGCATAATGCACTGCGGGACAATTAGTGCCAAGTATCACAGGAGCTGCACAAGAATCCCCTGTATCAGGGCAGACAAGAGCCGTAATCTTCATGGGAGCGACACTCTGATCTTCTAATTCAGGGACAGCTATAACTACTTGTAGGCTGCCATCTACAGGATATGATCCTGAATTAAGCCCCCATAATTTCATTTGTCCCGTAGACTGAAGAGGTATATCCCTCAGATACTTTTGGTAGAACGAGCGATAAATCAGGGTCACTTGAGATCCTGTATCAAACAGGGCAGGAGCGGCATGACCATTGACAGTGACTTTGACAACGGACCTGGAGCCCGCGATAGCGCCTCTGGTATTTACTCGGCCCGCCTTCCTTCGGTGTCTTTGATTCTGAATAGAGAAGACAGCACTGTGTCTCAATCCCTCACTGTCCTCCGTACACTGTCTGGCAGTATGGCCCGTCTGACCACATTTATAGCAGGTTCTAGCATCCTTCCTCCATTGAGTGGCAGTGGGTGGAGTGGCGGACTGTCTAAGTTCTGACCGCTCCGCTGGTTTGTCCTT
Organism: Leptodactylus fallax; assembly: GCA_947044405.1. Taxonomy (NCBI): domain Eukaryota; kingdom Metazoa; phylum Chordata; class Amphibia; order Anura; family Leptodactylidae; genus Leptodactylus; species Leptodactylus fallax. The sequence continues at coordinate 236,601 of CAMRHE010000549.1, read as the reverse complement.
GTTTGAATTAGGAACAACATCTTCTTTAGAGATGCTTTTCGCTTTCTTAGGGGTACTAAAACTAATGTCAGCTTCTTGTTTCTTCACTAACTTCATTAAGTCAGGAAATGGAAGGACTCTATCAGATAGTAAGACCTTGAGTACTTGAGCAAGAGGATGATGAGGTTGTAACCCTCTCACCAACTGACTGGTTCTCATAGCGTCTACCTCTGAAGTAGATATAGCTGCGTGGTACACCAGACGTGAAAGAAGTAGCTGTAAACGGTTAATAAAAGTAGAGACATTTTCCCCTTCTTTTTGACGAACCATTCGGTAATCAGCAACCATCTGGGCAAGGTCATAGTATGGCTCAAAGTGATCAGACAGTACTTGTATATAGTCCAATGCACTCACTCCTTCATGAGAGTCTCTGTACAAGCGGATCAATTCTGCAGCAGGAGACCGCAAACTTTCACTGATACGCTGCCGCTTGCCTTCTTCAGAGCAAGACCATTCCTTCAGGCATTGGAGAGTATGTTCTTTCCATATCTCAAAGTTTTCCTCCCCTTGTGGTACTGGGACATTACCAGAGAATACCTTTAGTTTCTTGTAGTGAGTGGCCTGCAGGCCCTGAGCTAACATTTCAGTCAGCCTGGCTAAAGTGCTAATAGCACTGTCACTAGAGGAACTGCTAGCGACGGCCATACTGGGGGGGGTAACTGGCTGAGCGGGGTTCTTCCTTTACCTGAACCAGGGGAGGAACAGGCGGTCGGTAATCCCATGTAGTAGCTAGTGGGAGGTTCCCCTCTGAGCTATATCGCTTCTCCATATCAATGACTATTCCCACTTCTAAATCTCAGCAGTGCCTCCAAATGTAGCCCTATTTGGGGGGGGGTATGAGTATTATCCCTCCCGCAACAGACTCTGGCGCTGACCTGTGTGTATAATGGGACCTGAAGCCTTCGCTGAAGGGAAGAGTGGGAACATATATGAAATATATCAGTGCCTCCACCCAGGATAGAGCCTCTGTATTACAGGGAGGATCTCTTCCTGGGACTTACCCATGAGGTACAGTTAGTAGCCTTAACAAGGATCACTGTACTAATCTCACAGTCTGAAGAATACATACAGATACCACATAAGGTTATAACAGTAGCTTTATAAGAATCAACAGGGTAATAATACATACATACAATATACTCAGAACACAGCAGTACTACAACAACCAGCAAGTCCTCAACCGTCTTAGGTTATATACCCGGGTATATATATAGATATATAGCAAGAGTCCGGTGCACAATACCTCCAGGCAACAGAAGAGATGCAGGGGCCCCTGTGGATGACTGTGGATCCTCGGATTCTTCCAGGAGATGACAGACAGCCGATCAGGAGATGATGATGATGGTGAGATTCTTCACAGGCAGCAAACAGGGCGACGGTGACGGCAGTAGATGCAGGCCTGACTACCCTAACACTGAGTCCTTAACCTGCCAGCTAAACTACTAGTGCCACCGGGCCTCTAACTAGCTAGTTGGCCTTCGGAAGCCTAACCTATCACTGCCCTGAACTATATATATATATGGATCCCTAACTACGGTTACTAGCTAGGTCCTGTGAGTATATAGGGGGTAACACATACCTAACTATATACTGTGAAGTAAAGAGGAACAAGTGGCTCTTAGACTCCCCCAGACATAACATGTCTGTCTCAGCAGCTCTGCTCACATCTCTCCCCCCAGCAGCTCTGCCTCACATGTGTCTGACTCACTGTATTTACAAAACAAAACTTGCACTAAATGCCTGGGGTCTCTGAAGCCAAACTGCAGGGGCAAAGAAGCCAGATACATTATATACTAGTAGAAATGGCAGTTCCCTACACTTAATTAACTTGTTTCTACCTATTCAGTTTGTAGGCCTAGACCCAAGAGAGAGAGAGGTAAGTGAAGTGTCCTGTTGTGTAAGTACACTTTTGTACACTAAGGTCAGTATGACTTGGTTCCTCTCTGGATGAGAACATGTTATGTAATGGTAATTACAGTTACATATAAGGGTAATTGGAATGTCGCAAAAAAGCTCTTACCCCACTGAAACTAAATTGGACATAATTTTTCTGCTCAAGTAAACAAATATTCCAAAATAGCATAAACTTTCAAAAAGAACCAAGATGTACTTCCCATTACAAGACGCTGCCTTCACAATTTTCCCGGCCACACATACGATTTAAAGTCTTAAAGTTATTATAGACAGCACTCAGTGGCCCATTAACTCCAATTGCCATAATTTAGCGAAATACTTAAAAGGCCAATTATATTACTAAAATGGTGAAGGGCACATAGAACAAGGACGAAGAATGGAAAGTTACTCTGCCTGCGAAGGTTCTTATACATCATTTTTCGTCATTTTGTGCTACATTTTTGTGTTTGGAGTGATAGAAATGTCTCTTTCTAGTTGGTCTCGGCCAAGTTGAAACCAAGACCAATAGAAAACAGTTATAAATGTTGCATGATGGCTACAATAAGTTTTGCCATGGCTTCTGTGAGAACCTGAGACAAAAATGATGGCACACTCCATCGCATGGGATGTTACAGGGTATGTTCTTCATAGAAGCATTGCACAAAGAAAACACTGATCCACATGGGCTCACCATATGATGGGACATAGTGTGTCCTTGGATCTACTAGGCTCTTGTACATGGCTGGTATGGAGGTCATTATACGGTCCTGGGCTGCCATAGTAACCTGGGTTGTTGATAAGGTGACCCCATCTTTGGTCTAACCAATGTGATGTCATGTAATTTCAGTATGCATTGAGATTGGTTGGCCTATGGTCGGTATTTAATTTGGAGGAGTTGTATCTAGGAGCAAGAACCTGTGAGGCTTGAAACATGTAAATGTAATTGAATAGTCTATAAAAACAAAGTTCATTTTTATTCTGATGGTTCTAGACCTTATCTGAAAGATTCTGAAGAACAGGAACAGGAAGTTCCTTGCAAAGAAGACACCAAAATACTGCTAAACCAAGACAAAATGTAGTCAACTGGACATTGGCAATTTCCATTGACATGGTGATTGTGATGCATTGAAGAGACGTAACCAGTGATGATGGTCGTTGCCTACATGGTAAATCCTCTTTGAGACGACCACCCAAAACTGGTCTTCTAGAAAGGTTGCTCCTTGCAAAGACACCAATATACATGTAAAAATGTGGCAATTGAATAACCATTACTGAAAACTCTGGTCTAGGTGGTGGATGTCTACTCCAAGAAGTGGTCTTTTGGAGAGGTTTTACTGTACCGTGAAATGTCTTCAGATGACCATCTCTTTGAGAAATCCATCCCTGGCCTAGATTAGACATATTGTGTTTATCATCTTAAAGCAGATCTCACCTGTAGATGACCATCTTTTATTGTCGTTTTAGGTGGTCTTCTCAAAGGGTTTTTACTGTATTAAAGGGTAAATATCAATGAATAGTCTGTAAAAACATAAAGTTAATTTTTATTCTGGTGGTTCTGGACCTTATCTGAAAGATTCTGAAGATCAAGACTTGGAATCTGAAGCTGAGCACAGAAATGGACCAAAGTTGGGTTCAAGCACTAAAGCAAGACACATAAACAAGTAGTGGTAGCAGAAGACAAACTCAAACCAGGAGAAACGTTGATCGGGAATCATGTATGGCAGGAAGGACAAAATAGTCAGGCCGGAACAGGAAATTCCTGACCATTCCTGGTGTCAATAACCTGCTGCCTCATCATATCAATGGGTCATGTCGACTACTAAAGCAAGAGAAGATGTAGTTTACTGGATATTGGCAATTTCCATTGACATGGCGATTGTGATGCATTGAAGAGAAGTAACCAGTGATGATGGTCTTTGCCTACATGGTAAATCCTCTTTGAGACGACCACCCAAAACTGATCTTCTAGACAGGTTGTTCCTTGCAAAGAAGACACCAAAATACATGAAAGATGTGGTAGTTGAATAACCATTACTGAAAACTCTAGGTCTAGGTGGTGGATGTCTCCTCCAAGAGATGGTCTTTTGGAGAGGTTTTAAGGTACCGTGAAACATCTTCACATGACCATGTCTTTGAGAAAACCCATCCCTGTCCTAGACTAGATATAGTATGTTTGTCATCTGTAAGTGGATCTCCCCTCTAAAAGACCATATTTTATTTTCGATTAAGGTTGTCTTCTCAAAGAGCTTTCACTCTATTAAAGTTCTCTGCTCTTCTTATCTGAAGAGTAAAACTTTTCATGTCTCTTGATATCATTTCTTTGACCTTCATATTCAAGGATGACTGGTTTCTGAGTGCTATGTGGATTTCTACATGGCCAGGGATTTACCGAGGCTTACTTTATTTTCACACATCAACTTCTTTTGACAGATTTTCTGGCAGTAAATATTGTCACTGCTGCTTCCTGTACCCAACACAATAATCCCTGAAGGCAGTGTTACAATTGCATAACACTGCAGGCAAAATGATTCCTGTCCCTTACATTAAGAGGCCGTACAACTGAGATAATGCAATCACTGTGCTGGATTATAGCCGCAGAACTCATGGTATCGCTGCAATATTCACACTTTACATGATAGGAAAGAGATGAAGAAACATCACTGAGTATATTCTAATTGTATAATCCAACCTCATAGATTGTAAACCCTTACAGACAGGGCCCTCTATCCCACTGTGCCGGTTGGTAACTGTTAGTATTGTGTTTGTCTTGTATATTTTGTGTACCGTATGTAAACCCTCAAATGTAAAGCAGCATGGAATTAATATAACAATGTACAGCACCATGGAATTAATATAATAATGTACAGAGCACCATGGAATTAATATAATAATGTACAGCACCATGGAATTAATATAATAATGTACAGCACCATGGAATTAATATAATAATGTACAGCACCATGGAATTAATATAATAATGTACAGCACCATGGAATTAATATAACAATGTACAGCACCATGGAATTAATATAATATACAGCACCATGGAATTAATATAATAATGTACAGCACCATGGAATTAATATAATAATGTACAGCACCATGGAATTAATGGTGCTATATAACTAAATAATAATAATAATTATATAATCCAACCATCACAGAAACAATGACTAATACATGAAGAGTGACTATCCTCATATATGGCCAGGTCTATGGTCTTGTACATAGTGGCAGTATTCTACTAGTTATATTCTAGCAAATAGTGGAAGTAATATAGTAGTTATATTCTTGTACATAGGAGCAGTATTATAGTAGTTATATTCTTGTACATAGGAGCAGTATTATAGTAGTTATATTCTTGTACATAGGAGCAGTATTATAGTAGTTATATTCTTGTACATAGGAGCAGTATTATAGTAGTTATATTCTTGTACATAGGAGCAGAATTATAGTAGTTGCAGTAATACCTCGAATATTCGCGAGGTTAGGTTCCAGAACCAGTCGCGGATCGCGAGGAATCGCGAATATTTGGTGCGAGCACTTAAATGCTAATTTATGCTTATTTCCCCCCTTATATAACCCCTAAATATCATTAATGTTACCCCTACAGTACTGTACTGCACATATACCAATTCATTTGCTGCCGTTTGCACATATGCACAATAAAAATACGGTACTTAAAAAAAAAAAAATACTTTTACCGTACGGAAAAGGCGCGTGTTGAACTGAGGTGTGGCTTCGCTCATACCCTAGTACAGTACGTACACAAAGCATCCGAGCTAAAACCAATCAGGAACAAGGAAAGCTTGTAGCGTGCTGCGTGATTGGTTACAGTACTTTCAACCGTTCCAGCCAATAGTGTGTCATCATGGAGCCTATGTCATTGCTCATACCCAAACCGCAAATTTCGCAGATCTGTGGAAAAATCGCAAATGCATATGTCTTAGGTTCCAAAGAAAATATCGCGAGTAGGTGAATCCGCGAATTCAGAAAAGCGAATGCAAGAGGTATTACTGTATATTCTTGTACATAGGATAAGTATTATAGTAGTTATATTCTTGTACATAGGAGGTAGTATTATAGTAGTTATATTCTTGTACATAGGAGCAGTATTATAGTAGTTATATTCTTGTACATAGGAGTAGTATTATAGTAGTTATATTCTTGTACATAGGATACAGTATTATAGTAGTTATATTCTTGTACATAGGAGCAGTATTATAGTAGTTATATTCTTGTACATAGGTAGTATTATAGTAGTTATATTCTTATACATAGGCGCAGTATTATAGTAGTTATATTCTTGTACATAGGTAGTATTATAGTAGTTATATTCTTGTACATAGGTGGCAGTATTATAGTAGTTATATTCTTGTACATAGGAGGTAGTATTATAGTAGTTATATTCTTGTACATAGGAGCAGTATTATAGTAGTTATATTCTTGTACAGAGGAGCAGTATTATAGTAGTTATATTCTTGTACATAGGAGCAGTATTATAGTAGTTATATTCTTGTACATAGGGGTAGTATTATAGTAGTTATATTCTTGTACGTAGGAGCAGTATTATAGTAGTTATATTCTTGTACATAGGGGTAGTATTATAGTAGTTATATTCTTGTACATAGGAGCAGTATTATAGTAGTTATATTCTTGTACATAGGAGCAGTATTATAGTAGTTATATTCTTGTACATAGGAGCAGTATTATAGTAGTTATATTCTTGTATGTAGGAGCAGTATTATAGTAGTTATATTCTTGTACATAGGGAGGCAGTATTATAGTAGTTATATTCTTGTATGTAGGAGCAGTATTATACTAGTTATATTCTTGTACATAGGAGCAGTATTATAGTAGTTATATTCTTGTACATAGGAGCAGTATTATAGTAGTTATATTCTTGTACATAGGAGCAGTATTATAGTAGTTATATTCTTGTATGTAGGAGCAGTATTATAGTAGTTATATTCTTGTACATAGGGAGCAGTATTATAGTAGTATTCTTGTATGTAGGAGCAGTATTATACTAGTTATATTCTTGTACATAGGAGGCAATTTTTATTAAAGTAAAAACAAACATAAATACAATTAAACAAAAATTCTTTCAGTAATTTCAGACATTTTGTATGTACAAAGAAGGATCAAACAAGAAAATACTTAAAGCAAAATCAACTTAAAGAGTCCACACCTGTTGGAGAAGAAAATTTAAAAAACATACAGTAAAACTAAATAGATCAAACTTAAACTAGATCCACTTTCCTACATCATAGATCAGAGTCAGAGCTGTCCTGGTGACCTGCTGTTTGCATGTCTGATTCAGGAGTAGGAGGATCGCCCTCTGGTTCCTCATCATATTCTGCCATCATTTGTTGGATCTTCCTGTCTAGTTCCTCTTCTCCGTCTGACTCTGATAGAATATAGAATCTATTTGCTGTTGCTGTGACATTACCGTGCTACCTATTCTCATCCTAGTTGTTTTTTTGACAGTGGTCCACTCACCCTCAGGCTTACGGCTGGATCTGTCTTTTTTTCCTTCTCTTAGTACTGGTGGGTGTTGGGGCAGGAGAAGAGATGGCCACTGAGGGTTGTACAACTTGGTCAACAACCTCCATGGTCGCCTTAGTGGGTCCTGACTGGGCTTGGTCCTGGATGGTATCACCTGTATCTGTTTGGGGCTCTGACTCAGTGACTACTGACCCTGACAACAGCGCCTCCTCCTCCTCCTGTATGTCATCAGCCGCTGCCAGCAAGTCCTCATCAGGGATATCCCTATGGATGTTATGCCAAGCATCCGGACAGTCCCTGTGGGGGTGACTCATCTTAACACACAGATTACACCTAATGTTTTTGCAGGTAGCGCTCACGTGGCCCATTTCATTACACAATTTGCATTTTACCATGGTGCACATGCTCGCTATATGACCGGCCTTCCCACACTTAAAGCATCTGCGTGGCTGACCCGCATAGAAGCAGACGCCTTTCTCTCGGCCAATGAAAAATGAGTTGGGCAGATGTTGGGTTACGTTGTTGTTCTGACGCAACTTAACCAAGACCTTCCACCCACCAGTCCAGATCCCGTCTTCGTCCCTGTTCTTAGTTATATCGGACATTAGGTCGCAGTGTCTCCTGAGCCAGATGACAATGTCCTGAGGGGGAACGGCCTCATTCCAGAATACAATGGTGACATTTGCCGTATCTGGCCTAGAGATGGGGATGAAGCTGAACTTATTCCAACCCTCAGTATCTCTGAACCTGGTGACATTAGCCCAGAAACGGTCCAGATCAGACATCAGCTTAAAGCTGACATCATACCCCTGGCGGTCAGGACGGTTTATCACTGCCAGGATGTCAGTCGGCAGGAAGCCCATCTGGGTACATAGGAGCCCTCTGACCACAAACCTTCTATCAGGCAGATCTTCCTTGGCACCTCTGTGCCTAAACCTGACTACATTCCTCCTCTTGAAAGCCTGGCCTGTACAGTTTGTGCCTGAGGTAAAAGATGGAGCACCGCGGCTCCAGGTATTCCCAGAGGAGGTATGGCCAGATCCGCCATCTTGGCGTGTCTGTGGGCGCTGTGTGGGCTGCTGAGCACCTGCACTACGAGGTTCTGTTACTATGTGAGTATCTAAAGGGGGAAAGTCCTGTACATTGGACTGTGCTGTGTCCGCCCCACCATCAACCTCTATGTCTGCAATATCAGCAGACTCCAGAGACTGGACTGTAGAGGGGTCTAATGTCAAAGATGGTGAAGGATCCCCCCAGAATGAGAAACACTTTCCCCTGCTGGGCCATTATTATATACAGGATTATCTATAATATCAGACACATTAGACAGACAGTAAGTGGCAGCAGAGTCCTGCACAGCAGAGTCCACAGTGTTATTATAGTCACTATTGGTGACTTGCACAGCAGAGTCCAGACTGTCCCACACACTAACAACCTGAGACCCCAAATGTGCTACTACCCCAGTACCTTCAGGTAACAGTCCACAGTCCTGCTGAGATGACCTGCCTCCTGGGACTTGTAGTGTCTGCACAGATGCTACTTCAGGCAGGGGTCCATGATCTTGCTGTAAAGTGCTGCTTGCTGGGACTTGTGGTGCCTTGCCAGGAACTGCTGCAGGTCTTTGCTGTGGCTTGGCATTAGCTGCTCCTTCCCCATATAAATTCCCTTCCTTAAAAGGGAAACTTGCTGACTGCAGAATAGGTTTTGCATGGGACTGCTGGCCGCCATCTTGAGAGGGTTCAGACGAGATGATGGTGACTTCTGGTATTCCTCGAATCGCTGCTGGTTTCTGTACGATTCTCCCACCGGTCCCATTTGCTCCAGTACAGTCTCGGTCTCCTGTACGTTATCGGCGAGCTCTTTCGCCAGTGCGCTCAGCTTCTTGTCCAGTATTGCCTCTACCTCAGGTCTAGCAGCCCTTATTTTGTAGGCACAGTCTATCTGTCTCTGCAGATATATTTTACCCGCCTTTAATGTCTCCAGTCTCCTGACCAGTGCTGGGATCTCGTCTGCCAGGCGCAGTTCAGGTGCTCGCTCAGCAGCTGTGAGAGTCTGTGCATTATTAGGTAGTTTTGCAGGCTGGTTACTCGCAGTTTGGCTTCTGGTCTGTGTAGCCTGTGAATTCTGGCCTGCTGCGGCTGTTGTCACTGCCATGGGGCCACAATCTCCAGGTTGGGGACTATGTCCCAGTTTGTTCCCAGTGACTGCACTACTGGTACCATGAAGCCTTCCTGCTGGTCTCACTTTGGTCACATCCGCAGCCTTCACTACAGTTTTGCAGTTTCCACTACCAGATCTTGTCCGCTCAGACCGCACCAGTACAGGCCGCTGCATGTTCTCCAGCATGGTCTGTTTCTCCAGGGACGTTCTCCTCTGTCTGCAGGAGGGTGGAGTGGACGGGACACCTGTAACCTGTGTAGGGAACTGCCATTTCTACTAGTATATAATGTATCTGGCTTCTTTGCCCCTGCAGTTTGGCTTCAGAGACCCCAGGCATTTAGTGCAAGTTTTGTTTTGTAAATACAGTGAGTCAGACACATGTGAGGCAGAGCTGCTGGGGGGAGAGATGTGAGCAGAGCTGCTGAGACAGACATGTTATGTCTGGGGGAGTCTAAGAGCCACTTGTTCCTCTTTACTTCACAGTATATAGTTAGGTATGTGTTACCCCCTATATACTCACAGGACCTAGCTAGTAACCGTAGTTAGGGATCCATATATATATATATAGTTCAGGACAGTGATAGGTTAGGCTTCCGAAGGCCAACTAGCTAGTTAGAGGCCCGGTGGCACTAGTAGTTTAGCTGGCAGGTTAAGGACTCAGTGTTAGGGTAGTCAGGCCTGCATCTACTGCCGTCACCGCGCCCTGTTTGCTGCCTGTGAAGAATCTCATCATCATCATCATCTCCTGATCGGCTGTCTGTCATCTCCTGGAAGAATCCGAGGATCCACAGTCATCCACAGGGGCCCCTGCATCTCTTCTGTTGCCTGGAGGTATTGTGCACTGGACTCTTGCTATATATCTATATATATACCCGGGTATATAACCTAAGACGGTTGAGGACTTGCTGGTTGTTGTAGTATTGCTGTGTTCTGAGTATATTGTATGTATGTATTATTACCCTGTTGATTCTTATAAAGCTACTGTTATAACCTTATGTGGTATCTGTATGTATTCTTCAGACTGTGAGATTAGTACAGTGATCCTTGTTAAGGCTACTAACTGTACTTCATGGGTAAGTCCCAGGAAGAGATCCTCCCTGTAATACAGAGGCTCTATCCTGGGTGGAGGCACTGATATATTTCATATATGTTCCCACTCTTCCCTTCAGCGAAGGCTTCAGGTCCCATTATACACACAGGTCAGCGCCAGAGTCTGTTGCGGGAGGGATAATACTCATACCCCCCCAAATAGGGCTACACCTGTAATGGAGTCTGCACAGGCTGCACGGCTTGCTTCTTCTTACAATCAGGTATTCTGTCTGGATGCTGCACAATTACTTTGGTAGGTTGTTGTACCGTACCTCTGCTTGCTTCTGTTACTGCTTTCTTTGCAATAACTTTCTTCCCATCTTGACTTGCACTGGGACTGCTGACACACTGGACATTACTTCCATTCCTGGAGACTTTGGGATTTTCATCCACTTTCTCAGTTGTCTGGGAGTTGTTCCCCAGAGTAGGCCTTGGAGCCTGGGCCTTGCTAGGGGAGCTGCCCCACCCAGGGTGGCCCCGCCCTGGGCTTTCTCCACACATCAGGAGACTCAGGAGAGCTACAGAAACACAACCTCACAGCTAGGAGGCAGTATTATAGTAGTTATATTCTTGTACATAGGGGCAGTATTATAGTAGTTATATTATTGTACATGGAGCAGTATTATAGTAGTTATATTCTTGTACATAGGAGCAGTATTATAGTAGTTATATTCTTGTACATAGGGGGCAGTATTATAGTAGTTACATTCTTGTACATAGGAGCAGTATTATAGTAGTTATATTCTTGTACATAGGAGCAGTATTATAGTAGTTATATTCTTGTACATAGGAGCAGTATTATAGTAGTTATATTCTTGTACATAGGAGCAGTATTATAGTAGTTATATTCTTGTACATAGGAGGCAGTATTATAGTAGTTATATTCTTGTACATAGGAGGCAGTATTATAGTAGTTATATTCTTGTACATAGGGGGCAGTATTATAGTAGTTATATTCTTGTACATAGGGGGCAGTATTATAGTAGTTACATTCTTGTACATAGGAGCAGTATTATAGTAGTTATATTCTTGTACATAGGAGCAGTATTATAGTAGTTATAGTCTTGTACATAGGAGCAGTATTATAGTAGTTATATTCTTGTACATAGGGACAGTATTATAGTAGTTATATTCTTGTACATAGGAGCGGTATTATAGTAGTTATATTCTTGTACATAGGAGGCAGTATTATAGTAGTTATATTCTTGTACATAGGAGGTAGTATTATAGTAGTTATATTCTTGTACATAGGGGCAGTATTATAGTAGTTATATTCTTGTACATAGGAGGCAGTATTATAGTAGTTATATTCTTGTACATAGGAGCAGTATTATAGTAGTTATATTCTTGTACATAGGGGGCAGTATTATAGTAGTTATATTCTTGTACATAGGAGGCAGTATTATAGTAGTTATATTCTTGTACATAGGAGCAGCATTATAGTAGTTATATTCTTGTACATAGGAGCAGTATTATAGTAGTTATATTCTTGTACATAGGAGCAGTATTATAGTAGTTATATTCTTGTACATAGGGGGCAGTATTATAGTAGTTATATTCTTGTACATAGGAGCAGTATTATAGCAGTTATATTCTTGTACATAGGAGCAGTATTATAGTAGTTATATTCTTGTACATAGGAGCAGTATTATAGTAGTTATATTCTTGTACATAGGAGCAGTATTATAGTAGTTATATTCTTGTACATAGGAGCAGTATTATAGTAGTTATATTCTTGTACATAGGGGGCAGTATTATAGTAGTTCTATTCTTGTACATAGGAGCAGTATTATAGTAGTTATATTCTTGTACATAGGAGCAGTATTATAGTAGTTATATTCTTGTACATAGGGGGAGTATTATAGTAGTTATATTCTTGTACATAGGAGGCAGTATTATAGTAGTTATATTCTTGTACATAGGAGCAGTATTATAGTAGTTATATTCTTGTACATAGGAGTAGTATTATAGTAGATATATTCTTGTACATAGGAGGTAGTATTATAGTAGTTATATTCTTGTACATAGAAGCAGTAGAGTAGTTATGTACTAGAGTAGTTATGTTCTCATACAAAGGGGGGCAGTATTCATTCATTTTGCCCCATACCAGCAGCCCTCAGGAGTGGGTGTGTCAAGTTGTTTCTGAACAATCGTGTGTTTAGTGTGTAGGTGGATGAGCCTGTACCTTAGTCACTGAGAGCTCTGGGAGTATAACCAGATTTATTGTATATTTAGAGAAATAAGTCATCCATACCCATGAGGTCCTGGTGGTGGTGAGAGGCGCACTGAGTTCTCCAGGACCTAAACACAGAAAGAGCACCTGGTGTATGGAGAAACTAATTCCCAATTAAGGCTAAGGCCCCATGTAGTGAAATGTAGCTAAAAATGCTTCTCTTCCGCACCATTTTTCCTTGCATTTTTGCTGAGCTTTTCTGAGCGTATTTTGTTGCCTTATTAAACTTATAGGGAAAACGCCAGCTTTTCTGCCGCGGTTTTTTTTTTCTGCAATGTGTGGATGGGATTTGCTAGAATCTCATTCACTTTGCAGGTACTGTAAAACTAGCGTGGGACTTCAGCCTAAAGGTGAAGGAAATTGCCTTCCAGTTTGTTATTACAAACTCCCTATAATTGGATTGTATCTGATGTTACATCTTCTATACCCAAGAAAGTCTAATACAAATATGGAGCTTTCTTTGCTACACTAAAGCGGTTGCGTTTGATGGATGAGGCTATAATTCTTCTACAAATACAGACTCCATCCACAACTTCTCTACAAGGTCTGTCACAATAGGAGGCAGAATTATAGTACTTATTGGGTCAAGGCTGAAAGTTCTTCTCTGGGAAATTTTTTCATTTTATCGCCACAGATTTGCATTTTACGACTTTTTCCATTTAGAGCAGACTAGATCTTATTTCTTATGCAGAATAAATAAGCTGCAGCATCTAAAAGCCTTTCCATGAGCCCTTTTGTAAAGGGAATATTCTCGTAATGGTGTTGTTCCTAAAAGAAACTTACAAAGGCGTAAAAATTGTTTGGACCACTCATGTTTTGAGTCTATGTGACGCAGAATGTTATTGTAGCCTTTCAACTCAGAATGCCTGTAAATTATTAGTATTATAGAGCCTTATGCACATAGCGCTCCTGTAATATCTGCAGAAGCAAAATATCTCCAACACTTCAACACATCTGAGAAATGCTCAGTAAAATTAGTAATATATTAAATAAATACTGGACAAATTGTACTTCGTAACAATACTATTTAATATTCTGTACAATGTACTGGGAAGCAGAAAAAATCTCAGAATGGGGTGGAATTGGAGAAAAACTGCATTTGTGCGACTTTCTTACGGGCTTCGTTTTTACGGCGTTCACTCTGCAGCCAAAATGACATGTCACCTGTATTCTAAGGGTTAGTATGATTCCAGGGGTGTCAAATTGATATAGTTTTATTTACGTTTTAATGTGAAAAATGGCGATTTTTTTTTTTTTTTTTTTTTTTTTTTTTTTTCCCACGTTGGGAATTTTTTTTTTTTTAAACGGGGAGACCGGGTGTTTTCAGACAGTTCTTTTAATTTTTAATTTCTTTTACATTTTTTAAATAATTTTTTTTACTTTTTTGACTGTGATTATTAGACCCTCTAGGGGGTTATGAACCCCAGGGGGTCTAATCACTAATGCAATGTATTGCAAATTACTGGCACTTATATTACAGGCTGCGTAGAGCAGCCTGTAATAGAAGTTAATGCCAGTCAAACTTGGGAGCCTTCAATAGGCTCTATGGCTGTCATGGCCGCCTATGTGCTGCTGGGAAAATGGCGCCTCAGTCAAAGCTGAGACTGAGGCCTCAGGGGCCTTAATGCCCATGACTAGAGCGGGCCCTGATTGAGGTGGAAGAGGGCATTAGTGCCGGGTCTCTACTGTACAGTCATGGCCAAAAGTTTTGAGAATGACACAAATATTCTATTTTCACATGATCTGCTGCCCTCTGTTTTTTATGTGTGTTTGTCAGATGTTTTTATCACATACAGAAATAGAATTGCATTCATATTATGAGTAACAGAAGCTTATATTGACAGTTAGAATGAGTTAATGCAGCAAGTCAATATTTGAAGTGTTGACCCTTCTTCTTCAGGACCTCTGCAATTCTCCCTGGCATGCTCTCAATCAACTTCTGGACCAAATCCTGACTGATAGCAGTCCATTCTTGCAGAATCAATGCTTTCATTTTGTCTGAATTTGTTGGTTTTTGTTTGTCCACCCGTCTCTTGATGATTGACCACAAGTTCTCAATGGGATTAAGATCTGGGGAGTTTCCAGGCCATGGACCCAAAATCTCTATGTTTTGTTCCCTGAGCCATTTAGTTATCACCTTTGCTTTATGGCAAGGTGCTCCATCATGCTGGAAAAGGCATTGTTGAGCGCCAAACTGCTCTTGGACGGTTGGGAGAAGTTGCTCTTGGAGGACATTCTGGTACCATTCTTTATTCATGGCTGTGTTTTTAGGCAAGACTGTGAGAGAGCCGATTCCCTTGGCTGAGAAGCAACCCCACACATGAATGGTTTCAGGATGCTTTACAGTTGGCATGAGACAAGACTGGTGGTAGCGCTCACCTCTTCTTCTCCGAATAAACTGTTTTCCAGATGTTCCAAACAATCGAAAAAGGGATTCATCAGAGAAAATGACTTTACCCCAGTCCTCAGCAGTCCACTCCCTGTACCTTTTGCAGAATATCAGTCTGTCCCTGATGTTTTTTCTGGAGAGAAGTGGCTTCTTTGCTGCCCTCCTTGAGACCAGGCCTTGCTCCAAGAGTCTCCGCCTCACAGTGCGTGCAGATGCACTCACACCTGCCTGCTGCCATTCCTCAGCAAGCTCTGCACTGCCGGTAGCCCGATCCCGCAGCTGAAACACTTTTAAGAGACGGTCCTGCCGCTTGCTGGTCTTTCTTGGGCGCCCTGGAGCCTTTTTGGCACCAATGGAACCTCTCTCCTTGAAGTTCTTGATGATGCGATAGATTGTTGACTGAGGTGCAATCTTTCTAGCTGCAATACTCTTCCCAGTTAGGCCATTTTTGTGCAGTGCAATGATGACTGCACGTGTTTCTTTAGAGATAACCATGGTTAACAGAAGAGAAACAATGATGGCAAGCACCAGCCTCCTTTTAAAGTGTCCAGTGGTGTCATTCTTACTTAATCATGACAGATTGATCTCCAGCCCTGTCCTCATCAACACCCACACCTGTGTTAATGGAGCAATCACTGAAACGATGTTAGGTGGTCCTTTTAAGGCAGGGCTGCAATGATGTTGAAATGTGTTTTGGGGGATAAAGTTCATTTTCTAGGCAAATATTGACTTTGCAAGTAATTGCTGTTAAGCTGATCACTCTTTATAACATTCTGGAGTATATGCAAATTGCCATTAGAAAAACTGAAGAAGTAGACTTTGTAAAAATTAATATTTGTATCATTCTCAAAACTTTTGGCCATGACTGTATAATACTGCAGAAACCCAGTGACTATGGTGGCTGCTCAGCATCTGAGCTGCTGCCATATTCAAATACCTGACATCCTCCGTAATAGTACAGTGGATGTCGGGGATGGGTTAAAATATAGCTAACCTTTTAGATGACTTTTCAGGATAAGTTGCTATTTGTAGGCACCATTTCTGGCCACTATATGACTTGTATTCTGCGTTTTGTAGCAGTTTATTGTCCTTTAGGCTTTCTCTCTAATATCAGTTTTCCCTGATCTGGTGGTGGAGACTAGCTGCTATGATGTCTCCCATAGACAGCACATGGAGAATACAGAAGATTTTCTTACTCAGAAGCAGCATTGGTGTCATATAGCACATGATAAAGAAGTGCCTTCTCCACTTCCCTCCTCTCTTTATAAACTTATATGGGCAACTATAATTTAATACTTCGGTGAGCTGAAAGTCTTTCTTGGAAGACAAATATAGATGTAGCAGAGATGTCAGAGTCAATGTCATTTTAGGGAGGAAGGTGCAGCAAAAGGGCCTGATAAGTGGGAGAAGTAGATTTTTTCTCAAAAACTATTTTTTTTTAAATCACTGTACAGAGATAATACACACAGTGATGTCACAGTACAGAGATAATACATACAATGATGTCACAATACAGGGATAATACAAACAGTGATGTCACAGCACAGGGATAATGCAAACAGTGATGTCACAATACAGAGATAATAGATACAGTGATGTCACAGTACAGAGATAACACATAAAATGATGTCACAGTACAGGGATAATACACACAGTGATGTCACAGTACAGAGATAATACACGCAGTGATGTCACAGTACAGGAATAATACACACAGTGATGTCACAGTACAGGGATAATACAGACAGTGATGTCACAGTACAGTGATAAAACACAGTGATGTCACAGTACAGAGATAATACACACAGTGATGTCACAGTACAGGGATAATACACACAGTCATGTCACAGTACAGAGATAATATACAGAATTATGTCACAAATCAGGGATAATAAACACAGTGATGTCACAGTACAGGGATAATACACACAGTGATGTCACAGTACAGGGATAATAAACACAGTGATGTCACAGTACAGGGAAAATACACACAGTGATGTCACAGTACAGAGATAATAAACACAGTGATGTCACAGTACAGGGATAATACACACAGTGATGTCACAGTACAGGGATAATACACACAGTGATGTCACAGTACAGAGATAATATACACAATTATGTCACAAATCAGGGATAATAAACACAGTGATGTCACAGTACAGGGATAATACACACAGTGATGTCACAGTACAGGGATAATACACACAGTGATGTCACAGTGCAAGGATAATACAAACAGTAGGCCAGATTTACTATTAGTTAGACAGTGCCAACTTAGACAGGCAGTGTAAAATTCACCAAATGTATCACAGTGGTTTATGATGAATTTTAAATCTGCCGTATCTTATTCTATATTTATACCGCCTTTTAGTTGACTTCGTTTAACGAAGAATTTTTCAACACTATTTGGTGCATTTTTGTCACATGACGGCACATTTAAGCCACACCCTCTTTTCTGAGAATCCATTCCCACATGTCCAGCATATAAAAATTTTTCATTTAAACTAGGTGCACCAGGATGCCCAAAGATGCGCCATGTTTATACCAGTGTCTAGTCGTAACCACAATAGCAAATCTGGGCCAGTGATATCACAGTACAGGGATAATAAATACAGTAATGTCCTAGTACAGGGATAACATCCCTCCCAACTTTCAAAAGACAGAAAGAGGGACAGATTATAATGTTCCCCTCCAGCTGGCCCCAGTTTAATGTCCTCCTCCATTTGCCCCCAGTTTAATGTCCCTGTCTGTCTGCACCCCCTTAATGTCCCTCTCTTTATCTGCCCCCTCATTTTAATGTCCCTCTTCATCTTCCCCCTGTTTAATGTCCCCCCTCCATCTGCCTCCAAAGTTTAATGTCCCCACAGATCTGCCCCCCCAGTTTAATGTCCCCTTCATCTTCCCCCAAAGATTAACGTCACCCTCCATCTGCACCCAGTTTAATGAACCTCTTCATTTGCTCCCCCAGTCAATTGTCCCCCTCCATCTGCCCCAAAGATTAATGTCCCCCTCCATCTGCCCCCCAGTTTAATGTCACCCCTCCATCTGCCCCCAAACATTACTGCAGCTGAGTGCTTCCAGCATCCGCTCTCACTACACCTGTACATTACATATGCACCCAGTGACTTTACCAGCAGAATAGTGAGTACATCTCTGGAATATACAAAACAAAACAAGCTGTAACATAGGCAACGTTACTTACCTTGTATGGATTCTGTGTTAAAACTTGTTTTATACTGTATACTTCAGAGCTGTGCTTACTATTCTGCTAGTAAAGTCACTGTGTACAAATGTAATGTACAGGTGTAGTAAGAGCAGACTCTGGAAGCACTTGATTTCAGTAACATTTAACTAGAATGTCTTTGAAAACTACCATAACAATCTTAAAAATCATATATAACAGTGGTTTCCATCTTTGGCTGCCCAGCTGTGGGGAGGGAGCCTCCCTCTCTTCCCATTCGTAATCTCCTTGACCTTGAGCAACCTTAGGACCTCTTTTTAGTTAACATGTGAAGGAGAAATCTCTTAATATGACAGTTTGTTTAGCAACAGGAAATGGTAAGCTTTAGTACTTGGTGTTTTAGATAACGGTAAGCTTTACTACATGGTGTTTTCGGTAACGGTAAGCTTTAGTACTTGGTGTTGTAGGTACTGTAAGCTTTAGTACTTGGTGTTTTTGGTAACGGTAAGCTTTACTATATGGTTTTTTAGGTAACGGTAAGCTTTAGTACATGGTGTTTTAGGTAATGGTAAGCTTTACTACATGGTGTTTTAGGTAACGGTAAAGTTTAATACATGGTGTTTTAGGTACCGTAAGCTTTAGTACTTGGTGTTTTTGGTAACGGTAAGCTTTAGTACTTGGTGGTTTAGGTAACGGTAAGCTTTAGTACTTGGTGTTTTAGGTAACAGTAAGCTTTAGTACTAGGTCTTTTAGGTAATGGTAAGCTTTAGTACTTGGTGTTTTCGGTAACGGTAAGCTTTACTACATGGTGTTTTAGGTAATGCTAAGCTTTAGTACTTGGTGTTTTAGGTAACGGTAAAATTTAATACTTGGTGTTTTAGGTACTGTAAGCTTTAGTACTTGGTGTTTTAGGTAACGGTAAGCTTTAGTAAATGGTGTATTAGGTAACGGTAATCTTTAGTACATGGTGTATTAGGTAACGGTAAGCTTTAGTACGTGGTGTATTAGGTAACGGTAAGCTTTAGTACATGTTGTATTAGGTAACAGTAAGCTTTAGTACTTGGTGTTTTAGGTAACGGTAAGCTTTAGTACTTGGTGTTTTAGGTAACGGTAAGCTTTAGTACTTGGTGTTTTAGGTAACGGTAAGCTTTAGTACTTGGTGTTTTCGGTAACGGTAAGCTTTAGTACTTGGTGTATTAGGTAACGGTAAGCTTTAGTACTAGGTCTTTTAGGTAATGGTAAGCTTTAGTACTTGGTGTTTTAGGTAATGGTAAGCTTTAGTACTTGGTGTTTTCGGTAACGGTAAGCTTTACTACATGGTGTTTTAGGTAATGGTAAGCTTTACTACATGGTGTTTTAGGTAATGGTAAGCTTTAGTACTTGGTGTTTTAGGTAACGGTAAGCTTTAGTACTTGGTGTTTTCGGTAACGGTAAGCTTTACTACATGGTGTTTTAGGTAATGGTAAGCTTTAGTACTTGGTGTTTTAGGTAATGGTAAGCTTTAGTACTTGGTGTTTTAGGTAATGGTAAGCTTTACTACATGGTGTTTTAGGTAATGGTAAGCTTTAGTACTTGGTGTTTTAGGTAACGGTTAAGTAAAGCTTAACTAACAGTTGATCAGTCTTTGTATTCACAACAATGTCACCAGAACACTTAGCACTCAATACAGTAACATTAGGATTAACTTTTAACCAGTGTATTGGTCTGTCTAGTCACAGCTTGTACCCCAAATCCTTCCTAAGTCTTTAGCACAACAAAAGGGTTTTGGATCTTACTCTCTGCTCTGAGGCTGTGGCCTATCCTTCTTTGCTCAGTCTTGGCAAGATGATGTCCTCCTTGTATACGCTCTCCTCATAGGTAATCCTTCCGGACCAATGACAGGTATCTTCTTTGGTCTGTTTACTGAGAATCACTGCTGTTCTCTGTACATAAAACTTGAGTTCTAGGCATTATGGCCTGCTTGGTTCTTGTGGGGCACTGCAGCTCTGTCTCTCCCATTTGCTCTGCTGGCCCTTAAATGACGATAAAGCCCTCCCTCCGAAAACCCCACATGGTATATAGCCTCTTTATTGGCCCCCATACATTATGCTGCCTCCATAACTGACCTTCCCACAGTTAATGGGTTATTAACAAAAAAAAGCAGCACCCAACTGGAGCCGTAAAGTTGCAGTCCCCGTAGCAGCTGCTACGGCAGTAGCTCCCATCGCAATGTATAAATCTCAAACAGGAAAGTTTTTGTAAGTTTTTTTTTTTTTTTTTCTAAGCCATTATTTTGTTCTTAATATCCTTTACTTAATTGTCATCTTGGCGGAGAGCAGATGTGTCTAAATTTTGTTCCGTCTGAGTCAATTTGGCAAAGTTCATCCACATTTACATCTCCATTGCCTCGTGTTCTTCGCAATTATACCCATTATAAAGTAAGTTCTTTAAAAGCACAAAATTGTAGGACTTGCTTTCAATACGAGATCTATATCCAATTCATCAATTCCATCCGGAGCTCCGGGAACATTACATCAGAGATGAAACCTTTTGTAAGTCTCACTTGTCCTCGGTATCGCCATAGGACGCAGAATTTCTATTCAAGATTATTTTAAGGCTTTGCGAGTTAAAAGCTGTCATGTTTGTCCAGCGCATCACTCATACCAGTTCTTCACAATACGTCTTGTGCGCCTTCCTTAGAATTAAAGTGCTTCTTGAGAGCACAAAAGGTGATTTTGTTACCCGGAGTCACGTCTCATGAACCGTACAAAGCGATCCGTCTGATGATAAAGCATTCATTACAATGGCCATGGCGCTCGCCTCTACCGTCTCTCCAGATAAATAACTGCCCCAATCTTCCAGACAGCGGCTATCCTATTCTCATAGATGCAACATTTTGTGCTGAACTTTTTTAACCATTTGCTTTTTGCTGCGCTGATACATTTTTACCTGAAGGTCGATAACCAAATACTGCCAAAGAAGTCCCGATATCCAGCTATAAAGCTGCCAGACCAGCAAAAAGACTTGTTATAGGTGGTAATAAATCAAACAAAAGTCATAACGTTGAATAACATTCTATTAAAGGGGTTGTCCTGGATCATAAAATGAAATACAAGCAGCCAGGGGAGGGATAGAAACTGAAAATTCATTCATTCATGCATCCCCTCCTCCATTCCTGCCGGGGTTGGCCATCACTACTGCCTCTTTTTCATACAGTTCCTAAATAATACCCCCAAACAGTATCTATTATAGTGGCCATATAATACTGCCCTATATTACTTATACCATACCGCCATTCAGTGCTCAAATATTACCACCAATCAACACACATATATACAGTTGATACCTGAAGCTAAATGGGACTAGACTATGCTCTAGCAGTTCCGATGACTAATTTTCATATTCAGGGTATGTTCACATGGCATAATTTCGTGATGATTTTGAGGCAGATTTTGAGGCTTTTTTTAATGGGAGGCAATAAAATTCTGAAAATAAGGGTATCGCTCGTTCTTGCCATGGATTCCATGGCCAGTTTAGCCGCAGAACCCACGGCGCCAGCCACTCTGCTGTCTAGGCCCACCACGTAAGCTGGGGGACAGGAAAGTGGAGAGGAATTTCAGGTGGAAGTTAACCTAAAATTGCTGCTCACTTTCGGCCATGTGATCATAACCAGTTTCCATATGTTCAATGGCACACTGTGTATGCACCACAAGCTGGGGGAAGACACCCAGCTTTACTGTGCATGTGTAATGTCTCGGGAGTAGTAGGGTGAAGATGATGTGAGGAGGTCCATTAGAGTCAATATTTCACAAAAATAAGAGAAAGAAATTTTTTTTTTTCGTCGCTATAAATAGTTTTTATTGCGCCTGCGGTTGACCCAGTCACATGGGTAACATCTCATCTCATTGCCACCAGTTCTTCTCTGACAGCAGTGTGACACACAAGTGGCTCTCGGTGGGTGTTTTTCCAGCATTCTCTGTGACAATATCTTCATCAGTTTCCTCTGGTGAGAAAGATAATTTTGCACTTTCCTCCTAATTAATTAGAAAGAAACACAAGTTGCACATTTAGCAACGACTGCAACACATCAATGTCATCCGACTAACCGGAGACAAAGGAAAAAGGGAGGAAATGTAAGAGTGGAAAAGAAAATAGATGGTGGATTATTAGAGGTAGAAGGAAGAGAAAAATATATTTTTGAGATAGATGAATAGATAGATAAAGAAGGATGGATGGATAGATAGATAGATAGAAGAGGGGGGGGGGGAGATAGATAGATAGATAGATAGATAGATAGATAGATAGATAGAAGAGATAGATAGATAGATAGATATGAGATAGATAGATAGATAGATAGATAGGAGATAGATAGATAGATAGATAGGAGATAGATATGAAATAGATAGATATGAGATACAGTAGATAGATAGATGTGAGATAGATAAGGATACATAGATAGATAGATAGATAGATATGAAATAGATATGAGATACAGTAGATAGATAGATATGGGATAGATAGATAGATAGATAGATATGAGATAGAGAGATAGATAGATAGATAGATAAGATGTAAAAGATAGATAGATAGATAGATAAAGAAGGATGGATGGATAGATAGATATGAGATAGATAGATATGAGATATTATTATTGTTTATTTATATAGCATCATTAATTCCATGGTGCTGTACATTATTATATTAATTCCATGGTGCTGTACATTATTATATTAATTCCATGGTGCTGTACATTATTATATTAATTCCATGGTGCTGTACATTATTATATTAATTCCATGCTGCTTTACATTTGAGGGTTTACATACGGTACACCAGGTATACAAAACAGATAATACTAACAGTGACCAACTGGCACAGTGGGATAGAGGGCCCTGCCCGCAAGGGCTTACAATCTATGAGGGAAGAGGGATAGAGACAGAAGGTGGGGGTAGAGGCTGTACAGATGGTGGTGTGGTGACAGTAGTGTTATTGGAGGTTGTAGGCCTTCCTGAATAGGTGAGTCTTCAGGGCCTTCTTGAAGCTTGTGACTGTGGGGGTCAGTCTTATGTGTCTTGGTAGTGAGTTCCAGAGTATGGGGGATGCACGGGAGAAGTCTTGGAGACGATTGTGTGAGGAGCGGATAAGAACAGGGCGGAGTAGGAGGTCTTTGGAGGATCGGAGGTTACGTGCGGGCAGGTAGCGGGAGATTAGGTCGGAGATATATGGAGGGGACAGGCTGTGGATGGTTTTGTATGTCAGCGTTAGTAATTTGAACTCTATTCGCTGGGCGATGGGTAGCCAGTGAAGGGATTGGCAAAGAGGAGCGGCCTATGTAGAATGGGGGGAGAGGTGTATTAGGCGAGCAGCACAGTTTAAGGTGGACTGGAGGGGGGCGAGAGTGTTAGCTGGGAGGCCATGGAGAAGGGTGTTACAGTAGTCTAGGTGGGAGATTATGAGGGCGTGAACTAGCATTTTTGTAGTTTCAGGGGTGAGGAAGGAGCGGATTCAGTGGATGTTCTTGAGTTGGAGGCGGCAGGAGGTGTTGAGGGTTTGAATATGAGGTTTGAAGGATAGGTCAGAGTCTAAGGTTATCCCAAGGCAGCGGGCCTGTGGGACTGGGGTGAGAGTGGTTCCATTAATTTTGATAGATGGGTCAGGTAAAGGGGGTCATGTGTGGAGGGGTGAAGATTATGAACTCCATTTTCTCCATGTTGAGTTTCAGAAAGCGGGAGGAGAGAAAGGAGGCTACGGCTGCTAGATATTCTGGGACTCTGGACAACAGGGAGATAATGTCTGGACCAGAGAGATATATTTGGGTGTCGTCAGCATAGCAATGGTAATGGAAACCATGGGATTCCATGAGTTGGCCAAGGCCTAGGGTGTAGATGGGAGATAGATAGATAGATGATGATAGATAGATAGATAGATAGAAAGATAGATGTGAGATAGATTGATACTAATACTATGCATATGAGACAGATAAATAAATAGATAGATATGAACTAGATGGATAGATAGAAAGATAGAAATACTTGGAGAGAACCAAGCCTAAGAAAAACTGAAATAAAAACACATAATTTACAAACCCAGTTGAATTCCCAGATCAAAAAGGACAGTGTGTAATAATCTGTAAGGAGATGTATGTAATGTGATGTAAGTTCATATATAATGGCTACTGGGTCACTGTCAGCAGGCTTGATGGGTAAAAACTGTTGACAGATTTCCTTTAAGGCCATCAAATAGCAATTTAATAGAAATCAATATAAGGAAGGAATAAAGAAAACAGAAGAATAGAAGAGACATGAAGGTTTACAATGTAGATGTCACTTCTATCCGCATCCATACATGCAGATCCCTTATAGTTTTATGTGACAAGAAAATAGTCGGTAATCATTTTGTTCTTTTCTTGCTGTCTCTTCTGTAATGTTTTTTATTTTATTTTAGTGCTGAAATGAATTTTGTTTGTATTTGTTGCAGATCCTTCTGCTCACTGAGACTCCTTCATGTTATACACTTACATGTCCGCCTTATGTAAAGGTCAAGAAGTTTATATGTAAGACTCATGTTCAAAAGGTAAAACAGGTGTTTAAAGTCATAAAACAGTATTCACACAGGTACTAGCCAAATATATAGAATATAAAAATGAGACAATGAAACACCTGGATAGATAGATAGATAGATAGATAGATAGATAGATAGATAGATAGATAGTCATGCATTGTTTGAAAGAATAGGTTTTTAATGTATATGCATTTATAAGGTTTTTTGTTTATAGATAGATCAATAGATAGATAGATAGATAGATATGAGAGATAGATAGATAGATGATAGATAGATATGAGATAGATAGATAGATAGATAGATAGATGTGAGATAGATGATAGATAGATAGATAGATAGAGATAGATAGATAGATAGATATGAGATAGATAGATAGATAGATATGAGATAGATAGATAGATAGAGATAGATGATAGATAGATAGATATGAGATAGATAGATAGATATGAGATAGATGATAGATAGATAGATATGAGATAGATGATAGATAGATAGATAGATATGAGATAGATATGAGAGATAGATAGATAGATGATAGATAGATATGAGATAGATAGATAGATGTGAGATAGATGATAGATAGATAGATAGATAGATAGATATGAGATAGATAGATAGATATGAGATAGATGATAGATAGATATGAGATAGATAGAGATAGATAGATATGAGATAGATAGATAGATATGAGATAGATAGATAGATAGATATGAGAGATAGATAGATAGACGGATCAAATTGGCAGCACTCCAACAAATACAAATATTCAGTGTGTTTATTTCAAGGCCTTGAAATAAACACACTGAATATTTGTTGGAATGCTGCCATTTTGATCCGTTTATATATTGGGAAGGAGCCACCTTCTTTGGATTTGCACCCTGTGAAGGATATTGCCTTGCCACGCTACCTGACACACCTGCAATCAACCTTCTTTATCTCCTGCTCACACCCCGTGAGTGGACCAGGTTCATAGGATAATATGAAATGAGCTTTATAAATTTTATATATTTATTAACCCCAGTGGGTCGGTACTAAGCACTAACATATACATAAATACATATCAATTATCAAGCAATTACGGGTAAAAGCAAAATACAGTACAGCAAATAAAAAGGGAAATAAAAGATAGGAAAATACCAGATCAAGTTTGTAGTTAGTTTGTCTGAACCCCTATGTGGTGGGCCTCAGGGTTCTTCCTTAAGCAAGTTACAGAGCATGTCTCTCCTAGATGCCATCCAGGACAAGAAGATGACTTCAGGCCTCAAGGCTAGGCCTCATGGCCCATGCTTCAGTCCACAGCATCATATGCCCTCATATCCTCTTCAAGATAGGAACTCCCCCTGTTCCCCCCAGGTGAAACTGTATAACTATCGCCAGTCTCCTCCCTGCATGATGTCAATAGGAGTAGGAGCCCTGTCCTCCATCTTAAGATCTCTATAACCATGTTTCCTTATATTTCCTCGCCTGATGACTGTAGAGTCAGGCAGGGGGTATGATAGAGTTCGTGGCAAGATCCCCATCGTATAGACACCAAGAATGACATCCCAATCCCCTTTGGGTAATGAGAACAGTGTCTGAACCTTTCCCCTGCTTTGAACAGTACCTTGTGTGGGCTCTAAACATGCGCCTTGGCCTGTCGCCCTTGAGGAATTTATCGGGGCGACTGTAAGAGGTTCCCCAAGACAGATATTGTCATAAAACCATATCCCTTTTGATCTGTGGCCTGGAGACATGAAGTTTAAGTGTAGCGTATTCTGATGTCCCTTCAGCCACAGGTTTGCAGGAACTTCCTACTGAGATAATGAGATTACTAAGGGTATGCTAATTGAGCCAGGGACAGAACAACAATGGCAATTACTTATAGAGTAGAATGACCTGGGACCACACTGTTTTTGATAACAGGCACCACCCCACACTGTGTGGTAGCAATAGGGACAAGTAATAATACAGCAGAAATACTTAACTGGGGGTCTCTCTTCATCACACACCCACTCTGTTTTCTTCTGTCTTCTGTGCTGCCTTGAACTCTTTTGTTTCTAGATAGATAAATAGATAGATAGATCGAGAGATAGATAAGAAAGAAAGAAAGAAAGAAAGAAAGAAAGAAGATGAAATAGCACCAGCAAACTGACCGGGGTCTAGCCCCAGGGAACAGACAATGGTTCCACTCAATATATAAGCCAAAGAAATCAGGCGGCACTCCATATATCCCAAAAGTCCATGAGATTCATAATCCTCCCTTATTTCATACCGTAGGTCACAGAATTTGCTCTGAGAGCACTGCTCTTGTTGCTCAAGTAGGATGAGCAATGTTATAACAGTGGGAAGATCATCTCTCTCTGCACAGGGTGGAACAGGCGGGAGATGATAAGGGTGTGAATGCAAGAGCAGTGGGAGCTGAAGGCCCGCCTCCAGTGCACCAACTGCCTCATTTGCATAAGACTTCAAAGATGTTCTAGAAACTTTTGCAAAAGACAAACATTTTCTTTATGGAATAGTTTGTTTTTGCCTGTGCCGTCCCCGTGTCGTATTAGTGCGCTCACGACAATGTACTATTACGGTGGTGTGGGAAGGTGTTAAATAATCTGCTATTTTCAGATGATACATTTCCATTTCACTCTCTTTTCTTGAGACTTTCTGTTATTCCCTCCAAAACCAGCACAGTTAAAGCTAAATTCTAATTAAACAAGACACAATGGGCTTGTTTTTGTGCCGCTAATTACATCTTCTTGAAAACAGATTATTTTCAGAACATTTTGTAACATACAAAGACCATTTGGACTCTATCCAATAATTGGCTAATATTCCGCTATTAGAATTCGCTATTACACACACTAACAACACAATAAAGTTATCAAGTGGGCGATTACCTTGCGGATCAAGATGTCCTAAAACTAAACCTAAAAAGAAATAATCACTTGAACATGGGTAATTCGGCATTACATTTTTTTGCATGTTTTTACTTGCAATTTGTGCAATTTTCAAAACTAATTTTTAGAAATTTATTTTTTCCCCAAGAGCCTTTAAAAGCTGTGCCCTGTTTTATGTGATCTTCACACACTAGGGCTGCTTAGAAGAAGCTATCAAGTAGAAAAAGTTTTTTTTTCGATCCCTGCACCCCTCGCTGGTTGTTTTTCACATTCTGATTTTCTTTTATGCATACTTCACTCATATCTCTGAAGTGCAGGCTCCTGTCTGCTCTGATCAGACGCCATTCATTTTTAGATTCCCCATTCTCTGTGTTCTATCCATTCCATAATGTCTTAGTAAAGCATGACTTGGGCACATAGAGACAGTACCATTTCTACCTGCTGGACAATTGTATAATTATTCCTCTATATTCAAAGAGCATACAGTCAGGGAGGCTGAACTGTCATCTTCTTAACTAGAGATGGGCGAATTGCTTTGTACCAATCTGGGTTCCACTCAAATATTCCAAATTGTTCGTTTTGTTTTTTTTTACGAAAACCAAACAAATGAAGATTCATCTCAGACTAACTAAAATGGCTACCACATTATACTCAGCGCCCATGTGATCGCTGGAGGCCTAATCACAGGCCTCAGCCATGACCCCCAGGCCAATGACGTCACAGGTCTGAAGAGACCCCAGAGTATAATAATTTAACTTTTCACTTTGACATAACTTTGGCTGTGTTTGCCTTACATAGCTAGAAATTGGATAGAGAAGTTCCTAGGAGCCCTGACAGTGTTCTACACTGTGTTTTATAGATAGGTTCCTAGGAGCCCTGACAGCGTTCTACACTATGTTTTATAGATAGGTCCCTAGGAGCCCTAAGAGTATCCTACACTATGTTTTATAGATAGGTTCCTAGGTGCGCTAAGAGTATTCTATACTATATTTTATAGATAAGTTCCTAGGAGCCCTGACAGTGTTTTACACTATGTTTTATAGATAGGTTCCTAGGAGCTCTAAGAGTATTCTACACTATGTTTTATAGATAGGTTCCTAGGAGCCCTGACAGTGTTCTACACTGTGTTTTATAGATAGGTTCCTAGGAGCCCTGACAGCGTTCTACACTATGTTTTATAGATAGGTCCCTAGGAGCCCTAAGAGTATCCTACACTATGTTTTATAGATAGGTTCCTAGGAGCGCTAAGAGTATTCTATACTATATTTTATAGATAAGTTCCTAGGAGCCCTGACAGTGTTTTACACTATGTTTTATAGATAGGTTCCTAGGAGCTCTAAGAGTATTCTACACTATGTTTTATAGATAGGTTCCTAGGAGCCCTGACAGTGTTCTACACTGTTTTATAGATAGGTTCCTAGAAGCCCTGACAGTGTCATACACTATGTTTTATAGATAGGTTCCTAGGAGTCCTGACAGTGTCATACACTACATTTTATAGATAGGTTCCTAGGATCCCTGACAGTGTTCTACACTATGTTTTATAGATAGGTTCCTAGGAGCTCTAAGAGTATTCTAGACTATGTTTTATAGATAGGTTCCTAAGAGCCCTGACAGTGTTATACACTATGTTTTATAGATAGGTTCCTAGGAGCCCTAAGAGTATCCTACACTATGTTTTATAGATAGGTTCCTAGGAGTCCTGACAGTGTTCTACACTATGTTTTATAGATAGGTCCCTAGGAGCCCTAAGAGTATCCTACACTATGTTTTATAGATAGGTTCCTAAGAGTCCTGACAGTGTTCTACACTATGTTTCATAGATAGGTTCCTAGGAGCCCTGACAGTGTTATACACTATGTTTTATAGATGGGTTCCTAGGAGTCCTGACAGTGTCATACACTATGTTTTATAGATAGGTTCCTAGGAGCCCTGACAGTGTTCTACACTATGTTTTATAGATAGGTCCCTAGGAGCCCTAAGAGTATCCTACACTATGTTTTATAGATAGGTTCCTAGGAGCCCTGACAGTGTTATACACTATGTTTTATAGATAGGTCCCTAGGAGCCCTAAGAGTATTCTATACTATATTTTATAGATAAGTTCCTAGGAGCCCTGACAGTGTTTTACACTATGTTTTATAGATAGGTTCCTAGGAGTCCTGACAGTGTTCTACACTATGTTTTATAGATAGGTTCCTAGGAGCTCTAAGAGTATTCTATACTATATTTTATAGATAAGTTCCTAGGAGCCCTGACAGTGTCATACACTATGTTTTATAGATAGGTTCCTAGGAGCCCTGACAATGTTTTACACTATGGTTTATAGATAGGTTCCTAGGAGCCCTGACAGTGTTCTACACTATGTTTTATAGATAGGTTCCTAGGAGTCCTAAGAGTATCCTACACTATGTTTTATAGATAGGTTCCTAGGAGCCCTGACAGTGTTCTACACTATGTTTTATAGATAGGTCCCTAGGAGCCCTAAGAGTATTCTATACTATATTTTATAGATAAGTTCCTAGGAGCCCTGACAGTGTTTTACACTATGTTTTATAGATAGGTTCCTAGGAGTCCTGACAGTGTTCTACACTATGTTTTATAGATAGGTTCCTAGGAGCTATAAGAGTATTCTATACTATATTTTATAGATAAGTTCCTAGGAGCCCTGACAGTGTCATACACTATGTTTTATAGATAGGTTCCTAGGAGCCCTGACAGTGTTTTACACTATGGTTTATAGATAGGTTCCTAGGAGCCCTGACAGTGTTCTACACTATGTTTTATAGATAGGTCCCTAGGAGCCCTAAGAGTATCCTACACTATGTTTTATAGATAGGTTCCTAAGAGTCCTGACAGTGTTATACACTATGTTTTATAGATGGGTTCCTAGGAGTTCTGACAGTGTCATACACTATGTTTTATAGATAGGTTCCTAGGAGCCCTGACAGTGTTTTACACTATGGTTTATAGATAGGTTCCTAGGAGCCCTGACAGTGTTCTACACTATGTTTTATAGATAGGTTCCTAGGAGTCCTGACAGTGTTCTACACTATGTTTTATAGATAGGTCCCTAGGAGCCCTAAGAGTATCCTACACTATGTTTCATAGATAGGTTCCTAGGAGCCCTGACAGTGTTATACACTATTTTTTATAGATGGGTTCCTAGGAGTCCTGACAGTGTCATACACTATGTTTTATAGATAGGTTCCTAGGAGCCCTGACAGTGTTATACATTATGTTTTATAGATGGGTTCCTAGGAGTCCTGACAGTGTCATACACTATGTTTTATAGATAGGTTCCTAGGAGCCCTGACAGTGTCATACACTGTTTTATAGATAGGTTCCTAGGAACCCTGACAGTGTTTTACACTATGTTTTATTGATAGGTTCATAGGAGCTCTAAGAGTATTCTACACTATGATTTATAGATAGGTTCCTAGGAGCTCTAAGAGTATTCTACACTATGTTTTATAGATAGGTTCCTAGGAGCCCTGACAGTGTCATACACTATGTTTTATAGATAGGTTTCTAAGAGCCCTTTCAGTGCCATACACTATGTTTTATAGATAGGTTCCTAGGAGTCCTGACAGTATTCTACACTATGTTTTATAGATAGGTTCCTAGGAGCTCTAAGAGTATTCTACACTATGTTTTATAGATAGGTTCCTAGGAGCCCTGACAGTGTCATACACTATGTTTCATAGTGAGGTTCCTAAGAGCCCTGACAGTGTTCTACACTATGTTTTATAGATAGGTTTCTAAGAGCCCTTTCAGTGTCATACACTATGTTTTATAGATAGGTTCCTAGGAGTCCTGACAGTATTCTACACTATGTTTTATAGGTAGGTTCCTAGGAGCTCTAAGAGTATTCTACATTATGTTTTATAGATAGGTTCCTAGGAGCCCTGACAGTGTCATACACTATGTTTTATAGATAGGTTTCTAAGAGCCCTTTCAGTGTCATACACTATGTTTTATAGATAGGTTCCTAGGAGTCCTGACAGTATTCTACACTATGTTTTATAGATAGGTTCCTAGGAGCTCTAAGAGTATTCTACACTATGTTTTATGCCAATTTAAAGTTTGGTTCATACCAAACTTTTTTTTATTCTGAAACAAACTGGGGTTAGTGATGCTGTCCTATAGCAGTTACAGTAATAAAGAAGGAGTTCTGAAATGGTGAGGTTGAATAATAAAGTGTTATTTCAGGCAAAACCCAAATATTCTGCTTCGGTCCAAAGTCAAGTAAACTGGAAACATTATTGGGGCCTACGGAATTGAGTAATCCTATGGATACCACATACCCAGTACGCTCTTGTAGTTTTATGAGCTTATGAGCATACTGGGCATGCACAGTATGCTTCTTCATTCGCTTCTTCACTTTAAGATGGCCAGGACCTAAGATGCCTGCGACGGAGTATCGGACACTACAAGGGAGCCCAGGAGAGGTGACGGAAGGTGAGTATGACTATTTATTACTATTTAGTTATTTTTTACACTTTCTGTTGGCCTCGACTTATTATACTCCGTGGTCTGCGGACACCCCAGTGTATCTTACTGATATACGGGTGGCAAATGCCAAAAATCTCAGGCATGGACGAATTAAGATTTTTGGGAAATTTGTTACAAATCAGGCTCGTCACAAATCAGTTCTCTCATCTCCACTATACCACAATGATGCTACTGTTTATTTTGGGTCAAATAAAGCCAAGTTTGGACTTAAGCCAGTAAAGTTTGAGAGACTACGACTGCCAACCACTCACCATACACGCAGGTCCTACCATTGTATGCACAGGGTCAGTGTGAGGCATTACAGGCATAGTCTCCATATGTTCAGTACAGTCTGCGCTCGTTGGGTATAGGCCCATGTAGAAGGCTCTGGATGCAGAATGGTTTATAATTAGATGATTGTGTATTTAATTAGAATTTTCTGGCATGGAGTGCGCGCCGAACACAACTAGGCAGAATGTCACTGAGCGATTACATTAGCGCTGAATGACAACAAGGAAACAAAGGCCAGGAGTTTCTTAGGAGACTGCGCTCAGCCATATGCTTCTTCTTGTCATCCTATTATGCAATTTGTGCATTTTAATTTCCAAAGTTTTATAATTAGGAACATTTTCCAATCTAAAGGAAATTACAAGCAAGGTCTGAACAAGTTCTATGTTACTTAATTCTGTGTCCAATTATAATCTTCCCTTCCACGATAGCGTAGCTTGTTATATGTGCTTGAAAGTGAACTCCAGCACTTAATGTCTATCGTTGTAATGATCTAAGCATAGCTAGCACTGCCTCCCTGTCTCCACTGTAAATGATCTAAACATGGATAGTACTGCCTCCCTGTCTCCCCTGTAAATGATCTAAACATGGATAGTACTGCCTCCCTTTCTCCCCTGGTAAATGATCTAAACATAGATAGTACTGCCTCTCTGTCTCCCCTATAAATGATCTAAGCACAGATAGTACTGCCTCTCTGTTTCCCTGGTAAATGATCTAAGCATAGATAGTACTGCCTCCCTGTCTCCCCTGTAAATTATCTAAGCACAGATAGTACTGCCTCTCTGTTTCCCTGGTAAATGATCTAAGCATAGATAGTACTGCCTTCCGGTCTCCCCTGTAAATGATCTAAGCACAGATAGTACTACCTCCCTGTCTCCTCTGTAAATGATCTAAGTACAAATAGTAATGCCTCTCTGTTTCTCCCTTAAATAAGGCACCAATAGTTCTGCCTCCCTGACTCATCTTGCAAATGATGTAGGCACAGACAGTACTGCCTCCCTGTCTCCACTGTACATGATTCAAGCCCATAATGTACTGCCTCTCTGCATCTCCTTGTAAATGATCTATGCACAGATAGTACACCCTCCCTTCCTCTCCCTGTAAACAAGACATGCACAGATACTACTGCCTCTCTGTCTCTCCTGAAAATTACCTAAGCAAAGATAGTACCGCCTCCCCGTCTCTCCCTTAAATGATATAGGCACCTATAGTTTGGCTTCCCTGTCTCTCCCTGTAAATGATGTAGACACAGATAGTACTGCATCTTTGTCTCTTTTATAAATGATTTAAGTTCATATTGTACTGGCTCACTGCCTCTCCCGGTAAATGTTATTTGCACAGATAGTACCATCTCCCTGTTCCTTCTTGTAAGTGATGTTGGCACAGATAATACTACCTCGCTGTATATCTTAATAAAAGGTCAAGACATTAATACTGTTTCCTTGTTTTGTTCTGTGACTGAGATAGTACTGCCACCCCATCTTTCACAAAATAATTACATAGGGAAATGCTATACTGTTTTGCATCTGCCCAAGGCTGTTTTAATTAGAATAGAGCATGGTTTTGGATCCTAATTGCCCTATATTCACATTGTAGGCCTATGCTGGGCCCAAGGGTGGTATGTCTGTTCAGTGTAGGGTCCCATATGAAGTCACTTGTCGGGGCAGATGGGCTTTTACTGTTTGATTAAATATGTATAACCATATGTCTTGGTGCTGCTATAGTTTGTGTATTTGTAAATGATGTAGGTAGGGCGTCCCCATGTGTTCTTGTACGTGACACAGATAGTGCTTACTTTTGGTCTCTTCTTGTAATTTATGTAGTGGACTACTTTCTATGGCTAACACAGTACAACATTTTACTACTATGTAATTTATGTAGGCACTGTAAACAATGTAGGTACAAATTACAGGGGTAGCTATAGGGGATGTGCTAGGGTATGTTTTCCTGGTTCCAGGTAAAGGGAGGGGGTTTCAAAATGGGAGATAACAAACCACCTTGACTTTTGTTAGAGCCTTTATATATTTTATAAGTAATATGAATCATTGTTTCAGGTGAGGGTTAGACTAGCTACTGTTCTGGCACAGATAGTACTTTATCCTTGATTCTTCCTGTAAATGCTTTAGGCACAGATAGTACTATCTGCCCACCACTCTAGATTTGTCTCAGACAGCCATAATAAAATGGTTATAAAGGTTTTTTTTTTCATCTGATTAAGTTATCCACTCTCCATAGGATTGGAAATAAATTAAGTAGTGTGCGCTGCCCAGCCACTGGCTCATTGTTGGGTGGGGGTCTATCCATAAGCTATGGATAGGGAACAACATGTTCAGATGAGAAAACCTCTTTAACACAATATCCAATCTAGTACGACTTTAAAAATGTTTCTTGTACTCAAATTTTCTGAATTTCTCGCTGGCATTATGAAATATTTTATCACTCTCTTTTCCCTCTTTGTCTATTTTAGCATTTGGCAGGCGGCAGCGCCATCATTGAAATCATCTTGTTTTGCATCATGTGGCGCGATGTTGATGAGCTCAATTACAGCTGTTATTTATTCTGCACATGACTGATTTGGTTTTAACACACGTCCTCCAGAATTATTTCCTAAAATGAAGGTACTAGGCCTCTTAAAGGGATATTCCGGCCTCTGCAAATTAAGGTTATTTAAAGAAAAAGTTGGAAAATGTTCTAATATATGTTTTATTTCACATAGAATAGATTTCAGGAGGTCTTCTTATATAGTGGGGCCAATATAAGGGTCCAGGCTGTGAGGCTCTAGGAAACCTCAACTTCTCCTCCAAATGAACACTTTCCCTAAGACTCTAGCTGGAACCCCTGAACACCACTTCACTCATCGGAGGCTGTAATAGTCTCTCCCTCAATGACAACTACTCCATTTGACTACTCATAGAAGACTCAACTGAACTTCTGCTTCAAAGTCTCCTCCCCTTTCCCCAGCCAACTGTTGGTTGGGCTGGACCAAGCTCTCCAAAAAGGAGGGGTGTACCCAGGGGCGAAACTAACAAAGACTGTGTCCCATAACAGACTTTTGACTTGGGGCCCCCTACACAGCATAGTGCCCACTTTTCTGTCCCCCACACAGTAAAGCCCCATTTACACACACTATAATAGTTCCATAGCGGTCTCTCAACACAGTACTATGTCCCATAGCGGCACCTCCACACAGTATAATGTCTCATAGCAGCCCCTCCACACAGTATAATGTCCCATAGTGGCCCCTCCACACAGTATAATGTCTCATAGCAGCCCCTCCACACAGTATAATGTCCCATAGTGGCCCCTCCATACACTATAATGTATAATGTCCCATAGCAGCCCCTCCACACAGTATAATGTTCCACACTGGCCCCTCCACACAGTATAATGTATAATGTCCCATAGCAGCCCCTCCACACAGTATAATGTATAATGTCCCATAGTGGCCCCTCCACACACTATAATGTATAATGTCCCATAGCAGCCCCTCCACACATTATAATGTTCCACAGTGGCCCCTCCACACAGTATAATGTCCCATACCGATCCCTCCATACAGTATAATGTCCCATAGCGGTCCCTGCACACAGTATTATGTTCCACAGTGGCCCCTCCACACAGTATAATGTCCTATAGTGGCCTCTCTACACAGTATAATGTCCAATAGCAGCCCATTCACACACTATAATGTCCCATAGCGACCCCTCCACACAGTATAATATCACATCGTGGCCACTCAGCACAGTATAATGTCCCATAGTGGACCCCATATAGTATAATGTCCCATAGTGGCCGCTCCACACAGTATAATGTCCCATAGTGGCCCCTCCACACAGTATAATGTCCCAATAGCAGCCCCTTCACACAGTATAATGTGCCATAGTGGCCCCTCCACACAGTATAATGTGTTGGTGTAAACCACCCACAAGCTATTATTATACGCTAGGGTCTTTTCAGACCTCTAAGTATAATGATTGGAGGCCCAGAGCAGGTGGCAAACAGAAAAACCTCTTCGCAGACTCCCTGCTATCTTTGGCCCTCTTCAATGACGTCACAGATGTGGATTACGCCAGCGTCATTATGCATCATGACGCCGCCCTGACCCACGTGACCTCTGTGACGTCACTAAAGAGGCCTGAGGACAGCAGGGAGTCGCTCCGGAGCCTCGGAAAGGTAAATAATCTTACAGGGTTCGCCCAACAAATGTTCTTGCCGTGGACCCGCGGCCTTAGTTACCAGTCACTGCTGGTGCTCACAGCCACCTCTTCTCCCCCTTCAGCCTTCCAGGGGGCCCCATGCTTCGCATATGACGTCACTGTCAGCGACGTCCTGACATTCGCTACATGACATGTGACACAGGGGACCCTCTGGAGGGGGCTGAAGGGGAAACAGAGGCGGCAGTGAGCAGGCTTCTACGGTGGTAGTTATGCTGTTGGGTGTACCATCTACAGTGGAAGGCTCCCTAACAGGGGAAAACATATAGGAAGCTACAAAATATATTTACATGTATAGTAGCACAGATAAACAATAAAAGAAAACATTTAATGTCCTCTGTGATGCAACAATGTCGTAGTGCTCTATCAATAAAAGAGTATAATATTTGGAGACCCAGGGCAGGTGTAAAAAAAAAAAAAACATTTATATTCACCTTCCGTTACCTCTTTTGGACCTCCTTGCAGTGTCCGCTGCTCTCTCTCGGTCTCCTTGGTGATACCACAAAGAGGCCCAAAAGAGGTAAGGGAAGGTAAGTATAAATGTTGATCTTTTTTATTACCTCCTCTGGGCCTCCACTTATACCCTGGGGACTGAGTAGACATTTTAGTTGGTCCAGAGCAATCCCCAATTGTTTGGTTTTGTTAAAAAATAAAAAACTTTGGACTTGTTTGAAAGTTTCACTGAAAATAACCTAATGGCAGAGTATGAGCTGTTGTGACTCCCAGTTATTCAAAATTATTTGGTCTATGTTATATATATTGTAAATCCCTGATAATATACGGCTTTGGCATATGCATTGACCCATATTATCTACCTATGTGCCATTGTAGCAAAGCATAAGAAGTAAGGAGTGTAATTCTCTTCTTGAGCAGTAGTTTTCTCGAAGTCGAGAACAGAAGACATATGATAAAAGGAAAAAGAAAATCCCTCACCAAAATTTTGGTCATAAGGGAGGTCTTCTTATAGAGGAGGTCTTCTCATAGAGGAGGTCTTCTTATAGAGGAGGTCTTCTCATAGAGGTGGTCGTCTTATAGAGGTGGTTCTCATATAGAGGAGGTCTTCTCCTAGAGGTGGTCGTCTTATAGAGGTGATCTTCTTATAGAGGTGGTTCTCATATAGAGGTGGTCTTCTTATATAAGTGGTCATCTCATAGAGGTGGTCTTCTTATAGAGGTGGTTCTCATATAGAGGTGGTCTTCTCATATGTGGTCATCTCATAGAGGTGGTCATCTCATAGAGTTGGTCTTCTTGAGAGGTTTCTTGCCTAGCTGGGGCTGTTTGACTATTTTTAAGGACCTGAAAAAAAAAATTTCAAGAGGCTTTGAGAATTATTATTTCATGCCTTGTTTCTGTCTGTCCAATTAGGATTAGATTGTCATGAATAACTGAAGAAACGCTCCATTCACTCCTCTAATTTTCATCGACCTTGTGCCCATAAAAAACTTACTATAATAATATTCGAGATACAGCAATTGTGTTTTTGAGGGGCCTGGAATCATAAACGTGTACGTCAGATGGTCAGAATTGTTGGAATGATATAGAATATGAAAATTACCCATACTCAGCGGTCACTTGTCAATCGCTGGCCTCAGCAGTCACTTGTCAATCACTGGCCTCAGCGGTCACTTGTCAATCGCTGGCCTCAGCGGTCACTTGTCAATCGCTGGCCTCAGCGGTCACTTGCCAATCACTGGCCTCAGCGGTCACATGTCAATCACTGGCCTCAGAGGTCACATGTAAATCAATGGCCTCAGCGGTCACATGTCAATCACTGTCCTCAGCTAATGATTGGTTGATGTACATGACATCATGGCTACAGGACCATCGAGGACCACTAAATTGGCACCGATGGGGAATAGTAGGGATTTAACAGGTGAACACTGGTTTATTTTTGATTTTATAGCATTTCTTAAAATTCTACTCTTTAAAGTTTATAAGAAAATAAAAATAAATTTTAAAGAGGGATAAAAAAGTAGAATACATTTATAAAAATTCTTCCATGGCCTCATGCACATGGCAAGTTTTCGTATGGGATTATTTCTGGTGATGTCTGGTTTCTTCCTCTTGGTATCTGAAGTCTGAGGTGTGTCTGAATTTATACTGGGGCTTGTTTTATTTTTATAAATAAATTCCATGTAGCGTTATGTGTCTCCATGGCAACAGACTACAGTCAAAAAATGTGTAGTCAGGTCTTGCTGCCACATTTCTTATTGACTCCTACTAACCTGAGTATATGTAGAGGACAGATGAAATGGAGTATGAGTGCAGTACCTGACTATATTGTCTTTGTAGTCTGTTACCGTGGATGCATAAGTCTGCGTAGGAGCCATATACATAAAAACAATCTGGAAATTTTTTTTCCTGAAGTAATAAAATAGATTGAAAAGTAGACACAGTATCATTTAAGTATCAATTCTCTAGATAGTCCTCTGCAATAAGACAAATCCTGCATAGAAAGGTGTTTGTGAAAGTAGAAAATAAACATCAGTGTTATATAAGCTGAACCGTTCCAGATCTCCACGTAGATGTGACAGCTACAGATGTCTCTCTCTAACTCTCCTAACCCCGCTTTCAGCCCACATCCTCTTTTACTATCTCTAGTGAAGGATATTCATTTTTTTCTAATCTGTTTTTATCTTCTGATTGTAGATTTTCAATTCTATTTTCTGGACGTGAAAATTTGGAGGTGGCCATCTTGCTTATGTGACACCTACCATTGTAATCCTGCCTGTGCTAATAGTGAGATCACTGTTGAGAAGTGATCTCTACAGAACAGGAGGTGTTAGTTTGTTTAAGATTTTTTATATACAGATAGTGACGTAATTTTTTTATAAAACACATAAAATTAAAAAAAAAAAAATGTATATAAAAACTTGATTGTTGTCATTTTCTGATGCCCCTTTCCCTTTAAACGTTGCATTAATCAATAGTACAGTGAGTGAACATAAGGAGTACCACTATTTCTGGCTAATATATGAAAATATATACACATGCATGCTGCACTCCAATGTCCAGTTCTCCCTAAGCTGGTGGGAGACCACATACTATGATGTCAAAATTTTGCCAGGACAGTCCTGAAATTTTGGTAGCAATCTTCGGAATTTTCATATGTCTCAGCCCAAAAAGAGGTGGGTTTTACACAAACTCAGTCCACCTGACATCTCAACCTGGATTGTGGTGGGGCTGGGGGCTGTCCTGGTGATGAAACTTAAACATTGTTATTCTAATAACAGCAGAACAGATCTCCCAGTGGCCGCACATTTCTCCGGAGAAAACCACTCTATTGAAGATTTATGGGTTGTGGTTTTAATGGGACATTTTAAGACGCAGGAGGAAAGGAAACAATGGGAGTACAAATTTATGCAAAAATTTAAAACTCTGCAATTTGGACTTATTCATGCCAGCTTCATGTCACACTATGTATGAACTGTGAGGGTCACAAATCACCACCTGATAGCAAACAAATAACAGATCCCTCTGTCACGCACCACAACTTTCCAGATTGTTTTTTGACCTGTTGTAAACAACTTCTCTACTTAGATTGCATTTTGTTTTGTTTTTTTTTAAGGACTCTAAAATCCTTTGAAGATCATGTGTATAGAGTATAATCTGTGAATTTTCAGTTCTTATATAACACCATGTCTGAAGAAGAGAGCTAGACTCTTGAAAGCTTACTTATCAATACTTATCAAATATACTCAGTTAGCCTCTAAAAGGTATCGCCTGATTTCTTCACTCTTCCACTACTTTCAATGGCTAACACGGTACAACATTATATTGTTATTCTAAGGAGTCCAAAGTTGGTAACTATAGCATTTACCTTTATTGACGTTAACAAAGTACTTAGCGTGAGATAGAAACTTCCTATTTAGCTTCTTGCAGTCTTTTTTTGTGCCTGTGTTTCTCCTTTCTTACTCCACCCCTTTGCCTCTCTCTAGACTTTTATGTAAAGCTGTAACATGACACATCTGTGACCTACTTTCTGTCATGCTGTAACAATATAGAGTTCAGCAGAGATTCCAGAGTGAAAGTCAGTTTAGCAAAAGAGAGCAGGAAAAGTTCCAAATAAGCAGAGAAAGAAGCATTATTTCTGTAAGATAGAATGGAAACTTTGTTATTTTTGCTTTTGCTATTGATTTATGAAAAGTTTGTTGAAATGTTCGTGACGATTGAAGGTTTTAAGGTTGGAGGTTATTACATCACATTGGTGTCTTCATAACATTGGCTTTCAGACTACATAGCAAGTTGAGTTAAGAGTTGTATATTTTTTTAGAGATAGAAGGACACCTTTTCTCTACACATAAAAGAACTTTTCAAATGTTATTTTAATAACTTCTTTCCAATGACATCACACTATGAATACAGAAGGTCTCTAAGTGGATATCGTCTGATAACAATTGCGAGTCTTCAAAAACACGCATATGCAAGAGGAGACCATTTACTTGTGCAAAGTGTTGAATACAGGTGTGAATGGTGAGAATATTGTATATTAAACAGGTCATCAATAGGTTTAATATAGCTCAAAATAAAATGTATCATGGTTTTCGGTAATTACAGGGGTGGGAAGAACTCGGAGAACAAGAGTTGAGTTAATGAATAGGTTGCAAGATAATTGCTCAAATTGCAGACGAGATCCCTAATTTGCTAGGTTAGACTTCACCCACCTCTGTGCAATGAGTAAGAGCTCAATTATGGGACCAGAGATGAGATAAAGTAGACAGGAGCAAGCAAAGGTCATAGGTTTGTACAACAGAGACTGAAGCAATCCATTCCGGTCCTTATTTCACCTTTCTATATACAAAAAGAAAGTTCTACCTATATTAGTATTAAGATGAAGCACAGATGTCCCAAACCATAGGAAGAGGGATTTACCCCACTCCTCTTCAGTCCAGTCATTGTATTTCCTGCAGAATACCAGTCCGTCCTTGATGGTTTTCTTGGACAGAAGTGGCTTCAAGAAGGATGATTGTCTGGAGAAGAAAAGGTGACGCTACCATGAGTCCTACGTCATGCCAGCAGTAAAGTATCCTGAGACCATTCATGTGCGGGGTGGCTTTTCATCTAGGAGAATGGGCTTGCTCACAATTTTGCTTACGAACACTGCCATGAATAATGAATTGTATCTAAACATCCTCCAAGAACAACTTCTCCCAACCATCCAAGAGCAACTTCTCTCAATCATCCAAGAACAACTTCTCCCAACCATCCAAGAGCAATTTCTCTGAACCATCCAAGAACAACTTCGCCCAACCACCCAAGAACAACTTTTCTCAACCATCCAAGAACAACTTCTCCCAACCACCCAAGAACAACTTCTCTCAATCATCCAAGAACAACTTCTCCCAACCACCCAAGAACAACTTCTCTCAATCATCCAAGAACAACTTCTCCCAACCACCCAAGAACAACTTCTCCCAACCACCCAAGAGCAACTTCTCTCAACCATCCAAGAGCAACTTCTCTCAACCATCCAGGAGCATCTTCTCTCAACCATCTAGGAGACATTTGGTGAAGGATAATGCTGCTTCCAGAATGATGGAGCTCCATGTCACAAGACAAAAGGGATAACAAAGTGGCTCAGTGAACAAAACATGGGAATTTTGGGTCCATGGCCAGGAAACTCCCCAGATCTCAATCTCACCTCAAAGAGCAGGTGGACAAACAAAAACACAGAAATTGTGATAAACTCCAAGCCCTAGTTATGCAAGAATGAGTTGTCATCAGTCAGGGTTTGGCCCAGAAGTTGATATCCAGCGTGCCAGGGCAAATTGCACAAGTTTTAAAAAATAAAGGTCAACATTGGAAAACTAGAGAGTGTAAAAACTTATGAAATGCTTAAAATTGTACCTCAGTATCTATAGAAACATCTAACTAAAATATCTAAAAATACTGAAGCAACAACCTTTGTGAAAATCAAAATTTATGTCAGTGTCAAAACTTTGGGACATGACTGTACACACTACAAACATATATACACACATATTAAACATAGCATATGTATACATACACAGTGCACACCCATATGAACATTACATATACATTCACGTACATTGCTTACACACTTATACACATTACACACATACTGAATGTATCCACATTACAACATATACATATATACAAATATCTCTGGCCTCCTTATCAAATACTGTCACTTCCCTCCAGACCACCCATCACCCAGTGAATAGAGTTTAAAATGTAAATGCTGACACATTAGGCCATCCACAATATGTCCTCTCCATACATGTCTGACCTAATCTCGCGCTCCCTGCCCACACATAATCTCTTCAAGAAACACTACTGCCACCACTCCACCATCTCAACAGATTCTACCCTCACCTACTGTCTCTATCCCACTGTACCAGCTGGTCACAATATTAGCCTATTGTACTTGTTCTGGTGTATTTCATATGTAAACCCCTCTTCAAATGTAAAGCAACATAGAATGAATAGTGCACTAAAAATACATAATCATAATATTACACAACACTCACATACATAAACATTGTATATGCATACATACACAACGAATGAGCATACATACATATTACCTTCCCACACACACACATACAGTCATGGCCAAAAGTTTTGAGAATGACACAAATATTCTATTTTCACATGATCTGCTGCCCTCTGGTTTTTATGTGTGTTTGTCAGATGTTTTTATCACATACAGAAATAGAATTGCATTCATATTATGAGTAACAGAAGCTTATATTGACAGTTAGAATGAGTTAATGCAGCAAGTCAATATTTGCAGTGTTGACCCTTCTTCTTCAGGACCTCTGCAATTCTCCCTGGCATGCTCTCAATCAACTTCTGGACCAAATCCTGACTGATAGTAGTCCATTCTTGCAGAATCAATGCTTTAATTTTGTCTGAATTTGTTGGTTTTTGTTTGTCCACCCGTCTCTTGATGATTGACCACAAGTTCTCAATGGGATTAAGATCTGGGGAGCTTCCAGGCCATGGACCCAAAATCTCTATGTTTTGTTCCCTGAGCCATTTAGTTATCACCTTTGCTTTATGGCAAGGTGCTCCATCATGCTGGAAAAGGCATTGTTGAGCGCCAAACTGCTCTTGGACGGTTGGGAGAAGTTGCTCTTGGAGGACATTCTGGTACCATTCTTTATTCATGGCTGTGTTTTTAGGCAAGACTGTGAGAGAGCCGATTCCCTTGGCTGAGAAGCAACCCCACACATGAATGGTTTCAGGATGCTTTACAGTTGGCATGAGACAAGACTGGTGGTAGCGCTCCACCTCTTCTTCTCCGAATAAGCTGTTTTCCAGATGTTCCAAAAAATCGAAAAGGGGATTCAGAGAAAATGACTTTCCCCCAGTCCTCAGCAGTCCACTCCCTGTACCTTTTGCAGAATATCAGTCTGTCCCTGATGTTTTTTCTGGAGAGAAGTGGCTTCTTTGCTGCCCTCCTTGAGACCAGGCCTTGCTCCAAGAGTCTCCGCCTCACAGTGCGTGCAGATGCACTCACACCTGCCTGCTGCCATTCCTCAGCAAGCTCTGCACTGCTGGTAGCCCGATCCCGCAGCTGAAACACTTTTAAGAGACGGTCCTGCCGCTTGCTGGTCTTTCTTGGGCGCCCTGGAGCCTTTTTGGCACCAATGGAACCTCTCTCCTTGAAGTTCTTGATGATGCGATAGATTGTTGACTGAGGTGCAATCTTTCTAGCTGCAATACTCTTCCCAGTTAGGCCATTTTTGTGCAGTGCAATGATGACTGCA
This sequence comes from Leptodactylus fallax, assembly GCA_947044405.1. Lineage (NCBI taxonomy): Eukaryota > Metazoa > Chordata > Amphibia > Anura > Leptodactylidae > Leptodactylus > Leptodactylus fallax. The sequence goes on along the minus strand of CAMRHE010000549.1, from coordinate 191,964 downwards.
CGTGTTTCTTTAGAGATAACATGGTTAACAGAAGAGAAACAATGATGGCAAGCACCAGCCTCCTTTTAAAGTGTCCAGTGGTGTCATTCTTACTTAATCATGACAGATTGATCTCCAGCCCTGTCCTCATCAACACCCACACCTGTGCTAATGGAGCAATCACTGAAACGATGTTAGGTGGTCCTTTTAAGGCAGGGCTGCAATGATGTTGAAATGTGTTTTGGGGGATAAAGTTCATTTTCTAGGAAAATATTGACTTTGCAAGTAATTGCTGTTAAGCTGATCACTCTTTATAACATTCTGGAGTATATGCAAATTGCCATTAGAAAAACTGAAGCAGTAGACTTTGTAAAAATTAATATTTGTATCATTCTCAAAACTTTTGGCCATGACTGTACATACACAATACAATCACACTTACATACACAACAAATGCCCATACATACATATTACACACACAATACACACACTCTTACATACACAATACACACATATACACATTACACACACACTTACATACACATTACACACACCTGCATAGATATTACACACACACTAACATACACAATAATAATAATAATACATTTTATTTTTATAGTGCTAATATATTCCTCAGCACTTTACAATACACACACACTCACCCAATACACACACTTACATACACATTACACACACACTTACATACACATTACACACACACTTACATACACAATACCCACACAATACACAAACTTACATACACATTACACACACACTTACATACACATTACACACACACTTACATACACAATACCCACACAATACACACACTTACATACACATTACACACACACTTACATACCCAGTACACACACTTACATACACATTACACACACACTTACATACACATTACACGCACACCTGCATAGACATTACACACACTAACATACACAACAATAATAATAATACATTGTGTTTATATAGTGCCAATACATTCCTCAGCACTTTACAATACAAACACACTTACATACACATTACACAAACTTACACACACATTACACACATTTAACCATTAGAAGATGATGGATAACAATATTTCATACACTCAAGCACCTGATCTTACTAGTTTATTGTTTAGAACTTTACCACTTTACTCTTAAAACTTTTTGAATCCCTCCCAATGTTCTACACATCTGACTGCTCTGGAAGACGTAAGTACAGATTTAACATTTAGTACCCTTTCCCTCACCTGTTGTGCTGCACACCTTCCCTCTGCTATTATTACTTTCATGTTTCGTTACCCAAAAATATTATTTTGGCGATCCGAGGAGATGCATTTTCTCATTTCTTTGGTGACTGCAGTTTAATCACCTTCTATTCCCAATAATAAATATCTTACATACACTTACCAAACGGCCGCTCCTTTATATGGGCACTTTAACAGAATTGCCTTCTTATTGATGGCGTTTTATCTCCGGGCCTAACTAACACATCTGCTCTATAAAAGTCTTGCTGGCCAATTGCCAATTAGTAGAACGGATGTTCGGAAGATGCTCACCTCATCCTTAGTGGGCTTTAAAGACAAGAAAGACTTTAGTGCCCGACTATATTTTTATCTTCTAGAAACTCTGTAAAAGGTTCTGCTTCATCTGGTGAATGATGATACTTAAAAGACAGCTTTTTGGCATATTAAGATGCTTCATAAAAGTAACTAATGCAAGCAAAGGGAAACATCAAGATGTTGCGATTAATGGGCATCTGCCGTCAAAAGTTACACTTCTTGGCAGCCAATGAAATTCATTATATTTCTCCATCTTCCCTTACATGAATCTCCTGCTGTATCTTGGTTCTTGTGCTGCTCAGGTCTAGTGAACATATACGCTTGGTTATAAATATCGTATCTTGTTAAGGCTCCTCACAGTATGCCGCCTTGTTGAGGCGAGGAGACTTATTTGTATCTCAAGGAGTTATGATCTCAGGGTCATCCATGGTCCATATAAGTAGAGATGATAGACTTATCCTATATTGGGCAACACTTACACAGGGTGACGTCAACTCTGGATGCCCCAGGGGTCTCCTCACGAAGACATACGTTTGTGCATGAGAGGGCAATGGTAGACAACTTGTGGAGTGTATAAAGACCATCTTATGAAAAAAAAAAAAAAAAACAGACAAAATATACAATTCCATAAGATCGAGTAACTTTATCAGTAATTCGTTAAAACAGACTTTAGCTAAGAGAGGTTACAAATTGTACCTTTTCCATCTGGAGGACCCAACACACAGAAAGGTTATAGATTTTAATTGGAATTGTGTAATACCTCTTTTCTCCTGTGATGTCACTGCAGGGAAATGGTATCCTTGCTGTCAGGTTTGATCACAGATCATAGTTGATCACTAGGGGTATAAGCAGTGGGATGCCCTAAAATTTTATTGTCAGGGGACCCTTGTCAGAAAAAGGGACTATCCAGAGAGGATAAGCCCTACTAATTACTAGAATTATGGGGCTCTTTAGAGAACTTTACCCCTTGAGCTCCAATCTGCCTCTCTTGACTGTTTTCAAGACACCTGTTGCCGTGCCTTGGGGCAACATATGAACATATGAAGTTGATGTTAAATTTGAGGCGAAATCCGCCTCAAATTCCACTTGAAATCCCATTCATTTCAATGGGAGGCAGTAGCTGATTTTTTCAGGTAGCGGAGAACTGAGAACTCCCATAGAAATGATTGGGAGGAGGAAAATGCACCTTTTCCATAGGTGCGGAATTGTGATGACGTGTCATCAGACTTAGCCTCATGGCCCAGACCATATTTAGGTTCACTTTTTACTTTACTTTTTACTCCATTTATAAAACCCTTTTTAGCGCTTTTGCCCCAGATTCCCTTCTAGTGCACCCCCTTAGTGCTTCTGTGGCATCCCAGAGCTGGCTATGGCTGGGCTGAGGGTGATCTCTGTGCATTGTATTATTTCCTGTTGCTTCATAGCCTGTGTGACATAGCAGGGGGTCCTGAGTCTCACACAACACAGCGCCACCTAGTGAGCCTCACACATGCATTACACCTCCCATAGGATTGAATAGTAACCAAATGTTCAATGGGAGGACATCGCCTGGGAAAAGGGGAGGAGTCAGCTGATCACTGGGTCCCCATGGTAACACCCCTTCAGGAAGGTCCTGCGTGTGAGGAGTTAGAAGTGTGGAGTGTTAGGAGGAGGAGGTGAGGAGATAAGTGTGATGTCCTGTGAAGAAAGCAGTGAGTTTAGTGCAGGAATCTCAAGTCCTAGACAGGCCCAGGAAGGTTGGAGAGCTGACATACTCCAGCTATTCAGAAGATCCTGTCCCCTGTCTGCCTAGCCATCGCCCTGAAGGAAGTCAAGCATCATTATCTTGTCAGCCTGAGACTGTGGAGAGAACATTCTGGAACACGTGCTCCATAGCCAGTATCACAGGATCCAGGGGCCAAGGCCAGACCTGTGGAATATCCTGCCACCCTGACTATTGCACCCCGAAACTCTGAGCTATCAGGACCACATAACGTGAGTGGGGAATATTATGTACTAGTATCATGGTGGGCATCCTCCTATGTGCCAAATAGGAGCCCAGACGCACCTTAGGGCTGTAACACTGAAGTATAAGGGGCTAGGAACACCTTTCATCAAGTCTACCCTGCACCCCAGGACTTTGCTGTGTCACCAGGCGTACCCCGTTGTTTTGTATTGAAGAAACTGTTTAAGCATTTGTGCCTCCACACCCATGGAAGTAAAAGTTCAACTTTACAACCGTTTCTGTGTCTGACTCTGCACCGACAACATCAGGGCGCCCCAAACACCACCAGTCTGCACAGTATAGGGGAAGCGCCCCGGGGGAACAATCACCACCAACATTTGTGCAGCCCCCTCATCACCGGTACCAGTGGTGGTAACGTGGGACAGCACCAGCGCTGCGCCCTCGTGCCCAGAGACCGTGACAAGTCTGCGCTGTTTGCACCCCGCAATCCCAACTGCAGCGTTACCTTCCATCTGGTCACCGCAAGAAAAACTGGCGTCACGAACAGGATACGGGTGTGTGCCATTTTGAGAAAGTCGCCACGAAAAGTGCGCCAAATTGTCTCCAGAGCATCGGTCTTTATTGTGGACTTTGCTAAGATCAAGTTTATTCCCTGAGAGTGCTTGCCACAAAGAGGGGGAGCCCTATACCCCTGAAGTAAGCCCTAAAGACTGTCCTCTCAGTGTGTTACAGCCCTGGAAGAGTTAAAACGCCCAGGACTTGTTTGCTGCGCCACATCGCTGTGTAAGAACACCCACAAAGGGTTAACTGTACCTTGCAAAAGTGCGGGAGATTTTTAGCACTGCCCATGAGGCCAGGAGACCCATCTGCCGCCATCTTAGGAGAGCCCAGAATGCTGAGCGCAATGCTCCAGCGCACCCATACAAGAAAGTGAAAGGCGAACGTGTCAGCGCCATTTCTGACTCTCCGGTGCCGCATCACCGTCCCTGCTGTGCACCGCTGATCTCTGGTCCACGCTGCAGTTGCTGTCAGTGAGTACTGTGCCTCCCTGTCCTTGTCTTCAGTCCTCCCACGGCCCCAGCGAGTGTTTTCCGTGTACAGTGTCCGTGGGGAGTGCCACCATTAAAGAGGGGGAGCACACCGTCAGCCTGCATCACAGTGACTCTGTTAATAGCTACAGCATTCTTAAAGGGACAGCATTCCAAGTTGTAGTCTCCATTCCCTGCCAGCAAGCAGTTGAGTTTCTTAAAGAGACGGCGACCTAATTCCAGTCATACCTGCAAACAACATGACTGAGCAAAGTGACATTGTGCCATCTGTTTCTAGTGATCCAGCAGTGCCCATGGCGAGCAGCCTACCATTCTCCATGCCATTTTACCCTGGCGCACCATGGCTGCCGTGCTACAAAGGGGAGGCGCATACCCTCAGGGACTTTCGTGAGAAGATGCTGTCTCTCTTCCAGTTCTATCCTCTGAATACAGAACAGCAGATACAGATCCTGCTGGGCCAGCTTGAGGGTGCTGCAGCTAGGGAGGTCAAATCCTGGCCTGCCTCTGACAAAAGAACCCCTGGGCAAATTCTGGACAAACTCCATGTGAACTTTGACGTGCGATCTGTCTCCGAGGTAAAGATGCGCTTCTTTTCCAGACGACAACTACCTGGTGAGACCCTGCGGGACTATGCTTTATCCCTCCAAGAGGCGTTCAGAGCTGTGGTGCAAGTGGATCCATGTGAAAATGTGGACTCTGATAAAATCTTGCTTGACCGCTTCATAGAAGGGGCGGGTACCACATTGCTCCAGAGTCAGTTGCGAATGCTTGCTGCACAACATCCCAGCATCACTTTTTCTGACTTCAAGGTCCTTGCCATCCAGGTCTTGGGAAAGGAGCAGCCCCAGCCGAGCCCAGTCATCTGTGCTCCCTCACCTGGACCCTCAAAAAGCATTGCTCCAGTTGTCCTGCCACTACCTCTGGGTACCTCACCTGCTGCCCAAACTGCGCAGACTACACCAGCAGACTCCAGAGATGACCTTCTGGCCCGAGTGGATCATCTGACCCGTGCCATGGAACAGATCACCGTCCGTCTAGATCGTCTGACCCAGCCGTCTTCATCGTCCAGTGATCCTTTGCGAAGTCTCAACATCTCACCTGAGTCGCCACCCAGACGTCCGTCTTCAGTGAAACCTCCGCAGAGTGAGAGGCCATACTGTACCTATTGCCATAGATATGGACACACCAGGCCTCAGTGTTTTCAGTTAAACGGGCCACCCCCGAGGCAGCGGGCCGCCCCTCGGGAGGAAAGAAGAAGGGCCCAGGTGAATCTTCAGTGCCATTGTCACGCTTCGTCTCAGCCTGCCCACACATCACAATCCGGGTGAACGGCGTCCCTCTGACAGCGTTGGTGGACACTGGATCTCAGGTAACAACCCTGCGCAAGCAGGTGTTCCTTGAACATTGGGACTTAGGTGTGTTGAATAGAACACCTGACACATGGATAAATCTGTGTGGCAGCAATGGACAGCCCATACCACAGCAGGGTTATTGGGAACCCACTATCCAGATTGGGGACTTGAAACTGCCTAGACAGGGTGTAATTGTCACTGATGTAGAGGATGATAGGTTTGCAGTTGTAATATTAGGCATGAATGTTTTACGCCATTGCTTTGCAGAAGTGTTGGATGCCTTGCATGCCTCTCTCCTTACAGCTTCTCCCAGTGACCAGCAGACCATTCAGCGGGCCATTCGTGTACTCAATGCCCAGCACAAGTTCGCCAACAAACAAGGTGAAATTGGTCGAGTCCGGATCCAAGATACCCGTCCAGTAACCCTACAGCCTGGAACAGAAACTATGGTGTGGTGCCGTGCCCGTCCGGGCATAGAAAATCAGGACTACGAGGCCTTGCTACAACCCATACAGGTAGATGGCCAACCACTTGTCATGGCTGCCCGCAGCCTTGTCACAGTTTCCAATGGACGTGTTCCTGTCCGCTTAGTCAACTTGGGCGATGCTCCCGTGAACCTCCACAAGTTCCACTCTGTGGCCCTGCTACACCGGTTAGCATCAGAAGACATTCTCTCTGGTGATTCTACCGCCACACAGCGTTCCACCCAAGCTGCTGAGAACATTCAGAATGGAGCCACGAAGTCCTGGTGGGATGAATTGAACGTGGGAGACACCAATACCCCTATAGAGCACATCAATGGGGTTCGCAATGTGGCCAAGCGTTACCAACAGGCATTCAGCAAACACCCATTGGACTTTGGTAAGACCACGACCATACAACATCACATTCTGACTGGCGACCACCATCCAATCAAGGAGCGTCACCGTCCAATACCACCAGCGATGTACCAACCGGTGAAAAAGTTGATCCAAGAGATGCGAGATGCTGATGTCATCCGGGAGAGTAACAGCCCCTGGGCAGCCCCGCTAGTCCTTGTCAAGAAGAAAGACGGAACCCTACGATTTTGTGTGGACTATCGTAAACTCAACAACGTCACGCACAAAGACGCATACCCATTGCCGCGGATTGAGGAATCTCTAACGGCTTTGGGATCAGCTACCTGTTTCTCGACCCTGGACTTAACCAGTGGATACTGGCAAGTCCCTATGGCGCCTGAAGATCGTGAAAAGACTGCGTTTACGACCCCGATGGGACTCTTTGAATTCAATAGTATGCCATTTGGGCTATGTAATGCCCCAGCCACATTCCAACGGCTTATGGAGAGGTGCCTCGGCCATGAGAATTTCCAGAGTGTGCTACTGTACCTGGACGATGTTATTGTATTCTCCCGGACATACCAAGAACACCTTCGTCACCTGTCCGAGGTATTCAAGGTACTTATACAGCACGGCCTAAAGGTGAAGCCCTCCAAGTGCTACCTGTTGAAACCCCAAGTTCACTACCTTGGGCATGTCGTGAGCGCACAAGGCGTCCAACCTGATCCTGAAAAGATCACTGCAGTCCAGAACTGGCGAAGACCAACTACCGTCAAAGAAGTCCGAAGCTTCCTTGGATTCGCAGGTTACTACCGGCATTTCATACCACACTTCGCCCAAGTAGCCGAGCCTCTGAACGAGTTGTTGCGCGGTTGTCCCAGAGAAAACTACACCCGAAAGCTTCCGGTAGACTGGACAGCGCGTCAAGAGGAAGCCTTTCAAGCGCTTAAAGCACTTCTGACGCAACCACCAATTCTAGCCTATCCCGACTACAGTCAGCCATTCCGCTTGTACACAGATGCAAGTCACCAAGGTTTGGGTGCAGTGTTGTCCCAGGTTCAGGACAAGAAAGAGCGAGTCATCGCCTACGCCAGCAGGAGTCTGAGAGGCGCGGAGAAGAACGACCAGAACTATAGTTCTTTCAAACTCGAACTTCTGGCGCTTGTCTGGGCCGTGACAGAGAAGTTTAAAGACTACCTGGCTGCCACACCCTTTACCGTGTACACAGATAACAATCCGTTGGCACATCTGGACACTGCTCGACTGGGAGCCCTTGAACAACGGTGGGCCTCAAGACTCGCGAATTACAAGTTCTCTGTCAAGTATCGCAGTGGCAAGTCCAACGCTAACGCTGATGCACTCTCAAGGTTGCCTGTGGGAGAAGAACCACCCCGAGAAGACATCTGGGAAGAGGTGGAGATGCCACCATTCTACAACAAGTTTGCCCAACAGGTTGCTATTGGTGTCCCTGTAGAAGGAGAATCTCTGGCGAAAACAGCTGCCGAATCCCTCCAGGAGCCATCTCTGTGGAAAACGTTCCAAGAAGAGAGCAGAGTTTTAGGAGAATTGTCAGATTTCCTGCTTACAGGAAGAATACCAACCCGTGTAAAGAGAGGTCTTCATGACGTGGAATTAAAACGCCTTTGGCGACAGAGGAAGCGCCTGTTTGTCCAACGAGGCCTTCTACTTAGAAACACTCTTGATCCTGTCACAGGTGAAAGGCTTCATCAGATCCTCGTACCAAGAAGAGACGCACAGATGATACTTGAGGCGTATCATGACAGATCCGGTCACTTCGGGGTACAAAAGACCGAAGCTACCATCCGTCGTCGCTTCTATTGGGTTGGGATGAGGAGTGACATTGAGAGTTGGTGCCGAGAGTGTCCCGCCTGTAGTATCACCAAGGAAGGTCGAAGAGATCAGAAGGCCCCTCTACATCCAATTAAGACTCAAAAGCCGTGTGAAATTGTTGCTCTGGACCATGTGAAGTTGGGTCCCACACGTTCCGGCTACAGCTACGCTCTGACAATGGTGGATCATTACTCCAAGTTCCTTGTCATCGTGCCTGTCAGAGATCTTACAGCAAGAACTACGGCTGAGACCTTCTACGCAGAGTTTGTCCGCCATTACGGTTGTCCTGAGCATATCCTCACCGACCGTGGATCGGCGTTTGAATCCCAATTGTTCCGTGAGCTGTGTCAGTTCCAAGACTGCAAGAAGTTGCGAACCACAGCGTATCACCCTCAAGGGAATGGTATGTGCGAGAAGGCAAATCAAGTGATCATCGGCATGCTAAGAACAGCCGCAGTTACACCTGGTGTTGAGTGGCCTGAGCATATCAAGGACTTGGCCTATATTTACAACAACACACCCCAAACATCTACGGGATACGCACCATTTTATCTAATGTTTGGAAGACAAGGTCAACTTCCTTCAGACTTAACCCTTGGTGTGAAGGTCCCTGACACCATCAATCCACTACCCATAACAGACTGGGTTGTTGAACACCGCCGACGTATGGAGGAAGCTAAAGAGATAGTTGAAACGCGCATGGATGAGGTTCGTAGGAGACAACAGGAGGATTACAACCATCACGCCCATGCAGCGCCCCTGAAAGTTGGCGACCGTGTATGGTTAAGGAATAACCATCGGAATGGGAAATTGGATCCATTCTGGGAGAAAGAACCATACAGTGTCATCTCCATACCATATCCTGAATCCGACGTGTATGAGATCTCTAAACCTGGGAGACAGCCCCAAGTAGTACACCGAAACCGTCTGAAGCTGTGCCTTAAAGAAGGACTACCCACAGAGGTGCCCCCAGCTGAGACAACGAGTACAGAGATCTTGTCACCTTCTGAAGCGAAAGAGAGACCCCCAACGTAAACTGAGCTTATGTGGGCGCCTAAACTACTACCATTTAGCTGTTATCCACCAATTGCTCTAGTGCAAGAGAACCCTTCGACAGATGATTTAATTGATTTCAGTGACTCTGTTCCTGATTCAAATCTCGTTCCACTTAGGCGTTCTGAGCGTACCACAAAAGGCATACCTCCAACACGCTATAGTGATGCCATGGCTGTCCTTGGGTAAAAGAGGTTAACTGTCTCTGCTTCTGTATATATGTTATTCCTGCTCTGATTACATTAATGTTTTTCCTGTGTGTATATACAGTATATATATAATATCTTGCCATGTAATATAGTATTTACACTTATATGCAACAATCCAAGCCATAGTGCCTGGCTCACCGAGCCAAGGAAGTTCTGTTACCCCATTGCGGTATGGACATTGGTGCTAGAGTGCCTACTCTTCCTTACAGAAAGGACTGTTTATTGTTTCTCAGAGAGACTCTCATGATAATGGACACTCACGAAATTTGTGCCAGAGAGCCTCTGGACCCATTTGCACTACTGTTGTTTCTATATGGACTGTCTGATGGTACCGCCAAAAGGTTCCATAAGTCTACGTTTAATTATCTCTCCGTTACCCTTCAGACTTCTCATGGACATTCCAGGACTATGCCGGGAGGTCTTACCTCAAGTTTCTAGGTATTATATTTTTCTAAACTGTTAGTGACATTTGCACTTTATTCGTATTTATTAACGTTATGTTACATTTCTCACCTTCACCCCAGCCCGTCGCCGAGGTCGGCTCAGTGAAAGAGGGGGAGTATGTGGCATCCCAGAGCTGGCTATGGCTGGGCTGAGGGTGATCTCTGTGCATTGTATTATTTCCTGTTGCTTCATAGCCTGTGTGACATAGCAGGGGGTCCTGAGTCTCACACAACACAGCGCCACCTAGTGAGCCTCACACATGCATTACACCTCCCATAGGATTGAATAGTAACCAAATGTCCAATGGGAGGACATCGCCTGGGAAAAGGGGAGGAGTCAGCTGATCACTGGGTCCCCATGGTAACACCCCTGCAGGAAGGTCCTGCGTGTGAGGAGTTAGAAGTGTGGAGTGTTAGGAGGAGGAGGTGAGGAGATAAGTGTGATGTCCTGTGAAGAAAGCAGTGAGTTTAGTGCAGGAATCTCAAGTCCTAGACAGGCCCAGGAAGGTTGGAGAGCTGACATACTCCAGCTATTCAGAAGATCCTGTCCCCTGTCTGCCTAGCCATCGCCCTGAAGGAAGTCAAGCATCATTATCTTGTCAGCATGAGACTGTGGAGAGAACATTCTGGAACACGTGCTCCATAGCAAGTATCACAGGATCCAGGGGCCAAGGCCAGACCTGTGGAATATCCTGCCACCCTGACTATTGCACCCCGAAACTCTGAGCTATCAGGACCACATAACGTGAGTGGGGAATATTATGTGCTAGTATCATGGTGGGCATCCTCCTATGAGCCAAATAGGAGCCCAGACGCACCTTAGGGCTGTAACACTGAAGTATAAGGGGCTAGGAACACCTTTCATCAAGTCTACCCTGCACCCCAGGACTTTGCTGTGTCACCAGGCGTACCCCGTTGTTTTGTATTGAAGAAACTGTTTAAGCATTTGTGCCTCCACACCCATGGAAGTAAAAGTTCAACTTTACAACCGTTTCTGTGTCTGACTCTGCACCGACAACATCAGGGCGCCCCAAACACCACCAGTCGGCACAGTATAGGGGAAGCGCCCCGGGGGAACAATCACCGCCAACATTTGTGCAGCCCCCTCATCACCGGTACCAGTGGTGGTAACGTGGGACAGCACCAGCGCTGCGCCCTCGTGCCCAGAGACCATGACAAGTCTGCGCTGTTTGCACCCCCGCAATCCCAACTGCAGCGTTACCTTCCATCTGGTCACCGCACTTCTAATCCGGGTGTCCCCCTTTAGTGTTCCTGCTCCATGTGCTTTGTTCCAGGTGTCCTCCCCCCAACCTTGCTTCGGATTATATGGGCTCTAAAAACAGGGTCATGGGCTCTTAAAAGGGTGTATTTTTTTCTAGTGTTCTATGTGCGACACAGCTTTAGTCTCACTGAAGCCAATTTGCAAAAGTTGACAAGTATAAACTATTGGTGGTGGAGAGGCATCAGTATCCTGATGGCTGAGGGGGGCTCCTATCACCAAATAAATCTGCTCTGTTATAAATGTCACCCAGCTTGTGTTGTTCAATAGTAGCTACATAAATATATATACAGTGAACACCTACTAGTGGCCCTTTAAGAAGGAGTAGGAGATAGATTGGGCTCCCTTTGGTCAGAGCTGGATAACGCATAGGAGAAGAAGGGACAAAACCCAGCAGGCACAGGAAGTAACTTGGCAGCTGTAGCCAAAATTATATATCATGAAATGAAACAAAATAGTGGACATGTCCTTAAAGGGGATGTTTCACCACCTCCTCGAACTCCAGTTCTTAGCATCTTTTAATAGGGGCTGCTCCACTGACTACAACACAGTTGGCTTTTTTTCTCTAGCCCCCATCATTCCTGAGCAATCAGTGGTGTAAGTTTTAGTGTCTGATAGGCTAACTAGACTCTCTAATGCTAAGTGGGTGGTGTCAAGCAGGAGCAGACAAGGGGGGCGTGACTCAGAGCTCCAATCAGAGGAGAACAGTGTGAGAACTCAGACTCACACCCCTTGTCTGCTCCACCCACTAGACATTAGAGAGTCTAGTCAGCATATCAGGCACCAAAATTAACAGCAGCTCGGGACGGTGGGGGCTGGAGAAAAAATTCCAATTGCGCTGGAATCAGTGGAGCGACACCTATTGAATGATGCAGAGAGCTGGGCTAGGTGTAGGTCCTCTTTAAATAATGCTATAGTATATTTGGTGGAGCTATTAGTGACAGCTATGCTAGGGGGCGCCATGATTTCTACTTGCTGCTATATAACTAAGCGCTCCTCTGATACATGAGAGCCCTAGATCTTCAGTACTATATCAAATATCCTGCAGAATAAAACCTAGGCGCTGTGTGTAAAGTGCTCTGCAGGAGATCCAATAACTTAGAAATTTCCCAGCTTAGCCGGCAGAAATACATATACTTATAGAAGTGAGAATACAGAGACGTTGTCCCCTGGGGGTCCCGGTGGGTGCAAGTGAAATGGAAATTTTCTAGACGTTAATTAAATTTTTTGTTTAATTACTACTGAAAATAAGATAGTTATATAATCTTAATCACAATGGTTCACCCAAGTGTTCTTATATCTATACCAGTAAAATAAATGTACCTGATCTCACTGATCTCAATTAAATGAACACTACATGTAAAAATACCTAATAAAATCACAAAAACTACAAAAAAGGGTTTAGAATTAGGAGATACCGGCTCTTATTGAAGAGACCCAGCTGGTTGGCATCTCACAGGCAATGCTCCATGGGAATAGGTATGCAAATTAGCTCTAAGTCAGAGGGAAGAATACTGGATCTCTACTGACACCTATTGGTACCCTGCTTGGTACTGACTAGAGAGAGTTTACAAATAGGTGTCTCCTTTTCCATTTTCGCCTCTGTCCCCATCCCCAGTACTGGGCCTGCTGGCCGTCCATCTCTGTATCTGCTACTGAAACTTGTTTCAGTTTATGTCCCCACTTATCAGACACCATGACCATTTGCCTGGAGTGAGGTACCCCAGCCCTGGTTAGTCTTAACCATATTGCAATTGGTTTGTGTTAAACCCTGCAGGCCCCAAACTCTAGAGTAACTGCACCTTTAGCAAAAAAGAGTGGAGGTGCCCCAAGGGTCTTGGAAAGAAGATGGAGAAAGGTACGTTGGGTCAGTCCAATCTTGATTATGGATGCATTGCTTTTTGTGGAGAATATGGGACCACTTAGAACAAAAAGGTTTTTGCCAGGAAATCTATAAGTTACACAATGAATGCACAAGCCCAGTCTGCTGCGCATATATATATATATATATATATATAAAATATATATTTTATCCATACATACCAATATATATATATATACACAGTGGGGAAAAAAAAGTATTTAGTCAGCCACCAGTTGTACAAGTTCTCCCACTTAAAAAGATGAGGCCGGCCTGTAATTGTCATCATAGGTAGACCTCAACTATGAGAGACAAAATGAGAAAACTAATCCAGAAAATCACATTGTCTGATTTTTAAAGAATTTATTTGCAAATTATGGTGGAAAATATGTATTTGGTCACCTACAAACAAGCAAGATTTCTGGCTCTCACAGACCTGTAACTTCTTCTTTAAGAGGCTCCTCTGTCCTCCACTCATTACCTGTAGTAATGGCTCCTGTCTGACATTGTTATCAGTATAAAAGACACCTGTCCACAACCTCAAACAGTCACACTCCAAACTCCACTATGGTGAAGACCAAAGAGCTGTGGAAGGACCAGAAACAAAATGGTAGCCCTGCACCAGGCTGGGAAGACTGAATCTGCAATATGCAAGAAGCTTGGTGTGAAGAAATCACCTGTGGGAGCAATAATTAGAAAATGGAAGACATACAAGACCACTGATAATCTCCCTCCATCAGGGGCTCCACGCAAGATCTCACCCTGTGGGGTCAAAATGATCACAAGAACGGTGAGCAAAAATCCCAGAACCCCACGGGGGACCTAGTGACTGACCTGCAGAAAGCTGGGACTAACGTAACAAAGGCTACCGTCAGTAACACACTACACCGCCAGGGACTCAGATCCTGCAGTGCCAGACGTGTCCCCCTGCTTAAGCCAGTACATATCCGGGCCCGTCTGAAGTTTGCTAGAGAGCATTTGGATGTTCCAGAAGAGTATTGGGAGAATGTCATATGGTCAGATGAAACCAAAGTAGAACTGTTTGGTAGAAACACAACTCGTGGTGTTTGGAGGAGAGTGAATGCTGAGTTGTATCCAAAGAACACCATACCTACTGTGAAGCATGGGGGGGGCAACATCATGCTTTGGGGCTGTTTCTCTGCAAAGGGACCAGGACGACTGATCCGTGTACATGAAAGAATGAATGGGGCCATGTATGGTGAGATTTTGAGTGCAAACCTCCTTCCATCAGTGAGGGCATTGAAGATGAAACGTGGCTGGGTCTTTCAGCATGACAATGATCCCAAGCACACCGCCAGGGCAACGAAGGAGCGGCTTCGTAAGAAGCATTTCAAGGTCCTGGAGTGGCCTAGCCAGTCTCCAGATCTCAACCCCATAGAAAACCTTTGCAGGGAGTTGAAAGTCCGTGTTGCCCAGCGACAGCCCCAAAACATCCCTGCTCTAGAGGAGATCTGCATGGAGGAATGGGCCAACATACCAGCAACAGTGTGTGCCAACCTTGTGAAGACTTACAGAAAACGTTTGACCTCTGTCATTGCCAACAAAGGATATAGAACAAAGTATTGAGATGAACTTTTGTTATTGACCAAATACTTATTTTCCACCATAATTTGCAAATAAATTCTTAAAAAATCAGACAATGTGATTTTCTGGATTTGTTTTCTCATTTTGTCTCTCATAGTTGAGGTCTACCTATGATGACAATTACAGGCCGACCTCATCTTTATAAGTGGGAGAACTTGTACAATTGGTGGCTGACTAAATACATTTTTTCCTCACTGTATAATATATACAAATTCCATACTATTTCCCATGTTTGGGGCAAATCACAATGGGAATAAATAGATTTAACCCTTTATGATCTCCATTTCAAATCCCAAATATCACTTTACGAAAGGATAAAGAGACCCGAGATATACAGTGCAATATCATAAACTGTTGTAAGACAATTATGGCCACTAGATGGCACTGTACAAGCAGCATTGTAGCCCGTAAAGCCTGCATTATCTTCTATGGATCGTTTTTGAAAGTAGATCCAACAAACAGACCTTTTCTAGTCCGAGCATCCTGGGACTTGCAGTTCCGCAACAGCTGGAGGTTCCTAGGTTGGAGATGAGGGCATGATTAAGAAGATAGTAATAAAATGAAGGCTGTGGCGATGTCATATGAAGTAACTGGGTCTCAAAAGTTAGAGACAATTAAGTGGGACAAACAGGTGTGAACAGGTCATGTGATTGGGTGGGGGTGACCGAGTCAGACCCCACCACTGATCTAATATTGGTGACTATCCTAAGGCTAGGTCATGTTATAGTACCAGAAAACTATACATGCAAACATTTGTCAACTAGCCCCTCATTTTGTGCTTATTACGCCCACACTTTTTGTGATGTGGACATGTAGTGTGTCTAGTGGATGTGAGACTATTCCACCAGTCCATGGAGATTTGGGCATGCTTCTGGGAGTCTGTGAGGTTACCAGACACCGGTTCTGGTGCTCTTCTGAGATGTCACACATACGGGGGAGGAAGAAACAGATCTCCAGACACCGAGAGGAGGCCCGAAAGAGGTGAGGAAAGATGAGTGTAAATGATTTTTTAATTTTTACACCTCCCCTGGGCCTCCACCTATTATACTCTGGGGTCTGAACAGACCCCACATTATAATAATTTAATGTCCGGTTCTATCTGAACAGTAGGATTGCTTCAAGCAAATCTTCAGAGGTTTGCCTATCCTTAGTAATGAACCCATCTCATTACAAGCCAGCAATATGGTAATATAGCAATATAGTAAGGGAGGCTATAGAAGAAAAATGCAGCAGACTGGGAAAGGGTTACAGTATTCTCACAGCATATGTCTGTATACAGGAGATTTGGCTTCATTCCCACCACTACAACAAGAGAAGACGTCATTGGATATAAGTGTGCTGGAAGCACTTCTCACTATGAACTGGTATCTAATAGAGATGGGCTCCTAGGAACCTATCTATAAAACTTAGTGTATAACACTGTCAGGGCTCCTAGGAACCTATCTATAAAACATAGTGTAGAACACTGTCAGGGCTCCTAGGAACCTATCTATAAAACATAGTGTATGACACTGTCAGGGCTCCTAGGAACCTATCTATAAAACATAGTATATAATACTGTCAGGGCTCCTAGGAACCTATCTATAAAACATAGTGTAGAACACTGTCAGGGCTCCTAGAAACCTATCTATAAAACATAATGTAGAACACTGTCAGGGCTTCTAGGAACCTATCTATAAAACATAATGTAGAACACTGTCAGGGCTTCTAGGAACCTATCTATAAAACATAGTGTATAACACTGTCAGGGCTCCTAGGAACCTATCTATAAAACATAGTGTAGAACACTGTCAGGGCTCCTAGAAACCTATCTATAAAACATAATGTAGAACACTGTCAGGGCTTCTAGGAATCTATCTATAAAACAGCGTATAACACTGTCAGGGCTCCTAGGAACCTATCTATAAAACATACTGTAAAACACTGTCAGGGCTCCTAGGAACCTATCTATAAAACATAGCGTATAACACTGTCAGGGCTCCTAGGAACCTATCTATAAAACATAGTGTATGACACTGTCAGGGCTCCTAGGAACTTATCTATAAAACATCATCATAGGGGAGATGTAAAAAAAAAAAAAAAAAAAATCATACTCACCTCCCCTTATCTGGTTGGGCATCCTCAGTGACGTCATGACGCTTGGCAGTGTCAGTCTGGGATGTCTAGGACCCCTACAGATCAGCTATAATAAGACAGCACAGCTACAGGTAATAACATGTCGGGAGCCATGCTGCTCACATGCCATACAACGTGCACCACTGAACTACCTAAACCTATCACTACACCTTGTATGGCAAGCGAGTAGCGTGGCTCCTGTAATTAACATTACCTGTAGCCTCGTTGTTCTGGAAAAGCTGATCTGCAGGGGTCCTGGCAGGTGCAATATGGATGGCCTATTCTAAGGACAGACCATCAATATTGGAAAGATGAATATAAAGAGGTTAAAGAGGTTGTCCAGGAATTGGAGCAACCCATGTGGCAGGTGGGAGGTGTAAAGTAAAATAAAGAAAAAAGTATACTCGCCTGTTCCCATGTGACTGCTGAAACCAGTTAGGTATTGGAGGTACAGGATTTCCAGAAATGAGGCACCTCCATGAGACCGAATAGACACTGGTGGGGGACAACTATGTGCTGGGGACAGGTGAGCATGCTGGGTTGTTTTTTGTTTTTTTAATTTTACACGTTCCTGGCCACCACAGGAGTCACTTCAATTTATGGACAAACTATTTAAAGGGGTTGTCTGGGCGCAATGCTTTTTTTAGGCCACTTAACCCACTACAGTGGCCCCTTCACTGGTCCCCCATATGGTATGGTATGGGGACCAGTGATGTGGCCATTATATTGTGTGGGGGCAGTGATGGGAGCTAATATCCTGGGGGAGACATTAAAGAGTGTGGGGCATTAGGGGGTATTTTGTCGGGGCTTAATTATTTTTATGTCCTATGCTCAGGATAGGCCATAAATACCTAATTGGTAGGGGGCTGACACCCGGCCCCATCAGCTGTACAGAGCAGCTTCTGTTGCCCGTCCTGTTCACAATATGGGTTCTGAAGCAGAAAGCTTTCTGCTCTACCAGTAGCAGAATTGCATCGGGATGTCAATTCTCCCTGGTTCTGCTAAAAATATAACCGTATCGGCAGAACCGGAGAGAAGCGGCTGTATTTTACCACTCGCCTCGGCCTTCTCCTCTTCAGCCTCCAATGAGGCCTGTGCACCGTACATCATGTTGCAATGGCATAATGTGCGGCGCACAGAGGCCCCCTGGAGGCTGAAGAGGAAAACTGCAGTGAGCAGGGATAGCTAAGTAAATAGGGGATGTTACTTATTATATATTATCAATAAATACCCCAGTGGGCCAGTCCAAGTCTGATGTTTGGTGTGGCCACTGCCTCAGCGGGAACCCCAGGCGCATGACGCCACTGGAGAGCGTCGGACACCATGAGAAAGAACGGAGGAAAGGTGAGTATGAATGTTTTTTATCTTTGTCACATTCCCAGAGCCTCCACCAATTATACTCTGGGGTCTGAAGACCCAATTTTCAATTACTTATCCTTGCTCCTGTCCATGGCAGTCTCTGCTTTGGCCTCCAGGGGAGGCCGCATATTACATCCTAACATTGAATGGCGTCAGGACGTAATATACAGCGCCCCTTGAAGGCCTAAGTGGAGGAGGCGAGGACAGGACAGGAGCGAGGATAAGTAAGAGAAAATTGTATTAGAAAAGTGCATTTTATCCAATTCTCTACGTAAATAAATGAAGTAATGAAAAGGAGAATATCCCTTTAAGTGTTACAGCGGCTGTACCAAGGACTAGTCTGGGAGGAGAACACTTATAAAAGTTTAATTTTTCAGCTTTAATTTTATTTAAAAGAAATTTGATGACAAGAATAAAATATTAATCTGTGTGAATAAGATTTGTAAGAAGGCAATTAATAGTGTGATAGACAGTATGGGGTATTGGATACACAGTGGGAGGGATACACTGCTGTATCGCTCTATCGGGCTCGGCTACTCCAGAGAGCGGATATCTTATGTGGGTTATTAAATTATATTTTATGAGAACTGGAATGTAATATCAAGATGTGATCCTATAGAGTAATACACTGGTAATGGAGGCGTAATCTGATGAGTAGGCTAATAATGATGATCTGTACTATGAGGTTCTGCAGCAGCTGAGGTGTGTATTATGATGTTCTGCAGCAGCTGAGGTGTGTATTATGATAATCTG
Organism: Leptodactylus fallax; assembly: GCA_947044405.1. Classification (NCBI taxonomy): domain Eukaryota; kingdom Metazoa; phylum Chordata; class Amphibia; order Anura; family Leptodactylidae; genus Leptodactylus; species Leptodactylus fallax. The sequence goes on along the minus strand of CAMRHE010000549.1, from coordinate 172,732 downwards.
CAGCAGCTGAGGTGTGTATTATAATGTTCTGCAGCAGCTGAGGTGTGTGTTATGATGTTCTGCAGCGGCTGAGGTGTGTATTATGAGGTTCTGCAGCAGCTGAGGTGTGTATTATGATGTTCTGCAGCAGCTGAGGTGTGTATTATAATGTTCTGCAGCAGCTGAGGTGTGTGTTATGATGTTCTGCAGCGGCTGAGGTGTGTATTATGAGGCTCTGCAGCAGCTGAGGTGTGTATTATGATGTTCTGCGGCAGCTGAGGTGTGTATTATGATGTTCTGCGGCAGCTGAGGTGTGTATTATGATGTTCTGCGGCAGCTGAGGTGTGTATTATGATGTTCTGCAGCAGCTGAGGTGTGTGTGATAAGGTTCTGCAGCAGCTGAGGTGTGTATTATAATGTTCTGCAGCAGCTGAGGTGTGTGTTATGATGTTCTGCAGCGGCTGAGGTGTGTATTATGTTGCTCTGCAGCAGCTGAGGTGTGTATTATGAGGCTCTGCAGCTGCTGAGGTGTGTATTATGAGGTTCTGCAGCAGCTGAGGTGTGTATTATGATGTTCTGCAGCAGCTGAGGTGTGTATTATGATGTTCTGCAGCAGCTGAGGTGTGTATTATGATGTTCTGCAGCAGCTGAGGTGTGTATTATGATGTTCTGCAGCAGCTGAGGTGTGTATTATGATGTTCTGCAGCAGCTGAGGTGTGTATTATGATGTTCTGCAGCAGCTGAGGTGTGTATTATGATGTCCTGCAGCAGCTGAGGTGTGTATTATGATGCCCTGCAGCAGCTGAGGTGTGTATTATGATGTTCTGCAGCAGCTGAGGTGTGTATAATGATGTTCTGCAGCAGCTGAGATGTGTATTATAATGTTCTGCAGCAGCTGAGGTGTGTATTATGATGTTCTGCAGCAGCTGAGGTGTGTATTATAATTGCTCTGCAGCAGCTGAGGTGTGTATTATAATGTTCTGCAGCAGCTGAGGTGTGTATTATGATGTTTTGCAGCAGCTGAGGTGTGTATTATGATGTTCTGCAGCAGCTGAGGTGTGTATTATGATGTTTTGCAGCAGCTGAGGTGTATATTATGATGTTTTGCAGCAGCTGAGGTGTGTATTATGAGGCCCTGCAGCAGCTGAGGTGTGTATTATAATGTTCTGCAGCAGCTGAGGTGTGTATTATGATGTTCTGCAGCAGCTGAGGTGTGTATTATGATGTTCTGCAGCAGCTGAGGTGTGTATTATGATGTTCTGCAGCAGCTGAGATGTGTATTATGTTGCTCTGCAGCAGCTGAGGTGTGTATTATAATGTTCTGCAGCAGCTGAGGTGTGTATTATGATGTTTTGCAGCAGCTGAGGTGTGTATTATGATGTTCTGCAGCAGCTGAGGTGTGTATTATGATGTTCTGCAGCAGCTGAGGATTATATTATGATGTTTTGCAGCAGCTGAGGTGTGTATTATGATGTTCTGCAGCAGCTGAGGTGTGTATTATGATGCCCTGCAGCAGCTGAGATGTGTATTATAATGTTCTGCAGCAGCTGAGGTGTGTATTATGATGTTCTGCAGCAGCTGAGATGTGTATTATGATATTCTGCAGCAGCTGAGGTGTGTATTATGATGTTCTGCAGCAGCTGAGATGTGTATTATGATATTCTGCAGCAGCTGAGGTGTGTATTATGATGTTCTGCAGCAGCTGAGGTGTGTATTATGATGTTCTGCAGCAGCTGATGTGTGTATTATGATGTTCTGCAGCAGCTGAGGTGTGTATTATGATGTTCTGCAGCGGCTGAGGTGTGTATTATGATATTCTGCAGCAGCTGAGGTGTGTATTATGATGTTCTGCAGCAGCTGAGGTGTGTATTATGATGTTCTGCAGCAGCTGATGTGTGTATTATGATGTTCTGCAGCAGCTGAGGTGTGTATTATGATGTTCTGCAGCGGCTGAGGTGTGTATTATGATGTTCTGCAGCAGCTGAGGTGTGTATTATGATGTTCTGCAGCAGCTGAGCTGTGTATTATAATGTTCTGCAGCAGCTGAGGTGTGTATTATGATGTTCTGCAGCAGCTGAGGTGTGTATTATGATGCCCTGCAGCAGCTGAGGTGTGTATTATGATGTTCTGCAGCAGCTGAGGTGTGTATTATGATGCCCTGCAGCAGCTGAGGTGTGTATAATGATGTTCTGCAGCAGCTGAGATGTGTATTATAAGGTTCTCCAGCAGCTGAGGTGTGTATTATGATGTTCTGCAGCAGCTGAGGTGTGTATTATGATGTTCTGCAGCAGCTGAGGTGTGTATTATGATGTTCTGCAGCAGCTGAGGTGTGTATTATGATGTTCTGCAGCAGCTGAGGTGTGTATTATGATGTTCTGCAGCTTCTGCAGTGTGTATTAGACATATTGCAGGAAGAGCCTTGTCAGGTTGCTGGTGTAATGACAGCTGAGGCCCCCACTGATCTACAAAACAGGGGACCTTTCTGCGGTTCAGGATGGACAGCCGCTATTCTTACACAATTCCATTATTGGAAAAAGAGAGGAAAATGAGAGAGTTTGGGCTTTAGTCATTCCATACGTCATCAATGGCCCCTGAAAGTGCACGACCCCAGGTTAGCTTATTATAATGGCGGCTAATTCTGCGTATTTTTCCATCTTCCATTAACACGAGTGTCCAGATAATTATTCCTAATTATTCACCAGGGTAATTTCACAGTCACTTCTGACTAGGAGGCGGATGATGCATAATAATGGTGGTCGCAGTTCACATCTCCATATAACATTCATTAACTTTGTTAATACTTTCCATTAATTTTTTGCTCTGATTACATAAGCTACATAATGTATTATACTCCATTCACATCCAAAGCTGTTCCGAACTCTGCTGATTAACTCTCAGATCATATCTCAATTAAAAACAGTACCAGAATCTACAACTTTTAATTCAGTCATCCAGTGACCCTGCTCTATACAGATGAGGGCCCCTAAGCACCCTGAAACAGTACTGGGTGTCTTAGGTTTGTCTGGTATGACCTAATTTGCCTATTTCTTCCTGTGAAGCATTGCCTGAGATGTCTGGTATTACAACTTACTTCTATTGAAGTGAATGGTGCTGAGCTGCAATACCACACACAACCTGCGAATAGGTGGGGCACTGTTTCAGGAAGAAATTAGCCATATTTGGACTCCCTTTAGAGCAGAGCCAAAGCAAAAGCATCTTCTGTTCACCATCTTTGGCTCAACCTTATATTACTCAGCTTTAAATAAATTGTACTACTACATTTCTCCAGTAGAGGCCATGCTCATATAGTGTTTGATGGGCTTGTAATAGCACCCCTGGTGTTTAAGATGTATAGGTAGTAAGTTATACTAGTGAGGCTCTGTTAGTCATGCATGCCCAGTGGAGTACAGTACAGCTTCTGCTGTATCCTCAGTGCAAGCAACAAGGGAAAGCCATCCAGTCATGGAGAGGTGAGGGGCTTATCCAATGGTTTTCCCCTCACTTCTTGGAATCTGTATCAGGACGACTACCTTTTACTCTTTTAAATGTTGCTGCCTATGATGCACTCTCTCTCTGAGAAGCAGAAGTAATGTGGCAGGCCTATGTCCAGCCTAAATGATATCCCTGCTTCTATCACTGAGGATATCGCAGAAGCTGTACTGTACTCTAACAGAGCCTCACTAGAAACACATGCACAGACCTAAACATCTTGAACACTAGAAGACGCTATTAATGGCAGAAAATAGTGATATTTCTGCAAGGAAACATTTATTCTAACAACAATACTTTACAATATTACTGAAAACTGCAGATTCAGACTATTTATTGTCACTTACATTGATGTTATGTAATCGCGAGGTCACCAGCATGTGTCAATGCTCCCCAGGACGGGGTGACAATATGGTGCTCACATGACTGTCACCGTTCAGCTGTCACTGTAGCTGACATGTGCACCTCGCTCTAGGCCTTCCTTGCAGAGATACTGACCAGATATACCGCCCGTCACCTGGAGGTCCTCCACCAAAGAATGACCACATACTGGACACCTGGGTTTGCACTACAGATTCCAATTTATGGCAGATGGGTCGGTACAGCAGGTCTTACGTAAAGACAAGTCTCACAGTCATCTAGCCAAGTTACTTGTGCAGGTCTCCGGGCTTTCATTGTCATGGGAGATCCATCACGCTAAACCACAGGTTCCGGACTACCGCTCACCATGGCGGTTTGCTGAATCAGCTGACGTCTTAGATATACAGTAGTTGTCCCTCTCCTCGCTGCAAGCAGATTGCACGGCTCCCCCAACTTGACTGGCCTTGCTAGTTGTTGCCTCCTCCACATGGCGCTCTAAGACCTCTTACTTCTACGAGTCGTCTACCCTCCAATAGATGGCAAAGGAGCGACTCTTCAATGGGAAGCCATCTTTGGCCTCAGGGGTAATGCCTGATTCAATCAATGAGGATAACATATAGCTTCTTCTAGGTGCAACTTAGTTCTACCTATAAGGAACCATCTAGTTTCCGAAAGTACCAAAACACTGCAATGGGCTGCACATATGATCATGTATTTAACATAGACAGTAAACTTTAGTACGCCTAGTTGTTATGTACCATCTTGACTGATAGGCACAGACAAGGGTTCAACCCTTCCCTGCACAATAGCCCAACTATTCTACGTGAGTCCCCACCACCTTGCAGGTGCAAGCCATGTGAGTGGCTGACTCAGCCCTGCTACACCTGCAGACACAATTTCCCCCTCCTCCTCCATTAGCATTTCTTACATCTTGTGTTAGTCAGCGGGAAGAATGAACTTTCCTTCCTTCCTTTTTTGATTCAGTAAAGATTATTTCCCTATTAGTAATATGGGGGGTTGGGGATTTGCTGTTTCTTTGGTTTTCTGCCTTTGATTTCGCGGTGAGCTTGTACTCCGCCGGGCTTGTTCTTCTCCACGTGCCAACCCGAGACAAACGACTCAAAAATCATCTGCCGCAAAGCTCAATTCTCAGTGACGGCTGATGAATATGAAACACGAGCGGGAGGTCCAGGATTAGGTTTTATGTCTATAAGACGGGCGGTATCTGCCAACCTCTACATTATCTACAGGAGTAGCTGTCACCGGAGGTTTGATTCACGTGTAATTACTTATAATCTAATGATAGGGCTTACAAGACTTCATCTCCACTGACGTTCACCCCGCGCAGGTTTCAGCTACAAGTACAGCATGTTTGTACACCTCAAGGTCCAAGCCATAACCGCAGGAGAACACATACAGTAGTTATCAACACATTGGAGACTGCGGCTGCGGCTGGTTCTTGTGGCTTCATCACAAATACTAAGAATTTTACTTAGTTTGTCCTATTTAACGTCATTCTGTGCCCATATACTAAATGGTCACTTTATTAGAGAAACTCATCTACAGTAGTAGAGCGTCGGACCTCCTTTGGTCTCCAGAACCACAACAATTCATTATGGCATACACAAGTATCATCCACCGGTATCAGGAGACCCAGGATACACCAAGAAAATGTTTGCCAAACCATTATTTGACCTCTACTGCTGATGCCTGACATGAAGGGTTCATCGAGTCATGTTACTTGCGGCAAATTCTGACCCTTACATCGGCATGGTGCCACATTCTGTCCATCTGACCAGGCCATGTTTCTCCACTGATCAGTGATACAATGTTTGCTCTTTTGACCCCTGGAGTGTTGGTCTTCTGTTTCTTACATCGCAATTGTGCCATGCTAAGGAACGATCCAAGCTAAGGAGCAATGAGTTATACATTCGGACACATTAGTTGGACGCCGGCAAGGTATTCGGCTGCAGTTTTCATGACTGTGCTCCACACGTTCATCACAACGATTCCTGACATCCTCCTCTGATCCTTTCATCTACGAGTCTCTGTCCACAAGATCGTCTCTGAATCAGACCATTCTTGGTATATTCTCCACAACACTGTGCCAAAAAACCTCACAAGATGGCAGTGTATGGGTCTATCACTGAAGAGTGACCTTCTTTCCAAGTTGCTCGGATTTCACCATTCTAGTTTGGAATCACACTCAGCCTTGAGTTTCTGTCATACTTCAGGGTCATGTTTCTAATGTTTATGTTGAGAAAGTCCAACCGTGGAGGGACCCAGAGGTGGGAATAGTAGTAGTAATGATGGGAGTTGTCAATGGTGGCCAGTAGACTCAACCATCTCACCTCTTGGGCTGGTGCAGAGCTGAGGGGGCCTGCAGGCTACCTGTAAATGGTTACCTCGCGGGCACTTCCTAATGGTCTTCAACCTTACTGAGCCAGTTGGAAGTAGGAAGGCCCTTGATGATAGTTGCAGGTAATGACCCAGGAGACATAGGGGTGAAGATCTTCCATGAAGATACGGAGGCGCAGATCTTGTAGTTGTTCTACTGTGGATGTGGGGTGAGTCTGGTGATGGTTTATCCAGTTGGCTATATCCAAGATCAAATACCCAGCATAGCCCGTATACCCAGCATAGACCTGTTAATCCTGTGGCACAACTAAGGGCAGAGCTGACCTGAGATTCCACTCCAAAATGGCACAACACGGTTGGACTGAACCAAATACTCCCCCATCCCCAGTGGAACAGCCCTTAAAGGGAAAATAACAGGTACATACATATAAGACTGTGAAAAACTATGTATAAGTGACGCGAGAACACAACAAGTGTTTAGAGGTGTTCAATGGGTTGCTTCAATAAGGCTGGGGTCTCTAATAAAGTGGCCATTCGGTGTATATAGTACCACCATAACCCACACAGACATAGTGCTGATATACTTCACACATCAACAGTGTTACTATATAACGCATACATATACATTACACACATAAACACATTACACACACATGTAAACACATAAATGAGACAGATCCTATTATGGAGTCTATCAGGTTTTCATGTGACAGGTCTTCCATAGTTTTTGCTGTTCTACTCCTATCACAGATCACACCAACAGTAATAACATACAGTTATGAGGATTTACACCTATATAATTACACATACAAAGGCGTTACATACATAACAGATATTGCCGTATACATTACAAGCAGAAATGATGGCGCCCCCTAGCATAGCTTCACCAAGTATACAACAGCATTATTTAAACATGCATCATATACACTGACCACTCCAAGCTGGAGATTTCCATACAATGACATCTATGCTGGATATTAAATATTTGCACATAAAACTTTTGTGATCTGATCGTCATCACTTGGAACAGTCTTAATGTGTTCAGTACATTATACTGTATATTAAGTAGGAGACAATAGATGGAGAGAAATGACACACTAGATACGTTACCGTCCTACGCAAGACAACTATCTGTAGTAAAGTAGAAAATATTACAATAAATCTACTTTGTCAATTGTAATTATTAACTTTATCATACATAACAGGAGCGCACGGAATAGACCGGGGGGCATAGCCATGTAAAAATGGAGGCATAACGCAAAATATGCCATAAATATGGATTGGCTTAGATTTATAGGTTTTTTTTCAGAGCTAAAATATTGGGCTCTGACACCCAGGACCCCCTACAGATGAGGTGGTCCGGTGAGTGTTGCTTCTGATTCACAGGCCATGTGATGTCATATTCATTGGTCACATGGCTTGTTTGCAGTAAATTCCCATTTATTGGAATGGGGCTTGGGCAGCTAGGCCTGTAGATCCTGCTGTGGTGAAGCTGCGTCCCAGCTGGTTCCATAAATGCTCGATTGCTAATAAATTCCTGGGTAAACCCTTGTGTGTGGGCTAGCATTATCCTGCTGAAAATGCCAGTTGTCCACCTTGCCACACATGTGGCAGTGTCAGGATGTCCTATACATATCACTGAACTGTTAGTGTCCTCATATCACTACTAGGGGTGACCGACTGTCCAATGTGATGTCCCCCACATCATCACACCAGGAGGGAGCAGTGTGTTACTACGCAGCAAAGGCAGGATTGAAGCGCTCACCACGAGGTCTCCATACTCCAACTCGACCGTCATCGGATCCCAAACAGAACCTGGATTCATCACCAAAGACGTTATGGGTCCAGTCCACAACAGTCCTGGTTTCTCGTTCACGACACCACTGCAAACGAAGGCGATGGTGGCTGGATGTCAATGTCAGGACATGTAATGGGCACCATGACATTTGCTTCTGATAAATTCCTGGACATGGGGTGTGTTATTATGGCGCCCCTTGTGTCTGGACAGTGGACAAGGAAACTGTTGGAGCTGCTCGTGCTTGATGGTGGCTCAAACAACCCCTTCTACTAGTGATCTGTCTGGGCTTTCTGGAGACCAGGGGGACTAAGAGTTAAAGGCATTTTACAACTAGAACCTTTGTCCGTATAGCCTGTTAAGCCAAGTTATAATGGGAGACTCCAGACCCCTGTCTATTTAGGCAGAGCAGCTTTCAATATGGAAGACTCTAGGAGACCATGTGTTACTTGGTCACTAGAGTTGGGAGAACCTCATGAGATTCTTTTCAGCGTGAATCAGAAGTGTTATTATAAGTAGAAGGAGGTCTGTAACATAAAGTTTTGAGTTTGAGTTGAGGACAAAATCTTAGGAAAATTTGGCCTTTGATCTGGTGGGTCACAGAAAGACTGGAAGGGACCAGGAGTAGAAGTGCGTGGACAATCCCTTCCATGTATCGAGCCATAGGATATATCGGTGGTGACCATAACCTACTCTATGATAGGTCATGCCATACCGCCATACGACTCATTTTACATGAGTACATTGTGCAGGTTCATAAGCCCTAACTATGACCACTCCAATCTCGAGTGGAGCGAGGCTTACATGAAGATCATCTATGATATGCAGCATGTTCCTATACTACTATCTGAGCCACATCTGTGTTCCATCGCTCATAAAGCTGCACATTTTCTGCTTTCCAAACATAGATTTCATTTATTTGACACCTTCTATTCCGATGGGACAGGCTGTTCCACAGACACATGAATAAAAGCATTAAGCACAAGACAGTAGACAGAGACAAGTGCACAAAACATCCCATTACTGTATCTCTGCAGAGTCACAGGGATTGCAAAAGCTTCTGTCAGTGGATACATAGTTGTAACCACAATAGTAAATCGTGACCTAGGTTTGGAAATATTAAAGTTGTCAAATGTAAAAAAAAAATATATATATATATTATTCATATATCATCAGCTCCAATGGTAACAAATAGAGATGAGCGAATTTCTCAAAAATTTGATTCGGCAGCTTCACCGAATTTCCCAAAACTATTCAACTTGATCTGAATTAATTTGTGGCGAATCGCGTTAAAAAACAGCTATTTTCCTGGCTGCAGAGAGCCTGGGGACATGGGGATATGCATTTTAAACTAAGGACACGTCGGAATAGCCTTTAAAAAGGCTATTCTACTCCTACCTTTGCCGTTGCATCACTTCCCCTGCGATGTCCTGGTCCTCCTAGCTGTTGGCTCTGTGCATGCTCGGCGGTCCTCTTTATTCTATTCCTACACGAGCGGCTCTGCGCATGCCCGATGGCCATCTTTATTCTTTTCCTACATGAGCGAGGAGGACCAGGACATCGCAGGTGGCGTGATACAACGGCAAAGGTAGGAGTAGAATAGCCTTTCTAAAGGCTATTCTGACGTGTCCTTAGTTTAAAATGAGATTCAATACCACGAAGCGTGAGGAAATCCGGATTCAATGCGAATCGAAGATTTCCTGAAATTTGGATTGAATTCCACTTCGTCAGCTTCGATTCGCTCATCTCTAGTAACAAATAATAGAGAACTGTCCTTAAACTGTAACGCCCATTTTTTTTCGCCACTGTGCCAGGGGATATTTGGTGACCATTTTTGTAGTATTAACCTATCTAACTTATTTTTTATTATAAAACAGGCTGCAACATTCTCCTTAGCAACCCTCTAACTTACTAGGGAAATTCCATACACATTTGTATTGTAAACATGGGGATGGTCACTTTAAATGGCTGTATCTCTGGTTTTATACCATGTAGAAAAATGGTTCCGGTATCGCAAGGAAGCTGAGATTCTTAGTTGCATATAAAATCACAACTGTGTGTTAACTAGTGATATTTATAATTCTTTTATAGCTAGTACTACAATCTTGCTTTCTTGGGATATCATAACCATTTTTCTAAGTGGTATAAAATCATTGCTTATAGGAACTGAGCTTATATTACAGCCTGTTTTCTATTAAAAGGAAGTTAGATAGGTTAATAAAGTATATTACAAAAATGTTCACACCTCCTGACACAATAGCAAAAAAAAATAAAATAAATGGGAATTACAGTTTAAACTGAACCTGAACCTTTTTATCATCATGTGGTTTTAGGTCCAATATTTTGTTCTGATTCACTCTTTGGGATATGTTTATAGCGGATCTCTGTAGTTCTGATACAGAGCTCCAAATCCCTTTGCATAGATATGGCGTTATAACAGCCACTTGCCGCCTGCAGTCACCACTAGAGAGAACTTACTGCACGCTGTCTTATTAGCAAAGATTGCAATTTATTGCCTATCCACAGATTGACGATTACTGAGCCCCTTAATTTGCACTAATACTCATGTACAAGGTATCTAATATATTTCCAGTCCTATTCCATAGACTTATAGATTTCTCTTCTCGTCCTGTTGATGGATGTTATTAGGTACAATGTATCTGAATGCAGATTCGTGTGAACGAATAGGCCATACACATAATATAGATGGTTGGTGTTATTTCCACCAAGTAAACACCCAGCACCTGTCATTCTGCTCACAGGATCTGGAGTCTTATCAGATCTTCTCCAGAGGTCTGTAAGAAACATATGGGAAAAGTACGAGAGCATATTGCAGATATTACAGATATTCTTCAGGCTGGTCTTGTGTTATAATTGTTATTTAAGGAGAAATCACCCTTATATGGCTTAGGATGGGTATGGCATAGAGAATTTATAGGGTCTGTGATAAATGTCTGATCGCTGGGGGTCCACCTTACCCCCGATAATCATGAGAGCAAGGATTCCCGAGTACGCTTTATTAATGGAGTGCTCGTGTGCTTATGTGTCCATGGCTGACTGATGAGCCGTCATTCCCATATAAGTCAATTGAGCAGTAGACCCACATACACACTACAGCTCAATCCACACAGGGGACTTGGGGACCCCCACTGTCGGGATTATTTTGAGGCCCAGCAGTTGGACCCCCATAGACACTTAGCTCATAGAGGGTGTAAAAGTGCTTCCGCTGCTGCCCTATAAAAAGACTCCCAGAGGCTACTTTTGGGTAGTGTACCTCTCGGTGAGAGATCGTTGACTAGTAGACCGGACACCACAATTTATTCGAAGACCAGCTGACAGGCCTTTGAGAGAGAGATGAAGGGAAGCAGGATGGTTGCTTTGACGAACTGCCCGCCATGTAGACCATTCTGGCCTAGCTGTTAGGAGATGTTGGGGGCAGTGGTTGCATGAGGGCACACATGTGGTGCACACGATGCTGATGGTCCAGACAAACCACCAATAAAGAGGACTGATTGATCTGCCAACAAGCACGAGCAGTTCCAACAGCTTTGTCCACAGATGACATCTTCATTACACACCCTGTCTCTGCATGGACCATTATCAAACTTTTAACATGAGGAAATTTGGTATCACAGTGCCCATTACATGTCCTGCCATTGACAGCCACCACCGCTGCCTTCGTTTGCAATGGTGTTGTGAAAACCTGGACTGCTACAGCCGCAAATTCAGGTTTGGTTGGGACCCAACATCCTTTAGGTTAGAGTATAGAGGCCTCGTAGTGACCTCTTCAATCCTGCTATTGCTATGGAGCAACACACTGCCCCCTACTGGTGTGATGATGTGGGGAGCCATCACATAGGAGAGTCAGTCACCCCTAGTAGTGATATAAGGAAACTAACAGCTCAGGACACACTGCCGCTACACCTGTTGTCTCTCATGGCATGGTGGACATCTGGTATTTTTCAGTAGGATAATGCTCGCCCACGCATAGTATTTTTGGGACCAGCTGGGACACAGCTTCACCAACCTACGAGGTCAAGGACAAGTCTCAAGTCAAAGACTGAAAGCAGAAACCCTGAAAACCACAAGAACCTCAAAAGTATACTGTATGGGAGAAATATCCGGTTACCAATATCAGCACCGCGGACAGCGGCAGAGCACGGGCGGGCGCTAGACATCAACTCATTGTGACCCCTGTGATAAATAAGACCTCCGGACTCTTTGGAGACCAAGATCAATGAAAACTAAATTACAGTATTGGCTATAGGGGATTGTAGATTTGTAACTATTGTTCAACCAGATGCTGTCCATAGATTTAATAGATTTTATGCTATAAAATATCCGGATCTCGGATCAAACGCGTCCTTAATCCCTTCACACTGCAGGAATTTTTTGATTTTCTTTTTTTTACTCGCCGCCTTCTAAAAGCCACAACTTTTTTTATTTTTCCATTCACAGAGCCACACGAGGGCTCAATTTTTGCAGGAGTAGTTCTACTTTGTAATGGTATCACTTAATATTTTGTACAATGTACAAAAAAATTCAGAATGGGGTGGAATTAGCAAAAAACTACTTTTGCGCGACATTCTTATGGTATTTCTTTTTACAGCGTTCAATGTGCAACCAAAATGACACGTCACCTGTATTCTGTGAGTCGGTACAATTACGGCAATACCAAGTTTGTATAGTTTTTGTTACATTTTAATACCTTAAAAAAAATCCCAAACTTTGAAAATAAATTTCTTGGAGTCGCCATATTCTGACACCTGTAACTTTTTCTGTTTCCGTATAAAGGGATTATATGTAGTACAATGTGTATACTCGGGGTTGTGGCGGAGATCCAGCCCCTTCAGTCATGAATATACCAGATTCTTGAGGCTCAGTATATGAGGAGTCGCTGGAAACATCAGGGTAATTGTTACAGAATAATCCGTACAGAACCAGCAATTACAGGAAGATTTCTTTATGGTATCATTAGTATCAGATAAACAAAACCTTGAAATGAAGTTATATTAAGGCCGTGTTCACACATCGCTAGTTGCGTACCATGAGGCATGTCTGCAGCCCACATTTCTGCAAAGCCCAGGGAGATTTGAGCAAATCACAGCAATCTGCATCTTCAAGAATCAATGGAGAATAAAGAATCTAGCGCTACATATCTGTAACCACAGCCTACAGATGATAGGGCCGCAGCATTACAAGCACTTTCCTTAACCCCTTCTGCTGGAGGAATTTTTGGATTTTTGTTTGTGACTGGCTGAATGTTTGCGGGACAAATTGTTCTTCCTAATGGTACCATTTATTATTCTGTACAATGTACTGGGAAGCTGGAAAAAAATTCAGAATGGGGTGGAATTGGAGAAAAACTGCATTTGTGCGACTTTCTTACGGGCTTCGTTTTTACGGCGTTCACTCTGCAGCCAAAATGACATGTCACCTGTATTCTATGTTTCGGTACAATTCGGGGGATGCCAAATTTATATAGTTTTATTTACATTTTAACCCCTTAACAAAAATCTAAAACTTTGCAAAAAATTTTTTTTTCTAAAAATCGCCATATCCTGATGCCCGTAACTTTGCGGGCACTGATCGCGGGCATTTGCGCCAGGTTTCTGCGGTGACATCCATCGTACTATTACATTTTCCATTTACTATTTCTTTTCCATTTGTATCTGACAAAGAGTTCCAAATCCCCTGCATAGCAATAGATTTACATAATAAAATTCTGTGTGTCTGCAGCCACCACTAGGGGGAGCTCAGGATTGTACTGTATACTGTGCTATAATAGAGTTCAGAGTATAAACAGTATGTTGTAAGCTCCTCAGCTCCCTCTAGTGGTGACTGCAGGAAGTTAGGATTTTATCATTTACCTCTACTTCTATGCAGGGAATTTGGAGCAATGTGTTAGCAAAACAAAGCTCCAAATGTAGAAGCTTTCAAATAAGCTGCTACTCTTTTTCATTATTTTCTGACACAGAGCTCCAAATACCCTACATAGACATAGAGTAACATGGCAGAATTCTGTCTGCCTGCAGCCACCACTAGGGGGAGCTCAGGAGAATACTGCATACTGTGCTATGATAGAGTTCAGTGTATAAAAAGTATGCAATAAGCGTCTCAGCTCCCTCTAGTGGTGACTGCAGGCAGTTAGGATTTTATCATTTACCTCTACTTCTGTACAGGGGATTTGAAGCAATGTGTTAGTAAAACAAAGTTCCAAGTGCACAATTATGGACCTATGTAGACAAAAAATGGAAAAAGCAAACCTTTATTCAACAGTGGAAATGTACTTTAAGTTCCTAACTGGTAGAATCAGAAAACAGAAGGGGAGAGGGTCTGGGGGTCTGCCTTGTCCTGATGTATTTTGGCCTCCATATTACTTTATCTATGGCTTTCCCTCCTATAATCTGGCAGGTACAATTAACATTGCTTTACGTGATAAATTTTTGTTTGCCTGTATCCACCACTAGATGGCGCTTAGGAACTTACTGTGTTTCGATAGAGTTCAGTGTATAAACGGTATGCGGTAAACTTCTCAGCTCCCTCTGGTGGTGGCCACAGGTAGTCAAAATTTTATCATGTAACTACTGTATATATCTAGATAATTCGGAGATATGCATTAGTAAAACAAAGCTCCAAGTGCACAATTATGGACAGAATTAGATAAAAAAAATAAAAAGCAAGCTTCTATTAAGAGGTGGAAATGTCCTTTAATTCTCCTGACTGATAGAGTCACAAGGCAGAGGGTCTGGGTATCAGCATAGCCGATGTATTATGGTCTCCGTATCTGGGAATTCCTATCTATGTCATTCCTTCCTATAATCTGGCAGGTATAATGACGGAGAAGCTAATCTGTCCATTTAATTACATTTCTGGACTAATCCATAGCAACAAGCGGCAGATACGGCGGCTCCTCTGCTTCCTATTATACCTCGGACAGGACAAGTAGAGATTCCTGCTGCTCTGTTGCTATGGTACAATGCAAATTTACCTCTAAATACAATATTACCAAGTAACCATCTATAAATCCAGCGCTGCGGTCTATAGATAAAAGGAAAAAAATGTAGATGAAATTTAGAAGGAATTTGGTGACTTAGGACACCCCTGGCAGATCCCGCAGTGTACAACCGCTAATGGCCACTAGACATCTAATATAACTTTTGTTGCCTTCTTCCCATTCAGAAGACATGTCCGAGTGTGCATGTGTATGGGGAGGCATGGGAGGAATAGCTACCCAATAATCCATGATCTAGAAACATCCTGGTTTCCGTCTTCCCCTTCCAGGATGGGAAATTCTGTCGAAACCACCACCACCACTTCTACTCAATGTGTGAAAGAAATAGCATCTGATGTCACTTTCAACTACCATATTGTGCAAAAGTTTTAGGCAGGTGTGACCTTTGCCCTTTACCAGTTCTTCTCGGTACTTGCAGACAGTTTTTGGCAGAACTGGGCACGGAGGTTGTTCCTGCCGCCATCTTGGAGAACTAAGCATAGATCTGTGGCTGTAGACTTGCTACAATCCGTCTGTCTCTTCATGTCATCCCAGACAGACTGAATGATGTTGAGATCAGTGGGGGCCGTATCATCACTTCCAGGACTCCTCCTCCAAAGGACAAAGGTCACACCAACTATTGATGGGATTTACATTTCTCTTTTCTTCATACACTTCTTTTTGTTAATTGACAAAATAAACTATTAACCCTTTTATTTCTGAAAGTTTCTTCCAGTGTAGCATTTTCCTCACACCTACCCAAAACTTTTGCACAGTACTGTATGTCCCATGCACAGCTGGACGCATCATTACAGCCCTAGAGTAAAATGCTATACATCTGCTGAAGGCAGGCACCACTAGGGGGAGCAGTAGCGCTTAGGGCATACTTCTTAATCACTGATCAGACCAGGTTTCCATTTTTTTTGTTTCGTTATAGGAACAGTAACACAGAAAGAAGCTGGGGACAGATCTGTTACTGGACAAACACCAAAGAACACAATATTGACTATTATGGGGGATCTTCAGGTTTACATAAAGATGTCCATCATCTTCCTTGCTGCACTTTTCTGTCTGGGATTTTTCTGTTTCCAGAATTTTATTGGGTTTTACATTTCAGGTGCTATATGTGTAACCTTACAAGCTTGTACATACAATGTTCCCAAATCAGGAAACCCGCACAAATATTCTGTAAGAAAATTGTCAACAAACAGTGCGGAACCGCCAATGCAGATGTGAACATGGACCAAGAGTCTTAGGCCCCAAATGCATTTTTCATACTGATGATCTATCCCTATCAATATCTGATCTGTGGGGTTTCGACATTTGGTCCCCCCACTGATCCTCCTGGCGCTGGAAGCTACAAGTAATAAGAGTAGAGTTCTCATTCCCCGTTGCCACCTCTGTTCAGTGCGTTGCAGCTCTGCTCCTAATACATGAATAGTACGCTCACCGATCCTGTTGTAGCTTCCAGTGCCCAGAGGATCTATGGGGGACCAGGTGTCGGACTCCCACATATCAGATACTGATGACCTATCCTTTGAGCAGGTCATCATCAAAAATACATTTGGGGCTGGAAACCTCCTTTAGGCTAAGGCCCCACGTGGCATCCCGCAGCAAAAAAGCGCTGCGAAAAACCGCGGTTCTTCCCACAGCACTTTTGACATAAAGTTCGCAGAGGTTTTCTTTGCGGACTTTCTATTTCAATTATACCTATGGGAAACCGCCGGCGTTTTCGTTGGTATAATTGACATTCTGCGATTTCCAAAACTGTGCCGGTTTTGTAAATCACGTGTCCGCAGCGCGGCTTTTACCGCAAAGTGGGCATGGGATTCGCTAAAACGCTGCAATTTTTTTCCATGGCATTTCCACCGCGGGCAAATTGCGGCGTTTACGCCACGTGGAGCCCCGGCCTTAAATATGCAAGCGCAGAGATCCCCCCTATGGGTGTGTGAACTTGCAGATTTGGAGCTCTGTAACTATAAGACAACTTTGGCCACATCACGCGTCACATGGTCCCAAAGACGCACCGCCACAATTAAAATGATTGGCTATGCGATTGTTGATGCATTGCCCTATCCTAAATCCGAGCATAAAAGCTTATAATAATATTATACCACGAGGCAACTCAGTATAGAATTTTGGACTTATTCATATAGAATAGGACAACAAATGACATGGTCGGTTGTATCTGTTTTTCTGGAGTTCCCCTTTAAATCGCAGAACTAGCATTACAATGTATCGGGTTTATCTTACATGATAAGGCGCCGCTTAGTCATTGCATGACGTAGGATCTGCTGTAACCTATGATCAATTCTCGCCCCTCTGACCCCGATATTGCTTTGGCACAGATAAATTATACCCTTCTCCCCCCTCCCCACCCCTGAGAGGAGTTGTCAGCGCCGTCCACTCAGCGTGCACACGATATAATCCATTTCACATTTTCTGCTAAGCTCGCAGCCTGGCTCACACACACATTACACATCACAAGAGGAGGGTTTTCTGACAACCTACAAATGCAGCTCGCTCCAGACTATCCTGCAAGTGAAGAACTCAATGTGGCTACTTGGGATGGCAGACTGGACTACCATGTAACCCCAGCACTGGTCACTGGCAGGCACTTTGGCCATTATAACCATATTATCACCCAGCATAAGTGGCACTGAGAGGGGAAAGTCATTCTGCTACTATTCCATAGTGAGAACATCTCCAACACTGCTATAATCTCCGGGAAGACTGGGATTTGGGAGCCAATATGCTGAAGAATCTGAGCAATATGTTTCCACTGCTTATGCTACAAATTGCAACTGTAACCACAGGTAATTTCCCTTCTCTGTTGTCAGATGTAGCAGGGCTGGATTTGTCATGGGTACTGTCCATGGCTCTAAATTAAAGGGGGTGTCTAAAGTGGACTACTTCTTCTCTAAAGTGAGTCAAGTGAGTGTCATGGGTCCGGGGATGTGACTAGTTTGTCACCGTGGGTTTCCGCTCTGGCTGTTATAGGTGGACCCCACCTGTGGAACTTCCCACCGTGACGCCACCTGCCCATATGCGGGATATGGTGATGGGTTGTCCAGCTGGGATAACCCCTTTCTGGTAATGCAGTGGGTTTTTCCACAGGCGTGTAAGACTCACCGGGATAGTGATAGTGGGTGACAAATTCAGCTCTGCTACACTGGGCTATGATAAAATATTATTGAAAAGATCAGCAAAATAGCCATACCTTGTATACTGCATATTGTGGTAGAACAGCTTGATATTTGACTTTGGGTTGTGGTAATTTATATTTATTATTATTATTATTATTATTATTTTTACATATTTAAAGAGATATTCCGTCTAAATAGATTTTTTTGATGTGACTGTGATGTCCTACGCTAAGGACCTTCTATGAGCATAGTCATCAGCTTTTATACAGTATTTCATAGCATATACATATTTTCATATACAGTCATATGAAAAAGTTTGGGCACCCCTATTAATCTTAATCATTTTTAGTTCTAAATATTTGGGTGTTTGCAACAGCCATTTCAATTTGATATATCTAATAACTTATGGACACAGTAATATTTCAGGATTGAAATGAGGTTTATTGTACTAACAGAAAATGTGCAATATGCATTAAACCAAAATTTGACCGGTGCAAAAATTTGGGTACCCTTATCATTTTATTGATTTGAATACTCCTAACTACTTTTTACTGACTTACTGAAGCACAAAATTGGTTTTGTAACCTCACTGAGCATTGAACTTCATAGCCAGGTGTATCCAATCATGAGAAAAGGTACTTAAGGTGGCCAATTGCAAGTTGTTCTCCTATTTGAATCTCCTCTGAAGAGTGGCATCATGGGCTCCTCAAAACAACTCTCAAATGATCGGAAAACAAAGATTGTTCAACATAGTTGTTCAGGGGAAGGATACAAAAAGTTGTCTCAGAGATTTAACCTGTCAGTTTCCACTGTGAGGAACATAGTAAGGAAATGGAAGACCACAGGGACAGTTCTTGTTAAGCCCAGAAGTGGCAGGCCAAGAAAAATATCAGAAAGGCAGAGAAGAAGAATGGTGAGAACAGTCAAGGACAATCCACAGACCACCTCCAAAGAGCTGCAGCATCATCTTGCTGCAGATGGTGTCACTGTGCATCGGTCAACAATACAGCACACTTTGCACAAGGAGAAGCTGTATGGGAGAGTGATGTGAAAGAAGCCGTTTCTGAAAGCACGCCACAAACAGAGTCGCCTGAGGTATGCAAAAGCACATTTGGACAAGCCAGCTTCATTTTGGAAGAAGGTCCTGTGGACTGATGAAACAAAGATTAAGTTGTTTGGTCATACAAAAAGGCGTTATGCATGGCGTCCAAAAAACACAGCATTCCAAGAAAAACACTTGCTACCCACTGTAAAATTTGGTGGAGGTTCCATCATGCTTTGGGGCTGTGTGGCCAATGCCGGCACCGGGAATCTTGTTAAAGTTGAGGGTCGCATGGATTCAACTCAGTATCAGCAGATTCTTGAGAATAATGTACAAGAATCAGTGAGGAATTTGAAGTTACGCCAGGGATGGATATTTCAGCAAGACAATGATCCAAAACACAGCTCCAAATCTACTCAGGCATTCATGCAGAAGAACAATTACAATGTTCTGGAATGGCCATCCCAGTCCCCAGACCTGAATATCATTGAACATCTGTGGGATCATGTGAAGCGGGCTGTCCATGCTCGGCGACCATCAAACTTAACTGAACTGGAATTGTTTTGTAAAGAGGAATGGTCAAAAATACCTTCATCCAGGATCCAGGAACTGATTAAAAGCTACAGGAAGCGACTAGAGGCTGTTATTTTTGCAAAAGGAGGATCTACGAAATATTAATGTCACTTTTCTGTTGAGGTGCCCATACTTTTGCACCGGTCAAATTTTGGTTTAATGCATATTGCACATTTTCTGTTAGTACAATAAACCTCATTTCAATCCTGAAATATTACTGTGTCCATCAGTTATTAGATATATCAAATTGAAATGGCTGTTGCAAACACCCAAATATTTAGAACTAAAAATGATTAAGATTAAAAGGGGTGCCCAAACTTTTTCATATGACTGTATATACAGATATGTAACCAAGCCCCTCCCATTGGATCGGCAGCGATCCCTCAGGATTTCTTTACATTGTACGGCTCATCCTCTACTACTGTCTGCCATCTGGACTGTAAAGAGGCAAGATTTATGTTAATTTGCATTAAAGGGGTGGTGGTAACAATAGGGAGGCATGTTCTGTAGAAAGTGGGAGGAGCTTAACTGTTGTGACTAAAATTTTGCTAAGTATGTTGCTCATTGGATCTTATAATAGTATTTGGGTTGTAGTGTGCACTGGTTGGTCCTCATTCATAAAGTAGCGGACAAAGTTGTTGAATAGAATGTGTCACCAGGAAACTGTCAAAGAATTTTTGATGATTTTTTTTATCTCCCATGTCATTTCCAACCATATAAAACAAGTACTATATCCTGCAATGTTCACTCTGCCACTTAGCCTAATAACAGACCTACACTTGATAATTCTGTAAGGGTTATCTTAGTAGCAGTCAACTCTTTTACATTACAGACAGAATTACAATAGAAGATAACACCTCTAAAGATAACACCACTGGCCCATCATTGCATCCACTACCAACAATAGATGATGTGACAGCTTATTTCCTCCCCTTTACCGCACAGAGCACGTCTAGAAAACTCTCCCATAGACCTCAGTGACTCGTCCCCAGTCTATTGCTGCCTAAGGCCATGAGACTGCTGTAAAGCAAATCACTAAATGTTGTTAACAGAGCAGAGGAGAAGCTCAGGCAAGATGGCCGCCCCCGTAATCATGGACAGGTAATAGAATAAAAAAAAATTCTTCAATTCGAAAATAAAAACATTACAAAAAAGTGATAGACTTCATTTTTTTTTAATAAATGAAATAAAAAAAAGAATTAGTGATACATTCCCTTTAACACTCTAGCCCAAGACTAGAAAAACACAAGAGCTTTATTCCAAAAACAGTGCCACACCTGTCCCTGGGTTGTGCCTGGCATTGCCTAAATGATGTGAATGGTACTGAGCTGCAATACCACACCCAACCTGTGGATAGGTGTGGTGCTGTTTTTGTAATAAAGCACCCATGTTTCTTTAAGGTGCCTACAGCCAAGCAGATAAAACACAAGAAAACAATCTATCTAGGAAAGCAACCGCTGTCTGTGAATAATATACCACACAAGCAGCCAGAAGTAGATACAAGTACATAAAAGACTTGTCTTACATTGTAAACTGTGAGAGTAATCACATTATGGCTGCAGCACATTTTACATTTCGCTCTGAGGCTGTGGGTGTGTACAATAAGGAACAGTCTGGCCCCTCCCCTATCCATTACTACTACTGGATTTACATGTAATCCTGCCAGGAGTAACTGTACAATAGCCAACACATAGCCCATATAGACCAAATACAGGAGATCCAGGGACACTGGACTGCAAATACATGCAGGAAAGCAACTACAAAGATCCCTGACACAGAAAAATAGAAATCTATCAGCACAAGCATGAAATTTTCTGCTGTGTGTGAATAATATCCCATCTGTAAAAACAAAGCCAGTAGATACACGTATATAGAAAACTTCTTACGTTGTAAACTGTGAGGTGTTCAGACTGCTCCACTGAGAGAGCAGTTTGCAGACGTGTGTGGTAGTGAGGAAAAACGGCCCCTCCCCTCTCCATTTACTGTGTGAAAAGAGAACCTACCCTCCTTCTTCCACCCACTGTGAAAACGTCTTAAAGGGGTTATCCAGTTTTTTAACAAATATGGGCCAAATAAAAGGATGCATGAATACAAAACACTTCCTAATACATATGTATACTTTTTAAATTCAGCACAGTTTATCTGGTTTATTTTCAGATCATTGCCCTCAGCTGTGAAGTTTTGTTTGCAAGCTCACTACCCTCCCTGTGAGCAGTTCAGTTTAGCAAATGAAACATCACAGCAGCACATGACCTCGGACGTAGGAGTGATTTATTACCTGTTATTTCATTGCAGTCGGAGAGTCGGGTACACAGAGAGTGAAAGCAGGCAGATGAATCATGGGAAATGTAGTTTATCCACCTATTCACTGCATGTAAATAACAGTGATACAAGGAGCAGCAAGTAAAATAAAACCAAGCAAAGGGGGCACAAAGGAACAGAGAGGATTTAGCACTGCTGTGGATGTATTTGCAGATAATTTTTGGAAGCTGGATAACTGCTTTAAGCCTGATGTATCTATGGACAGGACTTCCCTAGTAACATGGAGTGAACAGTAAACTTGCTAGAAGGGAGACACCTAGTGGCAGGATCTTTAGAGAGGTTTTTCAGAAAGAAAACCGCAACATTTTTGATTAAAGTACATTACATTTTGGTCTAGGATCACAACCCCTATAAAATGAGACTATGTTGTCTGAAAAGATAGTGACCATTTAAGGTACAAGACACAGGTTGAAGCAGTTGTCTTGACCTCTAATCTGACCCAAACCATGGAGGCTACACTTTGCTACTTGCAGGACTTTGGGGATCTACTGGTAATGCCTTGGTGCCAAATAGCACAGGACACCTGTAGAGGTTAGTGGCTAGGTGAGAAGCCATTGACTTGGGTCAGGAGTAATATGGTGGCATGGGGGGGGGCAACAATATTAGGCAGGTGGTTTTAATGTTATGACTTGTTGGAATACTATAACACAGCTGAGGAGCTGCCCGATAGCTTCCGAGTGAAGGATTGTCAGTAGGACTTGTTATGTATTATTTTATTGGGACACATTCTTTATGTCTTCTTCTATATTGCTTATATACTGCATGTTGTATATGAGTGTGCAATCGTTTTCTTTCGCTGAATGTGCTTACGGGGTGTGTAGACATGGCTATGGGATATAATATATGTGGTAACTGGTGAATTATTGGTACAGTAAGCTCAGGATACTAGTGTACTATAGGTGGGTTCTCTAGAGAGACGGTCAATGCAATAAAATATGAAAGTCAGCATTACTTACCTATTAGATCCAGGACCGCCGACTCTCCCTGCCAGACATTGTTTACTGGTCCACAGAGAGAACATCACTGACTTCAGTGGTGCACCATTGCCCAAATTAAAGGGGTTTTCTGGGGAAAAAAAATTCCAAAAAGGTCTGTTAGTGCTGTTAATAGGATAATAAGTGCACCAAATACCCTTAGCAATGTTTTGAGTGATCTCTGGGTGTCTCTATGAGCTCCTGGCATCTTCTGCATTTGTTTACATGGGCATCTTCCTGTTCTGTTTTCATACAACTACCATGATGCCTTGGGCCACTCCGAGCTAACTCACATCCTCCCTCTCTCACTCCCTCCCCCCTCCCTTTCTCACTCACACCCCCTCCCTGTTTCCCTAGTTAGCCTGCCCACTACTAGCCCTTCCTAACTAAGGAATTTTTGGTACACTAAGTAATTTAAAAGGGGAGAGATCAATTTATCTTGGACATCCCCCTTTGTTTTGTAGGCATCTGCTGAGACATTTCTAGATATTAATCATTGGTAGGACACTATAGGGTAATTTCATACAGATAGATAGATTAGATAGATAGATAGATAGATAGATAGATAGATAGATAGATAGATATTTGTACAGGTTTTCCCACCTAAATGCCACTAAGAAAGTGCACAGGTATGCGGTATGTGAAATGTCATCTTTATGTGAATGTTTTGAGTACTAGGCTTGGGGAATTAAAGTCCCATTATCATCAATGCTTTTATGTATGGGGATGATTGGGAATAATAGGGAATCTATATATAGATAGACCTTCATAAATAGGGCTTAATGAGCAGAGCACGAGGAGCAACATACTGTACATTGCTATAATTCACCCCCTGGGAGTCAGTCTGGGGGAAGGAGCACATGCTATGAACTGTACATAGACATTTATGTTAATAAGGATATGACTCTCTATCTTATCTCTCAGGAATAATACACACAGTGATGTCACAGTACAGGAATAATACACACAGTGATGTCACAGTACAGAGATAATATACACAGTGATGTCACAGTACAGGGATAATACACACAGTGATGTCACAGTACAGAGATAATACACACAGTGATGTCACAGTACAGAGATAATACACACTGTGATGTCACAGTACAGAGATAATACACACTGTGATGTCACAGTACAGAGATAATACACACAGTGATGTCACAGTACAGGAATAATACACACAGTGATGTCACAGTACAGAGATAATATACACAGTGATGTCACAGTACAGGGATAATACACATAGTGATGTCACAGTACAGAGATAATACACACAGTGATGTCACAGTAAGGGTTGAGGGGGGGAATAAACACCGAGGTGGCCCCCCACAGGGGGAATAAACACAGTGATGCCACAGCACAGGGGGGATACACACAGTGATGTCACAGTACAGAGATAATATAAACAGTGATGTCACAGTACAGGGATAATACACATAGTGATGTCACAGTACAGGGATAATGTGAACCGAGAGCAAGGCAGGTGGTTTGGACTCCGCAACCAGAAATGAACGCACACGCGATAGTTCAAGAAAAAAATATATATTTACTATAAGTTAATAAAGGCTAGTTAAAGGTAAAATGACAGGGCTAAAGACAAGCAAAATATACAATATAGCATGAACAATTTCAAGGCAAATTCTGCAATGGTTTCTACTTTTACTCTGTCCACTTCTGCAGTATGGACACTGAATGAACAATATACTCAAAACTATCCCTAACTGACCCTGACTTCACATTTGGGTGCACCCCCTTTTCCCCAGTGGTCCAGGTGGACCGCTTACAGTCCGTAGAAGCGCGCGGTGGGGCCCAAAGTCGGTCCTTTCTTTTATAGTGAAGCGTCCTCTCCTCACGGTTATCAGGATCTTGGGAGAAATGAAGTCCTCTTTAACAGACAGGGAAACCAACTGAATGCAATGTAATCCAACAGCAGATTCCACTCAGCACACTGACAGTCCTGCCGAATCCATACACTGAGCTGGGATGTAAACCGGGATTTAGCAGGTGCCGTCCAGTACATCAACAGCACTGCGAGTCTCTATCTGTGGTATCCATATACACAGTCACAATGTCAGTCTCACTGATCAGCCACTGAGCACAGTTCCTTTCACGTGGACTCACTAGTCCTGTTGTCTCTTTACACTCTGTTTGTCTCTGGACCAAGATACAGCTTAGCTGTACAGAAAAATCTCCACACCAGTTCAATACAACACTTGCCAAGATGGCTGCTGCTCTCTGTCTCGTCACTTCCTGCTGCTCTGCTCACACTCTGTCTGCAGAACAGGCAGGCTGACATAAAAGGGGGGGTCTCACTCCAGCATCATGTCACAATTACAATGGCTGCTGTCTTAAAGGAACAGAATCACAGAAATACATTCAACATTAACAGTTTATACAGACAAATGAAGCTTAAGACAACATTGGCTATCTCTTACAATAATACACACACAGTGATGTTACAGTACAGGGATAACATAAATATATACATATTCTACAAGGATGGAAATATGTGTCTCCGTCCCCGAACCCACTTAAAAAATGCAAGCAGGACTTTTCTCTCCGCAATTTTCTGCTTTTTTCATACAGAAACCCAGCAGACTCCATTATAGTCTAAGGTTTCCGCAAGTAACTGCTTTTTAAGTGGATTAGCTTTCCTGAAAGCCAGACGCTAGTGTGAACCTCGCCTCAGTTGTACACAGATGGTATACTGGTAATAGTTTGCCTTAGGCTAACATTGTTAATAAAGTACAGGGATAATACACATTGAGTGGAATTTATTAAGTTTGGCAATTCTTACACCAGTCTTAATCTGTTCCCCACTAGACACGGCACAATTACTTAAAAGCTCTTGCACAAGTAGTTGCCTCTGAACTCAAATCTGCACCAGACAGAGACTGGTAGAGATTTGTGGTATAAGTGACACCAGTTTTGACACCAGTAAATCTAGAGGACGGGGTTGTCATGTCAGCTATGAAATCCTAGTACAGGAATGACACACAAAAGGGTCACAAACCATGTGCACTATGACATCACAGAATAACACATAATAATGATGATGTCACAGGTATAAGGTACACATACTGTTAACCACACTCACTTTTCTTCTCCAAATGGTTTGTCCATAGATATCTCTAACTGCTCCTTACCTTACAGGGAGATGCGCCCTTTTAGTTGTTGGACCTCAAAGGTGCAGTTATGTCTCCTACCCTGGTAGTCTCTAAATCCACATGATCAGTCCCTTCAGCTCACTTCTATAATCATTGGTTCATTGGTCGGGGTATCTTCTTAGACATGTAGTGCACCGGTCTGATAACCCGTCCACAATAAGGACATCAGGGCTGGGTTTCTGACAAATCCCAGACTATAGAAAGTTCCTCCATTCATGGTCAGATCCATTGGTAACCAATGAAGACAACAGATGTCACCACTAAGATGGTTAGAGGAAATCTTTACAATTCTGCAAAATGTTTAATTATTTAGATTCACAAAAATGTTTCACTCATAATTGTTTAAAAACTGTCCTTTTTTATTTTTTGCTTTTTTTGTTCTGCTTTCTGGGCCTGTGCAGAAAAAGACAGACAGTAATAACGGACAGTATAAAGAACACCCGCCAATTACTGTCCATTAGCCATAGACATTAATGCTAACAAGTAATGGCCGCTTGCCGTCCGTCATAAATCCATTATTTTGAACAGACATAAAAGTCCTTCTCCCCATGTTATTAATCCGCTGAAATAATGGACAACAGATCAAATCCCATTGAAATCAATGGGATTTTTAAAGGATTTATGACGGATCGGAGAGTGTCCGTTGTTAACATTTTGTAATGGATGCTAGCAACAAACACTACTAACAGTAATGTGAACGCCCCCTTAGTTATCCAGTGTTTATTCCTGGATATTCCACTGGGGTTTGTAGTCTCAGCAATTGTAAATGCAGAGGACAAGAAGAAGAAATCAGGATTAGTTTTACTAGTTTTATCAATATCTATCTACAGTATCCAATATCTATCAAATAACAAATATCTATCTGTCTTATGTGTGTCTCTCTGTCTCATATATATGTATCATCTATCTATCTATCTATCTATCTATCTATCTTTTTTTATAATATATTAATAATAATAATACATTTTATTTATATAGCGCCAACATATTCCGCAGCACTGTACAATTTGTAGTGTTCAAGTACTGACAAAAAAGATACATTACAAAGAAATAGTCAATTCACACACTGGGACTGAGGGCCCTGCTCGCAAGAGCTTACAATCTATGAGGTAGAGGCGGTGACACAAGAGGTAGCAGGGGCGGCATCGGAGGTAGCATTGCTTGTACAATGGTCAGACAATTCTGTAATAGAGGTTACTGTCATTACACATATATAAAGCTGTATGAGCCGTCACCAGTCGTGTCCTTTAACATGCAGATGGTGCCTGGACATATAAAGTTAGTCTGATACGGCATCATATCCTGTGAGGTAATGCGGGAGCGTGAACAGAGGAGGGTACGTTTTAGGGATTCTAACTACAGAAGGGTTTACATTAGGACTTGTGATAGGCCTGTCTGATAAGATATGTCTTTACTTTGCGCTTGAAGCTGTGGAAATTGGGGGTTTAATCTAATAGTCCGAGATAGAGCATTCCAGAGAAGTGGTGCAGCTCGGGAGAAGTCTTGTATACGAGCGTGGGAGGTTCTGATAATAGAGGATGTTAGTCTTAGGTCATTGAGTGAACGGAGAGTACGGGTTGGGCGATAGACAGAGATGAGGGAGGAAATGTAGGGTGGTGCAGCATTATGGAGAGCCTTGTGGATGAGGGGGATAAGTTTATATTGTATTCTGTATTGAATAGGCAGCCAATGTAGTGACTTATCTATCCATCTATCTACATATCTATCTATCTACCTACCTATCTCATATCTATCTATCTATCTATCTATCTATCTAGACAAAAGAACAAATGGACAGCACTCCAAAGTGGTGATTGTGATGATTCTGCTTAAGTGTGGCTATAACTCAGATGTATTTTGATCTCTGGGTATAGGATCTCCCTTTTTACCTGCATTGATTCATAATGTGCGCAGCCCTAATCCTAGGTATATGGTAAATAGAGGTACCACTGTAACAATAGGGCTTTGTTTCCATCCCAGAATGGCTCAATTGAATTCATAAACAGCCTCCACTGGTTATTAACACATGACAGAGCATGTGTGAGTGTTGGACTACAGAACCACAATCAAGGACATGTGTGGTAAAGTAATCATTTCACCTTTATTCCCTTTTATTTTAATTGCACTGTATCTTGTAACTAGTAACTGTAAATGCTTGTATATATCTACATATCTGTCCTGAACTGTATATGTTAGATGTTAATACCGACCCATTTAGGGGTTAATAAATATATAAAATTTAGAAAGCTTGTCTTGTATTTATCTGTGAACCCAACATTCACTGGCAGTGAGTGTGGTTTTTATATGAAAGAGGACTCAGGTGTGGTCAAAACGGTGTTGGCGCACTGAGGATCTTTCACATTGGTGGTAGCGGTGGGATCTTAGGATAAACGGCGTGTGTTGGTGACCTTTATCACTCACATGCTGGGGATTGTGGTAATCCTATGAGACAAGCTCGGTATTAAAGCAAGCATTAAGATACAGTGAAAGTTTGATACAGTGCTGTTCCCCTCCCTTACTCTTTGTATTCTATCCTATCTTTTATTTGGCAAATACCAGTGGATGGCTAGTGGGCTCAGAAGCAGAGCTCAAGAATTGCTGAACCAGGCTTTTGGAGATCCTGAGCGTATGGCTGAAATGGAGGCAGCCACAGCCATGCAGAGAATCGAGCAGAGTCCTGATTTTGGGGCTAGGCCAGGAAGTGCAGCAAGCAGCCCGGTCCCAAGGATTACTTCACCAGGAGGGACCAGTAGCCCCAGCCTTGTGGGGGGAACGGTTTCATACTGGCAAACGGCCCTACAGCAAATAGGCACCAGTGACCCTAGCACATACCTGCAGGTGTTGGACCGTTTTCAGGAAGCTGTAGAACAAGAACGAGAACGGCAGGCTGATCGTAAGGCAGCAGAACGGCAGGCTGAGCGGCAATATCAGCTTGAGCTCAAAAGAATGGAGCTCTCCCAGCAGGCACCGTCTGTCACTGCATGCACTCCAGAAGCTCAAGTACCAAGGCTCCGATCCGAGGACTTTCCAATCCTTGAAACAAACAGGGATTTGGACTCGTTCTTGCGGGCCTTTGAGAAAGTGTGTAAGCAGTATCAGCTACCACAGACGTATTGGGTCCGTTACCTGGCTCCCCGGTTGAGGGGAAAAGCCCTGGACACTTACGCCAATTTGCCAGTTGACCAGGACTATGAGTCCATTAAAGCAGCGCTGATCCGGAGGTACCAACTCACGCCGGAGCTGTACCGTCGAAGGTTCCGAGGCCTGCAGAAAAAGCCTTCAGAAAGCCATGAGGATACAGCGGCCTAGCTGCGCGTGTGGTTCCGGGGGTGGAGGGAGGGCAAGTCAGTCACCTCGCAAGAAAGCCTTGCAGACCTCATGCTTCAAGAGCAGTTCTTGACCATTTGTACCGAGGAAGTGCAAAAATATCTCCTGGACCGAGAGCCCAAGGACCTTGAAACAGCCGCAGCAATGGCGGATCGTTATGTTGCCAACCAGTTGCCGTGGACACCTGCCAGCGACGGCTGGAGGAGGGGTAAGACACAATCTGTCCCGGGGAATCCTGAACCAAGCTGGAGGTCACCACAGCCCTCTGCTTCCAGGTGGGGTAGGCCAAACTCTGTCCCGGGTGGTTCCTATACGTCCCCTGCCCCTCGAGCTCTGGGCTCCCCGGCGACCTCTCTCATACCCCAGGGAGAGATCAGGCGGTGCCACGCCTGTAATCAAACGGGAGATTTACAACGAGACTGCCCCAACCGCCCTAGGAACCCCCCTGCTCAGTGGTGAACCTAGCCTCTTTGCTGCCTGAGGCGGACTATAGAAAGACGCGCCCCCCCCCCCCCCAAAAAAAAAAAAAAAAAACCTGAGTTTCCATGCTACTAGTTTAACACACTGTTATCGTCGCACAATATACACAATACACAAAGTTATAAAACAGATTTTAAGAATTCTTCTTCCTGTATTACTTCAGTATCAGATCAACAACACGGCATTAACAATGAAAGTAACTTCACACATCTTCTGCTTGGTGGATGGACGAGCCCACGTGGCCCCCATTCTCTATAATAGGAGCCCCGCAGATAGCTGAGTACTGGACTTCGGATATCTTTGGCACTCCCATTGAAGTGAATGAGAGCCACGTGGGTTCTTCCATCCACCAAGTGACACACCTATATATATGGCTGCGGTCAGGCTGGATTCCCACCTAGTGGGGGGAAAAAACCCAATTCTCAGGCTCAGTGGGGGTCTCAGCAGACAGACCCCCATCAATCAGGTATTTATCCTCTATCATTTAGGTGAATACAGTGCAGTAACATTCTGTGACTTACAGGTGACGTCTCTGACTAATCCTTCACATTTCCCTTCTCTTCCCTCTGGACCGCCATGACCACTTCTTCCAGCTGTGACTTGTCTCTGTAAAGTTTGCAACACAGACATCTTTGGCTCCTTACTTTCCAGGCATCCAACTCACATTGTCCTCACCTACACAAAGCCCCCATCCTGCTGCTACCCCCAATTATAAAATATATGATATAACCCCCCCATAATGAATAATACCTCCAAGTGCATCTTTATATTAATAATGTCCGTGTGTACCCTGTATAAATAGTGCCCCTTATTAATAATACCCCAGGTGTTAACTAATTAAAAGGTTTTCCAGGTCATTAATAAACTAATCAGTGGGGTTCAAAAACCCAGGACCCCCACTGATCAGCTGTTTGAATGGTACCTGTGTAAGCGCCGTGACCGCTTCTCTGTTTACATAGTGTATTTCATCTCATAGCGGCCATGTCATGTAACTACAGCCTCGTCCTGTACATGTCTACAGTATGTGACAAGGCTACAATTACATCACACGGTCACTATAAACAGACAGCGTATAATATAAACAGGTGCCATAGCCCATGTTTATAGCGCCCCATTTACACACGCTATAAAGTTCCACAGCAGCCCCTGCACACAGTATTACACAGTGTTATGGCCCACAGCGGCCCCTGCACACTGTATTAAGCTTCTCAGCGGCCCCTGCACACGGTATTATGCTCCATAGTGGCCCCTGCTCACGGTATTATGCCCCGCATTGGCCACTGCACACGGTATTATGTTCCGCAGCAACTCCTGCACACAGTTTTATGCCCCATATTGGCCCCTGCACTGGTATTATGCTCCATAGTGGCCCCTGCACTTGTATTATGCTCTATAGTGGCCCCAGCACACGGTATTATGCTCCATAGTGGCCCCTGCACTGGTATTATGCTCCAGAGTGGCCCCTGCATAGGGTATTATGCTCCATAGTGGCCCCTGCACAGGGTATTATGCTCCATAGTGGCCCCAGCACTGGTATTATCCTCCATAGTGGCCCTTGCACTGGTATTATGCTCCATAGTGGCCCCTGCACTGGTATTATGCTCTATAGTGGCCCCTGCACTCGGTATTATGTTCTATAGTGGCCCCTGCACTCGGTATTATGCTCTATAGTGGCCCCTGCACTTGTATTATGCTCCAGAGTGGCCCCTGCACAGGGTATTATGCTCTACAGAGGTCCCTGCACAGGGTATTATGCCCCATAGTGGACCACCCATGAACTATTATTATACTCTGGGGTCTTTTCAGACCCCAGAGTAAAATGATTGGAGACCCAGGGAAGAATACAAACATAAAAATCAGAGTTACTTACCTATCCTGGACACCGGTGCACTCCTTGCAGCTTTTGGCCCTGTTTAACTGCACACACACATCACGTGATCAGGCCGGCGACGCGACCTGATTACGTCACCACAGGCCTCAAGCCTGCTCGGAGTTACATCGGATCGCAGGAGGTGAGTAACACTGTTTTTTATGTTCCCTCACCAACCCTAGGCCTCCGATTATTATACTCCGGGGTCTGAATAGACCCCGGAGTATAATAATAGTAGTATTTGCGGCCCGCGGCCTAACTTACCGATGCCCGCGGCCGCTCACAGCGGCATCCGCTTCCCTTTCTGCGGCTCATAGCAGAAGGGGAATCAGGGGCGGCCACGAGCAGATGCGGGTAGGTAAATAAATAGGCCCTGACCTGCCGGGGATGCTCCAACAGGTTACGGCCTATTTATATAGATAAAAAAAAAGCTATACTCACCTGCGATGCCTTGATGCAGCCGCCGCCTCCTCCTCTTGTCCTCAACGTCTGTGTCTCAGCGTAGGCGGCGTTATGACGTCATTGTATCGCCGCCTGCGCTGAAATGCGACGTCTTGTAAACCAGCCCAGGACAGGCCGCGCTCAGCTCTGTTTTTTTTTTTTTTTTTAAGCGGCCTGTCCTGGGCTGGTTTACATTAAATAGTAAAATGCCGCCCCCCGGACAGTGCCGCCCGAGGCGGCCGCCTCACCTCGCCTCATTAGCGGTGCGCCCCTGCCCCTGCTCCCCAAACTACAGCGGCCGGCCCATCTGTGTATCTGGTTGCGAGGGAGGGGCCCCAGCTTAATGCTAACCGTCAACAGGTCACTGTGGGGGACAAAGTGGTGATGGGATTCCGGGACACGGGGGCAGATGTTACGCTGGTACAACCAGATTTAGTCCCCCCAGACAGTATTATTCCCGGGAAAACTCTGACTCTACGGGGTATTGGATTGGAACGTTTTACTGTACCCATGGCTTGTGTTCATTTAGACTGGGGTGCAGGGAAAGGAATGCGGGATGTGGGAGTGATGTCTGAGTTGCCTGCCAATGTACATTTAGGGACAGATTTGGGGCCTATGGTGTGCCAATATGCGGCGGGGCTGGTAACCCTCCCTCTGAAATGTCTCCTCATACAGTTTGTGAAAATGCTAATTTTATTGTACCTGTGGGAATACCTGCAGAGGGGGCTGGTAACCCTCCCTCTGAAATGTCTCCTTATACATTCTGTGAAAATGCTAATTCTAATGTATCTGGGATTAATGTAGGTGTAAAGGAGCTGAGTGAGGACTGGTCTGTAGATCCGCCCACATCTGCGGGGGCCTCACCCCCCCAGTCTGTGTCTCTATGTCCGCCAGTCCTCCCTCCAGCTCAGTGTGATAGAACCAATGCTGTTAATGATATTGCAAATGTCTGCCATGAAACTGTGGATGTTGTACCAGGTGGTTCGGTGTCTCTCTGGGCTCTCAGAGACGGTCCGGATGTAGGACGGACTACTGGTATTGCGGTGGTTACCCACAGTCAAAGTGCCAAAAGGGGTGGGAAGCCTTCCAGCCTCTGCACCGGTCCCTCCATCGCTCGGACGCATTACTGAGACCCGGTGTGAATTAACAATTGCTGATGAATGTACTGTCAATGTAATTGCCAATGCCTGTTGTGAAAATGTACAGGGTAGCTCTTCTGAGTCACTGGAAGCGACTTCTACTATTTCGCCCAGTGCATCCGATGAGCACCCAACTGCTGACCATGTGCCAGGTAGGCTATGGGGATCTCATGGCCGATCCAGGTGAGGGACGGACTGCTGGTAGTGCGGTGCTAGCCCGCAGCCAGAGTGCTAAAAGGGTGGAGGGCGTTCCGACCCTTGAACCGTTGCCTACACCACCTGGAGTTGGTGCTGAGACCGCCATGACTAGCCTCACTCCCTTGAAGCCGGAGGAGTCCGGCCGGTATGAGACATACACGTCTCTTCTGTCCAGTTCTATTCCAGGAGTGCCCATGGCCCAAGTGCAGATGGTATGGTGTACTGGAGGGGTGATCCAAGAAGGGGGTATGTCCAATGTATTACCTGTCAATGTATTGTGGGGGGATGGTTTGGGGAAGCATGATCTCAGTCATTTGCCCAAGGTATCACCATCACCCACCCAAGTACAGGAGGAACCGGATGTAGGTTTGGAAGCAAAGGGGGAGGTGCAGAACCCCCTAGAACTCTCCCAACTAGCGGCTAGTGTGGGGAAGACCCTGAGAGAGCAGGCCAAGGGTGGCCAGGAGAGCAGAGATTGGCGGGATGGGATCTCTGGAATGGTTTCCCAAGGGCCTGAGGTCATGAGTGTAAAGCTAAGGGATGTCCGCACTCAGAAAGCAGACCCGGAACAGGCAGAAGGTAGCCAAGTGTACGTGGCTCAGAGCCTGGACCTTAGAAGTGTCCCTAGTCAGACTAGAATGACAGAAGGGTTCGGCAGCTATGTAACAGGCACCTCTCTTTTGTCTCACTCCAGCCAAGAGTTCAGAGATGCTGTCCAAGCTGACCCTAGCCTGGACATATTGAAGGCGCGTGCCGCTCAACCACCCTCGGAGTCTGTCAAGGCCTGAGTCTGCTGGGACCCCGGGGGGAGGTGAGGGAGCCTTTGGGGCCAGAGCCTGAGAAGCTGGAGGCGGAGGTGCTTTCAGAAGAGGGGAGTAGGCCCCTACTTCCTGCAAGCCCCATCTAAAAGGGGGAGGTGTGATGATTCTGCTTAAGTGTGGCTATAACTCAGATGTATTTTGATCTCTGGGTATAGTATCTCCCTTCTTACCTACATTGATTCATAATGTGCGCAGCCATAATCCTAGGTATATGGTAAATAGAGGTACCACTGTAACAATAGGGCTTTGTATCCATCCCAGAATGGCTCAATTGAATTCATAAACAGCCTCCACTGGTTATTCACACATGACAGAGCATGTGTGAGTGTTGGACTACAGAACCACATCAAGGACATGTGTGGTAAAGTAATTATTTCACCTTTATTCCCTTTTATTTTAATTGCACTGTATCTTGTAACTAGTAACTGTTAATGCTTGCATATATCTGCATATCTGTCCTGAACTGTGTATGTTAGATGTTAATACCGACCCATTTAGGGGTTAATAAATATATAAAATTTAGAAAGCTTGTCTTGTATTTATCTGTGAACCCGACACTCACTGGCGGTGAGTGTGGTTTTTATATGAAAGAGGACTCAGGTGTGGTCAAAACGGTGTTGGCGCACTGAGGATCTTTCACAGTGATAAAATCAGTTACTGTGGGTTTATTACATGGAATCTATCTATCTATCTATCTATCTATCTATCTATCTCCTATCTATCTATCTATCTATCTATCTATCTATCTATCTATCTATCTATCTCTCCTATCTATCTATCTATCTATCTATCTATCTATCTATCATCTATCTATCTCCGATCTATCTATCTATCTCCTATCTATCTATCTATCTATCTATCTCCTATCTATCTATCAATCTATCTATCTATCTATCTATCAAAATAAGTAAACAGGAGGGATAGGCATATAAATAAATATGAGTGCCAGCAAAGAACTTGATGCACAGTCACTTCAATACAAAGAAAGAAAATTGCAGCACTCCAAATATTCATAGAAAATGTGATTCTAATCAGCACCTGATGAGACAGTAAAGAAGGATCCTGTTTTCTTTGAATTTTTGGAGTGCTGCCATTTTTTCTTTACTAACTAATTCTGGAGGTATTGCCACCCTCTGTTTGGGCCTGCACCCAAACTTTATTTATATTTTTCTATGCTGCTTTAAAATTTTCTTATCTATCTTCTATCTATCTATTTCTTCTAAGCTCACACTGACATGATAGTCGTCTGCCCTTTATGTCAATTGTCAGTCTGCGCAGTTCAAACTAAAGGGGTTGTCTAGCTTCTTGATATTGATGATTACCTACCCCCAGGATAGGTCATCAAGGTCAGATTAGGGGGGGTCCAACATCTGACACCCCCACCAATCTGCTCTCAAATGCTGGTGCTGGAACCAAACCACATAGTGGATGGAGCGAGAAGTGGACAGCTCTAGACACTGTGTAGTGGCTGTACCAGGTTACTGCAGCTCAGCAAATTAATTTAAAGGGAATGTGTTACAAGAAAATAAACTTTTTTTTAAATCACGTTTTATGTTAAACATATTTTTAAATAATTTTTTTTTTTTTTTTTTTTTTTATTCCATGATTTTTTAAAAGATTCCTCAAAATCCTGCAGTGCAATAATTTTCTGGGAGAAATACTTCATTTTCTGGAAAAAAGTCAGGGGTTCCAACACATAAAACCATGACTGTATATGATGCATTTAATAAGTTAAACCAAAAATTTCCTACCACAAAAAATACAGGGGTGTAGCTAAAGATTCATGGGTCATGACAGACGTAAGAGGAGACTGGTGGTTATTCTCATCCTCATCCTCCATCTCCGCATGGAGGACAGAGCTGCTTATTGAAGTTAGGGAAGAGTTGCTTGTCACAAGAACAACCCTGGCTATAAACCTATCCATCACAACATCAGGCTGCATGAGTGAGTGTCGACCTGTCAATGTAGCTACAGGCTGCTGCTAGAACTGCTTTAGCATACAGTGTGTGCTTAGGAGTCCCCCCTATATCTACGCCACTGAATAGATATATTATTTTGGTTATAGTAAGCTTTGTCGATCAGTACCGTTTGTTGCATACTTTAAAGGGGTTTTCCATAATCACACTTATTCTCTATCCATAGGTTAAGACCCCAGAGTATAATAGGTGCGAATTGGTTTGTCCTGGATATTTCCGATTGATTGGGTTTTTTTTTAAACCAAACAAATGGAGATTCGTCTTTGGCGAAATAAAATGGCCACCACATTATACTCTAGGGTCTCTTCAGACCTCAGAGTATACTAGGCAGAGGCCCAAGGGTGGTGAAAAAATAAAAAAAACATTCATGCTCACCTTTTGTTACCTCTCTTGGGCCTCCTCGTAACATCCAGCACTCTTTTGTGACGTCATTAGCCGTGTTGACCTTGGTGACCTTTACTATGTTTTATACATAGGTTTCTAGGAGTCCTGACAGTGTTCTACACTATTTGTTATAGATAGGTTCCTAGGAGCCCTGACAGTGTTATACACTATGTTTTATAGATAGGTTCCTAGGAGCCCTGACAGTGTTATACACTATGTTTTATAGATAGGTTCCTAGGAGCCCTGACAGTGTTATACACTATGTTTTATAGATAGGTTCCTAGGAGCCCTGACAGCGTTCTACACTATGTTTTATAGATAGGTTCCTAGGAGCCCTGACAGTGTTATACACTATGTTTTATAGATAGGTTCCTAGGAGCCCTGACAGTGTTATACACTATGTTTTATAGAGAGGTTCCTAGGAGCCCTGACAGTGTTATACACTATGTTTTATAGATAGGTTCCTAGGAGCCCTGACAGTGTTCTACACTATTTGTTATAGATAGGTTCCTAGGAGCCCTGACAGCGTTCTACACTATGTTTTATAGATAGGTTCCTAGTAGCCCTGACAGTGTTCTACACTATGTTTTATAGATAGGTTCCTAGGAGTCCTGACAGTGTCATACACTATGTTTTATAGATAGGTTCCTAGGGGCCCTGACAGTGTTATACACTATGTTTTATAGATAGGTTCCTAGGGGCCCTGACAGTGTTATACACTATGTTTTATAGATAGGTTCCTAGGAGCCCTGACAGTGTTATACACTATGTTTTATATATAGGTTCCTAGGAGTCCTGACAGTGTTCTACACTATGTTTTATAAATAGGTTCCTAGGAGCACTGACAGTGTTATACACTATGTTTTATAGATAGGTTCCAAGGAGCCGAAACAAACTGGGGACCTGATCCGCCAAACCCAAACCCGAAACAAATCTTAAGAGAGGTTCCTTCATCTCTATTATTGAGAAGCCCCTTTAACATTCCTACAACATATACATCTCTTATGACCAGATCATATCGACCCAGTTGATGCCTTTCGTTCTTGTCTGAAAGTCGACAGCCCAGTGTCTTGATCCACTTTATCGTATATTTGTGTATGATGTTACAGATCTTTTTATATTAATAGCCCAATGTAGCTGGAAATACATGATACGATGAAGAGGAGGATTTATCTGTGCGGCTTCTTTCATACTGAAGATGATCTGTATGACTTTTAGCTTTAAGCGCTCGCTGTAGCCCCGGCCCTGTGCGGTTATACAGCCTGTCTCCTTATTGAAGCCTCAATCCCTCCAGCAGTTACCATGTGCTCTAATCTTTTCTCCTACTGTGATAGTTTTTTCTGCTTGTAGTGGATGGCGGGATTCTGCAGGCAATATAGTATATCCTACGGTTTCCTTATGAAACAGCCAAACCTTGAAAGAATTATTATCTGTAGGCAGGTCTGCATCTAAAAATGTAATTTCATGGTGGGAGTGAATGACTGAAAAAAAGAAAATTTAGGGCACTGTGCAAACTGTATCAGAGTCCTTTTTGACTGATATCACCATAAAAGCTCCCGGCTTATACATTACACAGATCCATAGGGCTCCACTCGCTGGACGAACAACACATGAGAGTCCTTTTGACCTCTGTCGTAGTACGTTGACGTATCTTTTTTCTATTGTATAGTAAAAGCACAGAAGATGCCCAATTTAGGTTTTTTTGGCAATAATATGACCTTCTGTTCTTTTCATCTCGGCTTAACATATCCCGAGATCAGAGGCGTAACTTAGGCTCCAATGCAAATTCTATAATGGGGCCTCTACCTACCTTTTATCATTTAGAATAGTGGCAGCAATATCTAGGGGGGACCCGAACGCAGGTGTGAATCTAGCGTAACCTATAGATAGGTCATCATTATGAAAATTTGATTTAGTGCCTGAAAAGTCAGTGGTAGGATCATGTGACAGAAGATTTAATGCGGCAATGACTTGGTTCTCTCATTACATACGTTATATAGTCACAATAGTGATGACACCCTCTAATTAAGATGTAAAGATTATTGCCGAGCTGACTGACAGCTTTATATTATCATATAGGTAAATTGTGTCTCAGCCTCCATCTGTCACTGTCAGAGGAAATCACATTCGCAAATTCCTGGAAACGATCAAGAGCTGGAGCATAAGCCATAAGCATTGACAGGCTAGAAAGGATTTATATTTCAAGTACTTCCGGCTATTTCATACCATTTTAATGTAAATAGCTTTGCCTGAACTTTATCTGTTAAATGACATTCTGACATATTGTACGTACTCGCTACTTCCCCAGGATAACGTAGATATAATTAATCTAACAATCACAATGTTCTATTGACTAATGACAAGCCGCAGTATGACTCCGCTGTGAATCATGAGAACTATGACAATGGGTCATACATAGATATTGTGTATATATATATATATATATATATATATATATATATATATATATACAGTACAGACCAAACATTTGGACACACCTTCTCATTCCAAGAGTTTTCTGTATTTTCATGACTATAAAAATTGTAGATTCACACTGAAGGCATGAAGACTATGAATTAACACATGTGGAATTATATACTTAACAAAAAAGTGTGAAACAACTGAAAATATGTCTTATATTCTAGGTTCTTCAAAGTAGCCACCTTTTGCTTTGATTACTGCTTTGCACACTCTTGGCATTCTCTTGATGAGCTTCAAGAGGTAGTCACCTGAAATGGTTTTCACTTCACAGGTGTGCCCTGTCAGGTCTAATAAGTGGGATTTCTTGCCTTATAAATGGGGTTGGGACCATCAGTTGTGTTGTTCAGAAGTCAGGTGGATACACAGCTGATAGTCCTATTGAACGGAGTGTTAGAATTTGTATTATGGCAAGAAAAAAGCAGCTAAGTAAAGAAAAACAAGTGGCCATCATTACTTTAAGAAATGAAGGTCAGTCAGTCCGAAAAATTGGGAAAACTTTGAAAGTCCCTAAGTGCAGTGGCCAAAACCATCAAGCGCTACAAAGAAACTGGCTCACATGAGGACCGCCCCAGGAAAGGAAGACCAAGAGTCACCTCTGCTGCGGAGGATAAGTTCATCCGAGTCACCAGCCTCAGAAATCGCAGGTTAACAACAGCTCAGATTAGAGACCAGGTCAATGCCACACAGAGTTCTAGCAGCAGACACATCTCTACAACAACTGTTAAGAGGAGACTGTGTGCAGCAGGCCTTCATGGTAAAATAGCTGCTAGGAAACCACTGCTAAGGACAGGCAACAAGCACAAGAGACTTGTTTGGGCTAAAGAACACAAGGAATGGACATTAGACCTGTGGAAATCTGGGCTTTGGTCTGATGAGTCCAAATTTGAGATCTTTCGTTCCAACCACCGTGTCTTTGTGTGACACAGAAAAGGTGAACGAATGGACTCTACATGCCTGGTTCCCACCGTGAAGCATGGAGGAGGAGGTGTGATGGTGTGGGGGTGCTTTGCTGGTGACACTGTTGGGGATTTATTCAAAATTGAAGGAATACTGAACCAGCATGGTTACCACAGCATCTTGCAGCGGCATTCTATTCCATCTGGTTTGCGTTTAGTTGGACCATCATTTATTTTTCAACAGGACAATGACCCCAAACACACCTCCAGACTGTGTAAGGGCTATTTGACCAAGAAGGAGAGTGATGGGGTGCTACGCCAGATGACCTGGCCTCCACAGTCACCAGACCTGAACCCAATCGAGATGGTTTGGGGTGAGCTGGACCGCAGAGAGAAGGCAAAAGGGCCAACAAGTGCTAAGCATCTCTGGGAACTCCTTCAAGACTGTTGGAAGACCATTACAGGTGACTACCTCTTGAAGCTCATGAAGAGAATGCCAAGAGTGTGCAAAGCAGTAATCAAAGCAAAAGTTTGCTACTTTGAAGAACCTAGAATATAAGACATATTTTTTGTTAAGTATATAATTCCACATGTGTTAATTCATAGTTTTGATGCCTTCAGTGTGAATTTACAATTTTTATAGTCATGAAAATACAGAAAACTCTTGGAATGAGAAGGTGTGTCCAAATTTTTGGTCTGTACTGTGTATATATATATATATATATATATATATATATATATAACACACAGTGGCTGCTCAAAGCTTGGGATTTGTTTTTATAACCTAACCCTGCTTTAAAATTCTCCACAGCTTTACCTCTGACCTGTCTGGTGAGTTCCTTGGTTTTCATGATGCTGTTTGTTCACTAGTGTTCTCTAACAAACCACTGAGGCCTTCACAGAACAGGTGTATTTATACTGAGACTACATTACACACAGCCGGACTCTATTAACTCAATAAGTGACTTCTGAAGGCAATTGTGTGCACTGGATTTTATTTAGGGGTATCAGAGTACAGGGGGCTGAATGCTTTTGCACGTCACACTTTTCAGATTTTTATTTGATTAAAACTTTGAAAACCATGTATCATTTTCATTCCACTTCACAATTATCTTCTCTTGTGTTGGTCTGTCACTTAAAATCTCAATAAAATACATTTAAGTTTGTGGATGGGTCATACATACCTAGTATGTCTCTCTCGCTCTCTCTCTCTCTCTCTCTCTCTCTCTCTCTCTCTATATATATATATATATATATATATATATATATATAATAGGTCATACGTACAAGCCTTCTGGTATCAAAGTAGTTGCTTGCAGAATAAAAAGTTCTTGCCGTGCATTCACTGCAGTAGATGGTCCCAGTTACTAATATACATGCGGTTCCTTCATAGTATCTTATAGCACTGCCTGGTCTTCTAGTTCGGTCTCACCTGATGACACGTTCACTCTGGATCATGTGACCAACCCCACTCTACTCCAAGGACAAGCAGGAGGAGTGGAGCAAGGTCAGT
The DNA here is from genome assembly GCA_947044405.1 of Leptodactylus fallax. Lineage (NCBI taxonomy): Eukaryota > Metazoa > Chordata > Amphibia > Anura > Leptodactylidae > Leptodactylus > Leptodactylus fallax. The sequence continues at coordinate 131,004 of CAMRHE010000549.1, read as the reverse complement.
CATCCACAATGTCAGCAGAAGAGACTACTGGAAATTCCTTAAATCAATCTTATGCTTTTTCCATTCACAATGCTATTTTTTTTTTTATCCAGGTAGTGGATTGGATTAAAAGTTATAGAACTATATTTGTGAGGATCACCCGCCAGTTGTTCTGGACCAAACAGAAGTGCTGATATTATTCAGTGGGATCTCTTCAGATCCAAGTATATAATAATCAGAGGCCCAGGGGAGGTACAAAAAAATACACTGATACTCCATTTCCCTCACCACTCCAGGAGTCCATTGCTGATCTGGCACTCCTTCACAGACGTCTTCAGCCTCTTTTAGCCTCCTGAATCAAAGTGTCATGACATCAGCGCACCCCACATTACTACTGAAGCCCAAAAACAGTCCTCAGCAGGGCCACTGACATCACCCAGGAGGCCATGAAGAGGACCGAAGACACCCATGAAAGAATCACAGGAGAGGTGAGGGAAGATGAGTTTCAGTGTTTATTATTTTTCGGCACCTCCTCTGGGCCTCCAATAATTTCTACTCCAGGGTCTGAAGAGGCCCCAGAATATAATAGCAGTTCTGTTTTAAAGTTAAGTCTGTGCCAAATCTGTGAGGTGAACCTTACGAGTATTCACTAAATTAATCTCATGATGTTCACACATCTCCAGTGGCAGCTGACCCAGGTGGATCAAGAGTCACCATTGCATGGTACTGAAGGAACTGACCTCTGCCAGTACTGAAGGACTGGCAGCGGTCAGGGCATGAAGAGTTTGTGCATAACTGTATTCAGACAATGGTCAAGACAGGTAGCACAGGTCAATACAGATAACAGGTGGAGGTCAGGGTAGGAAGAACAGGTTCAGAGTTGACTAAACAGACAGAGGTCAGGGTAGGAAGAAAAGGTTTATAAAGAGGCAGAGGTCAGGCGATGCGGCCTCTCTGATCCGGCTGCTGTGTGGCCCCATACTTCCTGGATGTCCTTCTGTCACCCTTCTGTCCTCCTGTCTTGTCTGCCCCTGTTTGTTGTTGGATTCCTTGGCCTTTTTGGGGCCATTTATGGCCAGTTTGTTTAAAGCTTTGTAATTTATTGAGAATGCTGAGTAATCCCTGTCTGTCCTATGTTTCAGTTACCTTCAGTTCTCTTATGTTTCTCGTATATTGTTATTCTCTCTGTATGACAAAAACTTTTAAAATAAACAGTTGAAAAAAAAAAAAGAGGCAGAGGTCAGGGTAGGAAGAACAGGTTCAGAGCCGAGTAAACAGGTAAAGGTCAGGGGAGGAAGAACAAGTTCAGAGCCGAGTAAACAGGCAGAGGTTAGGATATTGGTGAACAGAGTACACAGTAAACACCTTCACACGACACTGGCAAGCTAGAAACCCTATTGCTCAGGTACCTTACTGTGGGGGAAGGTGACTTAACAACTGTGGAAACTAAAGGGATTGAACAGGGAAACTTTACTGGGAACATACAGGAGAAGTTGTTAGCATGCAGATGGACAGGAGACGTCGTCACAGAGGACAGCGGTGAGGGAAGAAGAGAGGACCATAAGAGAGATGTCAGCGGTCCGTGACCACCAGCGTTAAAAATATTCACTTTATCTAGATGCCCAGGACTAATGAGCTGTCTATGGATATTATAGCCCTGGAGGATTATGGATGGACTGTGCAAGTTGAAAAACAGGGTTGATTTGTTGCCAAGGAAACAAACCTCGTGGATATATATCATGCTATATAAATGAGAAGAAGCTTCTTTACCTATGGTTCTAAATGGAGAGAACCTAATTTATGTGAAAGCATCGACTATGGGAAAAAACCACTTGTGACACCTCATAATGAATGAGCTATGGACTCCGAGGTCGTAAGGGAGTGGAGAATGGATCAAAGTAGATCATTGTATGGAATTGGCAACCGGCGCTTGGTTAAGGACTGCGCGCTGTGTATATATGGCGTACTGTCCACATTCCTAAAGTCTACCATAGTATATGTATGATATGGGCTTTAGTAGGTGCCCGAGTGATTGAGCATCCAAATGTCAGATTTCTCTCTGTCGGAGATTGCCAGGGACCTGGAGAGAAGACAGAAGTGGTTTTCTTTGCTGTTTCACAAGTAGCACTGAATATAGAACAGAGGCAGCTGCCATAATAATGACATAATAGCCACACTAGTGACATAACAGTCATAGCAGTGACATCACATCCTTAAAGGGGTGGTCCAGGATTTGGAGAAACCTCAGAGGTAGTGGAGGGAGATGAAAAAGAAAGCAAAGAAACAATATACTCTCTAAAGATGGGCGAACTCCTGAAGATTTGTTTCGTCCTTTATTCGGACAAAGCGATCCTCCGGCTTGGTCCAAACTCATTCGACTAGAAGTGGAAGTGAAATTATTATACTGTGGGGTATCTTCAGAACCCAGTGTATAATAGGTGGAGGCCCAGGGAAGGTGTAAAAAAACAAAAAAAAAAAAACATTTTTACACACCTTCTGTTACCTCCTTTGGCCCTCCTCGTGGAGAGCTGGATGCCGCGAGGAGGCCCAAATGAGGTGCGGGAAGGTGAATATAAAGGCATTAAGGACTTAACTTTGGTCATAGGTGATCGAGATACCATTTTTTTTGGAGGCGCATGGGCCCCACCATTTTGTTGTACAGTGGGGAAAAAAAGTATTTAGTCAGCCACCAATTGTGCAAGTTCTCCCACTTAAAAAGATGAGGCCGGCCTGTAATTGTCATCATAGGTAGACCTCAACTATGAGAGACAAAATGAGAAAACAAATCCAGAAAATCACATTGTCTGATTTTTAAAGAATTTATTTGCAAATTATGATGGAAAATAAGTATTTGGTCAATAACAAAAGTTCATCTCAATACTTTGTTCTATATCCTTTGTTGGCAATGACAGAGGTGAAACGTTTTCTGTAAGTCTTCACAAGGTTGGCGTACACTGTTGCTGGTATGTTGGCCCATTCCTCCATGCAGATCTCCTCTAGAGCAGGGATGTTTTGGGGCTGTCGCTGGGCAACACGGACTTTCAGCTCCCTCCAAAGGTTTTCTATGGGGTTGAGATCTGGAGACTGGCTAGGCCACTCCAGGACCTTGAAATGCTTCTTACGAAGCCGCTCCTTCGTTGCCCTGGCGATGTGCTTGGGATCATTGTCATGCTGAAAGACCCAGCCACGTTTCATCTTCAGTGCCCTTGCTGATGGAAAGAGGTTTGCGCTCAAAATCTCACGATACATGGCCCCATTCATTCTTTCATGTACACGGATCAGTCGTCCTGGTCCCTTAGCAGAGAAACAGCCCCAAAGCATGATGTTGGATTTTTCCTCACCGTTCTTGTGATCATTTTGACCCCACGAGGTGAGATCTTGCGTGGAGCCCCTGATGGAGGGAGATTATCAGTGGTCTTGTATGTCTTCCATTTTTTAATTATTGCTCCCACAGGTGATTTCTTCACACCAAGCTGCTTGCCTATTGCAGATTCAGTCTTCCCAGCCTGGTGCAGGGCTACCATTTTGTTTCTGGTGTCCTTCCACAGCTCTTTGGTCTTCACCATTGTGGAGTTTGGAGTGTGACTGTTTGAGGTTGTGGACAGGTGTCTTTTATACTGATAACAATGTCACACAGGAGCCATTACTACAGGTAATGAGTGGAGGACAGAGGAGCCTCTTAAAGAAGAAGTTACAGGTCTGTGAGAGACAGAAATCTTGCTTGTTTGTAGGTGACCAAATACTTATTTTCCACCATAATTTGCAAATAAATTCTTAGAAAATCAGACAATGTGATTTTCTGGATTTGTTTTCTCATTTTGTCTCTCATAGTTGAGGTCTACCTATGATGTCAATTACAGGCCGAGCTCATCTTTTTAAGTGGGAGAACTTGCACAATTGGTGGCTGACTAAAAACTTTTTTTCCCCACTATATATCGATGGCCCTGGATTGAAGGCTCCCAGGCTTGTCTGGCATTCATATGTATTACAGGCTGATTTATGCCATCTAGTGCTATCATGTTGCATTGCATTAGTGATCAGACCCCAGTAAAACAAAATAAAAAAAGTAGAAAAAAAAAATAAAATGCAAATCACCCCCTTTCCCTAGAATACATATAAAAGTACTTAAATACTGTGAAACACATACACATTAGGTCTTCCTGTGTCCAAAAACACTGGGTCTACAAACGTATAAAAATGTTTTTCCCATATGGTGAACGTCATAGCAGGAAAAAAAAATCAAAAGAGCTGAACCACTGTTTTTCTGCTGCTTTGCGGGAAAAAAATCGATCAAAGCAATAGACATTCCCCAAAATGATATAACTAAAAAGTACATCTGGCCCTGCAAAAATAAATAAATAAATAAATAAAAAATAGATGCCCTATGCATGCCTGTATAAAAAAAGTAACGGGTATTGGAATATGGAGACTCCAAGAAAAATGGTGTTTTTTTTTTTTTTTTGCAAAGTTTTGGATTTTTTTTAAGTGGTAAAAACATAAATAAAACTATATAAATTTGGTATCCCCAGAATTGTACTGAGCGATAGAATACAGGTGACATTTCATTTTGGCTTTCCAATGAATGCCGTAAAAGTGAAGCCCAAAAGAAAGTCGCACAAATGCAGTGTTTCTCCAATTCCACCCCATTCTGAATTTTTTTCCAGCTTCCCAGTACATTGTACAGAATAATAAATGGTCCCATTATGAAGAACAATTTGTCCCGCAAACATTAAGCCCTCCTATGGCTCCGTGAATGGAAAAATAAAAAAGTTATGGGGTTTGGTAGGTGGGGAGTCAAAAAAACAAAAATCAAAAAATGCCTGTAAAGGGAAGGGGTTAAGACAGTATTTGTACATATGCCCCATGGTGTGTATAAAAAATGACCTGCAAAAAAGCCACAAAAATTATGTCATAAACCCAATAAAGAGAAAATTAGAGACTTAAACAGCTAGTGTCTATTTCTGAATCCATAAATACCCTGGGCTTTAACTGGTTAAATGAAATGAAATCCAATGGTCGGCAGTCTTTGGGATGAAGCTGATGGGCGCAGGTAGGTCTCCTGAGCTTGGTCAATGGTGCGTAATGAGCTGTCTATGAATCCTGAAGATTAAAGGGATTATCTCATGAGACCACCAGTATAATAGCCAGAGTGAGGAGTCATTAGGAGACTGACACGGCGCAGCCAAGCGTTGCTTACTCCTTCATTACTGTGGGTAAACATACAGGCCTGTGCAAAAGTTTTATGCAGGTGCGGAAATAATGCTACAAAGTCAGAAGGTTTAATAGTTCATTTTTGTTAATTACCAAATTGAAGTGAATGAATAAAAGAGAAATGTAAATCGCATCAATATTTGGTGTGACCTTTGCCCTTTGCCTTCCATCAGTTCTTCTCGGTACTTGCAGACAGTTTTAGGCAGGACTGGGCAGGGAGGTTGTTCCCGCCGCCATCTTGGAGAACTAAGCACAGATCTTCTGTGGATGTAGGCTTGCTCCAATCCGTCTGTCTCTTCATGTCATCCCAGACAGACTGGATGATGATGAGATCAGGGCTATATCTATCTGCAGGGATGGGGTGATATGCTGGTTCTGGTGACACTAACCTATCTATCTGCAGGGATGGGGTGATATGCTGGTTCTGGTGACACTAACCTATCTATCTGCAGGGCTGGGGTGATATGCTGGTTCTGGTGACACTAACCTATCTATCTGCAGGGCTGGGGTGATATGTTGGGGTCTGGTGACACTAACCTACCTATCTGCAGGGCTGGGGTGATATGCTGGTTCTGGTGACACTAACCTATCTATCTGCAGGACTGAGGTGATATGCTGGTTCTGGTGACACTAACCTATCTATCTGCAGGGCTGGGGTGATATGCTGGTTCTGGTGACACTAACCTATCTATCTGCAGGGCTGGGGTGATATGCTGGTTCTGGTGACACTAACCTATCTATCTGCAGGGCTGGGGTGATATGCTGGGTATGGTGACACTAACCTATCTATCTGCAGGACTGGGGTGATATGCTGGTTCTGGTGACACTAACCTATCTATCTGCAGGGTTGGGGTGATATGCTGGTTCTGGTGACACTAACCTATCTATCTGCAGGGCTGGGGTGATATGCTGGTTCTGGTGACACTAACCTATCTATCTGCAGGGATGGGGTGATATGCTGGTTCTGGTGACACTAACCTATCTATCTGCAGGGCTGGGGTGATATGCTGGGTCTGGTGACACTAACCTATCTATCTGCAGGGCTGGGGTGATATGCTGGTTCTGGTGACACTAACCTATCTATCTGCAGGACTGGGGTGATATGCTGGGTCTGGTGACACTAACCTATCTATCTGCAGGGCTGGGGTGATATGCTGGTTCTGGTGACACTAACCTATCTATCTGCAGGGCTGGGGTGATATGCTGGGTCTGGTGACACTAACCTATCTATCTGCAGGGCTGGGGTGATATGCTGGGCTGGTGACACTAACCTATCTATCTGCAGGGCTGGGGTGATATGCTGGTTCTGGTGACACTAACCTATCTATCTGCGCGGCTGGGGTGGTGACACACTCCCTTTAACATACCTTTCAGAGAAAACTACAAAATATTTTGTAAATCATCCTTACAGGACCACGACCAATCATCATTTATCTGAATGTAAATTCAAGGACACCCCTTCCTCTCCTAGGGCATGAAGCATCAGAATGATCTATCCATGCAATACACAGACATGCCGAGTCCTCCCAAGACGTAGGCTCAGATCACATGATAAGGATGTGACTTTTTCCTTCATGCAATATAAATAGCAGACTAATATTTTTCCAGGTGAATCGCTTTGTAGTGACATGCAACTCTACGTTCTGCTTTCTGACAAGGTCGCAACTTTCTTCAAGGGTATTTTATATGATGCTTGAGCTTCCACTGTATGGGTCAAGGAACATCGACTTCTATAAGCAACATATCAAACCACATAATTAAGATGTAGCAAAGCTGAATTTGTTATATGACTGGTTTTTCACGGCTCATTTCCATAAGTCTCCGATCGCTAGTTCCTGTGAAAACTCTTTCAGCAATAAATAAATACAAAATAATTTTGATTTCCTATAAGAATCCTACAAAATGTGGTTTATTAGGGCTCACTGTAGTAATACTAATGAAAGGTCCCACATGAAGGACCCTTATCTATTAGCCAGCATCCCCTCTGGAGGACCCAACATGTCTGTACATGATACAGACAACCCATTGATTTTAATGGAAACATGAAATGCTTATTTTCACCTGTGGTGGCGCTGCAGGTAAATTGAACACTTACATTTTCAGGCACTATCATATAAGGAGTATGGCGGTTTTATGTATTTGGGACACTGCTGGCAGGGTTTATGTGGTATACTCTACCAGTTGTATTGTTTATTAGGAACACTCTTCCTGCACTTTTTAAGTCATATACTCTGCTGCTACCCATTGGGAGAGGCGATAAGCCTGGGAGTAGTAGTACTTGCGATGGTCAGGGTGGCTAGAAACTCAACCAACTTCTCCAGCTCTGCTTCTCTGCTGGTGCAGTGCTGAGGGGGCCTGTAGGATACTTGATGGTGGTGATAGTGTTTCCCCTGGGGCACATCCTAGTTGTCAGCCTTCTGGAACCTGCTGGAGGTTGGAGTGCCCATGTTGGTCATGCAGGAATAAGACTCAGGAGACAGATTTGCAGAAACAGAGTAACTTGCAGCTTTACCTGAGGTAGAACAAAGATAAATGGTATCCAATTTCTGAAGTACATTTCTTATAATATTACCACTGTAGGTTGGGGCTGAGCTGGCAGCTGGTACACCCTGTTTACAATCGGTATTTCCCTCGCTGGGGCAGTCTACTCTTTAGTTGTTGTCCCTCACTCTCCCAGAAAGTCCTAACAGTCCCTACAGTTTCCCGCTACAGGATATAGATCAGCAGGGATGCCCTGTTTGTCCGGGGGCCAGAGGCATAATTTGAAGCTTCTGGGTCCCAATGCAAAATCTGTAATAAGGCCCCTTTCTGCTTTGTGCCATTTAGAATAGTGGTATATTTTATGTGGCAGAGGGACCTTTAGGGGTCCCCTTAGGATTCTGGGTTTGGTAGCGATGTCCACTGCTATAACCCCTGTAGTTACACCCCTGCCTCAGGCATAGGCAGAGTCAGATTCATATCTGGCACACTCTCCTCTGTAACATAAGAAGAGCAGGGATTCTTCCCATCTCCTGTCTGCTGATATCACAGAGCATTTTACTAGCTGAGCTGTCTCCAGGTTAGTGCGGGTTCTGGCTCATGTGTGATGTCGCTTTAAGAGGTGCAGGTCATTGCGTGATCAGTCATTCTGGTCTTTTGGAGACTGGTGGAACAAAGTTTTTTGTTGCCTCCCCGTAGTTTCAGGCATTGCCCAGACTAGACAAGATGGGAAATAGATCGGTATTTAACGGCCCATTCCCATGACTTGGAGATGAAGCCAAGTGGACAGCTTGCAGGATTAGAGAGCGACATGGCTGTAAGGCCAAACCTGCAGTAAAGAGGAAGCTAAGTGTCGAGTGCTCTCTCTGCTGGTGGGAGACTCCAGATGGCTTGCACGGGGTTGTGTCTGGATGACAGCTTAGGAAAACACAGGCTAGACATGGTAGCGTGTTGGGCATAGAAGAAGCAGTGATGGCCACATTGAGCGACCATATGGCCACCAACCTGATGCTGGCGATTGCCCATTGAACCTAGTACACTTGCCGTGAAATCATAGCAAATCAGTATATTGTGTATTTCTGTGGTACAGATAGGGTAACTGCACCCTAATTCTAGTCACATGATTACGTGCTGTGCACCATGCTGTCTTACAGCCTATTGGTTACATACCCATACTATTCGATCCAGCACCTTTGTAAGTACACACCACATTCTCCCCCCAACATTACAGGTCAGTCATGAGGTATTTGATCAAAATACACAAGCTTGCAATCCATATCATGTGTAATTTGTTTCCAAAAGCAGCCTAAATGTTTCTAGTGTTTAGCATCCATTAAATTTTCAATGTGTTCATAAGGAAAAAATGGTAATACTTGCAATGGTTGTGGTCGCTAGAAACTCAGCCAACTCCTCTTGGTCTCCTCCTGGGCTGGTGCAGGACTGGTGGTGGTGGTAGGGTTTACCCTGAGGCATGTCCTAGATGTTGTCAACCTTATGGAGCATGATGGTGGTTGGAGTGCCCATGATGGTCATGCAGGAATAAGACTCAGGAGACAAGAGGTTTGCAGAAAAAGGGTAACTTGCCGTAGAACAAAGTTAAACGGCATAGAATTTCTGGAGGTACAGTTCTTATAATGTTACCACTGTAGGTTGGGGCTGACCTGGCTGTTGGTGCACCCTTTTCTCTGTCCATGTCTCCCATGTGGGGGCAGTCTCCACATTAATTATCGCGCACTTCTCTTTCACAAAGTCCCATAAAGTCCCTCCAGATTCCCACTGCAGAAGGTAGATCATCAGTGTTGCCCTTTCTATTCACTTCTTGTTAAAAAAAAAAAACTGCACCATGTGAACCTGGTTTGAAGCTGTAATAAATATATAAAAAAAAACTTAATTGAATAAATAACAATTTCCAGCATGGAGGCATTATATGGCTTCACATAGAGTGCCTACGACTATATCACACAGTATGGAGGTATTATATGGCCTCACATAGTGTCTACGACTACATCACTCAGTATGGAGGTATTATATGGCCTCACATAGAGTGACTACGACTACATCACTCAGTATGAAGGTATTATATGACCTCATATAGAGTGACTACGACTACATCAGTCAGTATGGAGGTATTATATGGCCTCACATAGAGTGCCTAAGACTGCAGAGATTGCCCTTTGACCTGCGGCATTGTGTAAATAGTGGCGGGAACTTATTAGACGTCATATAAAATGTAGCCGAATCTCAGGTTATCTGAAGGTGAGTCCAAGGGGTTATTTCCCCAGGTCAAGTCTTCCTGCCAGGTCAGGACACAGACGGCTCTGGCCCAATTACTGCGCATTGAAATGCCGCCAGATGCTCACAACAGGTGCAGAAAGAGCAATCATCATAAAATAACGACGCTACATAGAAACACAATATTCAGTGAAGCTGCGGATGATCAGTTACCACAAGATGTAGTCAACCGTGGGAGAAAAGGTTGCTGAAGTCAGGGCCATAATAATGGGTCTAAAAATAAATGAACGGCACGTAAAGAAACCTATGGTGTATACAATACATATAGTGTTATCTCACTGACGGCCATAATTCATACTCATTACCTCTCATTATTTAGTTCTGATTAGGTATTTTATTACAGTGAAGTAAGGATCATACATATAGCACACGAGGAGACATGGCCCATGCTTTAACCCCCTCCCACAGAGACATTTTTCGATTTTCGTTTTTGACTCCCCGCCTTCCAAACCCCATAACTTTTTTATTTTTCCATTATCAGAGCTATACAAGGGCTTAATGTTTGCAGAAGAAAAAGTGCATTTGTGCGACTTTCTTACAAGCTACGTTTTTACGGCGTTCACTCTGCAGCCAAAATGACATGTCACCTGTATTCTATGTTTCGGTACGATTCTGGGGATACCAAATTTATAGTTTTATTTACATTTTAACCCTTTAACAAAACACCTGTAACCTTTTTATACTTCCGTGTACAGGGATGCATAGGTTGTCTTTTTTTTTCCGGGGCCAGGTGTACTTTTTAGTTACACCATTTTGGGGAATGTCTATTGTTTTGATCACTTTTTATTGAAATTTTTATCAGGGGAGAAATAGTGAAAAAACAGCATAAGTTTATAGACTGGTATTTTCGGACACAGGGATACTTAATGTGCATTGGCATAACTAAACTCTTGTGGACTCTCTAGCGTACTCTTGATAGTGATGGTTATGGGTGCTGCAGCGGTATCTCAGATACTTGAAAGGGATACAACTAGTAGTAGTACCCACAACTGCGGTTATCAAGAATACAGTGAGTGAGCAGCTCAGCACTCAGCATGGAAACAATATTGGGAGCTGCGTGTTCTGGTAAACATGTAATCTGTGGTGTCCTAACAGTCTAGAATCAGTGGGGGGGTCCAACACCCGAGGCCCCTGCTGATCAACTGTTTGAAGATGGCCCCGACACAGTATAATATGCTCCCTAGTGGCTCAACACAGTATAATATGCTCCCCACAGTGAGCTCAAATGCTCCCAAGAGTACCCCTTAAGCAGAGGGTTGGCAGTCCGGTTATTTTCAGTGCTATTATTATACACTGGAGTCACCTCAGACCCTAAAGTATAATAATCAGAAGCCCAGGGGAGGTGATGGAAAATAACAAACACTTATACTCACCTGACCTCACCTCTCCCTGGCATCCTCTCTCCATCCTCGGTCCTCTTCTGCCTGAAATTGTGGTCATGCACCCCAGAGGTCACCACTAGGGCCTGCTGGGGCCCAATCACAGGTGACTGCTGGGGCCCAATCACAGATCCCAGAAGTGACCCCTGGTGCGCGTGACCTCAGTCACAGGCCAGAAGAGCCCTGAAGAGGATGCTGAGAACCATCAGAAGCCCAGAAGAGGTGAATATAGGTATTTGTTATTTTTAATCACCTCCTCTGGGCAGGCTACAATATGTATAGTGGTTGAGGAACCAGGCTTTCCCCGATCACTCTCATGGTGCTGCGGGGGCCCCAGCAAGCAGGACTTTTCTCTCCACATTTTTCAGGTGGAAACCGGCGGACCCCATTATAATCTATGGGGTCCGTGGGTTTCCATAGGTAACCGCTTTTGGCAATGTACAATAACGGTAAAAAGGAGAAAGCCAACAATAAAACAAAAAAACAGGAAGGAGGACCAGACCGTCTACATGGCAGCTCCACAAAGAAGAGGTCAATGTCAGCCGCCGTCTTCTACAGACTAACTGGAAAAATACAGAAAAATACCGCGTCTATAAAAGCTAAAAGTATTTCTATTCTCTCCTTCAGCTTTCTCGTTCTTGGGTTTAGTTCAGAAATTGCATCTCGCTGGGTCTCACCCTCTTCGCACAGTCCATTAACCTTTTCAGGAGGTCAACAGTGTGCACAATACAGGAAATGTAGCCCATTAGGGTAAAGGATTTCTGAGATTAGATGCGGCTCAGAACACAGATTTGGCCCCCACTGGCATCGGCCATAGGTCTTCTAAGCTATGTTTTGGCTCCAGGCAGGATCTGTATGTATTTAGTATCCAGGACCACGATTCATTTTCTATAGGGTTACGAATTCTCTGCTCCTGCTTCTCATTTGCCAACTTAACCCATTGAGGACCGATACAGTTTTTTATTTTTCCTCTTCGAACGCTTTTTATTTTTGTTCGAGGTATCCAAATGCTCTCTATTTTGATCCCCATGGAGCGCTGTCTGATAAGTCTCCATACACCAGCTGAGTCTCTTCAATGAGAAGCACTACAACCCCCAGAGCTGCATCTCATCCGGTCAACCAGTAGCGCACTCGATTCTAACAAGGGGCAGAAGCCCTGAAGCAATTGGGTGGGTCCATATTCCTTCTGAAGGAGTTTGTGGTTTGACTGGTATACAATCGTCGGGGAAGATTTTTTTAAGACTGGCGTATTGTTCGCCAGTCTTAATAATGACCCCCTAACTGGCTCCGCCATCTTTATTAGTCAGCCACATGTCCCAGCGCCAGAAGATAAATCTACACCGGTTAGGAATTTTTCCATACAACTTATGCCAGAGAACTTGAAGGGTACTATGGACTCTTTCTGAGGTGTTGTTGGAAGGTGAGCCCCAGAATCACTTTATCTGGTGGATCCACGGAGCCTCACTCCGACACTAGTTGAGGGTCATCTGAATAAAATAGTGTTTTCCCCTTGTGAATTGGTGTCTCTGTTCCCGAGATATTGCCTTTTTTACCAATATGCACATGAGCTCTTTGGAGCAATGGCAGCGCCTTCGTTGCTCCAAAGAGCTCATTTGCATTTTGACAAAATGAAGACAATGAAGGAAGCAATTCACAAGCGGAAGAAACACAATTATACATCCTGTAAGGAATGTTTTAAATTTTTATCTTGACTTTTTACTGCCAATAAATGTCAGAATGAAAACCGAGACCAGAAATTCAGGGCAACTTTTTTAACTTTTGCGTATGTAAAAAATAATTTCTGTTTTGCTATAGTCGTTTGCTGGCTGCCAATAGTAGAAGCCAACTGCAAAATGAATTCTGTGGCAGGAGTGTAAGAAGTCTCCTGTGGGTGGGTCAAAACCATTACAAAAATCACAATGTGAATCAAAATCAAAAATTTCCCATAATTCTCAGAATTGGCCCTATTGTTGCAATATCCTATAAACAATGGGCATTATTTAACCTCTTGCCAACTGCTTGTTGAGTATATGTCTGGGCGGCGGATATTTGCCTCTGCAAAGATGTATCTGTACATGCACATAACAGGGATGTATTATTACTGCCCCTGCCTTCCTGATCACTGTATACACAACACTCAATGAGCACGGTGTATACAGCTGTGGGAGCCACCATGATGTGGCTTCCTCTTGGCCCCATGCTCATGTGATCTGCCCAAGCCAGGGGCTGTGTGACCTGCTGGGTCCTAGAGGAACTAGATCAGCTCATTAGTGTATACTAGGAGACTGTACTCCTCCTATAACTGGGGATAAAAAATCAGCCCCTGATACGGGGCAAAAACAAAAAATCTAAAGCTGACCTTATGGAGTAAAAAAAAAAAATGTGTTTAAATAAATAAATAATAATAATAATATAAATTAATTAAAATAAATTAAAATAAATAAAAAATAAACAAAATATTAATAATAATAATAATAAAATTAATAATAAAAAAATAATACAAAAAATGTAAAGTAAAATTAAAGAAAAGATGTCACTACCACACTGCAATCACACCTTCATGAAAATTACTGTAGCGGTGAGGGAAAACTATTTTTAAAATTTTTAATAGCACCTTGTGCTATTAAAAATAAAACAGGAAAAATGTGAAAAACAGATGCATATCCTTTCTCGCTCTCTCTCTCTCTCTCTCTCTGTCTCTCGCTATCTCCCTTTTTTTTTCTTTTTTTTTTTTACATTTTCCTGGATATTAAGAACAAAGAGAAAACATGGAAAAGGAAAAAAGAATGACATAAAATGAAAACCCTATGTATAACTGAAAAAAAATAATTTGAATAACATGAACTATAAAAAATATATATATACAGTACAGACCAAAAGATTGGACACACCTTCTCATTCCAAGAGTTTTCTGTATTTTCATGACTATAAAAATTGTAGATTCACACTGAAGGCATCAAAACTATGAATTAACACATGTGGAATTATATACTTAACAAAAAATATGTCTTATATACTAGGTTCTTCAAAGTAGCCACCTTTTGCTTTGATTACTGCTTTGCACACTCTTGGCATTCTCTTCATGAGCTTCAAGAGGTAGTCACCTGAAATGGTCTTCCAACAGTCTCGAAGGAGTTCCCAGAGATGCTTAGCACTTGTTGGCCCTTTTGCCTTCACTCTGTGGTCCAGCTCACCCCAAACCATCACGATTGGGTTCAGGTCTGGTGACTGTGGAGGCCAGGTCACCTGGCGTAGCACCCCATCACTCTCCTTCTTGGTCAAATAGCCCTTACACAGCCTGAGGTGTGTTTGGGGTCATTGTCCTGTTGAAAAATAAATGATGGTCCAACTAAACGCAAACCGGATGGAATAGCATGCCGCTGCAAGATGCTGTGGTAAACATGCTGGTTCAGTATTCCTTCAATTTTGAATAAATCCCCAACAGTGTCACCAGCAAAGCACCCCCACACCATCACACCTCCTCCTCCATGCTTCATGGTGGGAACCAGGCATGTAGAGTCCATTCATTCACCTTTTCTGCGTCGCACAAAGACACGGTGGTTGGAACCAAAGATCTCAAATTTGAACTCATCAGACCAAAGCACAGATTTCCACAGGTCTAATGTCCATTCCTTGTGTTCTTTAGCCCAAACAAGTCTCTTGTGCTTGTTGCCTGTCCTTAGCAGTGGTTTCCTAGCAGCTATTTTACCATGAAGGCCTGCTGCACATGTAAGAGACAGCCAATGTTGTCTTAAGCTTCATTTGTCTGTATAAACTGTTAATGTTGAATGTATTTCTGTGATTCTGTTCCTTTAAGACAGCAGCCATTGTAATTGTGACATGATGCTGGAGTGAGACCCCCCCCCCCTTTTATGTCAGCCTGCCTGTTCTGCAGACAGAGTGTGAGCAGAGAAGCAGGAAGTGACGAGACAGAGAGCAGCAGCCATTTTGCAAGTGTTGTATTGAACTGGTGTGGAGATTTTTCTGTACAGCTAAGCTGTATCTTGGTCCAGAGACAAACAGAGTGTAAAGAGACAACAGGACTAGTGAGTCCACGTGAAAGGAACTGTGCTCAGTGGCTGATCAGTGAGACTGACATTATGACTGTGTATATGGATACCACAGATAGAGACTCGCAGTGCTGTTGATGTACTGGACAGCACCTGCTAAACCCCGGCTTACATCCCAGCTCAGTGTATGGATTCGGCAGGACTGTCAGTGTGCTGAGTGGAATCTGCTGTTGGATTACATTGCATTCATTGGGTTTCCCTGTTAAAGAGGACTTCATTTCTCCCAAGATCCTGATAACCGTGAGGAGAGGACGTTTCGCTATAAAAGAAAGGAACGACTTTGGGCCCCACCGCGCGCTTCTACAGACTGTAAGCGGTCCACCTGGACCACTGGGGAAAAGGGGGTGCACCCAAATGTGAAGTCAGGGTCAGTTAGGGATAGTTTTGAGTATATTGTTCATTCAGTGTCCATACTGCAGAAGTGGACAGAGTAAAAGTAGAAACCATTGCAGAATTTGCCTTGAAATTGTTCATGCTATATTGTATATTTTGCTTGTCTTTAGCCCTGTCATTTTACCTTTAACTAGCCTTTATTAACTTATAGTAAATATATATTTTTTTCTTGAACTACCGCGTGTGCGTTCATTTCTGGTTGCGGAGTCCAAACCACCTGCCTTGCTCTCGGTTCACACACACAGTCTCCTCTTAACAGTTGTTGTAGAGATGTGGCTGCTGCTAGAACTCTGTGTGGCATTGACCTGGTCTTTAATCTGAGCTGCTGTTAACCTGCGATTTCTGAGGCTGGTGTCTCGGATGAACTTATCCTCCGCAGCAGAGGTGACTCTTGGTCTTCCTTTCCTGGGGCGGTCCTCATGTGAGCCAGTTTCTTTGTAGCGCTTGATGGTTTTGGCCACTGCACTTGGGGACACTTTCAAAGTTTTCCCAATTTTTCGGACTGACTGACCTTCATTTCTTAAAGTAATGATGGCCACTCGTTTTTCTTTACTTAGCTGCTTTTTTCTTGCCATAATACAAATTCTAACACTCCATTCAGTAGGACTATCAGCTGTGTATCCACCTGACTTCTGAACAACACAACTGATGGTCCCAACCCCATTTATAAGGCAAGAAATCCCACTTATTAAACCTGACAGGGCACACCTGTGAAGTGAAAACCATTTCAGGTGACTACCTCTTGAAGCTCATCAAGAGAATGCCAAGAGTGTGCAAATCAGTAATCAAAGCAAAAGGTGGCTACTTTGAAGAACCTAGAATATAAGACATATTTTCAGTTGTTTCACACTTTTTTGTTAAGTATATAATTCCACGTGTTAATTCATAGTTTTGATGCCTTCAGTGTGAATCTACAATTTTTATAGTCATGAAAATACAGAAAACTCTTGCAATGAGAAGGTGTGTCCAAACTTTTGGTCTGTACTGCATATATATATATATATATATATATATATATATATATATATATTATAGCTTTCAAAAGCCCATGTACCAAAAAAAAAAAGAAAAATGTGTCTGGTCATGGAGGAGCGATGGCTCAGTCATGTAGTGATAAACGGAGTCTTCCAAACCTAGAATTTTATGGTATACCATAAATATCTGCATTGGGAATTCCCCTTTAAGACTCAAAGGGAGACCTGTGTAGATTTTTATGTCTAGGAAAGAGGTTAAAATGAAATGATAGAGCAGCTGTAATTGCATCAGCAGTGATGAATGTGTCAGAGAGAAAGCATGGGGCTACGTGGCAGAATAATGTATGTTATCAGCGCTTAGAATGGGTGGCCATAAGGATCAATTACATCCATAGAATTTGTACGTGGGCCCGGTCTGAGCAGAAATGACAGCCCGTGTAGCACTTAAGATCGCAGGCGCTTCAGCTCATTAGGGTTAAATCTGGCGTAGCCGGCAGGATGTTCATGTGCAGTTCTTGTTACCACGCAATACTGTGTATGTGTTTGTCTAGCATTACACGTAATAACCCATGTTTTACCCTGAGTAGGTTGATTTTTGCTTAAAATGTCATACTACTTATAAACGATGCATTGGATTTGACTCATAGAACATAGACAGAGGTGAGGGGGCACCAAAGCAAAGATTAACCCTTTAAGGGCACAGGGTAGTTTGGTCCACCTTCCAAAATTCATACCTTCAATATTTTTCTGTTGACCTATCCATATGAGGGCTTATTCTTTGCATGACAAGTTCTACTTTTAGTTGGTTCCATTTTTGGGGAACGTCTAATGTTAGCTTTTATTAACTTTTTGGTGGGTTCTTGTGAAAAAAAAAAAAACTACAATTTTAATTTTAAAATCTTTTTTTATTTCTTTCAAACATCTTACGTTTTTTTTTACGGGATTTTTTTTGGGGGGATTTCTTGATCTCCTGTAAAATATACTGAAATATATTGCAATTCCTATATTCATTGGCTTTTCATTGGACTCCTGGCTGCTCAGAACCCGCAATCTCATACTTTGGGGGTGGGAGGGTGGCCAAGGATGGGAAAGGAAAAGCCTCCCCCACCATTCTGATGCTGTGATTGCTGCCGATCCGGAGAAGTCCGAGTATTTTCAGCCAATCCCAAATGTATTATACAGCTGAACTTGGAAGTGATGTAGCCGGCACAACTTCTATGCCTGCTACAATTTGGTGCCATACTATTACGAAAATGAGCATTAAATATGTGCTCAGCATGATGTAGTAGTACGGTTTAGAGTGGGAAGGGGTTAAGGACTCCAAAGTCTTAAAAATAATTCCATAAAATATTGAATCATGTGTCAGGGATGTTACATCTGCTTTAAAGTTGTCAGGTCAACATAAAGAAGGATTGGTGGTTGCTGTTTTAAGGTTGCCATGACAACATAGGGAAGCTTCCTGAACAGGCCTATTTAAACCACTCCCTCATCACTCAGCTTTGCTGGCTATCAGTTTCCTAACTCCTGCTAAGCGCCTGACTGTGATTTGACTGCTCCTATACCTGACCTGTGGCTGTGTACCTGGATTCCTCTTTTGTCTTGCGATTTTGTTCTGGCATTCCTGATCGGTTCCGACTATTGGCTTGTTTCCCGGATTTGTCTCCGTCTCGTGATTTGGATCTGTGTTGCCCTCCTCAGCTGCTGACCGTGATTGTCGACCATTCTGTTTTCTCTGTCCCTGTGAGTAGTGTGTGTGGATTTGGTGTAGGCCTCTGCAGTGCATTTATTTGTAGTACACTTTCTGTTCTGGTGACAATTCCGGTCTTCAGATTCAGTGAAAATCCATCTCTTCTTGCGAAGAGCTCTGGTGAAGGCGTCTGAGGCCGGTCTTTGCTCACAGTAGTGTTTTGCCTTTAAGTAACATTTTCTACTGCTCGCAGTTGTCAGCCCATTTCTGCTGCTGCTCTCCTGTAGACCAGTATATCCCTTACCTTGCATCTGAATCTTAACATCATGTTGGCAAAACCCTCGATATGTTGCAATTCACAGCACAGACACGGAGTGGCCAGACAAAGATACATACAGTATAAGATAGACATTTTGTGTTACAATATCCGAAAACCATGTAGTTTCGAAGAGCTATTCATCGAGCGACATACACATGTGGGGGACACATCTGTACAATAGCAATGCTTTCTATGCTTATTGGTAAGTCCTGTGTTGTTTACTTGGCTCATTTTTTAGAAATGGAAAATTGCCGCCTTTTGTAAAATCTAGTAAATTATTCTCCTACTTTGGCCAAAAATATAAAATCTATTCCATCGCTCTTTCACGCATCCAAAATAGCAGTCGTTTCATAATTGCCTTTAAAATGTCAGAGAAAGGCAAGAGGATATTACATGTGACAGCAGCAGTTCTCTTTAGCGGCTGGTAATTGCTTGCTTACGATTTTCTGCCTGCCTTGAATTTGCTTAATTTGGACTCGTTTAATTCCAAGTGATTTAAAGAGCAATTCAAGTCACAAATGATATTAACATCAATTACAGAATATAGTTTTGGCATATCATCCTTAAAGGGGTTTATCAGTTCGTAAAGGAATTTTCTGATATAAGGAAACCTATTTTGGGCTAAGGCCCCACGTAGCAAGCTGCAGCAAAAAAGCACTGCGGGAAAAATCATGGCGGAAACACATCATGTTTTTTCCCCGCAGTGCTTTTCAAAGAAAGTCTACAGTTTTCCTCTGTGAACTTTCTGCTTCAACTATACCTATAGAGAAACCACCAATGTTTCCGTAGGTATAATTGACATACTGCGATTTACAAAAACGCAACGGTTTTAGAAATCACAGCATTTCTACTGCACATATTTTTCTGCAATGTGTGGATGGGAATCACCTCCTGCACATGGGCGAATATGTGATGGAAAATCCGGTCCATACATTCACCAATCTTCCCAGTCCAAACATGGCCTCAAAGGCTGAGTTTCTGACAAGTCCCAGCATTCATGATCGCATTCATTGGTAACCGATCAAGACAACAGATGTCACCACTAAGACGGTCAGAGAAAATCTTTAAAAGTCTGCAAAATTTAAAATTTTTTATATATACAAAAATGTTTAACATTTCATTGAATACCAATCTAAATATGGTTATGTTCATGGGAAAAAACCCTTTAAACCTCCCTATTTTACCCACTTAAAGGATGGTTCACATGGAGAATTTGGAGCTGATTTTGAGGCAAATTCTAAGGCTACGAACCCACGTTGCGGAATCGCAGATTTTTTTGTTGCAGATTTTGCTGCGGTTTTTGAGCCAAAGCCAAGAATGGCTACAAAAGGAATGGGAAATATATAGGAAGTTCTTATACTTCTACCTGCTGCTAAATCCACTCCTGGCTTTGGCTCAAAAAACCGCAGCAAAATCTGCAACAAAAAAAAGCTGCATTTCCGCAACATGGGGCCGTAGCCTAAATCAGCTCCAAATTCTGCCTGAAATCTGCCTCCCTTAGGTTGAGGCTCCACGTTGCAGAAACACAGCTTTTTTTGTTGCAGATTTTGCTGCTGTTTTTTGAGCCAAAATCAGGATTGGCTACAAAAGGAATAGAAAATATAAAGGATGAACTTATACTTATACCTTCTGCTCAATCCACTCCTGGCTTTGGCTCAAAAAACACAGCAAAATCTGCAACAAAATCAGCTGCGTTTCCGCAACGTGGGGCCTCAGCCTTAGTGGAATTTGATACTGAATATATCTGGCAGAAAATTTCTGCTTCTGGAATTTGAAGCAGATTTTGGAAACAGATTTTAATGCTAATATTTAAGGGGGTGTTCACACATAGGAATTTGACAATGAATTTGACATGGAATATGACTCAAATTCCACCATTCATTTCAATGGGAGGCAGTAGCAGATTTTTTTCTGCTAGCAGAAAAAATAAGCGTCATGATCCTTCATCAGGCTAGTTGGGAAATGAATGAGAGACAGAAAATACACCTTTTCCTTCTGAGTGGAATTTGTCAAAATCCACTCGCGGAATATGGCCCTGCCCAATGAAGGCAAAAACAGCAAAATACAGTGAGACTCTTCTTCAAATTCAGCATCAAATTCCCCTTCAATTTCAGCGTCAAAATCCTTGTCTGTTTTTGACAAGCAGAAAAAAATCTGCTTCGAATTCCTGAAGCAGAAATTTGGCTGACAAATTCGGCATCAAATTCCTAAAATCTGCTCCAAAATTTGCCTCCGATTCTATCCAATGGGAGTTTCTATCCGATGAATGCAGTAAAAAAAATCTCCCACGACCTGTCCAGCAGTCATCTATTTTGACACGTAAAGCATATGCAGCTGGTCTGTACCTAGCGTTACATATCTGACATGTAGCTGTATAGTTATTATATTTATAGACAGAAAATATAAATTACTGTTGTATACGTGGCCATGTGCTCTCCAGAGGCGGGGATGATACCCTGGCTGGCCAAGTGTGAAATTAGTTATGAGAAGATTCGCATCTAATAAAATGTCAATGGAAATGTCTCCATCTTGTGATATTCTCCAGGGGATAACTATATATTTTATGAATCACACAGTGACGTGCACAGAAATCCATCGTACGACCAGGTAAACATTCTGCCAATACTACTACTTATTTAGTTTCAATAATTTTTATTTGGGTTTCAAGATAAACACAAGAAAATACAAGAACATTATTGACATACATTGCAATTTTCATTCTGAGTAAATTTGTTCAGGGTATATTTTCCTGAATTGTATACCAATAGACAAAGGATAAAGATTACATATGCTATAAACATAACAATAACATTAACATTTGGGCACTTTTCTGGGGTTATCGTGAAACATATTTGAGACGATCTTCTCCTATGTTCCTTCCCACCTCCATGCTCCACACCCAATGCGATACCCAAGACCGGATTTCATATACAGTCATATGAAAAAGTTTGGGCACCCCTATTAATCTTAATCATTTTTAGTTCTAAATATTTGGGTGTTTGCAACAGCCATTTCAATTTGATATATATAATAACTGATGGACACAGTAATATTTCAGGATTGAAATGAGGTTTATTGTACTAACAGAAAATGTGCAATATGCATTAAACCAAAATTTGACCGGTGCAAAAATTTGGGTACCCTTATCATTTTATTGATTTGAATACTCCTAACTACTTTTTACTGACTTACTGAAGCACAAAATTGGTTTTGTAACCTCACTGAGCTTTGAACTTCATAGCCAGGTGTATCCAATCATGAGAAAAGGTATTTAAGGTGGCCAATTGCAAGTTGTTCTCCTATTTGAATCTCCTCTGAAGAGTGGCATCATGGGCTCCTCAAAACAACTCTCAAATGATCTGAAAACAAAGATTGAGTTGTTTGGTCATACAAAAAGGCGTTATGCATGGCGTCCAAAAAACACAGCATTCCAAGAAAAACACTTGCTACCCACTGTAAAATTTGGTGGAGGTTCCATCATGCTTTGGGGCTGTGTGGCCAATGCCGGCACCGGGAATCTTGTTAAAGTTGAGGGTCGCATGGATTCAACTCAGTATCAGCAGATTCTTGAGAATAATGTACAAGAATCAGTGACGAATTTGAAGTTACGCCGGGGATGGATATTTCAGCAAGACAATGATCCAAATCTACTCAGGCATTCATGCAGAGGAACAATTACAATGTTCTGGAATGGCCATCCCAGTCCCCAGACCTGAATATCATTGAACATCTGTGGGATAATTTGAAGCGGGCTGTCCATGCTCGGCGACCATCAAACTTAACTGAACTGGAATTGTTTTGTAAAGAGGAATGGTCAAAAATACCTTCATCCAGGATCCAGGAACTGATTAAAAGCTACAGGAAGCGACTAGAGGCTGTTATTGTTGCAAAAGGAGGATCTACTAAATATTAATGTCACTTTTCTGTTGAGGTGCCCATACTTTTGCACCGGTCAAATTTTGGTTTAATGCATATTGCACATTTTCTGTTAGTACAATAAACCTCATTTCAATCCTGAAATATTACTGTGTCCATCAGTTATTAGATATATCAAATTGAAATGGCTGTTGCAAACACCCAAATATTTAGAACTAAAAATGATTAAGATTAATAGGGGTGCCCAAACTTTTTCATATGACTGTACCTCATGGTTCCCCTTATGCTACAAATCGAGAATTAATCCATGCGTCCCATATATTGTTGAAGCTATGATGGAAGTCATTTCCCAGTGCAATTACCCTCTCGTAGGTGTATGTATTGTTAATGGCTTGCAATAATGTGGTGTCAGATGGGGGGGTCATTGATTTCCATCTTTGTACCAACATTAATTTGGCTATAGTCAAGATTTTACATAGGAGTTTTTTATATTTGTTCAACTCCTCGGGAATTCCAATTAATAGGATGGCTAGAGGTGAGGTGTAGGGGAGGCGGAAATTAAATATTTCCGATATCATGTCGAAGACCCTTTCCCAATATCCACAAATTATGGGGCATTGTCCCAATATATGAAGAAGGGTCCCTTTCTCTCCACATCCTCTCCAGCAACTCCCAGATACGGAAGGGTACACCAGTTGTAAAGTGGATGGGGTTCGGTAACATCTTAAAGTAATTTTCATAGCTGTTTCTATGTGGGTGCTACATTTTAAAGACGCGTGACTTAATTTAATTGATCGTTCCCACTCTTCCGAAGTAATAACTCTTCCTAAATCTCTCTCTCAACAACGGAATGGTGCAGATCTAGTAAAGGTCGCCACTCCATCCATCTTATCATATAGAAACCGTAGTCCCCTCATCTTAGTCGACAACCATGTGAATATCGCATTATTGTGGGGTAGTTTCGATACGGGGTTTTTGGATATAAAGTGCCATATCTGGGAGTATTTAAGGAAATCACCCCTCTGAATTCCAAATTTTCGTGTGAGGTCTGTAAATGATAAAAATTGTTTGTTATCGGACTGTAAGTGGGAGACCTGTGTAATCCCCTTCGCTTCCCACTCCGAAATTACGAGGTCCTCTATTGCCCAGGCCATAAGTGATAAAGGCATCTCTGAGGCATGAAAGTGGCTGGTAGGATTTGTTTTCCAGTGAAGTAGCTTCCATGCGGACCATGCTGCTTGCATGACTGGGGACAAAGACTCAGGCATAGGAATATTCCAGAAGGGTGCCCACAAGGTATCCTCCAATCTTAAGGGATATATATACGATTGTTCTATATGTATCCAAGGAACCGAGGTGTCAGCTGATCTCCATCTAGCACACTGTGTAACTAAGGACGCTATGTAGTAATTCCTTACCACTGGTACTCCCAGTCCTCCCGCCGCTTTTTGTTTAAATAGGAAGCTTTTGTTGACTCTGGGTCTCTTCCCATTCCATATGAATTTTGAGATCGCCCTTTGCATGGTTTCGAAAAACGAAACTGGGACTGAAATCGGGAGTGTGCGAAATAGATATAGTAGTCTAGGCAGTAATAGCATCTTAAAGGCTGCGACGCGTCCCATCCAAGACACGTCTATTTTGGACATTCGCTCCATCTCGTCCTGTAATGTTTTCAACATAGGTGTATAATTATTTCTATATAGGGCCCCTGTGGAAGGTGTCACCTGCATCCCCAGATACTGAACGCCATCTTTCCTCCAGTCAAAGTCATATTTTGCTTGTAGGGATTGAAGCAAAAAGGGAGGGATATGTAAAGATAGGGCTTGTGATTTGGCCATATTTAATTTATAAAATGATAAGTGTCCGAAGTTGGCAATGATCTCCATAAGTCGGGGAATGGACTCTCGTGGTTTGGACAGAGTAAGAATGATATCATCTGCATACAGTGATATGAGATGAGTTCTGTCCCGTATATCAATGCCCCCTACCTCTGGGTCTAGTGTAAGTATCTGGGCCAGTGGTTCCATTGAAAGAACAAATATCAATGGCGAAAGGGGGCACCCCTGTCTAGTTCCATTCGTTATTAAAAAGTGATCTGATACTACCCCATTAGTGAATACTCTTGCAGATGGTGCAGAGTACAGCGCCTCGACTGCTCTTAATATAGCTCCTGCAAACCCCATGTTTTTAAGCACCAAGAAGGCATACGACCAGCAAATGCGGTCGAACACCTTTTCGGCATCCAATGCGAGAATCACCGCCTCCGTCTTTCTAGAATTAATGTGGTGTATAATATTCAAAATGCGTCTAGTATTGTCATATGATTGTCTCCCTTTCACGAATCCCACTTGGTCGTGATTTATTAGGCTCGGAAGACAAGCTGCTATTCTATTCGCTATAATTTTGGCGTAAATTTTTAAATCTGAGTTTAATAGTGAGATCGGTCGAAAATTTTGAGGACTGGTGGCAGGCTTGCCCGGTTTAGGCAACGTCACCACCAGGGCTTCCTGATTTTCCCTCGGAATAGTGCCAGAGTCCACCACAACTGTCAAAAAGGACAACAGCGGGTTCAGCAGGATTGGAAAAAACTTTTTGTAATATTCATTCGTGAGGCCATCTGGACCCGGGGATTTTCTAGGTGGCAGCGACTTGATTACCGACAGCAATTCTGATGGTGAGATGGGCTCGTTCAAGGAGTCTAGTTGTGTTTCTGTGAGTGTGGGTAGTTGAGTACTTGCGAGAAAATTGCAATTTCCTGCTTCGTTGGAGGGGTCACAGAAGAGTCTTCTCTAATATTGTATAAGCCTTCATAGAAAGCTTTAAAGGCATTGGCGATGCCACTAGGGTCATATATTTTGTGTGTGCCATCTTTGCTCTGAAGAAACGGGATTTTAGACCTTGCATGTTTTTGTTTAAGCTTGGCTGCTAAAAGCTTACCAGCCTTATTAGATTGAGAATAATAAGTCGCTTTCACCCTTTTCAAATTTTTCTCATAATTATGTAGTAGACAGGCTGTCAGTTGATGTCGTAGTGACACCAATTTTGCTGCATTGAAAGGGGAAGGAGATTTCTTATTACTGTTATCTATAGATTTTATTTGGTGTAGTAATCGGTCAATTTATGCTAGCCTGGTTTTCTTTTCTATGTGTCCCAAGCGAATAAATGTTCCTCTGATAAAAGCTTTATGTGAATTCCACAGTATGTCAGGGCTAGAGGCAGAGGGAGTATTGATCCGAAAGAATTCCTTCAGATCCTTTTCCAAAATTGCTTTATATTTTGGCTGCGACATTAGGAATTCATTACACCTCCACACATACGCTCTAGGACATTCATATTTTTCCCTTAGAGTCAAAGTTATTGGTGCATGGTCTGACCATGTTATTTGCGAAATATCCGATTCAACGGCAAGGGGAATACTAGTTTGTTCTAGTAAAAATAAGTCTATTCGTGAATAGCTGTTGTGTACAGTAGAATAGTAGGTGTAATCTTTTTCAGTATTATGAAGGATACGCCAAATATCAAATAATTCGTGGCGCCATATAGCTTGTGAAAATGAAGGATGACGTGTTGTTGCGCCAGAAGTAGTGTCTACTGCTGGGTCCGGAGCCATGTTAAAGTCTCCCATCATTACTAAGCATCCTTGTTTTCTCCGCTCCACTGTTCTCATGAGTCTCCCTAAGAATGACACCTGTCTTCTGTTTGGGGCGTATACCGAAACTAATGTGTAGGTAACGTTGTTAAGAATGCAGACTAATATAATAAATCGCCCTCCAGGGTCGGCATACTGGGACACCAGCTGAAATGCCACCGAATCTCTGATCCCAATTAGTGTTCCCCTGCGTTTGGAGGAGCAGTGAGCGTGAAATATTTGTGGGTATGAGGAGTGTCTAATACGAGTGGCATCTACCTCCAAAAGATGCGTTTCTTGAACTGCAAGAATGTCACAGCCTTGAACCTGGGCCTCTCGCCATAAGTTGGCTCTCTTTTGAGGGGAGTTCAAGCCTCTGACATTCATAGACATAATTTTAAGTACCATAATTTACAATTAGTAATGCTGCAATGGTCTTACCACAACCACCCACATCAGAAGTCACCAGTAGTAGTAGGAAGCAGATTCGTCTCCGCCCTGTGTAGTCACGTCGCCCCATGTGCCAGAACCGAGGACAAAACAAACTAGAAAAACAAAGAAACCAGTGGGTAAGCCACCTAAACAAAACAAAGAAAAGAAATGCGGTACAGCAGACCAGCGGCTGATGTAATCCTGGGGGATAAGTTCAGTAGTAGTGGACATACGAAATCCTTTGTCAGGTGAGTCTCTAGCTGTGTAGCCCTTTTGGTGGACGCTTTGGGGTTTTCGTTTGATGCCATCCATCAGACACAGGGCCAGGTAGTAGCTTGGGTGCCGGATCGGTGAATGGAATGTCCCATTTAAGTAGCAACTTCTTGCCGTCTTCCGGAGATTTGATGATATGAGTAAGGTTGTTCCGGGATACGATCACTTTGACCGGGAATCCCCATTTATAAAGGATGTTATGCTGGCAAAGAGCTGTAGATATATGGGTAAATTGCCTCCGTAATTGTAGTGTTGCGGCCGAAAGATCAGAGTAGATGGATATTTTATGGTATGGGTCAGGTAAACGGCCACTTTTCCGAGAAGTCAGCAGCACCAGCTCTTTAGTACGGTAAAAATGGATCTTTGCTAAGACATCTCTGGGTACGGCATCATCTAGGTGTGAGGGCCTTGGGACTCTATGCGCTCTATCAATGGTTAAGTCCATTGTCGTAAGATTTGGTATTAGCGTGCGTATTAGGTCTTGGAGGAATACTGTTAAATTACTCGCAGAAACTGACTCTGGAATCCCTCTAAACTTCAAATTGTTGCGCCTCGAGCGATCCTCCAGATCTGCTATTTTAGCTTTTAAAAATGACACATCTTTTTCCACCTCATAGTGGGCATCTATCAGATCATTGTGTGATGTAGCAAATTCCGCCATTTTAGATTCCACATGAACAGTGCGTTTCTGCAGTTCCTGAAGGGCTCTATCTAGCGGCTTAACCATTAAGGACATATCTGTTGTCAGTGATTTACAGAAGGCCATGAGCATATTTTTCATGGTGGCCTCAGTGAGTAAACTCTCTGTTGCCGGAATATCTGCAAAAAAAATCGGTGGATGGCGGTATGTGTTGTATAATATCGCTCACCTCTCCTTCTTGATGCTCAGTGTTCTGGAGCCTGGGTTTCTGTTTGGCCGGGCTAGCGGTGGGCGATGATGGTGTCTCCGCGTTGCAGAGGCCTATAGGCCTCGGTGTGTCGGTATGAATAGGCCTCGGAACAGCGCTCTCCCCGGCCCGCCGGGGGGGAAGGCTCCTGTGTCACCGGAACCCCGCACTCCAGCAGCTGCGGTATCGAAGGCGCCGAGAGCGTCCTTCGTTGCGCTGACAACGGTAGTGTCTCCTCCGGAGGGTCTCGAGATGGAGTTGAGGCCCCGGAGATAGTGGCGGAGCGCGAGCCGTTGCCATTTTGATCTTCCCCTCCGCTGTGGGGGAAGTAATAATCAGAGATTTTCTGCGGTTTTACCGCAGATTTTCTCTTTCTTGGCATCTCCGACGATGGGAAACTTTCTCTGTATCGTTTGGAGTGTTATACTCCACGGGCACGTCGCTACTGCTGTCGCTTTGGTGGACTCAGGCCTAGAGCTGTGCACCTATGCGGCCATTCCGTTCCACAGTCAGGCTCCGCCCCTACTACTACTTATTTAAGGGGTATTTTGAAAAATAAAATAACACCTATTCACTGGATATTACAATCCAATGAATGAGTGTATGATGTCACAACTTATCTCCTCCCCCCTCCCTGCACAGAGCATGTATACAAAACTCTCCTATAGACCTCAATGAGTTGACTCTAGACTATTGCTGCCTATGGCCATGAGGCTGCTGTAAAGCATATCACTAAATGCTGTTAAAGGGGTTGTCCGGGATAAAATGATACTTCTACACTAAGCTAAACACCCTCCTCCGTCTACTTTCTAACTGACTTACTTTTTACTTACAAAAAATATATATTTAGCTAGATCGCCGGGCAGTCATGTTACACATTTTCAAATTTTCCAGTGATGTTCCATTTCCCCGTTTTCCCCCCACCCCATCATACTTACCTGTCTTCCAGTCCAGGCATGGGAGGCCGGCTCCTCCTCTTCTTGATGTCTGCTGGTGTCCCACGCCTGCCCCAGAAGGAAGTGATCTCCCGTGCCCAGAAGATCTGAACTGGAAGACAGGTAAGTATGATGGGGTGGGGGGTGGGCTTAGTTAGTTAGTTTAGAAGGGTTAGTAGTGGACGGGATAGCTAGAGAAACAGGGAGGGGGTGTGAGGGAGTGAGACAGGGAGGGGGAGGGAGTGAGACAGGGAGGCAGTATAAGTCAGCTCTGAGTATAGCGCAATGCATCATGATAGAAGAAGAGGAAGCTACCTATGTATATCCAAGAGATATAAACCGTTGCGGTTGTGAAAATCGCAGTATGTCAATTATACCTACAGAAATACTGGTGGTTTCCATATAGGTATAATAGAAACAGAAAGCTACCTAAAAAAAAAAAAAAAAAAAAGTGACATGACCTATGACAATTAGAGGTGGAAAAATGCAATTTGTTTTTTTTTATGTGTTTTTTTTAATGCAAAAAACACTAGCGTTTTTTTAAAGTGAAGTTTTCAGGTCCATACAGTGAGATGGAGTAAAACAAGCGACAAAAAACGTGTCCAAAAATGCATCAAAAAACATTTCCTAATTCCTGAAGCAGATGTTTTCAGCCTGCAAAAACCCCAAGCGGACTCCCCGAACGGGAACCCGAACACAGATGTGAATCGGGCCTAAGACTCCCAGTGATCAGCTGTAACCTCTAAAGAAACCTGGCAACAAATAGTCAACTTCCCTGCAGTGCCACCTAAAGGAGAAATGAAACATTACCCAATGTCTATTCAAAGCAATGGGGTGTCTGTGTAATACTCCAGAGCAAGAGATGTTCTTTGTAACCTCTTTGTCTCCACTTTGGCCAAGGAGCGACCCAAGGTCTTCTTTCTATTAACTCAGAAATTCCTAATAGGGTGTATGAAAATGGATTTCCCTTTAAGGGCTTAAATAAAAAAACTTAAATGAAAAAAAATCTAAATTGCCATAGCAATATTCCTTCTTTTTCTTTGCCCTCGATGCAATCCAGGTCAGCAATGAGCTCAGGGCATAGGGTCAAGAAGAACAATTGCCTTTTCCATATATTGCTAAGAGTTAATACATAATGCATGGAAAATCCTTACAGATGTCCCCATAATTATATTAGCACCCGGATAATGAAACCCAAACATTTGTCTTGTCAAGATGATCCAAAAATAGTCAGAGACTACGTTATTGCGTCACCAATTAACCATTCGAAGGGAATCTAATGTTCTAAACCTTCTGTGCTGTGTCTACAACACAGTGGCCATATTATTATGTATCATCTCAATGTACCGTCTTAAAGGGGACCATTCACCACCACCAACTCTTTCATCCTCCAATAGGCACTGCTCCACTGATTTCAGCACAGTTGGAATTTTTTCTCTAGCCCCCACCATTCCTGAGATATCATTTCTGTTATTTTCAGCACCCAGTATGCTAATTAGGCTCTCTACTACTGCTCAGGGCCTCCCACATGACAGTAGGGAGTCTAATTAGCAATGCTGAAACTGACAGTACCCATTGCTCAGGAATGGTGAGGGCTAGAGAAAAATTCCAACTTCGCAGGAATCAGTGGCGTGGTGTCTATTGAAAGCTGTAAAGAGTCGGAGTTGGTGGATGTGGTGAAAGTTCATTTTTAAAGGGATATGACCACATAACAGCTCAGCACAATGTCCGTCCTTGCTATATGACAATAACTAATGAGACACATCATTTATGTAGCTCTTAAAGGTGATGTCCATTCCAAAAGGTCCTTAAATTGATATTTTCCAATCTTACATTTGTTAATATTCTCCTACTGAGCCCTGCTAATCTTGCCTAGGGGTAGCTTTGTATAGAGGGCATGTCTTAACTGTAGACAGAGCAGTGGGGGAGGGCTCCTGCTGCAGCTAGTTGCCTTACAGCCAGAGACGAGTTTTATTTTATCTCCATATTTTGCTATTTTTTATTTATTTATTTTTTTTACAAGAACAAGAAACCTAGGAGAAAAATATACAGAAAACTACTTTCCTACGATAGGAAAAAAAAATAACAAACAGTAAAAGGTACAATATAAATTCCCCAAAAGGGAACAAAACCATCTCTGTCTATGGGCGTACAGAAAAGAGAAGAAATTTGGGGGATTTTTTAAAATAAATTTCTTCTAGTCTTGATTTGAAAGGATACAAAATGACATTAAACTAAAGAATTTTAGTGAATGGATCTGAGCTGCAATACCAGACGCAGTCTGAGGACAGGGGTGGCGCTGTTTTTGTTAAAAAATAAATAAATAAAAAACTTTTTTTTCAATCTCGGACAACCCATTTAAAGTACATTATTAAAACCCATCAGCCCATAAGTCAGCTGTCCTGGAGACAAGTTTAAGATGTAAGAAACGTGCCTAGAACACAGGATTACTGAGAAGTAAAATTCTAGAGAATTCACGGTTCTCAAGACCCTGTCTTCACGGTACTCTAATAAATGAATCTGCCGGCATTACGGCTCACGTGTAGCCCCCCGGATCTGTGCTGAACACTTGATAGAAGGTCTGTGCTACTTCACCGCTTTCCTTTATTTATCCGTAACCGAGTTATATAACATTACAGAGGACGGATCATGAGACTCTCCAGCACAAATCCAGGCTCTAGTAATCGATATGACATGAGAAGAAGCATGTACACCGTGATTAGACCACAAAAACATCCTAGAAAGTATGACAAGTGGGTCAGATGTAGCAGAGGTGAAACACATAAAGAACTCTCCGCGGGTTTTATACTGAAACCAGGCGGACACCATTAAGTCTATGCGGTCCGCGGGTAGCGGACTGGCTCATCGTTTTTTGGGTCCAGAATTACGGAGAACCGAACGCTAGTGTGAACATAAGGTATAAGTGAAAAGTGAGGGTCTGGATGTGACTGTCTCCTGAGGAAGGTCAGAGTAAGATGCTTCTGTAAAATGGAAGGACTCCAACTTTATTCACACACAGGTTCAAGTCTTGATGGTTGCATATAGGTAGGAGCGAACCGATTTGGATAGAACCGGATTCAATGTGAATTTTCCAAACGTTTAGGGAAACTTGGGGTTCACCACTCTTCTCCTCAGACCCTAGAGTATAATAAGAGGAGATCCAGGGAAGGTGAGTAAAATTGACAAACTGTTATACTCACCTTGACTCTCCTGGGCATTTGGCGGTCCCTCAGCGTCCTCTTCAGGCTGAATTCCAAAGATTCCACTTAAAATCAGCGGAGAGAAAAGTCCTGCAAGGACTCAGTATAAAAATGGCGGAAACCCAGCGGACCCATTATAGACTATGCATTCCGTGGGTGTCCATGAGTAACTGGTTTTTAAGCGGACAGGGTCTTTGTCTTTCGGGGCCCCATGTGGATCCGAACAACAGAGACCCGAGCGCTAGTGTGAACCTAGCGTCCGGCTCCTTCTGGGCTCTGGCTACCATCATGCAGCTCAGGGTCACCAATGACTTTGACCCAGCATCATGATGTCGGCGTGCCCCATGAGACCAGTGAGGCCCAATCATCACCTCGGGGTGTGTGGTATAAGACAGAGGCCTGAAGAGGATTCTGGGGGATCGCCAGACACCCAAGACAAGAGAGGCAAGGTGATTATAACAGTTTGTTATTTTTCCTCACCTGCTCTGGGCCTTCACTTAGTATACTCTGCGGTCCGAGGAGTCCCCAGTGTATAGTAGTGTTTGGTGGGTGTCAAAACCCAAAATACATAGGGCTCAACTGTGCCTGATCCCTAAAGGGGCTGTCAATGTTTTTTTTATTTATGACCTATCCTAAGGATAGACCACAAATATCTGATCAGTGGGGGGGCTGACAGCTAACACAGAGCTAGAAGCAGTTGGCTTTGTGCACAGGATAGCAGCCGAGCACCAGTACGGCACTTCAGCGCCCATTGACATGAACTGCTTGTGGCTCGGTACACTGTATAGTACACATACCGGATGCATCACCATGTGGAGGCCATAAGGATAGGCCATAAATAAACAGATAATATATAATCCCTGAGACTCTCTATATATGTTACACGTATATAAGGTCATCATGTAACAATAATATTAATATACTATATGATTATTATTACATAGGGTCCGGGCGACCAATGAAACGCTTACATTACCCCATTTTCAGCAATTCTATAGCACTTTTCTATTAGTACTATATGGCACTATTATATCAGCAGTATATGGCACTCTTAGCATGTTTATGGCACTTGTATGTACAATACAAATACAGTAAAAAGATAAAAACATGGAATATGCTATATATGCTGTATACTCCTGAGCTGCAGCTTGAACGGGAGAATTCTATATCGCCACCTAGTGGTTCCAGCGATTCCTATTGCTTCTAGCATCAACACGTAACATTTGGGGTAGGGCCTGGTAATCGGGGCTCATCGGTTGCATGTATAAGTTTATATACATATAGAAGTAATATTAGGATAGGACATGAATATTTCTACATGTTTCTACTATAGAATTTAACCTCAATGAAGTCCCTTAAAATCCTGCACCACAGTCGGCTCTGCTACATACAGTATATTAGTATTCTTCTCATCCGCATAGGGTATAGCACTAAATGTGTCAGTGTGTGGTGCTAAGATCAATGGTCAATGACTAAGATAATGACATAATAATGATAATGCAGAGAAGACTGAGCTTGCTTTATGTATGTGGTAAGTACTACAGAGGCAGATCTGGGGGGAACAGCTTTGCCTTCTGCTCAGATAATAAGCCCAATCACGTTATAGTAATTATGCATCTAATATTACCATAATAACCTAAGGAGTTCTTCCACAGTCAATTATACCGCATATCCTCCTCTATTAATTAAAGGGCACTTGCCCCGTTTTATAAGGATTCAAAAATTAAAATCCCTTAATGGGAATTTGTCACCAGAAAATAACCTATTTGGAAAGTTTTTATGCTAAACGTATTTTTTAAGAATTTTTGATTTTTTTTTTTTTTTAAATAATCTATTTCCATGTCAATAAATTTACAAATAAATAGAAATTTCTCCAATTTTTACTCTGGCCACTAAGCCTAACAATAGACTACTATTTTCCAATTCTATCAGAGTTTTCTTGCAGCAGTCACCTCATTTACATCACAGACAGGATTACAACAGAAGATAACACCTTTATATATAAACCCACTGAGCCATTATTACATCCACTATTGACCATTGATGATGTCACAGTTTATCCACCGCTCCTCCCTGCACAGAGCATGTCTAGAAAACTCTCCCATAGACCTCAGTGGGTTGGCTCCAGACTATTGCTCCCTATGGCCATGATTATGCTGTAAAGCAGATCAGTAAATGCTGTTAACAGAGCAAGCTGACAGTACAGAGTCTAAATAGCATATCAGAAGTGGCGTAACTAGGAATGGCTGGGTCCCAAGGTGAAATTTGACATGGGGGTCCCCACCTGACTCCGACCGACCCCCACCCCACTGCACAAACCACATTCCTGCACACACTACTATGCGCCATAGTGGCCCTTGCAAACACTATTATTCCCCTTAGTGGCCCCTGTACACAGTATTATGCCCCATAGTGGCCCCTGCACAGTATTATGCCCCATAGTGGCCCCCTGCACATAGTATTATGCGCCATAGTGGCCCCTGCACACAGTATTATGCCCTATAGTGACCCCTGCACACAGTATTATGCCCCATAGTGGCCCCTGCACACACTATTATGCCCCCTTGTGGAGCACCCATGAACAATTATTACACTCTGGGATCTTTTTAGACCCCAGAGTAAAATGATCGGAGACCCAGGGGAGGATACAAACATAAAAAAACTGTGTTACTTACCTCTCCCTGGCTCCGATGCACTCCCTGCTGAGTTCGGCCATCTTCAATGTTGGAACAGACGTCCCGTGAGCCAGGCCTGCGTCGCAACGCATAATGACTCAGGCCTGGCCCATGTGATGTCTGGGACGTCACCAAATAGGCCCGAAGCCTGCAGGAGCGCAGGAGAGGTAAGTAACAGTGTTTTTTATGTTTCCTTACCTCCCCTGGGCCTCCAATTATTATACTCTGGGGTCTGAAAAGACTGCTACCCCAGTAGTTACGCCCCTTCATATCAGGCAGCAAAAATAACAGCACTGATTACTCAGGAACGGTGGGGGCTAGAGAAAAAATTTCAATTGTA
Source organism: Leptodactylus fallax (assembly GCA_947044405.1). NCBI lineage: Eukaryota > Metazoa > Chordata > Amphibia > Anura > Leptodactylidae > Leptodactylus > Leptodactylus fallax. The sequence continues at coordinate 95,976 of CAMRHE010000549.1, read as the reverse complement.
GCGGAATCAGTGGAGCGATGCCTATTACATTATGCAAAGAGCTGGACTTGGCGGAGATGGTGAAAGGTCCTCTTTAACTTTGCAAGGACACTTATACATCCTTGAGGCGATAAGTATGGACCACCTCGAGGTATATAGTAAACTGGAGATCTGAGAGTGGTTAAAGACTTTGCAAAAATTGACTTTTTTGACCTCACCGTTATCAATGTTTCCACAAGCTGGTAGCATTCTCTTTAGCACTTGCTTCCTTGTCTTATGTTTCTTATCTCCTGTGTTTTCTCTACTTGCAAGATTAGAAGAATAGTTTTAAAGTTGTGACTTGGCAAAACACCAGACTGTCAAGAATCCAAGTCAATTAGCGCAATCTCCTTCTAGCTTATATTGTGCTTTTAATTACTTAACACTCCATCAACATGGCTCTAATTAAAGCTTGTACCGTAAGACGCATATCAAGAAACCTGGACTTGAAAGGCCCCAAACTGCTTGTGTTTCTCTCCTCCATGTCATTATTTACAGGCCTTCGTGTCTCTCCACTTCTTACTTTCCTGGTATTAATTACTGTACGAGCTCAGGAAGTGACATCAAAGAACATCTCAACTAATTGGGAAATGTACTATACAAAACCTGCAGAATGATCCTGCGATCAATACCGCACACTCAGGTTTTGTTGTGGTATAATAATGCAGCGCCACCTGCTGGAAAGTAATCATTGACCCTGCATCTATGGTCCCAAGCACATTGGGCAATCCGGAGTTGAAAATTGGGCCCATATATTGGGCAGATTTCCTTGTTTCGGGAGATCTGTGAAGAGATCTATGATGCTAGGAGTCCCTGACTCTACTGTCCTGTACTATATATAGTAGAGCCACGAAGGGGCAGGGACGGCCAGCATCATAGATCAGGGTCCTATCTCCTGACTAGGTTTGGACTAGGAAACCTGGCTATGTATAGACTAGAATTTCCAGTCTGGATTGCCCCATGTGCATGTAGCCAATAGGTTCTCATGCAAACAACAGATTAGTTTAGGATAGATGATCAATATCAGATCACTGGAGGTCCAACGCCCAGCACCGCCATCAATGTTGCTGTTCTCTAATCAGTTGACAGAGCTGAAAGCAGACGGCTCTCTCCACTGTGTAGTGTTGGTGTCAGGTTACTGCATATCGGATCCTATTCACTTCCTCAGAATAAAGTGTGCTGTAGTGTCATTACATCCCATATCCTCTACAGATAATGAGATGACTCTGCTGACCATGTCCCAATCTACACAGCAAAGCCCAAAAGAATCTGCAGGAAACAAGTACTGGGAGAAATTCATCAATTTTTCTGGTATAGAGGGATGATATTATGGTGGACATTTGGTGAAAAGCTCTTTCTTGCCCCATTGTGTGCATCACTTGCCACATTGTGCCTGACATATTCATTATAGCTCACGCCAGTGTTATACTCACCCTGCCTCTTCATAAATAAGCCATGTTCTGCGTCTATTGGGACCTTTATTAAAGGGGACCTTTTACCACCTCCAACAAGTCCAGTTCTTTGCATTATTTAATAGACACTTCACGACTCATTCCAGCACAGTTGGAATTTTTTCTCTAGTCCCCACCATTCCTGAGCAATCACTGCTGTTAATTTTGGTGCCTGATATGCTATTTAGTCTCTGTGCTGTCAGGCGGGCGGAGTCAAGCAGGAACAGTGTAACGTCTCTGCCGTTTCGGGTCTCGGCGCCGCCCTCCGCTCGCACGCTGTGGCGAAGGAGTCGTCAATTTGGTTCTTTGTGTAAGCTTCTTGATGCTCAGTCTGAACATGGTCCTAGTTCTCTTGCTGTGTAAAGCCACACCCGTGTAATTAGGAACATTTCTCTCTGGACTGCATAGAGTTAATCTCTTCCTGGCCTCAGTTATTGACAGCCTGTGTACCTATCAGATCTGTGGCTGGGACCAGACTTTCTATAAACAGGTTGTCAGCCCTCACATGGCTGCCGGTTATTACACTTGTGTTTTGCCTGCTCTCTTTCTAAACTCCTTGATACTTTGTTACTTGATTCTCTGACCCTTTGGCTTGCCCCTGACTATTCTCTTGGATTTTGACTTTGTACTGCTTTGCTCGTTTGTTACTGACCCCTTGGCTTGCTCACTCTGCTTCTGTGTTGTTTTTGTCTTGTCCTGTTCTCTGTGTCACTTACCCAGTATAGGGCTTGTCTTCAGGTTGTCCTTTTACCATTTAGGGTAACTGAGGCAATAGGAAGGGACAGTGGCTGGGATGAGATTAGGGCTCACTTGTCTCTGTCCTTCCTCCCAGACCGCTGCAGTAGTGTCAGGGTATTGCTTCATTTGGCAAGACCCTTACAAACAGACAAGGGGTGTGACTCTGAGCTCTGACACTGGCTGCCTCTGATTGGAGCGCTGAATCACTCCCCCCTGCCTGACACCGCCCTTCTGCCATGACAGAGCTTAAATGGCACATCAGGCACCCAAACTACCTGCGCTTGTTGCTCAGGAATGGCGGGGGATAGAGAGAAAATTCCAACTGTGCTGGAATCAGTGGAGGAGCGACTATTAACACATGCTAAGAAGTTGAATTGGTGGAGGTGTTGAAAGATCCTCTTTAAGATTGGTGTATAAATGATCAGTCTTAATAAATCTGCCCCATTGTGAGTGTGAAAACTGCAAAAACAGCAGCAATGATATAAAATATCATATATATTCACTGTCGTGGATGTCAGCAATAAAAAAAGTGATGTTGTGTAATTGCTGCAGGCCCTGTTGTATTCCGATAAGATATTTTACAAAGCTTCTTCTATTCACTTGTCCTATTGATTGATATAACGTGAATGCCCCCGGAGCTGTACATAGTACATAGCTGTATGTTATACTTGGTATTCCTTGCTATGGATCCTATACCTAGCTAGGTGTACAGCAATATACAGTGGCTGTACCAAATTCATGTATATCCAAACCTCAGAAGATGCACCTTTTATCCGTGGCCGCCCGAGGAGACAGCAGAGACAGCTTTGATCAGAATGATCTGTTACTAAGTCAGTGTAAGGTTGTTCTGTCTTCTCCCCTTATATCCAAGTTCTTAGAGATGTTTATAATGAGCACTTGGCATTTTGCATTCATTAGGATAATCAGAAGATGTTATAAGATGTCTGCCAGCCGCTCGCTACGTAAACCCGCTATTCTTCCTCTATATATGTGCTGTGTTATCTGGTATAAGACGGAGAACTTAGAAGGAATTTATTTATTAAAAGCAGATAGTGAAATCTATCACTTTTTTATAAACTGTTTTTATTTTCTGATGGTAGATTTCTTTTAATTCTATTTTCTGTCCATGATTATGGGGGCGGCCATCTTGCCTAAACTTCTCCTCTGCTCTTTTAACAGCATTTAGTGATCTGCTTTACAGCCTAGTCATGGCCATAGGCAGCAATAGTCTGTAGCCAACTCATTGAAGTCTAGGGGAGAGTTTTCTAGACATGCTCTGTGCAGGAAGGGGGAGGAGATAAGCTGTGACATCATCTATAGTCAGTAGTGGATGTAATGATGGGTCAGTGGTGTTATCTTCTATAGTAATCCTGTCTGTGATATAAATGAGGTGACTGCTGAAAAAAAAAATTGTCAGTCTATTATTAGGCTTATTGGCCAGAGTGAAAGTTCCAGAATATAGTACATTTTCTAAAATATAGGCAGTGACATGAAAAATTGAATATAAATCGGGGGCCCCCCCCCCCCGCCACACCAGAAAAAAATGAATATATATGTTTAATATAAATACTTGAACTATAAAACTGGCCATTTTTGACATAAATGTGCAAAAAAAAATAAAAAATTTAATTGGTGTCCATAAGCTTCAAGATACACATGGTAGGCAATGTAGTGGCAAAAGTTGGGACCTATGGCAGGGGCTTAAAGAGGACCTTTCATGTTGTCTAAGATGTTCTATGGTACACACCATGGTCAGTTTTGCAGGTATGTGCCCTGATATTGGGGGTACTGCACATACTGATATCACTGCACTGTCAGAGCGGACGGACTGTGGTTTGGAACACCCCTCTTCACAGTTCAAGTCTATAGAAGAGCATAGTCAGGTGGCCATGATGCTCAGTTGTGAGGCTGGACCCAATGACTCCGACAGCTAGTCCTGAGTCCTGACTATGTAATACAGCCAAAACCCGTAAATCGTGCCGCAGACACTGCTCCTCTGCCTGTGACATGAAAGCACCTTACTATTACATCGCTGGGCGTTGACGATACACTCAGCAAGATGTAATACTACGGCGCAGAGCGGGAAGGGTTTAAGGTGGTACAAAAACCTTGCTTTGCTGCACCGTTGCAAACACTCTGATGTAACTTTAAAAAAAAAAAAAAAAAGGAAAAAAAAAAATTGTTTTCTTTTTACATAAGTGGAGATTTTATTTCGAGGCCCAGCATATCAGGTCACAGTAATCAGACAGCGCTGAGTAACATTAGATGTCAATTGCTCATCAATCCACAATCACAGAAGAAATGGCTCCGGTGATTCACAGCGCTAGAAATAATATTTATCAAAAATGACAGATAATTGTAATAAGAAATCCTGCAAATGCTCTAAGTAAGGCGCCTTCCATTTCTTTCCTTCGGTAAATTACTTCTAGTTGTTTTCATCATTCTGTAATTTTTGGAAATGATGTAAAAAATTGGAAAAGTACAATTTAGATTATATTCTATATAATCAGGTACAAATCGGGGCGGGCAGATAAATGTAGGAAAAAGGTGCATAGAAATTAAGCTTTCAAAAATTTGGATAATCCCTACAATTTTTTTTTTTACATGAATACATTACCCAAATTTACCCCCACTGACCAACCGATTGAAGAGACCATAGGGCTATGGCCTATTAACCACTTACCTTACTGTACAGTGGTTGTGCTTGGTAGTCTAAAAAATATTTCGGAATTAAGCCTTCAAAAACTGTTGAAAAATTGTAGAAACAAAAATTTTATTTTTTCCATTTAAAAAAAGTATGTTTTATCATAATTTACCCCCACCGGCTAAAGTTCTACGGCCTCTTTACTACTTGTCAAGCACAGCGCCGTACATTGTATAGTGGTTGTGCTTGGTATTGCAGCATGGACCCGTTCACTTGAATGGGACAGTCCTGCAAACAAGCCATGTGACCGATAAATGCAACGTCTGCTTCAATCAACTGATCTGTGGGGGTCCTGGGTGTCGGACTGTGACTCGTCTATGACCTATCCTAGGGATAGCTCATCAATATTTTAGTCCTGGATAACCACTATAAATCTTTTATGACTTATATTTTCAAAGCTCCGGATATTTTTTTACTCAATTTTCCTACACCTAGGATTATAAATTGTGCAAATCTGAACAGAAAATCTGCAGCGCTTACGACCTATTAAATAGGGTTGTAAAAATTGATCGAATGCATTGCACTCAGTGGTGTAATGATCGTGGTCACAGGGAGTGCGACTGTGACTGGGCCCGGAGGGGTATGGGGCCCATGGCCAGCTGAAAATGGCCAGGGCTCCGGACCACCATGATAGTGGTCGGGGAAAGCCTTATAGCGGTTACCCAACCGCTATACATATTGTTAATATAAAGGGGCCTGACATTAAATGCCATCCCAGGGGAGGTGTATAAAAATAAAAAAATACTTATACTCACCTGTCCTGGGCTGAGCACCCGCTCCGGGGCTCTTCCTGCGGTAGATGCTAGTTCCTAGTGAGCTAAAGGACCTTTGATGACGTCATGACCATGTGATCAGACTCTTGTGTGGACAGAGCTATTCTGGATTGTACGGGACAGTGTGGTGTGACATAGGAAGAGGAAGCTGCTGGGAACAGAGACTGATGGAAGGTAAGGAGGAGAGAAGAGAACATGTGTGAGCAAGAGGGGGACATGGTGCAGGCTATGTGTGAGCAAGTGGAGGGAATGGGGGTGCAGGCTGTGTGTGAGCAAGAGGGGGGAATGGGGGTGCAGGCTGTGTGTGAGCAAAGGGGGGAATTGGGGTGCAGGCTGCGTGTGAGCAAGAGGAGGAAATGAGGGTGCAGACTGTGTGTGGGCAAGAGGATGACGTAGGGGTGCAGGCTGTGTGTGGACAAGAGGGGTATATGGGGATTCAGGCTCTGAAGAGGTTGGGCTCTGTGAGCACATAATACTGTGTGGGGGCCACTGTTGAGCACCATAATATTGTGTGGGGGCCACTGTGAGCATATAATTCTGTGTGGGGGACACTGTGGAGCATATAGTACTGTGTGGGGGCCACTGGTGAGCACATAATACTGTGTGGAGCATATAATACTGTGTGGGGGCCACTGTGGAGCATGTAATATTTTTTTTTGGGGCCACTGTGGAGCATGTAATACTGTGTGAGGTCCACTGCAGAGCATGTAATACTGTCCCAGTATTGTTTAAATGCCAGGTGCTGCTCACTCACTGTATTCTTGATAACTGCAGTTGTGGGTATTAAAGCTGTATCCCTTTCAAGTATCTGAGATATCGATTCAGCGCCCGTAACCGCCACTATCAAGAATTTGCTCTAGGAAGGGGGTAGGGGGCCCCGGACAAAAGTTTGCACCCTGGCGCACAAGACTTTAGTTACGCCACTGATTGCACTATAGCACCTAAAAAGGCTCATAAAAGGGTAGTGTTCTGCTCTGAAGCACAAACTTCTACTCTGTTAAGTAAAATACTGAGAAAAAGAACATCTTGGGGCAGATAAACATAATACATATGCACCAGAATTCTGGCGTAATTTGCTCCAAACAACTGGTGTACATGCTTTACATCTCATTTTCTATGTGGGGCTAAGGCCCCACATTGCGGAAACGCAGTGTTTTTGGATTCTAAGGAAACACAGAGGAAATAAACACTGTTTTTTACAGTCCCAGCAAAATGAACTTCATCCACACATAATGGAACAACGGAAACACGTTTGCTTTTTTTTTAAAAAATGCAGTATGTTAAATTTAGATGCGGAATTACGAACATTTTCCATATATATTTAGTAGGGGAAAAATGCTGCTAAAAATCAACGAAAAACATTGTTTTTGCTGGATTTTTTTTCTGTTTTTTTTTTTTTTCTGTTTCACTACATAGGACTTTAGACTGTGGCAACACAAGGGTCAGTATAGTGTATAAAAATGTGTAGACTTAAATATCAGTGAATAGGGAATGATTTGCATTTTATGTGGTTTTATGCTGCAGGCTGAACCCCCCCTTATCTTTTATTACTCCTCCTCCTGTTTCCTCCGCAAGATTACCAAAAAACAAACCCTAAACCGGGAGGTTTTTTTAATCTTATCTGTTATAATGTGTTTTTATATGTGGTGCCTTATTCCTGTATCTTGTCTTTTTTAAACCAGCAAGGATTAACCACTATATTACATGCTCCTAGTGTGCGTAAGAATATAACTACTATAACACTGCTCCTATGTGCAAGGATATGAACTACTACAATACTGCACCTACTGTACCAGAATGATAACTACTATAATACTGCCCCTATGTGCATAGCATATAACTCCTGTAATACTGCCCTATGTACAAGATTTTCCTATAATACTACCCCTACGTACAAGAATACAACTCCTATAATACTGCCTCCTATGTGCAAGAATATAACTACTATAATACTGCTCCTATGTACAAGAATATAACTACTATAATACTGCTCCTATGTGCAAGAATGTAACTACTATAATACTGCCCCCTATGTGCAAGAATATAACTACTATAATACTGCTCCTATGTGCAAGAATATAACTACTATAATACTGCTCCTATGTGCAAGAATATAACTACTATAATACTGCCCCTATGTGCAAGAATGTAACTACTATAATACTGCTCCCCTATGTACAAGAATATAACTACTATAATACTGCTCCTATGTGCAAGAATATAACTACTATAATACTGCTCCTATGTGCAAGAATATAACTACTATAATACTGCCTCCTATGTACAAGAATATAACTACTATAATACTGCTCCTATGTACAAGAATATAACTACTATAATACTGTCTCCTATGTGCAAGAATATAACTATTATAATACTGCTCCTATGTGCAAGAATATAACTACTATAATACTGCTCCTATGTGCAAGAATATAACTATTATAATACTGCTCCTATGTGCAAGAATATAACTACTATAATACTGCTCCTATGTGCAAGAATATAACTACTATAATACTGCCCCCTATGTACAAGAATATAACTACTATAATACTGCTCCTATGTACAAGAATATAACTACTATAATACTGCTCCTATGTACAAGAATATAACTACTATAATACTGCCCCTATGTACAAGAATATAACTACTATAATACTGCCTCCTATGTACAAGAATATAACTACTATAATACTACCTCCTATGTACAAGAATATAACTACTATATTACTGCCCCTATGTACAAGAATATAACTACTATAATACTGCTACTATGTACAAGAATATAACTACTATAATACTGCATCCTATGTACAAGAATATAAGTACTATAATACTGCTCCTATGTGCAAGAATATAACTACTATAATACTACCTCCTATGTACAAGAATATAACTACTATAATACTGCTCCTATGTACAAGAATATAACTACTATAATACTGCTCCTATGTACAAGAATATAACTACTATAATACTGCCCCTATGTACAAGAATATAACTACTATAATACTGCCTCCTATGTACAAGAATATAACTACTATAATACTACCTCCTATGTACAAGAATATAACTACTATATTACTGCCCCTATGTACAAGAATATAACTACTATAATACTGCTACTATGTACAAGAATATAACTACTATAATACTGCATCCTATGTACAAGAATATAAGTACTATAATACTGCCCCTATGTACAAGAATATAACTACTATAATACTGCATCCTATGTACAAGAATATAAGTACTATAATACTGCTCCTATGTACAAGAATATAACTACTGTAATACTGCTCCTATGTGCAAGAATATAACTACTATAATACTGCTACTATGTACAAGAATATAACTACTATAACACTGCCCCTATGTACAAGAATATAACTACTATAATACTGCCCCTATGTACAAGAATATAACTACTATAATACTACCTCCTATGTACAAGAATATAACTACTATAATACTACCTCCTATGTACAAGAATATAACTACTATATTACTGCCCCTATGTACAAGAATCTAACTACTATAATACTCCCCCTATGTACAAGAATATAACTACTATAATACTGCATCCTATGTACAAGAATATAAGTACTATAATACTGCTCCTATGTACAAGAATATAACTACTATAATACTGCTCCTATGTGCAAGAATATAACTACTATAATACTGCTCCTATGTACAAGAATATAACTACTATAATACTGCTCCTATGTACAAGAATATAACTACTATAATACTGCTCCTATGTACAAGAATATAGCTACTATAATACTGCTCCTATGTACAAGAATATAACTACTATAATACTGCTACTATGTACAAGAATATAACTACTATAATACTGCCCCTATGTACAAGAATATAACTACTATATTACTGCCCCTATGTACAAGAATATAACTACTATAATACTCCCCTGCCCTATGTACAAGAATATAACTACTATAATACTGCTCCTATGTACAAGAATATAACTACTATAATACTGCATCCTATGTACAAGAATATAAGTACTATAATACTGCTCCTATGTACAAGAATATAACTACTATATTACTGCCCCCTATGTACATGAATATAACTACTATAATACTGCCCCTATGTACAAGAATATAACTACTTTAATACTGCCCCTATGTACAAGAATATAAGTACTATAATACTGCTCCTATGTGCAAGAATATAACTACTATAATACTGCTACTATGTACAAGAATATAACTACTATAATACTGCATCCTATGTACAAGAATATAACTACTATAATACTGCCCCTATGTACAAGAATATAACTACTATAATACTACCTCCTATGTACAAGAATATAACTACTATAATACTACCTCCTATGTACAAGAATATAACTACTATATTACTGCCCCTATGTACAAGAATATAACTACTATAATACTCCCCCCTATGTACAAGAATATAACTACTATAATACTGCTACTATGTACAAGAATATAACTACTATAATACTGCATCCTATGTACAAGAATATAACTACTATAATACTGCTCCTATGTGCAAGAATATAACTACTATAATACTACCAACCTATGTACAAGAATATAACTACTATAATACTACTTCTATGTACAAGAATATAACTACTATAATACTGCTCCTATGTACAAGAATATAACTATTATAATACTGCTCCTATGTGCAAGAATATAACTACTATAATACTGCTCCTATGTGCAAGAATATAACTACTATATTACTGCCCCTATGTACAAGAATATAACTACTATAATACTCCCACCTATGTACAAGAATATAACTACTTTAATACTGCTACTATGTACAAGAATATAACTACTATAATACTGCATCCTATGTACAAGAATATAAGTACTATAATACTGCTCCTATGTACAAGAATATAACTACTATAATACTGCCCTCTATGTATAAGAATATAACTACTATAATACTGCTCCTATGTACAAGAATATAACTACTATAATACTGCCCCCTATGTACAAGAATATAACTACTATAATACTGCCCCTATGTACAAGAATATAACTACTATAATACTGTATCCTATGTACAAGAATATAAGTACTATAATACTGCTCCTATGTACAAGAATATAAGTACTATAATACTACTCCTATGTACAAGAATATAACTACTATAATACTTTTCCTATGTACAAGAATATAACTACTATAATACTTCCCCTATGTACAAGAATATAACTACTATAATACTGCCCTCTATGTACAAGAATAAAAATATCCCCAATTCAAAATAAAACCTATAACCCCCCCCCTATTACAAAAATATAACTACTATAATCCCCCCCCCTATGTACAAGAAATAACTACTATAATACTGCTCCTATGTACAAGAATATAACTACTATAATACTGCCCCCTATGTACAAGAATATAACTACTATAATACTGCCCTCTATGTATAAGAATATAACTACTATAATACTGCCCTCTATGTACAAGAATATAACTACTATAATACTGCTCCTATGTACAAGAATATAACTACTATAATACTGCCCTCTATGTATAAGAATATACCTTGTATGATTCAGCTCAAAAAGTAGGAAAATTCTAAAAAGAGTACGTGAAATAATAAAACTATTTTTGCTTTTTGACCTTTGTATTTTTGATATTTTACCCTCAGAATAGAAATCATTGGTAATCATTGGTCTCTTGTTTGGTGCAGAGTTATTATGTCAAGCTGTTATTGTTAACAATCTATTGACATTGTGATAGCATCAAAATCACAGGGTCTGGTGAAGAGAATCAGAAACTCAACACGGCAGAAATTAAATATGGGATGAAGTCAGGGCTGTGTTTGTCATGTCTGGATGATTCTTTTATTACAATTTCACATATCACACTTTTAACAGTTTTCTAACCAAGGCCGACAGATATTTGTCCTGTTTTCTATCAAATGTTGAAAGGAGGGAGCAGTGCTGGATTGAGTTTACAAAGTGTGGCTATAAAGAGGCACAATTACAGAGCGGGGGAATAAATACTTTATTGGGACACCATCAATGAGTAGGGACACATACGAGTGCCTGAAAAGCTCTTGGCCCGACCCAGAAGTAGTGACTGTGGGTCAAAATTTTGCAGTCAGTTCTCAACATAGTCTCCTTTGAGGGTCACACATGTATGCCATCGCTCTTGGAGTTTCATTATTCCACTGTGGTAGAACGTTCCGTCCTGCTCCTCCAAAAAGACCTTTACGGCGTCCATGACAGCTTCATCAGAAGGAAAACGACTTCCACCAAGGTACCTTTTCATCTGTGGGAATAAGATCAAGGAGATGGTGGTGGACTTCCGTAAAGGCAGATGCCCTCCAAAACCAGTGGACATCCTGGGGACAGGCAACGAGATTGTGAACACCTATAAGTACCTGGGTTTGCTCCTTAATAATAAGCTGGACTGGGCAGATCATATGGAGGCCCTGTACAGGAAGGGCCACAGCAGGCTCTACCTGCTTAGGAAGCTGAGATCCTTTGGAATCCGGGGGGCACTTCTTAGGACTTTCTTCAACTCGGTAGTGGCATCAGCCATCTTCTTTGGAGTGGCCTGCTGGGGGAGCAGTATATCAACCAGGGACAGAAATAAACTTGACAAGCTGATTAGAAAGGCCAGCTCTGTCCTGGGGGGCCCACTGGACCCAGTGCAGGTGGTGGGTGACAGAAGGATACTGTCCGTGGTGAGCTCCATGCGGGAGAAGAAGTCCCATCCCATGCATGAGACTGTGATCGCGCTGGGCAGTACTGTCAGTGACCGACTGCTCCACCCTAAGTGTGAGAAGGAGCGCTATCGGAAGTCTTTCCTCCCCACCGCGGTTAGGCTGTACAACCAACACCGACCTAAGTGGAGATCATTACACACAGAGAACTGAAATATCTTTCTGCCTGTTAAATCCCCCCCCCCTCTGCTACGTCCTATCTGTCTGTCTGCTATTAATGTAATGCCTCTCACCTTGGAACATTCCTGTACATGTTGTATTTGTATTTGTATCTGCTTATCTTATCTTATCTTATCTTTGCTGCTGTAACACACTGAATTTCCCCATTGTGGGACTATTAAAGGTCTATTATTATTATTAGTCCGAGGGAGCCAAATCAGAGGAATAGGGTGGGTGCTGAAGCAGTTGGAAACCACAGGTGTGAATTGCAGCCATTGCAACAGCCAATGTGTGAACTGGCGTGTTGTCCTGGTGAAACACCCCTCGCCATTTTTCCTTAATTGTTGACCTCAGACGATGAATCTGAGCTGCATAATATTCCCCATTGATGGTTAGACCTTTGTGGAGGAATTCCAGAAGAATGACACCCTTGGAATCCCAGAACACTGATACCATCACCTTGCCAGCGGATGGAACCACCTTTGCCTTTTTGGGGCGTGGGGAAGTGGGATGTTTCCACTGTTTCGAGGCTTTTTTTTGACTCAGGACGAAAGTAGTGTACCCAAGTTTCATCCATTGTAACAAATCTTTGCAGGAAAAGTTGAATATCAGCTTCAAACAGTTGCACATTCTTCGCAGAGCGAAGTTCTCTCAGACGTTTGTCCTCTAAAGTCAAAAGTCTTGGCACCCATCGGGCATGTTCAGCAGCTGTGTTAGGATATGGCCAACCCTCTCCACTGTCATATTACCTCTGTGTGACACGTCAATCTGCCATTACAACGTCTTGCACTTTTAGTACATTTTCGTCTGTGCGTGCTGTTGAGGGTCGACCCCTGCGCGCAGCATCTTCAATTGATGTCTGGCCCCGCTTGAAATTTGCAACCCACTTTTTCACCATTGCATAAGAAGGCGCATTGTCCCCTAATGTCTCCAGCATGTGCTTGTGAATTTCCTATGGTGTCAGTCCTATTTTCAGAAGGTATTGAATGGCTGCTCACTTTGCCAACTTCTCCATTTCCATATTTCAGCTTCACTACCTAACTTTAAAATGCTGTACCTGAAATAAAAAAAAATCTAAATAAATCCAGATTGCTCAAGAGACTTTTCAAATAACTAAATAACATATTGCATTGCAAAACAAGACCATGTGAAAAAGATTTCATGGGTGGGCTACGAACTTTTCAGGCGCCCCTCGTAGCAGCACCATTACTGAGTTTAGGGGGGCACAATAACTATGTGGAGAGTACTATGTTGGCACCATTACCTGGGGGGGCAGTTTTACTATATGTGTGTGGGAAACTAAGGGGTCCACCATTACTGTTACGGTATAAAACACAAAGGCTACACTACTACCATGGGAGGCGCTGTTATTATGTAGAGCACTAAGGGAGAAGCAAACTCTACAGAGATGAATGGTGGCCAGGAGAAGTCGTCAGGGTGGTCTGGGCTAGAGAAAAAAGGAATCTACTAGTGATGAGCAAACGTAGCAAGATTTGTTGTGCAAATGGTTCTCCAGCAAGTTTCGGTTCAGATCAAACTTGTTCAGTCCAAACAGGAAGTTCTATTGGTGTTATTGTCATGGTATCGGTGTGTTAAGGAGTCACGGTATAGTGGTGATATCCGGTCATGGTGCGAGGGTGTTATTTAGTCATGGTACAATGCTGTTGTCCTGTGTATGGTATGGTGGTATCTAGAGATGAGCGAATTTCTCTAAAGTTCAATTCGAATTTCCAAACAAATTCACTTCGATCCGAATCACTTTGCGTCAAATAAAAAGCTATTTCCGGGCTACAATGGCGGAAGCCCTTGGATGCCGCGGTCATGTTTTGTTTTTTGTTTTTTCTCTCTCTCTTTCTTCAGCACGGACAACTTTTATTCATGTGGAAGGATCTGCTAACAAGCAAAGACACTCCTACCCAATGACATCACTAGAGAACATCATGTGACCGTCTGATGTCACAAAGGTCCTTACTAAATATTCGTTACTGCGAAGCATCAGGAATACCGGAATCGTGGAGAATCGAATATTTCCTGAAATTCGGATCGAATTCCACTTCTGCAGAATTGATTAGCTATCTCTCGTGGTATCCTGTCAGTGTATGGTGGTATAACATAGTCATGCTATGGCAGTATTATTTCGTCACAGTACAGTGTTATAATTTAGTCACCCTAATATTCACCTTTGTTAACAGTGACCAATATCATCCCAATTTCTCAAAAATCAGCAAATCATGGTGAAAACTGGTGAATGTGAATAAGACTTAATGCACAGAGCTCGGGGCAGTGTGAGCTGTATATACATAGTTAAACTTGTATACAAATTGCATTCTATTTAAAGGATTTGGAGACATGCGTATATTTTTGTATTTGAGGTCACATAACTAAAAACATTACATTTGCACATTAAAAAAATAATATTTTTATTGCTTCAAAAAAATTATTTTTTTTTAAGGGAGAATAGACACTGACAGCCTACAAAAAGATGGAAAATTCCAAACTCGGTCAGATTATATACTTTGGGCACTTTCCCTGCGGCTCATCCTTATAATTTATGCCCGAACATTTCAATGACACATTTGATCTCTTCTGACCAGCCTTAAATACAGTTCTTTTTTTGTTCAATGTCACATCACATTGAGGTAACGACATGAATTACAAATCAGATGACAATCGCCTCTCGTGCCAATGACTGTCACAGCCGCACTTCATTACTATAAAGGAACGCCATGTCTGGAAAATCTGTCCTCTTTTTGTTATTTTTGTAAAATTTTTTTAATCTTCTGTGCTTTTTGTAGGCATCTGGTCGTCAGGTCAGGGAAACTTCAAAATCCCATTGCAAATGCTGTATCCACGCCCCCACCTATCATGTGTTATTTGTAATTGCAATATTTGCTTTTGTGGCAGAGGGACTTTAGGACCCCTTCAGGAACGAGAGACCGGGTGCAACCACCACCTCTGTACCCCTTGTAGTTATGCCCTTGTTTCAGTCAGCATTATTGTCACATAGAGTAAGTTGGGTATGACCAGTGATGGCAACTCCCTGCAAGCTCCATTAACTTCTATTGGAGTTCCAAGAAGAGCAGAGATAGCAGGCATGTTATATAGTATAGTTCTACAACCGCTGGAGTGCTGAGGGTTGTCTTTCCCTGATGTATGCAATTCATTGTGGCCCCTGCCCTTCAGTCACCCATATCCAAATTAGTTAGAGAAGATATTCCTTAAAGGGAACGTGTCACCACAAAATGTCCCTATCATTTAAATCAAGTTTTAGCATATTTTTAAGAATTTTCAGTATTTATTCAAAAAAACAAAAACAAGAAACTATATCCTGTCATTTTCACTCTGGGCACTAAGGCTAATAATAACCAACACTTCTTTAGGAGTTTTCTTTGCAGCAGTCACCTCATTTACATCTCAGACAGGATTATAATAAAAGATAACGCCTGTATAGAGAAAGCCATTAACCCATCATTACATCCACAACTGACAATAGATGATGTCACAGCTTACTTGGAAGGGAAAAACAACACAACACAAGATTACTCGGCTCTACCCTTCTTAAACCACCTGGCTGATGGGAAGCTCACTCTACCTCGAGGTTGTTTCCATTAGCCTCACTGATTGTTCACCGGTTTCAGCTACACCATCCCGCACTCCATTCCAACCTTCCCTT
Organism: Leptodactylus fallax; assembly: GCA_947044405.1. NCBI lineage: Eukaryota > Metazoa > Chordata > Amphibia > Anura > Leptodactylidae > Leptodactylus > Leptodactylus fallax. The sequence continues at coordinate 79,701 of CAMRHE010000549.1, read as the reverse complement.
GGCTCTGTAATCTGACTTCTCCTCAGCCGACTTCACCTTTGTGGGTACTCCATCAGTTTCAGTCCTCTGCGCGCCAACTGCTTTGAGGGTGCCAAAACTGCCAATAGCTGGAGTTTTATTTTCTTGGTGTTCCAACCACCTCAGCCTCCCAGGTCCCCTCTTCAGGCCCAGAGTATAATAAGTGGAGGCCCAGGGGACGTGCTGAAACAGGAACACTCAGCTTGTTTCAACTCTACTGGGCATCTTTGCGGCGTCCCCTGGCATCAACTTCCAGCCTCTTCCAGACTCTGGCTGGACCACTGAGACTCAATTATAGGTTTCAGCGTTGACCCTGTTGTGCATGACATCAGCCAGAGGCTAAAAGAGGAAGACACTAAACACCACAAAGATGGCCAGGCAAGGTGAATATAACTGTATGTAATGTTGCCACACCTCCCCTGGGCCTCCACTTATTATATTATTATATTTCACGAAGGACAAACCCCAAAAGTTTTGGATTCTGGTCGAATCGGTTCGATCCAAAGTGTTTCACTCATCTTTAATCACTATGCAGATAAAACACAGAAGAAACCTTGCTCTAGTATGTAATCTCAGTAGGGGGCACTAGATCCTTAGTCAGCACCATTGGAGAAGATTTGGCCTGGATAATAAGTTGGAGGGAGATGTTCCTGGCAGTGCACATGTGCAGTGTGTTCGTGAACAGCAGAGTATGAGCTGGAGTCTGGGTGTCGGAGGACCTAACAGAAAGATCCAAGTTTAGGATTGGAGAAGTCAGAGCCTGGTCACACAGCGCAGTCCATTTGTTACTCCCCATCTTATACCAAAAAATCTAAAGCTCCAACGTATTAATCCAATCAGATGACCTCAGGTTAGGGCCTCGTTTAATGAGTTTGGATGTAGAATTTGGAATTTATGAATCTAAAAAGATTCTCATGTTTTGAGTTTTTGGAATTTGTTATTTAATGTACCCGGGATCGGTTCAGTTGGTTTCATGGTAACTTTTGTAAAGTCTAGTTTTTGGCGTATTGTCAGATGTTGCGTATACCCATTACTCACGTTTGATTATTCATCCTTTTCCTTACCATCTGTTTTGTGCGTCCTCCGTACTGTAACCTGCACTTACAGAAGATAAATGACAAAAACTAGATGAACAATCTGTGGAATTTTTCATCACAAAAACTTCATCCATTCTGTTCAATTTCACTTGTTTGATACCATAATTGATATTTTGGCAGCACACACCTGGAGATCTCTGTACAAACATCTTGGACTTATTCCAGTCTAACATTCTTCCTTTTTCTTAAAGTGTATGTGTTTATATTATTTTTTTAATGTTTAGGTAAAGGGATATAAAAGACTTTTTAATATACTTTATTAGGGGAATTATTATATTCTTATTAGGAAACTGCCCGAAACGTTTCTCATTTGCAACTCACTAACTGAGCATTGCTAAGGAATATCTGTATTCAGTGTGTGCCGTACATGCTGAATACAGACAGAAAGGAAAACTTGGTGTATTTTTTGCCTCCAGTTTAATTCAATGGAAATTGTCAGACAGAATCTTTTTTTTTTTTTTTTTTTTTTTTTTTTTTCTGCTAGCTGAATTGAATTGAATGGGAGGCAGATTTCAGGTGAAATTTGTGGTGGCTTTTGAGGCCAAATTACAAATTTCTGAACCACCAAATTACATATCTGCTAAAAGGATTATGATTTCATCTTCATGTTTGTTATGCCTGGAAATTCTACATTTTTGGAATATGTTTTAGTGATAAGTTGATCATCTTAAATTAAATGAAATGTAGAAAATCAACTGCTTGGTCTGATCCATCCTAAATGGCAAATAAGTTGTTGAAGTACCATCTGTAATATATGATATGCTTTTGGTACTGAATGTTATTACGCATGTAGGGAGGCTTCAAAATATTCTATGAACAGACTTAAGTAACTTGGGGTATAGTGAGTCCCCATCGCGGTCCTTTGTATTTGCAGGACTGACTCAGAAATGTATATATTATAAGTAAGAATGAACTGAGTCCAAAATAAATTGTTGTTGTAATGAGGATAATTTGTGTCCAAATGCAAGAAGAAAGATATTGGTTGAACACCCAGAGTATAGGTCATATTGTAATATAAGGGAAAGATTTGTAATGTTAGTAGTTTATAGGATTCCTTCCATTGTAGGTTTCCAAATTCACAAATTAGTTGAGAAGAATCGTTAAGATATAGGAGCATTTTTAGTACATAATGATGTATAATTGTAGAAATATATGGCTATAATGAGAAAGATTGCATATCAAGGAATCAATGCCAGAGAGAATTGGCTTACACGAGGGATCAATAAGACATTGATGTATATTAAAGGGAATCTGTCACCAGAAACCAACAAATCAACCCAGCCCTGCAGATAGATAGGTTAGGGTCACCTGAATCGAACAGTTTTTCCCTTTATGAATCGCTGCCTCCGTTGCCTCCTAAATATCAATTTTTGACAACATGAAAATGAGCTCTTTGGAGCAAAAAGAGTGTAGCTATTGCTCAATGCTCTCATTGTTCCAAAGAGCTCATTTGCATATTGACAAAAACATCAATATCTTGGGAACAAAGGTATTCACAAGGTTGAAAACACTGTTGGATTCAGGTGACCCCATCTCATTTGTTTATCTTTTGGAGACCTTGATGAAAAACTTGGTGAAAAACACCCGTTCCATCCGCCTTAGTGACCTGATAACCTCCCGTTGTTACAAGCCTCCATATAGGACCACTAGTATTTTTGTTCTATTTTTTTTTTCAATGGATTGATTCCCAACTATGTACAGGAGATGGATAGGGATTTATGTAAGAGACATATTAATAGCATATTAATAGCAATAATCTATTGAAAAAGTAACATTGGGTGAGTTTTATGGATCTGATGCACGCATTCCGCTCTTGAAACGCGTCATCTGCCGATAAAACCTCCACGTTATGAAATGAAGCTTCAAAATATTGTTTGATTTCTGTGCGCTCATGGAATCTTTAATGGGGTATTCCCATGTTTAGATTTGTAGACTATTAAAAGTTAAACATTTTTGCAAATGAAGATAAAAAAATTCAATAAAAAAATTAATAAAATTAAAAATTTAGCTGTTTTAAGAAATTTTTAAAAAAATGTATGAGAAGATAACCTGACCACAATAAGGACATCATGGCTGGTTAACAGGAGGACACTACATGTATGAGAAGATAACCCGGACACAATAAGGACATCATGGCTGGTTATCAGGAGGACACCACATGTATGAGAAGATAACCGGGACACAATAAGGACATCATGGCTGGTTATCAGGAGGACACTACATGTATGAGAAGATAACCCAGACACAATAAGGACATCATGGCTGGTTATCAGGAGGACACTACATGTATGAGAAGATAACCTGACCACAATAAGGACATCATGGCTGGTTATCAGGCAGGGACACTACGTGTATGAGAAGATAACCTGACCACAATAAGGACGTCATGGCTGGTTATCAGGAGGACACTACATGTATGAGAAGATAACCCGGACACAATAAGGACATCATGGCTGGTTATCAGGAGGACACTACATGTATGAGAAGATAACCCGACCACAATAAGGACATCATGGCTGGTTATCAGGAGGACACTACATGTATGAGAAGATAACCCGAACACAATAAGGACATCATGGCTGGTTATCAGGAGGAACACTACATGTATGAGAAGATAACCCGACCACAATAAGGACATCATGGCTGGTTATCAGGAGGACACTACATGTATGAGAAGATAACCCGGACACAATAAGGACATTGTGAAAGATCCTCAGTGCGCCAACACCGCTTTGACCACACCTGAGTCTTCTTTCATATAAAACCACACTCACCGCCAGTGAGTGCTGGGTCCACAAGATAAATACAAGACAAGCTTTCTAAATTTTATATATTTATTAACCCCTAAATGGGTCGGTATTAACATCTAACACATACAGTTCAGAACAGATATGCAGATATATGCAAACATTAACAGTTACTAGTTACTAGATACAGTGCAATGAAATAAAAGGGCATAAAAGTGAAATAATTACTTTACCATGCATCTCCTTGATGTGGCTCTATAGTCCAACACTCACACATGGCATGTGTGAATAACCAGTGGAGGCTACTAGCAGCATGTGGCATCAATACAACAATCCAGCCTGCATGCTCTTCACAGTGGTCTGTCTGTAAAAACTCCTCATAGTGTTTTCTTGTAGTCCCAGCACAATCTCCTCCCATTGCCTCTTACCTCATCTTTTATACCCTTTATACCCTTTATGTCACCTCCCAGAATGAGGTCACCGGCGACAGCAAGTCTGATTGACTAACGCACTCAAGTCCAAATTCTTTGTATTGAGCTGAGATCAATTGGAATGATACAATGTTATCAACCAGGTCTGATCTACCTGCACAATGCATGTTTCTTTGATCACTCAGGGCTGTGTATGAATTCAATGGAGCCCTGCTGGGATAGATACAAAGCTGTATTGTTCCAGTCCGGCCACTATTGGCAATATACCTATGATTATGGCTGCGCACCTTATGAGTAAAGAGATACGCTACCCAGAGACCAAAATACAGCTTTGAGTTATAGCCATATTTCAGTGGAATCATCACAGACATCATGGCTGGTTATCAGGAGGGACACTACATGTATGAGAAAATAACCCAGACACAATATGTAAATCATGGCTGGGTTTCAGATTATAGGACGTTCCTCCATTCATGGTCATACCCATTGGCAACAGATCAAGACAATAGACTGTCAGCACTGAGACGAGTAGAGAAAATCATTAAAACATTACAAAATTTTTGCAAAAATTAGCAAAAATCTTTAACTTTTAATTGTCTACAATTTTAAATTTGTTATGTTTGTGGGAAAACCCCTTTAATCCCTTGAGGACACTGGGATATTCAAATTTTTGTTTTCATGTTTTTGCCTTCCAAAAGCCATAACTTTTTGTTTTCTGTTGAAAGAGTTATATAAGGGCTTATTTTTTATGGGACAAATTGTACTTCAAATTGATGCCATTTAATATTCTATACAATTCAGAAATTCAGAATTGGGCTTTATTTTTACGGCATTCACTGTGAATTAGAAATGACATGTTAGCTTTATTATTTGGGTTGGTACGATCATGGTGATACCAAATTTATATAGCTTGTTTAATAAATTTACAAAGATTCAAAATTTTCTTATTTCAATGTATGGAGCTGCATATGGTGTCTTTTTTTGCAGGGCAATATGAATTTTTTATTGGTACTATTTTGGGAAATGTATAATGTCTTGATTTTTTTTTCCTGTTTATTTCGGAGATGAAGCTGTGAAAAAACTGTGATTCAGACATTTTGATTTTGTTTTTTTTCTAGCACAGCGTTATGGGATAAATGTTTTTATATTTTAATATTTAAGTTTTTTCGGATGTAGGGATGCCCAGTATGTTTTATGAGGAGGGTGATTTGAATGTATTACATTTTTAAAATATTTTCAAAAAACTAAATTTTTTTTTTTTTTTTTTTAAGCACTTCTCCCTCAGGATACTTGAACCTTGTACCATAGATTGCAATACTGTATTGCAATCTATGGCAAATTCTCAATGTAACTACCACAGCATCTCTGATAACAGGGTGGTAAACCAAGAAACTGCAAAAAAAATTCTGAGACGGACTATTGAAGACCCTAAGTGGTGTTTAGTTGTGTGTGGATTATTTGGAAATTGACTTGCAGCATTATGTGTGCTCATAAAAGGTCCATTTTCCATGGTTCATGACCAGACCCATTTTTGGTTTTTCTTGTTCATACAGTTTTCTCGGCTGTAACTTTTTTTTTTTTTTTATTCAAATTATTGAAATATTTTTTGCGTTTTTTTTTTTACATATAAATTTATTTTTATGACATCTTTATTTTTACCATTTTTTTTTAAATACCCAAGAAAAATACCCAGGGCTGTAACATTTTTTTTTGTTCAAATTATTGAATTTTTTTTTTTTTTTTTTACATAGAAATTTATTTTTATGTTATCTTTAATTTTAACATGATTTTTTTTTTTTTTTTTTTTACATGCCCAAGAAAATTAAAATAAAAAAGGCTGGGAAACTTGTCTTAGGGCTAAAAACCTGTTTCGTGGACATGGTAGTGCTGTTACTTTTTAAATATACTTTTTTTTTTTATTTATCTATTTTTTACACCCTGTGCCCCCCAATAATGTCAAAATAGATATTTTTTTTGTCTTTTTACTTTTATTTATCTATTTACTTTTTATACACTGGGCTCCCTTCCCCCAATAATGTCAAAATAGACTTTTTCTTTTTTTCTGATTTCTCTTGTAGGTGGGGCTAAAGTATCAGCAGTAATGCAGCCTCCTAAAATGAACTGCAGAATTGATCTTGGTACTCTAGGACCCAGTAGCTCATACAATTCCCAAACCTCGAATGACCGCATGACTGCCAGGGAAGGAAGGAAGTGCAATATGGTGGTTGTCCAAAGTTATGTACACAGTGATCATATATACGTCCTTGCAGAGTTAGACACAGACCACCGGGACATATAAAGTCAATGGCGGTTGGCATCTGGTGCAGGAAGTGTTTCTTGGAAACTGCATGTATTTGAGCACCATATGGTGGTATTATGTGGGCTGCACGTGACAGCATTATTCTACTGTACAAAGTACAAAAAGTGATACTGAATGGGAAGTATATGCAATATAATGTGGTCACTGAATGACATTTACCAGGCAGTATTGTGCAAGCTATATATAGTAATGTTATATGGGCACTATCTGGCAGTGTTATTTGGATACTATTTTGAGACATCCTTTAGGCATTCTATAGGGTATGTTTAACATTGCACAGCTGTATTTGGATATAAACATATGGGTGAAAAGTGTCTACTTTTCTTTACGGATTCCTGAACATAATGCTAGTACTATAGTAAAGACTGACACACAAAGTGGAAGGGAAATGGGAAATGAATCATGCATAAATGTATGACAAGATAAGTGCTGGTATATTAGACACCAAAATTGTAGACATTAAAGTCTGCTCTGCTAAACATCACTCTGCGCAAAGACAATAAATGTCAATCTGTGGATAGATGGTTTGTTACTTTCCGGCCAGAGGGTAATTTTCTTCATTCCCGTGCCCTATAATAGTACATTGTTTGTATCGCGCCAAAAGTGTTTTTGCAATTAAAAACAGCGGGAGGTTTACTGTGCACTTACCCAAATAAGAAATCCAACCCCTTCTTACTGGCACCTGGGGTACGGTATATGGCACTAGGTGAGACTGACAAATTCATATTCCAGCTGTGTGTACGGTGCGTTCTGCAGGGCACAAGTTGTACTCCAGGACAAGAAGTAATATGTATCTTATACTTAGAGATGTAGAAAAGTTTAACTTGACTTTTTCAATGGATTCTCAATGGCTTTTATTATCCCCCTGCAGCAAGTATCAGATTCAAGATAAACTACTTAATCTGTATAATCCACTAACAGAGCTGTATTCTTTATATGTGAGGGGTTGTAAACTTAAAGGAACACTCCACATCAGACAAGCACAGCGTACACATCACACAACACTTTTGCCCAAAAATCACCACACTATAAATCAACACAGCAATGAGTACTCATGTACACAGTGACTGCACCAGCAGAATAGTGAGTGCAGCTCTGGAGTATAATACAGGATGTAACTCAGGATCAGTACTGGATAAGTAATGTAATGTATGTACACAGTGACTGCACCAGCAGAATAGTGAGCGCAGCTCTGGTGTATAATACAGGATATAACTCAGGATCAGTACAGGATAAGGGGTTTTGGGGGGGGGGGCCGGGTAATGTAATGTATGTACACAGTGACTGTACCAGCAGAATAGTGAGTGCAGCTCTGGAGTATAATACAGGATGTAACTCAGGATCAGTACAGGATAAGTAATGTAATGTATGTACACAGTGACTGCACCAGCAGAATAGTGAGTGCAGCTCTGCAGTATAATACAGGATGTAACTCAGGATCAGTACAGGATAAGTGATGTAATGTATGTACACAGTGACAGCACCAGCAGAATAGTGAGTGCAGGTCTGGAGTATAATACAGGATGTAACTCAGGATCAGTACAGGATAAGTGATGTAATGTATGTACACAGTGACTGTACCAGCAGAATAGTGAGCGCAGCTCTGGAGTATAATACAGGCTATAACTCAGGATCAGTACAGGATAAGTAATGTAATATATTTACACAGTGACAGCACCAGCAGAATAGTGAGCGCAGCTCTGGAGTATAATACAGGATGTAACTCAGGATCAGTACAGGATAAGTAATGTAATGTATGTACACAGTGACTGTACCAGCAGAATAGTGAGCGCAGCTCTGGAGTATAATACAGGATGTAACTCAGGATCAGTACAGGATAAGTAATGTAATATATTTACACAGTGACAGCACCAGCAGAATAGTGAGCGCAGCTCTGGAGTATAATACAGGATGTAACTCAGGATCAGTACAGGATAAGTAATGTAATGTATGTACACAGTGACTGTACCAGCAGAATAGTGAGTGCGGCTCTGGAGTATAATACAGGTTGTAACTCAGGATCAGTACAGGATAAGTAATGTAATATATTTACACAGTGACAGCACCAGCAGAATAGTGAGCGCAGCTCTGGAGTATAGTACACAGTGACTTATCTTTGATTAATGTTACATATGAGCCATGTAGTGTTTTGTACTATTACTATGACTACGTTTTAGAGAAGTTTTCTTCCACTGAAGACTTGTAAAGAAGAAGCAGAAGAGAATTATTATATTTTCTTGCCCTTTAACACCTTGAAATATTATTTGGCTATAATGTCACGAATGTCTAAAATGTTTGTGTTTTGTCTAATGGGTAAAATGTATCTATAATTACATCTTACATGAATATATTTCCTTTTAAGTGTTAACCCAAGACAATCCATCTGCAACTTTATATCCTTGAGATATGTAATACATGTTATAAGATTTGTGAAGTAATGGTCTCACCCAAATCTTGGTGTCTAAGCGACCCCCCCTCCCCCCAAGGCATACTTCCCAACCTTAAGAGGACACAACAAGGAACAACCATTGCAGTGGTATTAGTGTCCCCACACAGTATAATTCCAGCATAGTGTCTCCATATACTATAAAGTCCCCTATAGTGTCATCCACTCCCCTAGTCCTAGTCTCCCCCTATCTGTGTAGTCTCTGGCTTGGAGAGGCAAGTAAAATGACCTCATCGCACCTGCTTGCACCAGATGGCAGGGGGGTCACAGGGTAAATGGTGGGGCAGGGAGCTGACTATTGTATTCAACTCCGAGTATAGAAGACACAGATAGGGTTGACATCAAAACTATAGATGAGCAAATCAGTTTGTAACAATCCAGTTTCATTTTGAATTTCCAAAAACATTGGCTTTAGACGAACCCAAAAATTTAGGGGCTTTGCCATCTACGAGTCATTATTATTCTCAGGAGTCTCTTAGGACCCCAGATTATAATAATTGAAGGGGAGGTGCGGAAACGATAAACACTAATACTCATCTTCCATCACCTCTCCAGTGTTCCTTTCCAGTCTTCTTAAAGGGAATCTGTCAGGTCCATCTGGGACACTGAACCACCCACAACTCCTTATAGACCTGGGGTTTAGTGTCCCAAATCTCCCTGTTGTAATGCAATCCGCAGGCGCATTAAAAATAAAAAACCTTTATACTTACCTAGAGAAGGGTCCAATCGACGCTGTTTGGCGAGAACAGTCCGGCTTATTCATGAGCTTCTTCGTTGGCACACCTCCCGGCGCCTGTGCTGTTCTTCAGTGAAGCCAAAGATGGACACCCCGGCTTCACTGCGCAATTGCAGTAATTGTAATTGTACTCCTCTGGCGTCATTGAAGAACTGCGCAGGCGCGGAGAGTACAGAGGCCGGGTGAGTATAAAGCTTTTTTATTTTTAATGCAGCCATGGATTGCGGTATAACAGGGGTGATTTGGGACACTAAACCCCAGGTCCCTATGGACTTGTGGGTGGTTTAGTGTCCCAAATTGCCCTGACAGATTCCCTTTAAAGCCTACCAGGTGACATCAGGGACCTCAGTCACCTGATGGGGCTGACATTGGCCTCAGCAGTTACATGGGGTGCGTTGACGTCATAAGCAAATGGATTTGGCATTTTGTGATCCAGCACGCCTGATCCTTCTTCTGATAGCTATCATTGGGAGAGAGGTGGGAACCCCCATACACATTGGACAGTCAACTGGTCCTACTTTGTACCTCTTGTGCTTGCTCCTTGTCTCCTTTTCTTATTATATTAAGCACTGTACCTACAGATTCGGTCTTTGTATGCGCTAAGCCTTATTAACCTATTCACTGCTGAAGTGCAGGGTGTGTTGGCTACTTATTGTTGTGCTGGTTGCGGGTTGTGCATCTTTGGTGTTCGCACTGCGTTGGAGGTCGTATAGGGTGTTATAGCGCTGTAACACAGCCACGTACATGACCCCTGACTACAAATGTCCTTTTACTTTAGTGAATTAATTTGCATCATAAATTTATGTGAGAACCTTCAGACACGGCTTCTTCTGGGCTGACACGTTGCATTCTTATGTTTTTCTTTGTAGCATTTTTGTTGTTTTTGAAGCTTTTCTTCGCCTTCTGTTACACTTCTCATGTTAGAATTTTTTCATGTAAGTAGCTGTCAGTTTTTCAGAGTGTTTGTTGGCTCTGTGTTTGGCTGGTGCTCTGGGCGCAGAATAAATTTTATTTTTCCCTACAGAACGAAGCCAAAAGCTCTGACAGTGAGAATTTATCACCAGATATGACAGCGGTAAACGCCTCATATTTTTCTTCTGCTTGAAACATCATCAATAAGCCACAAGCACTTTAACCTATTCCTGCCGCAGACATTTTTAATTTTTGCTTTTTGCCCCTTGCCTTAAAAAAAAAAAAAAAATCTAAAAATTTTTTACTTTTCCGTTCACAGAGATATATGGGGCTTATTTTTTGCAGAACAAATTTTACTTCATTATGTTGCCACTTTAAAATTTTGTTGCATGCATGGGGAAGTTGGAAAAAAATTTAACATGGGGTAAAACTGCATTTGCAACATTTTCTTAAAGTTTCTTTTTTAAGGAATTCACTGACATGTTACAAATAAAAATGACATGTTACATATATTCTTTGGATCAGCAAAATCGCAGCGATCACATCAAATTTTTATAGTTTTTATTATGTTTTAATACTTTTCTAAAAATCATTAAAAAAAATTAGAAAAATTTCCAAAAAATTTAGTCCCCATACCCTGACACCCGTAACTATTTTTATGTTTCTATTTACAGAGCTGTGTACGGCGTATTTTTTTTGTAGCACAAGATGTAGTTTTATTTATACAATTTTGGGGAATGTCTAATGTTTTGATCACTTTGTATTTTTTTGAGACGTGAAATAGCAAAAAAAACCTATCATTTCGCTATTTAATTTTTGTGTGGACAACACAGTACCCACAAAAGTGGTGAGGTGCTTCTCCAACAATAAACCATGGATTAACTCTGATATAAAAACACTACTTAAGGAGAAAAAGATGGCATTCAGGACAAGAGATAAGGAAGGGTTGAGGGAAGTACAAAAGGAGCTGAGGCATCTAATCAGGCAAGGAAAAGCCAGTTATAAGGAAAAAATGGAAAAGCAAATGGAAAGAAAAGACATAAGGGGGGTCTGGGAGGGGCTTAAGTCAATTTCGGGTCATAAACAGTCTGTCTGCCAGATTGAGGCAGATGTTAACTGGCTTAATGAACTAAACCTATTCTTCAACAGATTTGATCACACACCAGCTCCTCCCACCCCAGCATGTCCTTCAGCTTCCCCCACCACAATGACTTCACCCCATTCACCCCATGCGGCCACTTCCCAACAGACCAGTAAATCCAGAAATCTGTCTTTATCTGACCACAGTCTGACCTTCACACGGGCCCAGGTGAGGAAGGAGATGAAAAAGATCAAGGCGAGGAAAGCAGCAGGGCCAGATGACATCAGTGCAAGGCTAATTAAGACTTGTGGGGACCAGCTGTGTGGTATAATTACATATATGTATAATATGAGCCTGAGGCAGGAAATAGTCCCTGAATTATGGAAATCTTCTTGTGTGGTACCAGTTCCAAAGAAACCTCACCCTATGGACCTCAACAACTACAGACCTGTAGCACTGACATCCCACTTGATGAAGATCTTAGAGAGATTGGTTCTCACACATCTTCGCCCTCTAGTGAGCCCCGCTATGGACCCTCTCCAGTTTGCTTATCGACCGGGCATTGGGGTAGATGATGCCATCATCCACCTTCTGCACAGGGCTCTGTCTCACCTGGAAAAACCAGGGAACACGGTGAGAATAATGTTCTTTGATTTCTCCAGTGCTTTTAACACCATACAGCCCAGGTTACTGAGAGACAAGCTGGGCCTTGCTGGAGTGGACCACCACCTCTCCAACTGGATCCTAGACTACCTCACAAATCGACCTCAATACGTGAGAGCCCAAGACTGTGTGTCAGGTACCGTGATCTGTAATACGGGGGCACCTCAGGGTACGGTTCTCGCCCCTTTCCTCTTCACACTGTACACTGCTGATTTTAGGTGCAACTCATCCAGCTGCTACCTACAGAAGTATTCTGACGACTCTGCAATAGTAGGCCTCATCACAGACGATGATGACAAGGAGTACAGAGAACTGAACCGTTTTTTTGTGGACTGGTGCCACCAGAACCACCTGAAGATTAACGCGGGGAAGACCAAGGAGATGGTGGTGGACTTCCGTAAAGGCAGATGCCCTCCAAAACCAGTGGACATCCTGGGGACGGGCATCGAGATTGTGAACACCTATAAGTACCTGGGTCTGCTCCTTAATAATAAGCTGGACTGGGCAGATCATATGGAGGCCCTGTACAGGAAGGGCCACAGCAGGCTCTACCTGCTTAGGAAGCTGAGAGCCTTTGGAATCCGGGGGGCACTTCTTAGGACTTTCTTCAACTCGGTAGTGGCATCAGCCATCTTCTTTGGAGTGGCCTGCTGGGGGAGCAGTATATCAACAGATCGACAGAAATAAACTTGACAAGCTGATTAGAAGGGCCAGCTCTGTCCTGGGGAGACCACTGGACCCAGTGCAGGTGGTGGGTGACAGAAGGATACTGTCCGTGGTGAGCTCCATGCAGAAGAAGAAGTCCCATCCCATGCATGAGACTGTGATCGCGCTGGGCAGTACTGTCAGTGACCGACTGCTCCACCCTAGGTGTGAGAAGGAGCGCTATCGGAAGTCTTTCCTCCCCACCGCGGTTAGGCTGTACAACCAACACCGACCTAAGCGGAGATCATTACATACAGAGAACTGAAATATCTCTCTGCCTGTTATATCCCCCCCCCCCCCTCTCGCTACTTCCTATCTGTCTGTCTGCTATTAATGTAATGCCTCTCACCTTGGAACATTCCTGTACATGTTGTATTTGTATTTGTATCTGCTTATCTTATCTTTGCTGCTGTAACACACTGAATTTCCCCACTGTGGGACTATTAAAGGACTATTATTATTATTATTATTATTATTTAGATTTTTTTTTTAATTTTTTTACCGCTACATTGTGTGGGATAAATGTTGGCAACATGGTAAAACTCAGTAAGGCTAAAGCCCCACATAGCGTCCCGAAGCAAAAAAGCACTGCGGGAAAAACCCCGGCAGCAATTCATTGCTTTTCACAAAAAGTCCACAGAGGTTTCCTCTGCGGACTTTCTGCTTCAATTATATTTGTAGGGTAACCACCGGTGTTTCCGTAGGTATAATTGAAATGCTGAGTATCCTTTGCGTATTTTCCCACACTGTGGGGATGGGATTCACTAGACTGTAAAATATATATATATATTTTTTTTTTCTGCAGCGTTTCCGCCACGGGCAAACCGCGGCGTTTACGCCCTGTAGGGCCCCAGCCTAAAGTAGATATCTACAATGGAACACCTTATTGCTTTTTTATTTCTAAAGGTATCTTCATAGCCATGGCTTCATGGGCTGATAAAATTTGCTTGCCATGACCTTTAGGTTGACCATATATCTGACTGCATACAACTGATACATGTAACAGTATGAGGCCGTTCATACAACAGAAGATGAAGAGGAATTCTAGATAAATGGGTTTAATCAGCAGGGTGTCTTGAGACAAGTTCCGCGATAAAGATCAAGGAAGATGCCTATTTTTTCAGCATCCTGTGGCAATTACTTTGTAAACAATGGGAGGCAGAATCTGGGCAGAATCTTCCTGCTGATTTGGGGTCGGAATTTGCTCCCAAATCAGCGTCAAATTCCTATGTGTGACCACCCCCTATCAGTAAGCCCCTATGGTCCCTCTATAGGTGGCGGTAAAATTTATTAATTGAAGTGTAACGTGAGTCTAAAGTGTCTTTTTTATTTTTTTTTTTTTTAAACTTTTTGTTCAGTGATTTTCTGTGGAACATTTTTGTAATATACTTTATTAACCTATTTTACTTCCTTTTAGTAGAAAACAGGCTCTAAAATTCTACCTAGCAACACTTGAACTAAACTGTGGCAGGGATATCCATCTAGCCGTACTGTATATTGCCAGGGGGGATTCTCAGCTTTCATATGATACCAGAACCACTGTTCTAGGTGGAATAAAAGTAGAGATACAGCTATTTCAAGTGACCTTCTCTTTTGGCAACTGCTATATTGGTACATACTGTCAATTCAGGGTGAATATGAGACGGATCTCCTTGCCAAGGCTAAGGCTTTATGGACATGGCCATGTGCTTTTTCAGTTTGCTGTATTTTTTCACGGCTAACATACTGACCCATTTGTCTCTGTGGCCCCATACACACAACCTTGTATTATCACGCACCTGAGTATGTGGCAGTGAGCTTGGGGAAAAACTCCTATACCTGTCCATTTTATGGCCTTAGCTCACTAGATGAAGTGAATGGGTTCATGGAGGCAAAGGTGACATACAGATGTCAACCATGTCCTGTCCTGTTTTACCACAGGCCGGGCACATGTTATACGTGTTCATGTAGCTTTAGTTAGAGCACTACTAGGGAAAACTTTAGAGCCCATTTTTTTGCAAAATAGAATAAAAAATAGGTGAATAAAGTATAGGATAAAAATTTTTAACAAGCTTACCTGTACACAATGGTAAAAAAAAAGGGAAAAGACAAACTGTAAGAGTATGTCTATAGAAATTGGAGGCCTTTAAGAGAGAAAGGGCACTGTGACAGCTATAAAGATAGAGCGAGAAATTTCTCAGCACAGAATAATGACTATATATTGGTGTTAGGTCTTCCTTCTGCACACATGGAGACTATACACAAGTCCACATGGAGCTTTCCCTTGTTTGACCTTTGGAAACGAGAGAGAAAATTCTGAGTAATTGAACTTTTTGTTTCTTGCATCTGCTACATGTGTTTTTTTTCACTAATAACTTTGATAATTAAATTCCCATCTTGATATGATCTGGAAGAACAAATATACTCACTAGCAGCAGCTGCAGATGAATATATCACAGAATTTCACTTTTTAATACTTTTTTTTTTTTTTCCTTTGGCTGATTAGTCAGAGCTGAAGATACGGGGGGTTACTGCCTGCGACTCAAAAGACGCTTTACAGGAAAGTCATTAAAATTGTTTCTAAATGAAATGTCAAATGGTGGTCAAGACTTCGCGGAGATCTTGGCCATGACATCCATCACATGACCAAAGTGTTGTGGTTGAGTCTTCCTGCGAAATGCAAATTATTATTAGCATTATTATTTATTTTAATGCCATGCTGCTTATATACAGACCCCAGAGTATAATAGGTGGAGGCTCAGGGGAGGTGAAAAAAACATTTATACTCCCATTCCTTCACCACTTTTGGGCCTCCTTGTGGCATCCGACGCTCTTTTTGTCTCCTTGGTGACATCCTGTGCTCCCTCAAAAGTCACTTGGGCATGCTGAGTGTCATGGTGCTTGGTGTGCCCATGTGACCACTGTGGCACGGGCCTCAGTGGTGACCCTGGGCACATGACGTCACTAGTAGAGCGGCAGATGCTGCAAGGAGGCCCAAGAGAGGACCTCCCCTGGTCCTCTACATATTATGGGTTAGACCACATAGTAAAAAACCCAAGAGTACAATAATTTACCACAATGCCTGCCATTTTAGTTTGCCTGAGACAAATTGACAATTGTTCATTTTTCGTTAAAAAACAAACAATTTGGAATATTCTGGTCAATCGTGACTTGGAACGAATCAGTTTGCCCAACTCTAGTGGTGTGGTGGCAGTAGTGTTATTGGAGGTTGTAGGCCTTCCAGAAGAGGTGAGTCTTCAAGGCCTTCTTACAGCTTGTGATTGTGGAGGACAGTCTTATGTATCATGGTTGCAAGTTCCAGAGTATTGGGGATCCACGGTAGAGGTCTTGGAGGCGGTTGTGTGATGAGTGGACAGGAGCAGAGTGGGAGGTCTTGAGAGGATCAGAGGTTATGTGTGGGTAGGTTGCGGGAGATTAAGTCAGAGATGATGGAGGAGACAGGTTGTGGATGGCTTTGTGGGTAATGGGTAGCCAGTGAAGGTATTATCATAGATGATGATGAAAAAATGGTGGGGAGAGGTGGGTTAAGTGAGTGGCAGAGTTTAGGGTGGACTGGAGGGGAACAAGAGCATTTACTGGGAGGCAGTGGAGGGTGTTAAAGTAAGATTATAAGGGTGTGGGACATGGACTAGCATTTTTGTAGTTTTATGGGTAAGGAAGGAGCAAACTCAATGAATGTTCTTCAGTTGGAGGCGGCAGGTGGTTTGAGAGCCTGGATGTGAGGCTTGAAGGATAGGGTAGACTCAGGGGTTACCTCCAGGCAACTGACTTTTGGAACTGGGGTAAGTGTGGCACCATTAACTTTGATAGATGAGTCAGATAGGGGGGCCATGCAAGGTGTGGTTGGAAGATGTTGAACTCTGTTTTTTCTTTGTTGAGTATAACAAAGCAGGAGGAGAGGTCGGAGGCTATGGTGGCTAGAAACTCTGGAAATATGGAAAAGCAATGTCTGGATCAGAAAGATATATTTGAGTGTCATCGGCATAGCAATTGTATTAAAAACCATGGGATTCTATGAGTTTGTCAAGGCTGAGGGTGAAGAAGGAGAACAGGAGGGGTCCTACGACAGAGCCTTGAGGGACACCTACAGAAAGAGGGCGAAGTTAAAAGGTGATGTGTGAGTGGGAGACACTGAATGTGTGGTTGGTGAGTTATGAGGAGATCCAGGAAAGGGCCAAGTGGGTTATGCCAAGGGATGAGAGAGTTTGTAAAGAAGAGGGAGTGATCAACTGTGTCGAAGGTGGAGAAAGGTGAAGGAGGAGGAGAACTGTAATACGCCCATAGCGCCATAGAAGTGAATGGAGGACCAGTCACACAAGTGTACTGGCGCTCCATTCACAAGGAGGTCTTAGGGGGAACTTTCATAGGGTTCCCCATTGTTTAGGCCCCCAGCGGTGGAACTGTGGAGAGAGGATGAGTGTCCATAAAGGAACAATCCCTTTAAGGATGGGTGTGACAGCAGAGTTGCATGTTTAAAGGCAGAAGGGAAGGTACCTCTGGTCAGGGCCAGTTTTAGACAAACTGTGGCTCTGGGCAAAATTAAAAGTGGGGCCCCAAATGCTGATATACCAACAACGCCATCATATTTCCAGTGGAAGCCCCTTTAATAACGCCCCTTTTTTGCCCCAAAACAGTAACAACCACCCCCTCTTATGCCCACACACAATTCAAATAACCACCTTTGTACCGCCTAATAGATTTTCGCACCCCCAATCAGTTATTATAGCTCCTCCACAGGTGTGAGAGTGGAAAGTTTTTCATGGGTGACAGTGGAGAAGCAGGTTATAGTTATGGAGGATGAGCTCTATTGTGCATGATTTGGGCCACTGGGTGGCTTAGTGAAATTACAAATTTTGGTCATGTGACCAAAATCTTGGCCAAGATTGCCATGTAGCCCTAGCCATTAAGAAAACCTGTCACCAGTTCTTAAAAGTCCAAATACATCATCTGATCGGCGCTGTCACCCTGAGCATTTTGTTTTTTGTTTATCCAAATCCGTTCAGCCACTCCAAAGATATAATCCTTGTTGAAACAGATCAGGATATACTTGGTAAGTGGGTAGTAACACTGTGGTTTCCCTGGGGGTGGGCACTCTGTGTGCTGTAGGTGATACAATGTTGCACCCACTTGGCAAGTAGACCATAAAGATATAAGGGGTTATATCTTTGGAATAGCTGAACAGATTTGGATAAACAAGGCACTAGAACACTTAGGCTGACAGCACTGATCAGATTAAGAATGTCATTGGGATTTTCAAACCTGTTGACTAGGTCTCCTTTAAAGGGAGTCTACCACCTCCCCCAAGCATATTCAACTGTCACCATCATGTTACAGAGCGCATTACAGTGATACCTTGGTTATGTATATCACTTTTTTAGATTTCGAGAAATACAACTTTGAATTCATATGCAAATGAGGCAATGGGTGCACAGGGGTTGGCCTTTAGCTCCCTGGGGCACTGGTTTTGTTGCTCAGACCCCTATCTTTTTCTGCCTGCACCACCATGTGCCATGGGGGTTGATATTCCCCATCACCCATCCCACTTGAACAGCAAAACCAGTGCTCCCAGGGCTGAAAGTCCATTCCCCAGTGCACCAACTGACTCATCTGAAGAAGTAGGAGGGTGTCAAACACAGTAGGGTTTGGCACAAAGTTGTATTGCTTGGGTGAAGGATCCGCAGGCTGGAGCAGACAAGGATGACATGGGGACAATCACTGTCAATGTGTGAGGACTTATTCAGATGTCCATAAATCATGGTCATGCACTGACTTTGCCTACATGATGTATTTTCTACAGACCAACAGGGACATTCGCTTGTAGGAGCCACAACTCTAAGGTGGGTGACTAGTTTAGGTCCTTGTGTGAGACTGTCCAGGTTATGTCCATCAGCTGTACACCGGGCAGTGTCCTTTTGGCACCTCATGATGTAGAGTCTTCATGCTACAGCCTGAGGTCCTGAGGCCCTGAAATCATTTAGAGCAGGAAAACGCTGATATAAGAGGGAGGTCCGGGTTTTCCATCCAGATCTTCGTTGCTACCGGTCTGGCATTCTGTCCATGTGTTGCAATTCTGGAGCCTATTTCTGAAGGCTAGCATTGGCGAATTCATTGTGAGCTTGAGAACCATTAGAGAACTTAGTGGATGCAGCAGTAGCAGTAACTACCGGGCCCTGGACCCTGAGGGGTCCCTCTGCCACATAAAGTATACCATTATTCTAAATGTCATCTAATAGGTAGGGGCCCCATTACAAATTTTACAAAATTTTTCCTGGGGCTAAGGAACTTCAAGTTTGGCTTCTGGTCCAAGTTCTGACTATTCTACAGGAAGTCTATTCAGTTCTACTATATTATAACCTACTATATCGATACTCGCTCCTTCGGAGAACAATTATTTACTGTATTACTTCATGATCTAGATGCCCTAAGAGTATGCTGGGAGTTGTAGTTTCAGCTGGAGGTTGGAGAACCATTGCTGAGTCCTCAGTGCACAATGACTTTTTAAGAGAAGCCATAAAATGCAATGAATATTGCTAAATGAACAAATCTAAAGTGATTTCCCGCTGAGTAGACGCGGCTTCAATTAGTTTTACATTTTATGAGCAAATATCTGGCGGTTTTCTCTGAACATTTTATATGTAAACTAACAAGCAAGTATGATGTAGAACAGGCATGTCAAACATGCGTCCCGCGGGCCGCATGCGGCCCTTTACAGGCATATCTGCGGCCCGCACAAAAGTCTCAAACTTTGTCTCTAAAGTTTAGAGACAAAGTTTGAGACTTTTGTGCGGGCCGCAGATGTACAAAACTCACGATCAGCACTTCCGGCTCTTCATTCATTGGCCCACGGGGCCGAACTACCGGGGTAGCAGTGGTAGCGACTGCCACAGGGCCCGGAACATTACGGGGCCCGGAGCCCTGTGGCAGTCGCTACCGCGAACCCCACAATCACTGCTATCGTTATACTATGGGGTCTTTTGAGACCCCGGAGTATAACGATCGGGGGCCCAGGGGAGGTGAGCGAACATAAAAAACACTGTAACTCACCTCTCCGCAGGCTTCGGGCCTGTTTGGTGACGTCCCAGACGTCAGCCGACGTCATTATGTGTCGCGACGCCGGCCTGGATCGCGCGAGATCCGGTCCGAAATTGAAGATGGCCGAAGCAGTGCACGGGAGTGCACCGGAGCGAGGAAGAGGTAAGTTGCAGTGTTTTCTATGTTTCTCTCCTCCCCTGGGTCTCCGATCATTATACTCTGGGGTCTGAAAAGACCCCAGAGTATAATAATCGTTCATGGGTGGTCCACTATGGGGCATAATACTGTGTGCAGGGGCCACTATGGGGCAAACTACTGTGTGCAGGGGCCACTATGGTGCAAACTACTGTTTGCAGGGGCCACTATGGGGCAAACTACTGTGTGCAGGGGCTACTATGGGGCAAACTACTGTGTGCAGGGGCTACTATGGGGCAAACTACTGTGTGCAGGGGCCACTATGGGGCAAACTACTGTGTGCAGGGGCCACTATGGGGCAAACTACTGTGTGCAGGGGCCACTATGGGGCAAACTACTGTGTGCAGGGGCTACTATGGGGCAAACTACTGCGTGCAGACGCCACTATGGGGCAAACTACTGCATGCAGGGGCCACTATGGGGCAAACTA
This sequence comes from Leptodactylus fallax, assembly GCA_947044405.1. Taxonomy (NCBI): domain Eukaryota; kingdom Metazoa; phylum Chordata; class Amphibia; order Anura; family Leptodactylidae; genus Leptodactylus; species Leptodactylus fallax. The sequence continues at coordinate 58,888 of CAMRHE010000549.1, read as the reverse complement.
CTGCGTGCAGGGGCCACTATGGGGCAAACTACTGTGTGCAGGGGCCACTATGGGGCAAACTACTATGTGCAGGGGCCACTATGGGGCATAATATTGTGTGCAGGCGCCACTATGCTGCATAATACCGTGTCCAGGGGCCACTATGGGGCATAATACCGTGTGCAGGGGCCACTATGGGGCATAATACCGTGTGCAGGGGCCACTATGGGGCATAATAGTGTGCGCAGGAATGCGGTTTGTGTGTGGGGGGGTTGGGGGCGGCGGTTTGGGGGGGTTGGGGGCGGCGGCTTGGGGGGGCCCCATGTCAAATGTTCGCCTTGGGGCCCAGCCATTCCTAGTTACGCCACTGATTGGCCCATATCCCTACATATGACCTGCTTACGTGATCAATGAATGACGACCCGGAAGTGCTGATCGTGAGTTTTGTACATCTGCGGCTCGCGTGGCTGCTGATCACCTAAGTCAGTTTTGTTGTGAGCGGAGGAAGAGTCGTGGCTGAGAGTGACTGGGATACTGTGACCGTGCTGAGGAAGAAGGGACCCACTGCCGCACAGGCAAAGTCCAAGCAAGTGAGTGGCCCTCCTGTATGTAACCATTAAAAACTAAAGAGAGGGGTGAGCACTCAGATTATAAATAATTGTGATGCAAAAAACAGTGGTGCTGATTGGATGAAAAATGCAATCGAACACAAAGGAGAAACAGCATCCAATATAAAGCACACACAAAATTTCTTTATTAAATAACACAGCAAACAAGGAAAAATTAAAAGCAATTAAAATACATGTGCACCCTTGGAGGCAAATACCAGGGGTGAACACCAAAAAGAACAAATCCTACAGACGCCCATTAAATAAATATAAAGTAAATAAATACATATTGAAAATTCATAATAATATAAATAATAATATAATAATATAATATAATGAATAGGCCTATTAGCACAAAGCACAAAGAGGTGTCAAGCCTCAGGACAAAACACTAAAAATGATTGAAAAAAATGATAGCAAATAAATGTTTAGTTTTTAATTGCTGTATTTTTGTTAAATATATTAGTTGCTGTTGCGCACTGCAAATATATGTTGCTGTTACATATTACTACTTCATATCTTGTTTTCATGACTGCTGTTAAAATCCGTGTGTGACATTAGCTGCTGTGTGCGGCCCTCGCAACAACCTCTTGTTACTCATGTGGCCCTCGGGGTACCCTGAGTTTGACATGCCTGATGTAGAACATCTTGTACATGACCTTAAGCACAAAGAAAAGAGATGCCGTGTATGAATATGCATAAGATCTTTACAAGAAGCTTTAGGGATTTTGGAGAAAGAATTTGTAAAATGATGCAAGTTATATTTTCTCATCTTTTTTTATTACCTCTATTTTTTATCATCTACATAGAGATGCGGAGTGTCTGGCACCATTGACTTCAATATCTTAGGCCATACCTTAAAATCTAGTTCCCCCACGTGATATATATGTATTTATCATTTGCATATGAAATATGTTCCCTTAAGGGGGGTACCCCACCTACAGGGCTTCTTATAGCATAGGTCTTCTGTATAGGTAGCCAAATCTGTTTCTGTTCAAATATATATATATATATATGTATTGGTATGGCAGTTGGAATATGAGTGAAAGACTTGCAGGCTTGTATTGACTAATGCAGGTCATTTTTTGGGAATACTTTATCTCAGGAACGGTACGTCCTAGAGAGCTGAGATTTAGACCTGGTCTAAAATCTTCCCGGACACCTGATGTACCTGTGTGCCAAATTTGGTGAGGATCAATCCAGTCATTTGGTCGCGCATAAAGAACAGACAGAAACTCATTTTTATATATATGAGATACTGTATATATAAATATATATATTTGCACTGCAACACGCAGCTACACGATGCTTGCCAGTTTTTGAGAAGTGGCATCAGGGAAAATCCAAAAAGTGAGCATATGCCCTATCCATTTAAATAGGGCACTACACAACCTTAGGCACCCTTAGGAAATATAGACCTCAAGTCGGATCGCCTACATAAATACAGACACTCAAAATAATAGACACCCAACCAGATCCCCAGTGGCCCAACATGCAGTATATGGTTCCTCAGTGGCCCAACAAAGTATAATACTCCCCAGTGGCCCCCACTTTATAATGCTCCCCAGACATCTAATAATGCTCTTTAGTGGCTCCTAAGGATGCCGATGTAGTTTAAACGGAATGTGAGGCCATTTTCCCTCCAGATTGTTGCGGCATCCTTGGGTGGGGTCAACAAAGCAACCATGTTAGGAATCGCTGCTATAAAGTAACATCCTTAGCACTAAAATACTTACAATTAGGGGTAACAGAGCAAAATAAGGACTTGGCTATACTGGTCAATAGCAAACTAAGCAGCATCACTCAATGTCAAGCAGCAGCTTCAAAAGCAAGCACAGTCTAAGGATAAAGCATTTGTCCTCTCTCCAGTGTGGTGTAGTATATAGAGGATCTGTCCTCTCTCCTGTGTGGTGTACTATATAGAGGATCTGTCCTCTCTCTCCTTTGTGGTGTAGTATATAGAGGATCTGTCCTCTCTCCTGTGTGGTGTGTAGTATATAGAGGATCCGTCCTCTCTCCTGTGTGGTGTAGTATATAGAGGATCTGTCCTCTCTCCTGTGTGTGGTGTAGTATATAGAGGATCTGTCCTCTCTCCTGTGTGGTGTAGTATATAGAGGATCTGTCCTCTCTCTCCTGTGCGGTGTGGTGTAGTATATAGAGGATCTGTCATCTCTCCTGTGTGGTGTAGTATATAGAGGATCTGTCCTCTCTCCTGTGTGGTGTAGTATATAGAGGATCTGTCTTCTCTCCTGTGTGGTGTAGTATATAGAGGATCTGTCCTCTCTCCTGTGTGGTGTAGTATATAGAGGATCTGTCCTTCCGTGTGGTGTAGTATATAGAGGATCTGTCCTCTCTCCTGTGTGGTGTAGTATATAGAGGATCTGTCCTCTCTCCTGTGTGGTGTAGTATATAGAGGATCTGTCCTCTCTCCTGTGTGGTGTAGTATATAGAGGATCTGTCCTGTGTGGTGTAGTATATAGAGGATCTGTCCCCTCTCCTGTGTGGTGTAGTATATAGAGGATCTGTCCTCTCTCCTGTGTGGTGTAGTATATAGAGGATCTGTCCTCTCTCCTGTGCGGTGTAGTATATAGAGGATCTGTCCTCTCTCCTGTGTGGTGTAGTATATAGAGGATCTGTCCTCTCTCCTGTGTGGTGTAGTATATAGAGGATCTGTCCTCTCTCTCCTGTGTGGTGTAGTATATAGAGGATCTGTCCTCTCTCCAGTGTGGTGTAGTATATAGAGGATCTGTCCTCTCTCCTGTGTGGTGTAGTATATAGAGGATCTGTCCTCTCTCCCGTGTGGTGTAGTATATAGAGGATCTGTCCTCTCTCCTGTGTGGTGTAGTATATAGAGGATCTGTCCGCTCTCCTGTGTGGTGTAGTATATAGAGGATCTGTCCTCTCTCCTGTGTGGTGTAGTATATAGAGGATCTGTCCGCTCTCCTGTGTGGTGTAGTATATAGAGGATCTGTCCTCTCTCCTGTGTGGTGTAGTATATAGAGGATCTGTCCTCCCTGTGTGGTGTAGTATATAGAGGATCTGTCCTCTCTCCTGTGTGGTGTAGTATATAGAGGATCTGTCCTCTCTCCTGTGTGGTGTAGTATATAGAGGATCTGTCCTCTCTCTCCTGTGTGGTGTAGTATATAGAGGATCTGTCCTGTGTGGTGTAGTATATAGAGGATCTGTCCTGTGTGGTGTAGTATATAGAGGATCTGTCCTCTCTCCTGTGTGGTGTAGTATATAGAGGATCTGTCCTCTCTCCTGTGCGGTGTAGTATATAGAGGATCTGTCCCCTCTCCTGTGTGGTGTAGTATATAGAGGATCTGTCCTGTGTGGTGTAGTATATAGAGGATCTGTCCTGTCTCCTGTGTGGTGTAGTATATAGAGGATCTGTCCTCTCTCCTGTGTGGTGTAGTATATAGAGGATCTGTCCTCTCCCCTGTGTGGTGTAGTATATAGAGGATCTGTCCTCTCTCCTGTGTGGTGTAGTATATAGAGGATCTGTCCTCTCTCCCGTGTGGTGTAGTATATAGAGGATCTGTCCTCTCTCCTGTGTGGTGTAATATATAGAGGATCTGTCCGCTCTCCTGTGCGGTGTAGTATATAGAGGATCTGTCCTCTCTCTCCTGTGTGGTGTAGTATATAGAGGATCTGTCCTCTCTCCCTGTGTGGTGTAGTATATAGAGGATCTGTCCTGTGTGGTGTAGTATATAGAGGATCTGTCCTGTGTGGTGTAGTATATAGAGGATCTGTCCTCTCTCCTGTGTGGTGTAGTATATAGAGGATCTGTCCTCTCTCCTGTGCGGTGTAGTATATAGAGGATCTGTCCCCTCTCCTGTGTGGTGTAGTATATAGAGGATCTGTCCTGTGTGGTGTAGTATATAGAGGATCTGTCCTGTCTCCTGTGTGGTGTAGTATATAGAGGATCTGTCCTCTCCCCTGTGTGGTGTAGTATATAGAGGATCTGTCCTCTCTCCTGTGTGGTGTAGTATATAGAGGATCTGTCCTCTCTCCCGTGTGGTGTAGTATATAGAGGATCTGTCCTCTCTCCTGTGTGGTGTAATATATAGAGGATCTGTCGGCTCTCCTGTGTGGTGTAGTATATAGAGGATCTGTCCTCTCTCTCCTGTGTGGTGTAGTATATAGAGGATCTGTCTTCTCTCCTGTGCGGTGTAGTATATAGAGGATCGGTCCTCTCTCCTGTGTGGTGTAGTATATAGAGGATCTCTCCTGTGCGGGTGTAGTATATAGAGGATCTGTCCTCTCTCCCGTGTGGTGTAGTATATAGAGGATCTGTCCTCTCTCCTGTGTGGTGTAATATATAGAGGATCTGTCGGCTCTACTGTGCGGTGTAGTATATAGAGGATCTGTCCTCTCTCTCCTGTGTGGTGTAGTATATAGAGGATCTGTCTTCTCTCCTGTGTGGTGTAGTATATAGAGGATCTGTCCTCTCTCTCCTGTGTGGTGTAGTATATAGAGGATCTGTCGGTTCTACTGTGTGGTGTAGTATATAGAGGATCTGTCCTCTCTCCTCTGTGGTGTAGTATATAGAGGATCTGTCGGATCTACTGTGTGGTGTAGTATATAGAGGATCTGTCCTCTCTCTCCTGTGTGGTGTAGTATATAGAGGATCTGTCGGCTCTACTGTGTGGTGTAGTATATAGAGGATCTGTCCACTCTCTCCTGTGTGGTGTAGTATACAGAGGATCTGTCCTCTCTCCTGTGTGGTGTAGTATATAGAGGATCCGTCCTCTCTCCTGTGTGGTGTAGTATATAGAGGATCTGTCCTCTCTCCTGTGTGGTGTAGTATATAGACGATCTGTCCTATCTCCTGTGTGGTGTAGTATATAGAGGATCTGTCCTCTCTCCTGTGTGGTGTAGTATATAGAGGATCTGTCCTCTCTCCTCTGTGGTGTAGTATATAGAGGATCTGTCCTCTCTCCTGTGTGGTGTAGTATATAGAGGATCTGTCCTCTCTTCTGTGTGGTGTAGTATATAGAGGATCTGTCCTCTCTCCTGTGTGGTGTAGTATATAGAGGATCTGTCCTCTCTCTCCTGTGTGGTGTAGTATATAGAGGATCTGTCCTGTCTCCTGTGTGGTGTAGTATATAGAGGATCTGTCCTCTCTCCTGTGTGGAGTAGTATATAGAGGATCTGTCCTCTCTCCTGTGTGGTGTAGTATATAGAGGATCTCTCCTGTGTGGTGTAGTATATAGAGGATCTGTCCTCTCTCCTGTGTGGTGTAGTATATAGAGGAGCTGTCCTGTGTGGTGTAGTATATAGAGGATCTGTCCTCTCTCCTGTGTGGTGTAGTATATAGAGGATCTGTCCTCTCTCCTGTGTGGTGTAGTATATAGAGGATCTCTCCTGTGTGGTGTAGTATACAGAGGATCTGTCGGCTCTACTGTGTGGTGTAGTATATAGAGGATCTGTCCTCTCTCTCCTGTGTGGTGTAGTATATAGAGGATCTGTCGGCTCTACTGTGTGGTGTAGTATATAGAGGATCTGTCCTCTCTCTCCTGTGTGGTGTAGTATATAGAGGATCTGTCCTCTCTCCTGTGTGGTGTAGTATATAGAGGATCTGTCCTCTCTCCTGTGTGGTGTAGTATATAGAGGATCTGTCCTCTCTCCTGTGTGGTGTAGTATATAGAGGATCTGTCCTTTATGGTGCAGTATATAGAGGATCTCTCCTGTGCAGTGTAGTATATAGAGGATCTGTTCTCTCTCCTGTGTGGTGTAGTATATAGAGGATCTGTCCCCTCTCCTGTGTGGTGTAGTATATAGAGGATCTGTCTTCTCTCCTGTGTGGTGTAGTATTTAGAGGATCTGTCCTCTCTCCTGTGTGGTATAGTATATAGAGGATCTGTCCTCTCTCCTGTGTGGTGTAGTATATAGAGGATCTGTCCTGTGTGGTGTAGTATATAGAGGATCTGTCCTCTCTCCTGTTTGGTGTAGTATATAGAGGATCTGTCCTCTCTCCTGTGTGGTGTAGTATATAGAGGATCTGTCCTGTGTGGTGTAGTATATAGAGGATCTGTCCTCTCTCCTGTGCGGTGTAGTATATAGAGGATCTCTCCTCTCTCCTGTGTGGTGTAGTATATAGAGGATCTGTCGGCTCTACTGTGTGGTGTAGTATATAGAGGATCTCTCCTCTCTCCTGTGCGGTGTAATATATAGAGGATCTGTCCTCTCTCCTGTGCGGTGTAGTATATAGAGGATCTGTCCTCTCTCCTGTGTGGTGTAGTACATAGAGGATCTGTCCTCTCTCCTGTGCGGTGTAGTATATAGAGGATCTGTCCTCTCTCCTGTGTGGTGTAGTATATAGAGGATCTCTCCTGTGTGGTGTAGTATATAGAGGATCTCTCCTCTCTCCTGTGCGGTGTAGTATATAGAGGATCTGTCCTCTCTCCTGTGCGGTGTAGTATATAGAGGATCTCTCCTCTCTCCTGTGTGGTGTAGTATATAGAGGATCTGTCGGCTCTACTGTGTGGTGTAGTATATAGAGGATCTGTCCTCTCTATCCTGTGTGGTGTAGTGTATAGAGGATCTGTCCTCTCTCTCCTGTGTGGTGTAGTATATAGAGGATCTGTCCTGTGTGGTGTAGTATATAGAGGATCTGTCCGCTCTCTCCTGTGTGGTGTAGTATATAGAGGATCTGTCCTCTCTCCTGTGTGGTGTAGTATATAGAGGATCCGTCCTCTCTCCTGTGTGGTGAAGTATATAGAGGATCTGTCCTCTCTCCTGTGTGGTGTAGTATATAGAGGATCTGTCCTCTCTCCTGTGTGGTGTAGTATATAGAGGATCTGTCCTCTCTCCTGTGTGGTGTAGTATATAGAGGATCTGTCCTCTCTACTGTGTGGTGTAGTATATAGAGGATCTGTCCTCTCTCCTGTGTGGTGTAGTATATAGAGGATCTGTCCTCTCTCCTGTGTGGTGTAGTATATAGAGGATCTGTCGGCTCTACTGTGTCGTGTAGTATATAGAGGATCTGTCCTCTCTCTCCTGTGTGGTGTAGTATATAGAGGATCTGTCGACTCTCCTGTGTGGTGTAGTATATAGAGGATCTGTCCTCTCTCTCCTGTGTGGTGTAGTATATAGAGGATCTGTCCTCTCTCCTGTGTGGTGTAGTATATAGAGGATCTGTCCTCTCTCCTGTGTGGTGTGGTATATAGAGGATCTGTCCTCTCTCCTGTGTGGTGTAGTATATAGAGGATCTGTCCCCTCTCCTGTGCGGTGTAGTATATAGAGGATCTGTCCTCTCTCTCCTGTGTGGTGTAGTATATAGAGGATCTGTCCTCTCTCCTGTGTGGTGTACTATATAGAGGATCTGTTCTCTCTCCTGTGTGGTGTAGTATATAGAGGATCTGTCCCCTCTCCTGTGTGGTGTAGTATATAGAGGATCTGTCCTCTCTCCTGTGTGGTGTAGTATATAGAGGATCTGTCCTCTCTCCTGTGTGGTGTAGTATATAGAGGATCTGTCTTCTCTCCTGTGTGATGTAGTATTTAGAGGATCTGTCCTCTCTCCTGTGTGGTATAGTATATAGAGGATCTGTCCTCTCTCCTGTGTGGTGTAGTATATAGAGGATCTGTCCTGTGTGGTGTAGTATATAGAGGATCTGTCCTCTCTCCTGTGCGGTGTAGTATATAGAGGATCTCTCCTCCCTCCTGTGTGGTGTAGTATATAGAGGATCTGTCGGCTCTACTGTGTGGTGTAGTATATAGAGGATCTCTCCTCTCTCCTGTGCGGTGTAATATATAGAGGATCTGTCCTCTCTCCTGTGCGGTGTAGTATATAGAGGATCTCTCCTCTCTCCTGTGTGGTGTAGTATATAGAGGATCTGTCCTCTCTCCTGTGCGGTGTAGTATATAGAGGATCTGTCCCCTCTCCTGTGCGGTGTAGTATATAGAGGATCTGTCCCCTCTCCTGTGCGGTGTAGTATATAGAGGATCTGTCCTCTCTCTCCTGTGTGGTGTAGTATATAGAGGATCTGTCCTCTCTCCTGTGTGGTGTACTATATAGAGGATCTGTTCTCTCTCCTGTGTGGTGTAGTATATAGAGGATCTGTCCCCTCTCCTGTGTGGTGTAGTATATAGAGGATCTGTCCTCTCTCCTGTGTGGTGTAGTATATAGAGGATCTGTCCTCTCTCCTGTGTGGTGTAGTATATAGAGGATCTGTCTTCTCTCCTGTGTGATGTAGTATTTAGAGGATCTGTCCTCTCTCCTGTGTGGTATAGTATATAGAGGATCTGTCCTCTCTCCTGTGTGGTGTAGTATATAGAGGATCTGTCCTGTGTGGTGTAGTATATAGAGGATCTGTCCTCTCTCCTGTGCGGTGTAGTATATAGAGGATCTCTCCTCCCTCCTGTGTGGTGTAGTATATAGAGGATCTGTCGGCTCTACTGTGTGTGGTGTAGTATATAGAGGATCTCTCCTCTCTCCTGTGCGGTGTAATATATAGAGGATCTGTCCTCTCTCCTGTGCGGTGTAGTATATAGAGGATCTCTCCTCTCTCCTGTGTGGTGTAGTATATAGAGGATCTGTCCTCTCTCCTGTGCGGTGTAGTATATAGAGGATCTGTCCTCTCTCCTGTGTGGTGTAGTACATAGAGGATCTGTCCTCTCTCCTGTGCGGTGTAGTATATAGAGGATCTGTCCTCTCTCCTGTGCGGTGTAGTATATAGAGGATCTCTCCTCTCTCCTGTGTGGTGTAGTATATAGAGGATCTGTCGGCTCTACTGTGTGGTGTAGTATATAGAGGATCTGTCCTCTCTATCCTGTGTGGTGTAGTGTATAGAGGATCTGTCCTCTCTCTCCTGTGTGGTGTAGTATATAGAGGATCTGTCCTGTGTGGTGTAATATATAGAGGATCTGTCCGCTCTCTCCTGTGTGGTGTAGTATATAGAGGATCTGTCCTCTCTCTCCTGTGTGGTGTAGTATATAGAGGATCTGTCCTCTCTCCTGTGCGGTGTAGTATATAGAGGATCTGTCCTCTCTCCTGTGTGGTGTAGTATATAGAGGATCTGTCCTCTCTCTCCTGTGTGGTGTAGTATATAGAGGATCTCTCCTGTGTGGTGTAGTATATAGAGGATGTGTCCTCTCTCTCCTGTGTGGTGTAGTATATAGAGGATCTGTCCTCTCTCTCCTGTGTGGTGTAGTATATAGAGGATCTGTCCTGTGTGGTGTAGTATATAGAGGATCTGTCCGCTCTCTCCTGTGTGGTGTAGTATATAGAGGATCTGTCCTCTCTCTCCTGTGTGGTGTAGTATATAGAGGATCTGTCCTCTCTCCTGTGCGGTGTAGTATATAGAGGATCTGTCCTCTCTCCTGTGTGGCGTAGTATATAGAGGATCTGTCCTCTCTCTCCTGTGTGGTGTAGTATATAGAGGATCTGTCCTCTCTCCTGTGTGGTGTAGTATATAGAGGATCTGTCCTCTCTCCTGTGTGGTGCAGTATATAGAGGATCTGTCCTGTGTGGTGTAGTATATAGAGGATCTCTCCTGTGTGGTGTAGTATATAGAGGATCTGTCCTCTCTCCTGTGTGGTGTAGTATATAGAGGATCTGTCCTCTCTCCTGTGTGGTGTAGTATATAGAGGATCTGTCCTCTCTCCTGTGTGGTGTAGTATATAGAGGATCTGTCCTCTCTCCTGCGTGGTGTAGTATATAGAGGATCTGTCCTCTCTCCTGTGTGGTGTAGTATATAGAGGATCTGTCCTCTCTCCTGTGTGGTGTAGTATATAGAGGATCTGTCCTCTCTCCTGTGTGGTGTAGTATATAGAGGATCTGTCCTGTGTGGTGTAGTATATAGAGGATCTGTCCTGTCTCCTGTGTGGTGTGTAGTATATAGAGGATCTGTCCTGTGTGGTGTAGTATATAGAGGATCTGTCCTCTCTCCTGTGTAGTGTAGTATATAGAGGATATGTCCTGTGTGGTATAGTATATAGAGGATCTGTCCTCTCTCCTGTGTGGTGTAGTATATAGAGGATCTGTCCTGTGTGGTGTAGTATATAGAGGATCTGTCCTCTCTCCTGTGTGGTGTAGTATATAGAGGATCTGTTCTCTCTCCTGTGTGGTGTAGTATATAGAGGATCTGTTCTCTCTCCTGTGTGGTGTAGTATATAGAGGATCTGTCAGCTCTCCTGTGTGGTGTAGTATATAGAGGATCTGTCCTGTGTGGTGTAGTATATAGAGGATTTGTCCTGTGTGGTGTAGTATATAGAGGATCTGTCCTCTCTCCTGTGTGGTGTAGTATATAGAGGATCTGTCAGCTCTCCTGTGTGGTGTAGTATATAGAGGCTCTGTCCTGTGTGGTGTAGTATATAGAGGATCTGTCCTGTGTGTGGTGTAGTATATAGAGGATCTGTCCTCTCTCTCCTGTGTGGTGTAGTATATAGAGGATCTGTCCTCTCTCTCCTGTGTGGTGTAGTATATACATGATCACTCCTGTGTGGTGTAGTATATAGAGGATCTGTCCTGTGTGGTGTAGTATATAGAGGATCTGTCCTCGTGTGGTGTAGTATATAGAGGATCTATCCTCTCTCTGTGGGGGCTCTCCTGTGTGGTGTAGTATATAGAGGATCTGTCCTCTCTCTCCTGTGTGGTGTAGTATATAGAGGATCTGTCCTGTCTCCTGTGTGGTGTAGTATATAGAGGATCTGTCCTCTCTCCTGTGTGGTGTAGTATATAGAGGATCTGTCAGCTCTCCTGTGTGGTGTAGTATATAGAGGATCTGTCCTGTGTGGTGTAGTATATAGAGGATCTGTCCTGTGCGGTGTAGTATATAGAGGATCTCTCCTGTGTGGTGTAGTATATAGAGGATCTGTCCTCTCTCCCGTGCGGTGTAGTATATAGAGGATCTGTTCTCTCTCCTGTGTGGTGTAGTATATAGAGGATCTGTCCTCTCTCCTGTGTGGTGTAGTATATAGAGGATCTGTCCTCTCTCCTGTGTGGTGTAGTATATAGAGGATCTGTCCTCTCTCCTGTGTGGTGTAGTATATAGAGGATCTCTCCTCTCTCCTGTGCGGTGTAGTATATAGAGGATCTCTCCTGTGTGGTGTAGTATATAGAGGATCTGTCCTCTCTCCTGTGTGGTGTAGTATATAGAGGATCTGTCCTCTCTCCTGCGTGGTGTAGTATATAGAGGATCTGTCCTCTCTCCTGTGTGGTGTAGTATATAGAGGATCTGTCCTGTGTGGTGTAGTATATAGAGGATCTGTCCTCTCTCCTGTGTGGTGTTGTATATAGAGGATCTGTCCTCTCTCCTGTGTGGTGTAGTATATAGAGGATCTGTCCTCTCTCTCCTGTGTGGTGTAGTATATAGAGGCTCTGTCCCCTCTCCTGTGTGGTGTAGTATATAGAGGGTCTCTCCTCTCTCTCCTGTGTGGTGTAGTATATAGAAGCTCTGTCCCCTCTCCTGTGTGGTGTAGTATATAGAGGATCTGTCCTCTCTCCTGCGTGGTTTAGTATATAGAGGATCTGTCCTCTCTCCTGCGTGGTGTAGTATATAGAGGATCTGTCCTCTCTCTCCTGTGTGGTGTAGTATATAGAAGCTCTGTCCCCTCTCCTGTGTGGTGTAGTATATAGAGGATCTGTCCTCTCTCCTGCGTGGTGTAGTATATAGAGGATCTGTCCTCTCTCCTGTGTGGTGTAGTATATAGAGGATCTGTCCTGTGTGGTGTAGTATATAGAGGATCTGTCCTCTCTCCTGTGTGGTGTTGTATATAGAGGATCTGTCCTCTCTCCTGTGCGGTGTAGTATATAGAGGATCTGTCCTCTCTCCTGTGCGGTGTAGTATATAGAGGATCTCTCCTCTCTCCTGTGTGGTGTAGTATATAGAGGATCTGTCGGCTCTACTGTGTGGTGTAGTATATAGAGGATCTGTCCTCTCTCTCCTGTGTGGTGTAGTATATAGAGGATCTGTCCTGTGTGGTGTAATATATAGAGGATCTGTCCGCTCTCTCCTGTGTGGTGTAGTATATAGAGGATCTGTCCTCTCTCTCCTGTGTGGTGTAGTATATAGAGGATCTGTCCTCTCTCCTGTGCGGTGTAGTATATAGAGGATCTGTCCTCTCTCCTGTGTGGTGTAGTATATAGAGGATCTGTCCTCTCTCTCCTGTGTGGTGTAGTATATAGAGGATCTCTCCTGTGTGGTGTAGTATATAGAGGATGTGTCCTCTCTCTCCTGTGTGGTGTAGTATATAGAGGATCTGTCCTCTCTCTCCTGTGTGGTGTAGTATATAGAGGATCTGTCCTGTGTGGTGTAGTATATAGAGGATCTGTCCGCTCTCTCCTGTGTGGTGTAGTATATAGAGGATCTGTCCTCTCTCTCCTGTGTGGTGTAGTATATAGAGGATCTGTCCTCTCTCCTGTGCGGTGTAGTATATAGAGGATCTGTCCTCTCTCCTGTGTGGCGTAGTATATAGAGGATCTGTCCTCTCTCTCCTGTGTGGTGTAGTATATAGAGGATCTGTCCTCTCTCCTGTGTGGTGTAGTATATAGAGGATCTGTCCTCTCTCCTGTGTGGTGCAGTATATAGAGGATCTGTCCTGTGTGGTGTAGTATATAGAGGATCTCTCCTGTGTGGTGTAGTATATAGAGGATCTGTCCTCTCTCCTGTGTGGTGTAGTATATAGAGGATCTGTCCTCTCTCCTGTGTGGTGTAGTATATAGAGGATCTGTCCTCTCTCCTGTGTGGTGTAGTATATAGAGGATCTGTCCTCTCTCCTGCGTGGTGTAGTATATAGAGGATCTGTCCTCTCTCCTGTGTGGTGTAGTATATAGAGGATCTGTCCTCTCTCCTGTGTGGTGTAGTATATAGAGGATCTGTCCTCTCTCCTGTGTGGTGTAGTATATAGAGGATCTGTCCTGTGTGGTGTAGTATATAGAGGATCTGTCCTGTCTCCTGTGTGGTGTGTAGTATATAGAGGATCTGTCCTGTGTGGTGTAGTATATAGAGGATCTGTCCTCTCTCCTGTGTAGTGTAGTATATAGAGGATATGTCCTGTGTGGTATAGTATATAGAGGATCTGTCCTCTCTCCTGTGTGGTGTAGTATATAGAGGATCTGTCCTGTGTGGTGTAGTATATAGAGGATCTGTCCTCTCTCCTGTGTGGTGTAGTATATAGAGGATCTGTTCTCTCTCCTGTGTGGTGTAGTATATAGAGGATCTGTTCTCTCTCCTGTGTGGTGTAGTATATAGAGGATCTGTCAGCTCTCCTGTGTGGTGTAGTATATAGAGGATCTGTCCTGTGTGGTGTAGTATATAGAGGATTTGTCCTGTGTGGTGTAGTATATAGAGGATCTGTCCTCTCTCCTGTGTGGTGTAGTATATAGAGGATCTGTCAGCTCTCCTGTGTGGTGTAGTATATAGAGGCTCTGTCCTGTGTGGTGTAGTATATAGAGGATCTGTCCTGTGTGTGGTGTAGTATATAGAGGATCTGTCCTCTCTCTCCTGTGTGGTGTAGTATATAGAGGATCTGTCCTCTCTCTCCTGTGTGGTGTAGTATATACATGATCACTCCTGTGTGGTGTAGTATATAGAGGATCTGTCCTGTGTGGTGTAGTATATAGAGGATCTGTCCTGTGTGGTGTAGTATATAGAGGATCTATCCTCTCTCCTGTGTGGTGTAGTATATAGAGGATCTGTCCTCTCTCCTGTGTGGTGTAGTATATAGAGGATCTGTCCTCTCTCTCCTGTGTGGTGTAGTATATAGAGGATCTGTCCTGTCTCCTGTGTGGTGTAGTATATAGAGGATCTGTCCTCTCTCCTGTGTGGTGTAGTATATAGAGGATCTGTCAGCTCTCCTGTGTGGTGTAGTATATAGAGGATCTGTCCTGTGTGGTGTAGTATATAGAGGATCTGTCCTGTGCGGTGTAGTATATAGAGGATCTCTCCTGTGTGGTGTAGTATATAGAGGATCTGTCCTCTCTCCCGTGCGGTGTAGTATATAGAGGATCTGTTCTCTCTCCTGTGTGGTGTAGTATATAGAGGATCTGTCCTCTCTCCTGTGTGGTGTAGTATATAGAGGATCTGTCCTCTCTCCTGTGTGGTGTAGTATATAGAGGATCTGTCCTCTCTCCTGTGTGGTGTAGTATATAGAGGATCTCTCCTCTCTCCTGTGCGGTGTAGTATATAGAGGATCTCTCCTGTGTGGTGTAGTATATAGAGGATCTGTCCTCTCTCCTGTGTGGTGTAGTATATAGAGGATCTGTCCTCTCTCCTGCGTGGTGTAGTATATAGAGGATCTGTCCTCTCTCCTGTGTGGTGTAGTATATAGAGGATCTGTCCTGTGTGGTGTAGTATATAGAGGATCTGTCCTCTCTCCTGTGTGGTGTTGTATATAGAGGATCTGTCCTCTCTCCTGTGTGGTGTAGTATATAGAGGATCTGTCCTCTCTCTCCTGTGTGGTGTAGTATATAGAGTCTCTGTCCCCTCTCCTGTGTGGTGTAGTATATAGAGGGTCTGTCCTCTCTCTCCTGTGTGGTGTAGTATATAGAAGCTCTGTCCCCTCTCCTGTGTGGTGTAGTATATAGAGGATCTGTCCTCTCTCCTGCGTGGTTTAGTATATAGAGGATCTGTCCTCTCTCCTGCGTGGTGTAGTATATAGAGGATCTGTCCTCTCTCCTGCGTGGTGTAGTATATAGAGGATCTGTCCTCTCTCCTGCGTGGTGTAGTATATAGAGGACCTGTCCTCTCTCCTGTATGGTGTAGTATATAGAGGATCTGTCCTCTCTCTCCTGTGTGGTGTAGTATATACAGGATCACTCCTGTGTGGTGTAGTATATAGAGGATCTGTCCTGTGTGGTGTAGTATATAGAGGATCTGTCCTCTCTCCTGTGTGGTGTAGTATATAGAGGATCTGTCCTCTCTCCTGCGTGGTGTAGTATATAGAGGATCTGTCCTCTCTCTCCTGTGTGGTGTAGTATATAGAGGATCTATCCTCTCTCTCCTGTGTGGTGTAGTATATAGAGGATCTGTCCTGTGTGGTGTAGTATATAGAGGATCTGTTCTCTCTCCTGTGCGGTGTAGTATATAGAGGATCTGTCCTCTCTCCTGTGCGGTGTAGTATATAGAGGATCTGTCCTCTCTCCTGTGCGGTGTAGTATATAGAGGATCTGTCCTCTCCTGTGTGGTGTAGTATATAGAGGATCTGTCCTGTATGGTGTAGTATATAGAGGATCTGTCCTCTCTCCTGTGCGGTGTGGTATATAAAGGATCTGTCCCCTCTCCTGTGTGGTGTAGTATATAGAGGATCTGTCCTCTCTCCTGTGTGGTGTAGTATATAGAGGATCTCTCCTGTGTGGTGTAGTATATAGAGGATCTGTCCTCTCTCCTGTGTGGTGTAGTATATAGAGGATCTGTCCTGTTTGGTGTAGTTTATAGAGGATCTGTCCTCTCTCCTGTGTGGTGTAGTATATAGAGGATCTGTCCTTTGTGGTGTAGTATATAGTAGATCTGTCCTCTCTCCTGTGTGGTGTAGTATATAGAGGATCTGTCCTCTCTCCTGTGTGGTGTAGTATATAGAGGATCTGTCCTCTCTCCTGTGTGGTGTAGTATATAGAGGATCTGTCCTCTCTCCTGCGTGATGTAGTATATAGAGGATCTGTCCTCTCTCCTGCGTGGTGTAGTATATAGAGAATCTGTCCTGTGTGGTGTAGTATATAGAGGATCTGTCCTGTGTGGTGTAGTATATAGAGGATTTCTCCTCTCTCCTGTGTGGTGTAGTATATAGAGGATCTGTCCTCAATCCTGTGTGGTGTAGTATATAGAGGATCTCTCCTGTGTGGTGTAGTATATAGAGGATCTGTCCTCTCTCCCGTGCGGTGTAGTATATAGAGGATCTGTCCTCTCTCCTGTGTGGTGTAGTATATAGAGGATCTGTCCTCTCTCCTGTGCGGTGTAGTATATAGAGGATCCGTCCTCTCTCCTGTGTGGTGTAGTATATAGAGGATCTGTCCTCTCTCCTGTGTGGTGTAGTATATAGAGGATCTGTCTTCTCTCCTCTGTGGTGTAGTATATAGAGGATCTGTCCTCTCTCCTGTGTGGTATAGTATATAGAGGATCTGTCCTCTCTCCTGTGTGGTGTAGTATATAGAGGATCTGTCCTGTGTGGTGTAGTATATAGAGGATCTGTCCTCTCTCCTGTGTGGTGTAGTATACAGAGGATCTTTCCTCTCTCCTGTGTGGTGTAGTATATAGAGGATCTGTCCTCTCTCCTGTGTGGTGTAGTATATAGAGGATCTGTCCTCTCTCCTGTGTGGTGTAGTATATAGAGGATCTGTCCTGTGTGGTGTAGTATATAGAGGATCTGTCCTCTCTCTCCTGTGTGGTGTAGTATATAGAGGATCTGTCCTCTCTCTCCTGTGTGGTGTAGTATATAGAGGATCTGTCCTGTGCGGTGTAGTATATAGAGGATCTGTCCTGTGTGGTGTAGTATATAGAGGATCTGTCCTGTGTGGTGTAGTATATAGAGGATCTGTCCTGTGTGGTATAGTATATAGAGGATCTGTCCTGTGTGGTGTAGTATATAGAGGATCTGTCCTCTCTCCTGCGTGGTTTAGTATATAGAGGATCTGTCCTCTCTCCTGCGTGGTGTAGTATATAGAGGATCTGTCCTCTCTCCTGCGTGGTGTAGTATATAGAGGATCTGTCCTCTCTCCTGCGTGGTGTAGTATATAGAGGATCTGTCCTCTCTCCTGTATGGTGTAGTATATAGAGGATCTGTCCTCTCTCTCCTGTGTGGTGTAGTATATACAGGATCACTCCTGTGTGGTGTAGTATATAGAGGATCTGTCCTGTGTGGTGTAGTATATAGAGGATCTGTCCTCTCTCCTGTGTGGTGTAGTATATAGAGGATCTGTCCTCTCTCCTGCGTGGTGTAGTATATAGAGAATCTGTCCTCTCTCTCCTGTGTGGTGTAGTATATAGAGGATCTATCCTCTCTCTCCTGTGTGGTGTAGTATATAGAGGATCTGTCCTGTGTGGTGTAGTATATAGAGGATCTGTCCTCTCTCCTGTGCGGTGTAGTATATAGAGGATCTGTCCTCTCTCCTGTGCGGTGTAGTATATAGAGGATCTGTCCTCTCTCCTGTGCGGTGTAGTATATAGAGGATCTGTCCTCTCCTGTGTGGTGTAGTATATAGAGGATCTGTCCTGTATGGTGTAGTATATAGAGGATCTGTCCTCTCTCCTGTGCGGTGTGGTATATAAAGGATCTGTCCCCTCTCCTGTGTGGTGTAGTATATAGAGGATCTGTCCTCTCTCCTGTGTGGTGTAGTATATAGAGGATCTCTCCTGTGTGGTGTAGTATATAGAGGATCTGTCCTCTCTCCTGTGTGGTGTAGTATATAGAGGATCTGTCCTGTTTGGTGTAGTTTATAGAGGATCTGTCCTCTCTCCTGTGTGGTGTAGTATATAGAGGATCTGTCCTCTCTCCTGTGTGGTGTAGTATATAGAGGATCTGTCCTTTGTGGTGTAGTATATAGTAGATCTGTCCTCTCTCTCCTGTGTGGTGTAGTATATAGAGGATCTGTCCTCTCTCCTGTGTGGTGTAGTATATAGAGGATCTGTCCTCTCTCCTGTGTGGTGTAGTATATAGAGGATCTGTCCTCTCTCCTGCGTGATGTAGTATATAGAGGATCTGTCCTCTCTCCTGCGTGGTGTAGTATATAGAGAATCTGTCCTGTGTGGTGTAGTATATAGAGGATCTGTCCTCTCTCCTGTGCGGTGTAGTATATAGAGGATCTGTCCTCTCTCCTGTGTGGTGTAGTATATAGAGGATCTCTCCTGTGTGGTGTAGTATATAGAGGATTTCTCCTCTCTCCTGTGTGGTGTAGTATATAGAGGATCTGTCCTCAATCCTGTGTGGTGTAGTATATAGAGGATCTCTCCTGTGTGGTGTAGTATATAGAGGATCTGTCCTCTCTCCCGTGCGGTGTAGTATATAGAGGATCTGTCCTCTCTCCTGTGTGGTGTAGTATATAGAGGATCTGTCCTCTCTCCTGTGCGGTGTAGTATATAGAGGATCCGTCCTCTCTCCTGTGTGGTGTAGTATATAGAGGATCGGTCCTCTCTCCTGTGTGGTGTAGTATATAGAGGATCTGTCTTCTCTCCTCTGTGGTGTAGTATATAGAGGATCTGTCCTCTCTCCTGTGTGGTATAGTATATAGAGGATCTGTCCTCTCTCCTGTGTGGTGTAGTATATAGAGGATCTGTCCTGTGTGGTGTAGTATATAGAGGATCTGTCCTCTCTCCTGTGTGGTGTAGTATACAGAGGATCTTTCCTCTCTCCTGTGTGGTGTAGTATATAGAGGATCTGTCCTCTCTCCTGTGTGGTGTAGTATATAGAGGATCTGTCCTCTCTCCTGTGTGGTGTAGTATATAGAGGATCTGTCCTGTGTGGTGTAGTATATAGAGGATCTGTCCTCTCTCCTGTGTGGTGTAGTATATAGAGGATCTGTCCTCTCTCCTGTGTGGTGTAGTATATAGAGGATCTGTCCTCTCTCCTGTGTGGTGTAGTGTATAGAGGATCTGTCCTCTCTCCTGTGTGGTGTAGTATATAGAGGATCTGTCCTCTCTCCTGTGTGGTGTAGTATATAGAGGATCTGTCCTGTGTGGTGTAGTATATAGAGGATCTGTCCTCTGTCCTGTGTGGTGTAGTATATAGAGGATCTGTCCTGTGTGGTGTAGTATATAGAGGATCTGTCCTGTGTGGTGTAGTATATAGAGGATCTGTCCTCTCTCCTGTGTGGTGTAGTATATAGAAGATCTGTCCTCTCTCTCCTGTGTGGTGTAGTATATAGAGGATCTGTCCTGTCTCCTGTGTGGTGTAGTATATAGAGGATCTGTCCTCTCTCCTGTGTGGTGTAGTATATAGAGGATCTGTCCGCTCTCCTGTGTGGTGTAGTATATAGAGGATCTGTCCTGTGTGGTGTAGTATATAGAGGATCTCTCCTGTGTGGTGTAGTATATAGAGGATCTGTCCTCTCTCCTGTGCGGTGTAGTATATAGAGGATCTATCCTTCGTGTGGTGTAGTATATAGAGGATCTGTCCTCTCTCTCCTGTGTGGTGTAGTATATAGAGGATCTGTCCTCTCCCCTGTGTGGTGTAGTATATAGAGGATCTGTCCTCTCTCCTGCGTGGTGTAGTATATAGAGGATCTGTCCTCTCTCCTGCGTGGTGTAGTATATAGAGGATCTGTCCTCTCTCCTGCGTGGTTTAGTATATAGAGGATCTGTCCTCTCTCCTGCGTGGTGTAGTATATAGAGGATCTGTCATCTCTCCTGCGTGGTGTAGTATATAGAGGATCTGTCCTCTCTCCTGTGTGGTGTAGTATATAGAGGATCTGTCCTCTCTCCTGTGTGGTGTAGTATATAGAGGATCTGTCCTCTCTCTCCTGTGTGGTGTAGTATATAGAGGATCTGTCCTCTCTCTCCTGTGTGGTGTAGTATATAGAGGATCTGTCCTGTGTGGTGTAGTATATAGAGGATCTGTCCTCTCTCCTGTGTGGTGTAGTATATAGAGGATCTGTCCTCTCTCCTGTGTGGTGTAGTATATATAGGATCTGTCCTCTCTCCTGTGTGGTGTAGTGTATAGAGGATCTGTCCTCTCTCCTGCGGTGGTGTAGTATATAGAGGATCTGTCCTCTCTCCTGTGTGGTGTAGTATATAGAGGATCTGTCCTCTCCTGTGTGGTGTAGTATATAGAGGATCTGTCCTCTCTCTCCTGTGTGGTGTAGTATATAGAGGATCTGTCCTGTCTCCTGTGTGGTGTAGTATATAGAGGATCTGTCCTGTCTCCTGTGTGGTGTAGTATATAGAGGATCTGTCCTCTCTCCTGCGTGGTGTAGTATATAGAGGATCTGTCCTCTCTCCTGCGTGGTGTAGTATATAGAGGATCTGTCCTGTGTGGTGTAGTATATAGAGGATCTGTCCTGTGTGGTGTAGTATATAGAGGATCTGTCCTCTCTCCTGTGTGGTGTAGTATATAGAGGATCTGTCCTCTCTCCTGCGTGGTGTAGTATATAGAGGATCTGTCCTCTCTCCTGCGTGGTGTAGTATATAGAGGATCTGTCCTGTGTGGTGTAGTATATAGAGGATCTGTCCTGTGTGGTGTAGTATATAGAGGATCTGTCCTCTCTCCTGTGTGGTGTAGTATATAGAGGATCTGTCCTCTCTCCTGTGCGGTGTAGTATATAGAGGATCTGTCCTCTCTCCTGTGTGGTGTAGTATATAGAGGATCTGTCCTGTCTCGTGGTGTAGTATATAGAGGATCTGTCCTCTCTCCTGTGCGGTGTAGTATATAGAGGATCTGTCCTCTCTCCTGTGTGGTGTAGTATATAGAGGATCTGTCCTCTCCTGTGTGGTGTAGTATATAGAGGATCTGTCCTCTCTCCTGTGTGGTGTAGTATATAGAGGATCTGTCCTCTCTCCTGTGTGGTGTAGTATATAGAGGATCTGTCCTCTCTCCTGTGTGGTGTAGTATATAGAGGATCTGTCCTGTCTGTGTGGGTAGTATATAGAGGATCTGTCCTCTCTCCTGTGTGGTGTAGTATATAGAGGATCTGTCCTCTCTCCTGTGCGGTGTAGTATATAGAGGATCTGTCCTCTCTCCTGTGTGGTGTAGTATATAGAGGATCTGTCCTCTCTCCTGTGTGGTGTAGTATATAGAGGATCTGTCCTCTCTCCTGTGTGGTGTAGTATATAGAGGATCTGTCCTGGGGCTCTCCTGTGTGGTGTAGTATATAGAGAATCTGTCCTCTCTCCTGTGTGGTGTAGTATATAGAGGATCTGTCCTCTCTCCTGTGTGGTGTAGTATATAGAGGATCTGTCCTCTCCTGTGTGGTGTAGTATATAGAGGATCTGTCCTGTGTGGTGTAGTATATAGAGGATCTGTCCTCTCTCCTGTGTGGTGTAGTATATAGAGGATCTCTCCCTCTCCTGTGTGGTGTAGTATATAGAGGATCTGTCCTCTCTCCTGTGTGGTGTAGTATATAGAGGATCTCTCCTGTGTGGTGTAGTATATAGGGGTTCTGTCCTCTCTCCTGTGTGGTGTAGTATATAGAGGATCTGTCCTTCTGTTTGGTGTAGTTTATAGAGGATCTGTCCTCTCTCCTGTGTGGTGTAGTATATAGAGGATCTGTCCTCTCTCCTGTGTGGTGTAGTATATAGAGGATCTGTCCTGTGTGGTGTAGTACATAGAGGATCTGTCCTCTCTCCTGTGTGGTGTAGTATATAGAGGATCTGTCCTCTCTCCTGTGTGGTGTAGTATATAGAGGATCTGCCCTCTCTCCTGTGTGGTGTAGTATATAGAGGATCTGTCCTCTCTCCTGTGTGGTGTAGTATATAGAGGATCTGTCCTCTCTCCTGTGTGGTGTAGTATATATAGAGGATCTGTCCTCTCTCCTGTGTGGTGTAGTATATAGAGGATCTGTCCTCTCTCCTGTGTGGTGTAGTATACAGAGGAGCTGTCCTCTCTCCTGTGTGGTGTAGTATATAGAGGATCTGTCCTCTCTCCTGTGTGGTGTAGTATATAGAGGATCTGTCCTCTCTCCTGTGTGGTGTAGTATATAGAGGATCTGTCCCCTCTCCTGTGTGGTGTAGTATATAGAGGATCTGTCCTCTCTCCTGTGTGGTGTAGTATATAGAGGAGCTGTCCTGTGTGGGTGTAGTATATAGAGGATCTGTCCTCTCTCCTGTGTGGTGTAGTATATAGAGGATCTGTCCTCTCTCCTGTGTGGTGTAGTATATAGAGGATCTGTCCTCTCTCCTGTGTGGTGTAGTATATAGAGGATCTGTCCTGTGTGGTGTAGTATATAGAGCATCTGTCCTGTGCGGTGTAGTATATAGAGGATCTGTCCTCTCTCCTGTGTGGTGTAGTATATAGAGGATCTGTCCCCTCTCCTGTGTGGTGTAGTATATAGAGGATCTCCTCCTGTGTGGTGTAGTATATAGAGGATCTGTCCTGTGTGGGTGTAGTATATAGAGGATCTGTCCTGTGTGGTGTAGTATATAGAGGATCTGTCCTCTCTCCTGTGTGGTGTAGTATATAGAGGATCTGTCCTCTCTCCTGTGTGGTGTAGTATATAGAGGATCTGTCCTCTCGTGTGGTGTAGTATATAGAGGATCTGTCCTCTCTCCTGTGCGGTGTAGTATATAGAGGATCTGTCCTCTCTCCTGTGCGGTGTAGTATATAGAGGATCTGTCCTCTCTCCTGTGTGGTGTAGTATATAGAGGATGTGTCCTCTGTGCGGTGTAGTATATAGAGGATCTGTCCTCTCTCCTGTGTGGTGTAGTATATAGAGGATCTGTCCTCTCTCCTGTGCGGTGTAGTATATAGAGGATCTGTCCTCTCTCCTGTGTGGTGTAGTATATAGAGGATCTGTCCTGTCTCCCCTGTGTGGTGTAGTAGAGGATCTGTCCTCTCTCCTGTGTGGTGTAGTATATAGAGGATCTGTCCTCTCTCCTGTGTGGTGTAGTATATAGAGGATCTGTCCTCTCTCCTGTGTGGTGTAGTATATAGAGGATCTGTCCTCTCTCCTGTGTGGTGTAGTATATAGAGGATCTGTCCTCTCTCCTGTGTGGTGTAGTATATATAGAGGATCTGTCCTCTCTCCTGTGTGGTGTAGTATATAGAGGATCTGTCCTCTCTCCTGTGTGGTGTAGTATACAGAGGAGCTGTCCTCTCTCCTGTGTGGTGTAGTATATAGAGGATCTGTCCTCTCTCCTGTGTGGTGTAGTATATAGAGGATCTGTCCTCTCTCCTGTGTGGTGTAGTATATAGAGGATCTGTCCCCTCTCCTGTGTGGTGTAGTATATAGAGGATCTGTCCTCTCTCCTGTGTGGTGTAGTATATAGAGGATCTGTCCTCTCTCCTGTGTGGTGTAGTATATAGAGGATCTGTCCTTCTCCGTGTGGTGTAGTATATAGAGCATCTGTCCTGTGCGGTGTAGTATATAGAGGATCTGTCCTCTCTCCTGTGTGGTGTAGTATATAGAGGATCTGTCCTCTCTCCTGTGTGGTGTAGTATATAGAGGATCTGTCCCCTCTCCTGTGTGGTGTAGTATATAGAGGATCTGTCCTGTGTGGTGTAGTATATAGAGGATCTGTCCTGTGTGGTGTAGTATATAGAGGATCTGTCCTCTCTCCTGTGTGGTGTAGTATATAGAGGATCTGTCCTCTCTCCTGTGTGGTGTAGTATATAGAGGATCTGTCCTCGTGTGGTGTAGTATATAGAGGATCTGTCCTCTCTCCTGTGTGGTGTAGTATATAGAGGATCTGTCCTCTCTCCTGTGCGGTGTAGTATATAGAGGATCTGTCCTCTCTCCTGTGTGGTGTAGTATATAGAGGATGTGTCCTGTGCGGTGTAGTATATAGAGGATCTGTCCTCTCTCCTGTGTGGTGTAGTATATAGAGGATCTGTCCTCTCTCCTGTGTGGTGTAGTATATAGAGGATCTGTCCTTCCTGTGTGGTGTAGTATATAGAGGATCTGTCCTCTCTCCTGTGTGGTGTAGTATATAGAGGATGTGTCCTGTGCGTGGTGTAGTATATAGAGGATCTGTCCTCTCTCCTGTGTGGTGTAGTATATAGAGGATCTGTCCTCTCTCCTGTGTGGTGTAGTATATAGAGGATCTGTCCTCTCTCCTGTGCGATGTAGTATATAGAGGATCTGTCCTCTCTCCTGTGTGGTGTAGTATATAGAGGATGTGTCCTGTGCGGTGTAGTATATAGAGGATCTGTCCTGTGTGGTGTAGTATATAGAGGATCTGTCCTCTCTCCTGTGTGGTGTAGTATATAGAGGATCTGTCCTCTCCCCTGTGTGGTGTAGTATATAGAGGATCTGTCCTCTCTCCTGTGTGGTGTAGTATATAGAGGATCTGTCCTGTGTGGGGTAGTATATAGAGGATCTGTCCTGTGTGGTGTAGTATATAGAGGATCTGTCCTCTCTCCTGTGTGGTGTAGTATATAGAGGATGTGTCCTGTGCGGTGTAGTATATAGAGGATCTGTCCTCTCTCCTGTGTGGTGTAGTATATAGATGATCTATATAAAAAAGTGAGTCAAAATAAATCCCTTTTAAGACCTTATTTATTAATATGAAGAAGTTCAGTACAAAGACTTTACATGTGATTTATACCAAGTTCTAGGAGACATCTCTTTCACATTAGTGCAGGAAAGAGTTCTTTATAGTTAAGAGTTGTCTGGTTGTAGAATTTCTTTGGGATCCTTTCTCTGGAGTAGAACTTATACAGAAGTTTTCTCGTCCCCTCTTCTTATCTCCTGCCGTCTCAGACAATTAGAGTCCGGTAGTCGCCGGCTTGTCTTATAGTTGTATATTATGAACCTTAGGAAGATACATGATTTACATGTCTTCATTATTTCCTTACATCTAGATAGGAATTCCCATCGCTCTCCATGATTTTCCATCAAGATTGAATTTTCGAGTCTTGTCATGTAATAGATCATTCGAGTATCTCCAGCTTGACGTAAATTAGACTTATCATTCCGACCCGATTTCTCTCTCTGTGACTTTATGAGTTAATTATACACCGACTGGCGACGTCCTGGGGATAGATAGAAAAGGATCAATTATCTCCGTAGGATTCCTTGATTTAAAGATGAAATGATGTGTACTAGATGAATGTTACCCGTGCACCTCTACACGGGCAGTCATGATCCGCTGTCTAATATTATTTACTTTAGTCTTGTAGGGTATGGATTATTCATTCTTTTATTAAAAATGTGCAATATTGGAAGCATCGAGCAG
Organism: Leptodactylus fallax; assembly: GCA_947044405.1. Lineage (NCBI taxonomy): Eukaryota > Metazoa > Chordata > Amphibia > Anura > Leptodactylidae > Leptodactylus > Leptodactylus fallax. Next base: position 33,540 of record CAMRHE010000549.1, on the reverse strand, counting down.
AGAATTATACCGCAGGATGGAGTCTCAGTGGTTGTCAACACATGGGATAGAGATGGATCAACTGGTTTGTAATGAACCAAACTTGACCTGAATTTTTGTCTCCAATAAACCCAAAACTTTTGGGTTAGCTTTGGGTGAACCAACTCCATATGGTTCCGATGTGCCCAGAGGCCTCCTAAGCCGAGATCTTACGGAAGTTGGAATAATCTCCCTAAGGAACGTTCGTACAGGTCGCTATACATCACCCCCAATACCGGGGGAGCATGAGCGAATACTGCTCACCACCACTCACCAGGTACATATACAGTATAGTGACTCTAACATTCGATGGCTACAGAATAGATACAGAATGAATGTTTTTGGACCGAAATGAATCTTGGGACAAAACTGACCAAACCCTAAATGAAACAAAGCTTGAAAGTCTCGAACAGGAGACCAGAGTGGGATTAGTAGCAGTAATGGGAACCAGTGGGTAGGTCCGTTGTCCGTTATATTGTTTCCTTTTTGGCCCCCACACAGTGACATGTTATTGGATTATTCCAACCAGTAGCGACCAATAACTTACTCACCCATCCCCATTCCTGTCCAGGCCTGCCTCCTCCTCAGACTTCTGTGCAGGGCCCCCTGAAGGCCAAAGCAGATGTAGGGCTGGGCAGGAATGGGGATGGGTAAGTAAAATATTGGTCACTACTTGATAGGATTATCCAATAAGTAGCAGCTGATTGAAAACAAAATTCTACAATGCAACCCAGCAGGGCAATCCTGATCAATTGCTTGGGTTGCAAAATCTGCACCTTTGCACAGGAGTGCGACTGAATTATTAGGAGGTGGGAGCCTCTAGTTAGTGCCATCAGGGGAATGGATTAAGATTAATAACTTCCTCCCAATTTCTCTTTAGCAGATATATTTGGCAGGACTGTACAGGGTATAGAATACAGCTCAGAGACCAACAGAGGATTGTGGTATTGGGGAAGGATTTTTCATTCACCTTGTCAGATCTCAGGTTCAGCACAGGTTATTACTGATCTCTCATCCAGAGTGTGACTAACGCAATATAGGAAAGCACTTCCAAAGAAAAGAAAGAGCCAGCACATGGCTTAATTCTGACTACGGTTTCCTAGTAACACTTGTCCTGCGCTGACTACTTCCAAGAAATCTTCCTGCCGCCTCGGGTTTATTGCTGTGGTTTCTTACTTGCAGGCACCTCTATACACTCTCTTCAGTCTTGTCCCCTGCTTCCTTTTCATCACTATAATATTCCATAATATTATATTGCAGAAATTTCTGTAACAGCTTGAGGCGTGACATTGAGTGTTTGTACCAAGAACAAGATACTATTTTACACGATTTTACAACTTTTCAAACAAGTTTAGATTTTCTGCCAGCATTTGTGCCATTAAAAAAAAAAGTAATATATTTCATTAATGGATTTTGGCTCTTATTGTGAAATCCTGCGCTGAAATCCTGTTTCTCTATCAGCATTAGAAGTCCTCACTTCTTCTGACATGGAGTACGAGTACAGTACAGAGATGCTTCAAACACTTATGTATTGGGCACTATAAAAACTATAAAAGTTCCTGGTGTCATATAAAAGTTGTTATTTTTAACTTTATATGACACCAAGATCATAGTTCTACCTGTATTATTTCTAGAGATATCCACAGTTGAAAACAGAGTCAGGATATATGAACTGTATATATGTTCTATGTTATATGTATGTTTTATACAACTCATTGCGAAATGGTTAGCTCATTCCTATTTGTAACCTAAAGTAATACAAAGAGACCATGGGAAGCAGTGTGTGTGCACTGAAGTGTCCAGAGAACGCTGTACCATCATAGGATGCCATCTTTGCCATAAGTATGTTTGGGATATTTCTCATCTGCTAAATCTGTCCTGATCACTTGTAAGTGATATTACTATGTAAGTGGAAGTGTCTCAAAGTAACAACATACACTCATTGACAAAAATAATACAGCACCCAGAAAGATATGTTGGATTGCTGCAAATCTCGTCCTGCAGTTATGTCCCGGGCAGATATATAAATGATTACTGGTGTGGTCTGGTTAGACACTGAGTCTTGCCACAAGAGGGCATAAAATTGCTGCCTGATAAAAAGGCAGGTTACTTTTGGGTAGTGTACCTCTTGTGAGAGATCATTGACTGCTAGACATGCCTCTATGATGCACTCAAAGGAAGATTTTCCAGTTGATAGAGAGGGCGCATCAATGGACTAAGAGAAGCAGTATGGTCATGTCAACAAATTGTCCATTCTGACCTAGCTGTTAGGAGGTGTTTGGAGCAGTGGTTACATGAGGACAAACACACGTGGCATATAGACACCAAGTGGCCCAGACAGATAACCAGTGGAGAGGATCATTTGATCCAGTTACAAGAATGAGCAACTGCCGCAGTTTCCTTGTCCACCATCAAGACACAGGTGGTGCCTTAATTGTTTCTGCCTGCACCAGGGTTGGACTAAGCAGGCCTCATGGTGACCTCTTCCATACCTCCCAACTTTCAAAGAACCGAAAGATGGACAAAATGTGCGCCACGCTATGCGTGCCACGGCAAATGCAGCTCCACTCACTTCTTTGTTGACTCCGTCCATTCTCATCCATTTTTCTTTGTGCCCCCACACAGTGTAATGCTCCTACAGTCACCCTAACATTATATTCCCCCACATTATAATGTTCCCCGACAATTGCCGCACAGTATTAAGTCCCTGATGCCCCAGTTTAATCTGGCGGAAACTGGAGAGGGACATGAAACTGGGGCATCTGGAGTGAGACATTTAAACTGGGGGCAACTAGAGGGGGACATTAAACCGTAGGGGTAGCTGGAGGGTGACATTAAACTGGGGGCAACTAGAGGTGGACATTTCCCCCTCCAGCTACTCCCATGGTTTAATGTCCTCCTCCAGTTGCCCCCAGCTTAATGTCTGCATCCAGTGACCTCCATTGTTTAATGCCCCCCTCCATCTGTCCCCAGTTTAATGTCCCCCCATCTGCCACCAGTTTAATGTCCCCCATTCATCCGCCCCACTTTAATGTGCCCCATCATCTGCCTCCAGGGGAGCACAAGGGGAGCACAATGTTGAAGCAGGAGCTGTCTGCGGATGGCTCCTGCTTCATTCATCATTGCATTCAACTCATCTGCGTCCGGAGGACATACCTCCCGCCAACTGGGACCATGGGACAGGACCCGTAAGCCAGGACTGTCCTGCTGAATCCAAGACAGTTGAAAGGTATGTTCTTCAATCCTGCCTTTTCTAGGGAGCGACACACTGTCCCCTGCTGGTGTGATGATGTGTGGAGCAATCACATAAGAAAGTCGGTCACCCCTAGTAGTGATACGAGGACACTAACAGTTCAGTGATAAATGTACTGCAGGATACCATACAGCCTGTATACCTCCATGTCCTGCCATATCTCATCTTGTATCCAGACTACAGGCCTAGCTGTAACATCTGTGGTAAATGTACTGCAGGATACCATACAGAACCTGTATACCTCCATGTCCTGCCGTATCTCATCTTGTATCCAGGCTACAGGCACAGCTGTAACATCTGTGGTAAATGTACTGCAGGATACCATACAGAACCTGTATACCTCCATGTCCTGCCGTATCTCATCTTGTATCCAGACTACAGGCCTAGCTGTAACATCTGTGGTAAATGTACTGCAGGATACCATACAGAACCTGTATACCTCCATGTCCTGCCATATCTCATCTTGTATCCAGGCTACAGGCCCAGCTGTAACATCTGTAGTAAATGTACTGCAGGATACCATACAGAGCCTGTATACCTCCATGTCCTGCCGTATCTCATCTTGTATCCAGGCTACAGGCCCAGCTGTAACATCTGTGGTAAATGTACTGCAGGATACCATACAGAACCTGTATACCTCCATGTCCTGCCGTATCTCATCTTGTATCCAGACTACAGGCCCAGCTGTAACATCTGTGGTAAATGTACTGCAGGATACCATACAGAACCTGTATACCCCCATGTCCTACCGTATCTCATCTTGTATCCAGACTACAGGCCTAGCTGTAACATCTGTGGTAAATGTACTGCAGGATACCATACAGAACCTGTATACCTCCATGTCCTGCCGTATCTCATCTTGTATCCAGGCTACAGGCCCAGCTGTAACATCTGTGGTAAATGTACTGCAGGATACCATACAGATCCTGTATACCTCCTGTGATGAACCGACCCTCAGTTTTATATCTTTCTTGGAAGTGTGTTTTACTTGCTTAGGTCAGTCCTTCCCCCACTTGGAATGCGGTGCTTTAGTTGAGTCCACATTGCTGGACAATACGCTTCACTGGTTTTATGTGTGTTCATTGGAGATGGCTTGCTATAGCCAGGCACTTTTATTATCCCTGGCCAGATGGGATGGGGGATAGCAAGCCTTAACTTCACCCTTCTCTCCGAGGGTTCTGCAAAGGTGGGAGAAGGGGGGCTGCCTGGGAGCAAGGGGTGGGTGGAGCACTAGCCATATGCTGTGGGCAGACCTGGATTCTGGGGTCATTCAGCAAAGAGGCAGTAAGGAGCTCTGATCTGGGAGAAGATGAGAGGGCCTGCCCTACTGAGGAATGCTTTGAGGGCCTAGTTCTGGACAGCATGTAGAAGGATTGTTTTATGCAACTTGCTTAAGCTTGCGCCCTAGGCCCAAAACTCTGCTGTGGCCTAGAGAAACGGACTACGAGCCTATGCCGGTATTTTCTCTATCTTTTAATTCCCCTGTTTATTTTTGTGTATTGTATCATCGCACTTTTGCTTGTATGTTTATGCTTGATCATATTAATATTGTATATTTCTGTATATGCTATTAATTCATACCGACCCACTTGGGTTATTAAACATATAAAATTTATATCGCTCATTTCGTTTTATCCTATGACCCGGTCTACTCACGGTGTGTGAGTGGGAGGTTAAGAAAGAAGTTTGATCGCAGGCGTGCCAGGCGGCTGGGCGAGGCGATATTCTTCACAGTGGTGGCAGCGGTGGGATCAGAAGCATAACCAAACATCTGCAGGACTTGGTTGCTGCTGAACTCCAGGAGATGGCAGATATGGAAGCTACCATAGCCATGCAGGAGGCGGAGCAAGGTCCTGAGAGGCTGGCACCAGAAAACATCACCATGCCAGATGGTTCTGCAGGTGCCCGGACCCCAGAGGTAACTGTGCCTGGAGGGACCAGTAACCCCAGTTCTGTGGGGGTAACGGACTTATACTTGCAAATGGCCTTACAGCAGATAGATGCCAGTGACTATAGCGCCCGTCTGCAGGTGATTCACCAGTACCAAGAAGCTGCAGAGCGCCGGGCGGAGAGAGAAGCTGCAGAGCGCCGGGCGGAGAGAGAGGCCGCTGCTGCAGAACGTCGGGCAGAGAGAGAAGCTGCAGAGCGCCGGGCGGAGAGAGAGGCCGCTGCTGCAGAGCGTCGGGCGGAGTTGGAGCATCAGCTCGCGCTAAAAAAGCTGGAACTTTGCCAGCAGGCGCAACCTTCCCCTGCACCAACTCCAGGAGCCCGAGCACTAAAGATCCGATCCGAGGACTTTCCAATCTTGGAAGATAACGGGGACTTGGACTCGTTCTTGCGGGGATTTGAGAGGGTGTGTAAGCAGCATCATATTCCCCAGGCAGAATGGGCCCGTTACCTGTCTCCCCGGCTGAAGGGAAAAGGCCTGGATGTTTCCACGAGCTTACCAGTGGACGCGGACTATGAGACCATCAAAGCGGCGCTGATCCGGAGATACCGGCTCACGCCGGAGGTGTACCGCAAAAAGTTCCGGAATATCCAGCGGGGTCCCACAGAGAGCTATGCGGATGTTCTGCACCACTTACAGGTTACATTCTGGCTGTGGATCAAAGGACTTACTGTCACCACGTTTGAATTGGGGATCTTATGATAAAGGAACAATTTCTCCAGGTGTGCCCTCTGGAGGTCCGCCAGTTCGTGTGTGATCGGAAACCCACAACAGCAGACAATACTGCAGAGATTGCTGACGACTATGTGTCCACCAGGGAGCAAGGGATCAAGAGAGGAGCCACACTGCAGAGACCCCCAAGCGGGAAGGAGGGGCAAAGTTGGAGTTCACCACAGCCTGCGGTCTGCAAGTGGGGTAAGACAAACTCTGTCCCGGGTGCCCCCTCTACTTCCCCTGTCCCAAGAACTCTGGGCGCCCCGGGGACCCCCTCTAAATCCCAAGGAGAGGTCCATTGGTGTCATGCTTGTAACTAGCCAGGACATTTCAAGGCGGAGTGCCCCAAGCGCTCTAAGAACCCCCCTGTTTCCCCAGCCACAGCAGCTGGCTCATCTGTATACTTGGTGGGGAGGGAGGGGTTGCAATCCGATGCCAACAGTCAACAGGTCATTTTGGGGGGCAAAGTGGTCATGGGATTTCGGGACACTGGGGCGCAGATTACTCTGGTGCAACCTGACTTGGTCCCTGCGGACAGTATTATCCCTGGAAAAACTCTGACCCTGAAGGGTATTGGACAAGAACGCGTAACTGTGCCCATGGCTTGCGTCCATTTGGACTGGGGTGCGGGAAAAGGGATGCGTGATGTGGGGCTAGTGTCTGATCTGCCTGCCAATGTACTATTGGGAAGAGATTTGGGGCCCTTGGTGTCCCAATATGGGGTGGGAGCAACCCCACCTCGCTGTGACAAAATGTCTGTACTGAAGGATGATTTTAATGAGGTGTTGAAGCCTGCCACACAGGCACAGACACAGGCAGAGGGAGGGGTTAGCCTTTTGTCTCCCCTTGCTGTGCGTCCAGCTAAAGTAATCAGTGAGCATGTGAATGAGACATTGTGGAATGCTGACCTGGCTGTAGCCCCGCCCACATCTGCAGGTGATGAGAGCCCCCTCAGTGTGACCCTGGCTCAGCCATTCCCCCATGCAGTTCACTGTGAATCAATGAATGAATGCAATGTCAATGTAATTGCTAATTCTTGCCTTGCAGGTTTACAGGGTAGCTCTTCTGAGATGCTGGGGGCAACCCCAACTGAGGACAATGTGCCAGGTGGTCAGGTGGGTCACGGGGATCTCGGGGCCGATCCGGATGAGGGACGGACTGCTGGTGTTGCGGTGGTAACCCGCAGCCAGAGTGCTAGAGGGGTGGAAGGCGCTCCGACCCCTGAGCCGTTCCCTCTGTCACCCGGAGATGGCACTGAGGCCGCCGTGACTAACCTCCCCACACTGGAGCCAGAGGAGCCCGGCGGGTATGTGACATGCACATCTCTTCTGTCTGGTTCCAGTCAGGAGTTCAGGGACGCTGTCCAAGCTGACCGCAGTCTGGATGTATTGAAGGAGCGTGCTGGTCAACCTCCCTTGGAGTCGGACAAGGACCGCGTGTACTGGGAGCAAGGGAGGTTGTACCGGGAAACGATCCCCACAAAGGGAAAAGAAAGTCGGCTCAGGGAGAAACATTTGGTGGTACCCCAACCCTACCGGGTGGAGTTGTTGCGGATTGCTCATGATATTCCACTGGCAGGCCACCTGGGGATCGCTAAGACCAAGGCTCGCCTCAGCCACTTATTCTACTGGCCTAGGATGGGGACAGATGTAGCTAAATACTGCCGTTCATGTGACACTTGTCAGAGGATGGGCAAGGCGGGGAAAGGCTCCAAAGCACCAATGATACCTATGCCCATCATAACCGAACCTTTCCAGCGGGTGGCTGTGGATCTCATTGGACCCCTGTCCATTCCCAGCCGCACCGGGAAACGTTTCATATTAACGGTAGTAGACTACGCTACTAGGTACCCGGAAGCTGTCGCGCTGTCTTCCACCCGGGCCGATGTAGTGGCCAAGGCTCTGGTAGGCATCTTCTCCCGTGTTGGATTTCCCAGAGAGATGCTCCCAGACCAAGGTACCCAGTTCATGTCTGCCTTGATGCAAGGCCTGTGTAAGGTAACAGAGGTGCAACATCTGGTGTCCAGCCGTATCACCCACAGACCAATGGCCTCTGTGAACGGTTCAATGGCACCCTGAAGCAGATGCTCAGGATGTTAGTCGAGTCCCACGGGCGCGACTGGGAGCCTTATCTCCCACACCTGCTGTTCGCTTACCGGGAGGTGCCGCAAGCCTCAACGGGGTTCTCCCCCTTTGAGCTCTTGTACGGGAGACGTGTACCTGGGCCCCTAACTCTTGTGAAAGAGTCCTGGGAAGAAGAAACAGCCAACCAAAGTGTGCCAGTCGTGCCCATGGCCCAAGTGCAGACGGCATGGGGTGCTGGAGGTGGGACCCAAGAAGGGGGTGTGTCAAATGTATTACCTGTCAATGTATTGTGGAGGGATGGTTTGGGGAAGCATAATCTCAGTCATTTGCCCAAGGTATCACCATCACCCACCCAAGTACAGGAGGAACAGGGTGTAGGCCCAAAGGGGCAAGGTGTCTGGGAGGGAGGACAGGGTCCAAACATACCTGTGCCAGAACCAGAGGTGCCCCTAGGTTTGGAAGCAAAGGGGGAGGTGCAGAATCCCCTAGAACTCTCCCAACTAGCGGCTAGTGTGGGAGAGACCCTGAGAGACTGCCGGGAAGGGGTCTCTAAACTGGTATCACAAGGGCCTGGAGTTGCGAGTGTGGATCTGCGGGATGCCAGCACTCAGCACGAGGTCCCAGTGCAGGCCGGGGGTAGCCAGGTGGGCGGAGACTGCCAGGATGGGGTCTCAGCACCGGTACCACAAGGGCCTGGGGTTGTGAGTGTGGATCTGCGGGATGCCAGCACTCACAACGAGGACCCAGTGCAGGCCGGGGGTAGCCAGGTGGGCGGAGACTGCCGGGATGGGGTCTCAGCACCATTACCACAAGGGCCTGGGGTTGTGAGTGTGGGTCTGAGGGACGCCAGCACTCGGGGGAGGGACCCAGAGCAAGCAGGAGGTAGCCAGGTCTACTTAATTCAGAGCCTGAACCTTAGAAGAGTCTCCATTCAGACAGGAGAGGAAGAGGGTATCAGTACGCCAGGAATATGGTCAGGGACCAGCGCAGGTCCCGGCGGGGTGAGGCCGCCAAGGTGTCCGTGGAAGGCGATCTTAGGATCGTCCTTCCTCCCGACACGCTCTAAAAGGGGGAGGTGTGATGAACCGACCCTCAGTTTTATATCTTTCTTGGAAGTGTGTTTTACTTGCTTAGGTCAGTCCTTCCCCCACTTGGAATGCGGTGCTTTAGTTGAGTCCACATTGCTGGACGATACACTTCACTGGTTTTATGTGTGTTCATTGGAGATGGCTTGCTATAGCCAGGCACTTTTATTATCCCTGGCCAGATGGGATGGGGGATAGCAAGCCTTAACTTCAACCATCTCTCCGAGGGTTCTGCAAAGGTGGGAGAAGGGGGGCTGCCTGGGTGCAAGGGGTTGTGGGTGGAGCACTAGCCATATGCTGTGGGCAGACCTGGATTCTGGGGTCATTCAGCAAAGAGGCAGTAAGGAGCTCTGATCTGGGAGAAGATGAGAGGGCCTGCCCTACTGAGGAATGCTTTGAGGGCCTAGTTCTGGACAGCATGTAGAAGGATTGTTTTATGCAACTTGCTTAAGCTTGCGCCCTAGGCCCAAAACTCTGCTGTGGCCTAGAGAAACGGACTACGAGCCTATGCCGGTATTTTCTCTATCTTTTAATTCCCTGTTTATTTTGTGCCACCTGGCTACCCCCGGCCTGCACTGGGACCTCGTTTTTGTTTGTATGTTTATGCTTGAACCCCAGGCCCTTGTATATTTCTGCTGAGATGCCATCCCGGCAGTCTCCGCCCACCTGGCTACCCCCGGCCTGCACTGGGACCTCGTGCTGAGTGCTGGCATCCCGCAGATCCACACTCGCAACCCCAGGCCCTTGTGATACCAGTTTAGAGACCCCTTCCCGGCAGTCTCTCAGGGTCTCTCCCACACTAGCCGCTAGTTGGGAGAGTTCTAGGGATTCTGCACCTCCCCCTTTGCTTCCAAACCTAGGGGCACCTCTGGTTCTGGCACAGGTATGTTTGGACCCTGTCCTCCCTCCCAGACGCCTTGCCCCTTTGGGCCTACACCCTGTTCCTCCTGTACTTGGGTGGGTGATGGTGATACCTTGGGCAAATGACTGAGATTATGCTTCCCAAACCATCCCTCCACAATACATTGACAGGTAATACATTTGACACACCCCTTCTTGGGTCCCACCTCCAGCACCCCATGCCGTCTGCACTTGGGCCATGGGCACGACTGGCACACCTTGGATGGCTGTTTCTCCTTCCCAGGACTCTTTCACAAGAGTTAGGGGCCCACGTACACGTCTCCCGTACAAGAGCTCAAAGGGGAGAACCCCGGAGGTATGCAGCACCTGTATGGTATCTGCAGTACAGGTGCGGGAGATGTTACAGTCGGGCCCGTGGGACTGGATAACATCCTGAGCATCTGCTTCAGGGTGCCATGGAGGTACACAGGCCATTGGTCTGTGGGTGATACAGTACATTTACACCAGATGTTGCACCTCTGTTACCTTACACAGGCCTGCATCAAGGCAGACATGAACTGGGTACAGGGTCTGTGAGCATCTCTCTGGGAAATCCAACACGGGATGAAGATGCCTACCAGAGCCTGAGATGGACAGGACTACATCAGCTGTATGGGTGGAAGACAGATGTTACAGACAGGCCTTCCGGTACCTAGTATGTAGTCTACTACCGTTACATGAAACGTATACAGGTGCTGTATGGGAATGGACAGGGGTCCACAGAGATCCACAGGCCTGTAGTCTGGATACAAGATGAGATACGGCAGGACATGGAGGTATACAGGTTCTGTATGGTATCCTGCAGTACATTTACCACAGATGTTACAGTCGGACCTGGATACAAGATGAGATATGGCAGGACATGGAGGTATACAGGTTCTGTATGGTATCCTGCAGTACATTTACCACAGATGTTACTGCTGGGCCTGTAGTCTGGATACAAGTTGAGATACGGCAGGACATGGAGGTATACAGGTTCTGTATGGTATCCTGCAGTACATTTACCACAGATGTTACAGCTGGGCCTGTAGCCTGATACAAGATGAGATATGACAGGACATGGAGGTATACAGGTTCTGTATGGTATCCTGGCAGTACATTTACCACAGATGTTACAGCTCAGCCTGTGTCTGGATACAAGATGAGATACGGCAGGACATGGAGGTATACAGGTTCTGTATGGTATCCTGCAGTACATTTACCACAGATGTTACAGCTGGGCCTGTAGTCTGGATACAAGATGAGATACGGCAGGACATGGAGGTATACAGGTTCTGTATGGTATCCTGCAGTACATTTACCACAGATGTTACAGCTGGGCCTGTAGCCTGGATACAAGATGAGATACGGCAGGACATGGAGGTATACAGGGTGTATGGTATCCTGCAGTACATTTACCACAGATGTTACAGCTGGGCCTGTAGCCTGGATACAAGATGAGATACGGCAGGACATGGAGGTATACAGGTTCTGTATGGTATCCTGCAGTACATTTACCACAGATGTTACAGCTGGGCCTGTAGCCTGGATACAAGATGAGATACGGCAGGACATGGAGGTATACAGGTTCTGTATGGTATCCTGCAGTACATTTACCACAGATGTTACAGCTGGGCCTGTAGCCTGGATACAAGATGAGATACGGCAGGACATGGAGGTATACAGGTTCTGTATGGTATCCTGCAGTACATTTACCACAGATGTTACAGCTGGGCCTGTAGTCTGGATACAGGGAGATGAGATACGGCAGGACATGGAGGTATACAGGATCTGTATGGTATCCTGCAGTACATTTACCACAGATGTTACAGCTGGGCCTGTAGTCTGGATACAAGATGAGATACAGGCAGGACATGGAGGTATACAGGTTCTGTATGGTATCCTGCAGTACATTTACCACAGATGTTACAGCTGGGCCTGTAGTCTGGATACAAGATGAGATACGGCAGGACATGGAGGTATACAGGTTCTGTATGGTATCCTGCAGTACATTTACCACAGATGTTACAGCTGGGCCTGTAGTCTGGATACAAGATGAGATACGGCAGGACATGGAGGTATACAGGTTCTGTATGGTATCCTGCAGTACATTTACCACAGATGTTACAGCCGGGCCTGTAGCCTGGATACAAGATGAGATACGGCAGGACATGGAGGTATACAGGTTCTGTATGGTATCCTGCAGTACATTTACCACAGATGTTACAGCCGGGCCTGTAGTCTGGATACAAGATGAGATACGGCAGGACATGGAGGTATACAGGTTCTGTATGGTATCCTGCAGTACAATTACCACAGATGTTACAGCTGGGCCTGTAGCCTTGATACAAGATGAGATATGAGAGGACATGGAGGTATACAGGTTCTGTATGGTATCCTGCAGTACATTTACCACAGATGTTACAGTCGGACCTGGATACAAGATGAGATACAGGCAGGACATGGAGGTATACAGGTTCTGTATGGTATCCTGCAGTACATTTACCACAGATGTTACAGCTCGGCCTGTAGTCTGGATACAAGATGAGATACGGCAGGACATGGAGGTATACAGGATCTGTATGGTGTCCTCCAGTACATTTACCACAGATGTTACAGCTGGGCCTGTAGCCTGGATACAAGATGAGATACGGCAGGACATGGAGGTATACAGGTTCTGTATGGTATCCTGCAGTACATTTACCACAGATGTTACAGTCAGACCTGGATACAAGATGAGATACGGCAGGACATGGAGGTATACAGGTTCTGTATGGTATCCTGCAGTACATTTACCACAGATGTTACAGCCGGGCCTGTAGTCTGGATACAAGATGAGATACGGCAGGACATGGAGGTATACAGGATTTGTATGGTATCCTGCAGTACATTTACCACAGATGTTACAGCTGGGCCTGTAGTCTGGATACAAGATGAGATACAGGCAGGACATGGAGGTGTACAGGGTCTGTATGGTATCCTGCAGTACATTTACCACAGATGTTACAGCCGGGCCTGTAGCCTGGATACAAGATGAGATACGGCAGGACATGGAGGTATACAGGTTCTGTATGGTATTCTGCAGTACATTTACCACAGATGTTACAGCCGGGCCTGTAGCCTGGATACAAGATGAGATACGGCAGGACATGGAGGTATACAGGTTCTGTATGGTATTCTGCAGTACATTTACCACAGATGTTACAGCTGGGCCTGTAGTCTGGATACAAGATGAGATACGGCAGGACATGGAGGTATACAGGTTCTGTATGGTATCCTGCAGTACATTTACCACAGATGTTACTGCCGGGCCTGTAGCCTGGATACAAGATGAGATACGGCAGGACATGGAGGTATACAGGTTCTGTATGGTATCCTGCAGTACATTTACCACAGATGTTACAGCCGGGCCTGTAGTCTGGATACAAGATGAGATACGGCAGGACATGGAGGTATACAGGTTCTGTATGGTATCCTGCAGTACATTTACCACAGATGTTACAGCCGGGCCTGTAGTCTGGATACAAGATGAGATATGGCAGGACATGGAGGTATACAGGATCTGTATGGTATCCTGCGGTACATTTACCACAGATGTTACAGTCGGACCTGGATACAAGATGAGATATGGCAGGACATGGAGGTATACAGGTTCTGTATGGTATCCTGCAGTACATTTACCACAGATGTTACAGCTAGGCCTGTAGTCTGGATACAAGATGAGATACGGCAGGACATGGAGGTATACAGGTTCTGTATGGTATCCTGCAGTACATTTACCACAGATGTTACAGTGACCTTTTGGATACAAGATGAGATACGGCAGGACATGGAGGTATACAGGTTCTGTATGGTATCCTGCAGTACATTTACCACAGATGTTACAGCTGGGCCTGTAGTCTGGATACAAGATGAGATACGGCAGGACATGGAGGTATACAGGTTCTGTATGGTATCCTGCAGTACATTTACCACAGATGTTACAGCTCGGCCTTATCTGGATACAAGATGAGATACGGCAGGACATGGAGGTATACAGGTTCTGTATGGTATCCTGCAGTACATTTACCACAGATGTTACAGCTGGGCCTGTAGTCTGGATACAAGATGAGATACGGCAGGACATGGAGGTATACAGGTTCTGTATGGTATCCTGCAGTACATTTACCACAGATGTTACAGCTGGGCCTGTAGTCTGGATACAAGATGAGATACGGCAGGACATGGAGGTATACAGGGTCTGTATGGTATCCTGCAGTACATTTACCACAGATGTTACAGCCGGGCCTGTAGTCTGGATACAAGATGAGATACAGGCAGGACATGGAGGTATACAGGTTCTGTATGGTATCCCAGCTGTATGGTAATCCTGCAGTACATATCACTGAACTGTCACAAATAATCACTTTTCAGTGACGGCTGCTATGTGATTGCTCCACGCATCAGCCAACGAAGTATCAGCTCCTAGAAAGGCAGGATTGAAGAGACATGCCCTTTCAACTGTCTTGGATTCAGCAGGGCAGTCTGAGCTTCTGAGTCACATCCCATGAGTCCCAGTTGGCGAGACAGATGCAATGACAGGCCATCCGCTGGACAACTCCTGCTTCAACATTGTGCTCCCCTTGTACTCCCTGGAGAACATGAGACACACGATAAGTGGGGCGGATGAATGGTAAAACTGGTGGCAGAGGATAGAGCTGGGGACAGATGGAGAGGGCGATGCGCTGTGAGTCACTGGATGCAGACATTAAACAGGGCAACGGAGGAGGACATTAGAGCCATGGGAGTAGCTGGAGAGTAATCCCTCTAGTTGCCCCCGGCCTGTCACCCTCCAGCTACCCCTACGGTGCAATGTCCCCTCTAATTGCTTACAGTACCCAAATGTCTCACTCCAGATGCCCCAGTGCATGTCCTGCTCAGTTTCCGCCAGATAGAATCAGACTTAATACTGTGCGGCAATTAATAAATTTTATGTGGGGAATGTGGTAGAGACAATAGGAGCGGCCCTTGTGGGAACAAAGAAAATGGATTGAAGAGTGGAAGAGTGAGTGGGCTACTGCCGTGGCACGCATGGCGTGGCACATTTTCCGTTCTTTAGTAGGAGGTAGTCCAACCTGGTAGGCAACATGGCAAGACACCACCTATGTCTTGATAATGAACAAAGAACATAGGCAGTACTCATTCTTATAACTGGATCAAATGATCCCTCTCCACTGTGTCTAGGCCCTTGGCATGTCACCTGTGCCCGTGTCCAACTGTCACCTCATGTAACCACTGCTCCAAATTAGCAACTAGGTCAAATTTTGTTGACATGATACATACTGCTCTCTTAGTCCATTGATGCGACCTCTAGCAGTCAATGATCTCTCCTGGAAGTACACTACCCAAAGCCAACCTGCCTTATCAGGCAGCAATTACCCTGCCCTCTTATGTAAAGACTCAGTGTATTAATCATTATATATCTGCCAGTGCTTACAGGGCAGATACAGGTGCTAATATTATTTTGTCAATGAGAATATGTGTACTTTTAGATACCTCAAACAATATCCTTACAGAATGATCAGGACAGATTTAACTGAATGAGAGCTATCCCAAACATACTTATGGCAAGATGGCATCCTATGATGGTACAGGCGTTCTCACTTCAGTGCACACACTGCTGTCTCTTTAGTATTACTTTAGGTTACAAATAGGAATGAGCTAACAATGTAATGAACAATAAAATTTTATACATATAACAGAACATATATACAGTTCATATATCCTGTTTCAACTGTGGATATCCTCTAGAAACTAGCCTGGAGTAGAACTACTGTTTCTTGGTGTCATATAAAGTTAGAAATTAACAACTTTATATGACACCAGAGAACACTACTATATTTTGTGCCCAATATAAGTGTTTGAAACATCTCTGTACTGTAATACTCGTACTCCATGTCAGGAAAGAGTGAGGGACTCTTTGATGGAAAACAAGGATTTCGAGCGCAAGTAAATAAAGATCAATTAATGAGAATATATTACTTTTTTTTTAGTAACTCAGAATGCTGGCAGAAAATACAAACTGTTTGAAAGTTGTAAAATCATGCTGATTTCTTGGTGCAAACATGTCTGTATTTACCTTTCTGCAATATAATATTATGGAGTGTATAGTGATGAAAGGAAACGGGGATTAGACTGAGAGAGTGTATAAGTGCCTGCAATAGAAAACCACAGCAGACAGTAAATTTCTTGGAAATAATCCTTTAAGACAAATCACTAGAAACCGTAGTCAAATTAAATACAGTAACAATGCTGCTGGAAGTGCTCTATATTGCGTTAGTCACATATGAATGAGAGTCAGCCAGCCTGTGCTGAACCTGAGATCCTGACAGACAAATCTTCACAATACCACAATCCTCTGTTGGTCTCTGAGCTTGTATTCTGCTGCCTGTACAGTCCTGCCAAGTATATCTGCTAAAGAGAATTGGGAGGAGATTGTAATCTTAATCCATTCCTGATGGCATAACTAGGCATTCCCTCTAATGACTGGTGCTCCTGTATGCAGGTGCAGATTTTGGCAAACTGTGGTCAGATTACCCTGCTGAAATTTGCAATATAAATTTTGTTTTCAATCAGCTGCTACTGGATAATCCTATCAAGCATTGACCAATGAACACTTACCCACATCCCATTCTGCTTGGCCTACATAAATGCTTTGGCCTTCGAGGCCTGAGGAAGACGACCTGGGTTAGAATGAGCTGCACAATCAAATAACATGTCACTGTGGGGCCAAAGAGCAATATAGCAGCGAACCTATACACAGTTCCCATTACTGCTATAATCCACTCTGTCTCCTGTTCGGGGACTTTTCAAACTGTTTCATTTAAGGAATTTGGTCAGTTTTGTCCCAGAGATTCATTTTACGTCCATATTCATTCACCAATATCTATTCTGTAGCCATCGAATAAGTCTTATACTGTATATGTACCTGGTGAGTGAGTGGTGGCAATGTCGCTCATGCTCCCCGATGACAGGGAGTGATGTGCGTGCAGCGTTCCTTAGGAGATTATTTCTCACGGCAAGATCTCGACTCTGGGCACATCGAGAACAATAACAATTTGGTTCACCCAAAGCAACCCAAGTTTTTTGGGTTGAGACAGAATTGTCAGAAATTTATTACAAACATTGATCCCATGTGTTGACAACCACTGAGATTATCGCGATATTCTCTGCTCGATACTTTCAATACATTTTAATAAAGATAATAATCCACTACTACAAGACACTAAAAATAATAATATTAGACAGCGGATCATATACCCGTGTAAATGCAGGAAATATCTTTAAATCAAGGAATCCTGCGAGAATAATTGAAGATCCTCTATATCTACACCACACAGGAGAAGCAGATCCTCTATGTACTACACCACACAGGAGGAGGACAGATCCTCTATATACTACACCACACAGGAGAGAGGCAGATCCTCTATATGCGCTACACACACACACAGGGAGAGATCCTCTATATATACTACCACACAGGAGGGCAGAGTCCTCTATATACTACACCACACAGGACAGATCCTCTATATACTACACCACACCGGACAGAGCAGATCCTCTATATACTACACCACACAGGAGAGGACAGATCCTCTATATACTACACCACACAGGACGGACGCAGATCCTCTATATACTACACCACACAGGAGAGAGGACAGATCCTCTATGTGCTACACCACACAGGAGAGAGGACAGATCCTCTATATACTACACCGCACAGGAGACAGATCCTCTATATACTACACCACACAGGAGACAGATCCTCTATGTACTACACCACACAGGAGGGCAGATCCTCTATATACTACACCACACAGGAGAGAGACAGATCCTCTATATACTACACCACACAGGAGAGATCCTCTATATACTACACCACACAGGACAGATCCTCTATATACTACACCACACAGGAGAGAGGACAGATCCTCTATATACTACACCAGGAGAGAGGACAGATCCTCTATATACTACACACACAGGAGAGGACAGATCCTCTATATACTACACCACACAGGAAGGCAGATCCTCTATATGCTACACCCACAGGAGAGAGGACAGATCCTCTATATACTACACCACACAGGAGAGAGGGCAGATCACTCTATATACTACACACACAGGGACAGATCCTCTATATACTACACCACACAGGAGGGGACAGATCCTCTATATACTACACCACACACGGACAGATCCTCTATATACTACACCACACAGGACAGATCCTCTGTATACTACACCACACAGGAGGGCAGATCCTCTATATACTACACCACACAGGAGAGATCCTCTATATGCTACACCACACAGGACAGATCCTCTATATACTACACCACACAGGAGAGAGTACTACACCACACAGGACAGATCCCTCTCTATATACTACACCACACAGGACAGATCCTCTATATACTACACCGCACAGGAGGGGCAGATCCTCTATATACTACACCACACAGGAGAGGCAGATCCTCTATATACTACACCGCACAGGAGCAGATCCTCTATATGCTACACCACACAGGAGAGAGGCAGATCCTCTATATACTACACCACACAGGAGAGATCCTCTATATACTACACCACACAGGACAGATCCTCTATCCTCTATATACCTACACCACACAGGAGAGGGACAGATCCTCTATATACTACACCACACAGGACAGATCCTCTATACTACTCCCGGACAGATCCCTCTATATACTACACCACACGAAGAGGACAGATCCTCTATATACTACCCACACAGGAGGGGGACAGATCCTCTATATACTACACCACACAGGAGAGAGGACAGATCCTCTATATACTACACCACACAGGAGAGGGACAGATCCTCTATATACTACACCACACAGGAGAGCAGATCCTCTATATACTACACCACACAGGAGAGAGACAGATCCTCTATATGCTACACCACACAGGAGAGAGGCAGATCCTCTATATACTACACCACACAGGACAGATCCTCTATATACTACACCACACAGGAGAGAGGACAGTCCTCTATATACTACACCACACAGGAGAGAGTTTCAGGAGGACAGATCCTCTATATACTACACCGCACAGGAGGCAGATCCTCTATATACTACACCACACAGGAGGGGCAGATCCTCTATATACTACACCACACAGGAGAGGGAGTCCTCTATATACTACACCACACAGGAGAGACAGATCCCCTCTTATACTACACCACACAGGAGAGGGCAGATCCTCTATATACTACACCACACAGGAGAGAGGACAGATCCTCTATATACTACACCACACAGGACAGATCCTCTATATACTACACCACACAGGAGAAGGCAGATCCTCTATATACTACACCACACAGGAGGGGACAGATCCTCTATATACTACACCACACAGGAGCAGATCCTCTATATACTACACCACACAGGAGAGACAGATCCTCTATATGCTACACCCACAGGAGGGACAGATCCTCTATATACTACACCACACAGGAGGGGACAGATCCTCTATATACTACACCACACAGGAGAGAGGACAGATCCTCTATATACTACACCACACAGGAGAAGGCAGTCCTCTATATACTACACCACACAGGAGGCAGATCCTCTATATGCTACACCACACAGGAGGCAGATCCTCTATATACTACACCGCACAGGAGAGAGGCAGATCCCTCCTATAGTCCTCCGCACACCACACAGGACAGATCCTCTATATACTACACCACACAGGAGAGACAGTCCTCTATATGCTACACCACACAGGAGAGAGGCAGATCCTCTATATACTACACCACACAGGAGAGGCAGATCCTCTGTATACTACACCGCACAGGAGGGCAGATCCTCTATATACTACACCACACAGGAGGCAGATCCTCTATATACTACACCACACAGGAGAGAGAGATCCTCTGTATACTACACCACACAGGAGAGAGGACAGATCCTCTATATACTACACCACACAGGAGGCAGATCCTCTATATACTACACCGCACAGGAGAGAGGCGATCCTCTATATACTACACCACACAGGAGGCAGATCCTCTATATACTACACCACACAGGAGAGAGGACAGATCCTCTATATACTACACCACACAGGAGGACAGATCCTCTATATACTACACCACACAGGAGAGAGGACAGATCCTCTATATACTACACCACACAGGAGAGGGCAGATCCTCTATATACTACACCACACAGGAGAGGGACAGATCCTCTATATACTACACCACACAGGAGGGCAGATCCTCTATATACTACACCACACAGGAGAGAGGACAGATCCTCTATATACTACACCGCACAGGAGCAGATCCTCTATATACTACACCACACAGGAGAGAGGACAGATCCTCTATGTACTACACCACACAGGAGAGCAGATCCTCTATATGCTACACCACACAGGACAGATCCTCTATATACTACACCGCACAGGAGAGAGGACAGATCCTCTATATACTACACCACACAGGAGAGAGGACAGATCCTCTATATACTACACCACACAGGAGAGAGGACAGATCCTCTATATACTACACCACACAGGAGGGGACAGATCCTCTATATACTACACCACACAGGGACAGATCCTCTATATACTACACCACACAGGAGGGCAGATCCTCTATATACTACACCACACAGGAGAGGGCAGATCCTCTATATGCTACACCACACAGGAGAGAACAGTCCTCTATATACTACACCACACAGGACAGATCCTCTATATACTACACCGCACAGGAAGAGGCAGATCCTCTATATACTACACCGCACAGGAGAGAGGCAGATCCTCTATATACTACACCACACAGGGGGACAGATCCTCTATATACTACACCGCACAGGAGAGATCCTCTATATACTACACCACACAGGAGAGGGACAGATCCTCTATATACTACACCACACAGGAGAGAGGACAGATCCTCTATATCTACACCACACAGGAGACAGATCCTCTATATACTACACCACACAGGAGAGACAGATCCTCTATATACTACACCGCACAGGAGAGACAGATCCTCTATATACTACACCACACAGGAGGGGACAGATCCTCTATATACTACACCACACAGGACAGATCCTCTATATACTACACCACACAGGACAGATCCTCTATATACTACACCGCACAGGAGGCAGATCCTCTATATACTACACCACACAGGAGAGACAGATCCTCTATATACTACACCACACAGGAGCGTCCTCTATATACTACACCGCACAGGACTCCTCTATATACTACACCACACAGGAGAAGGCAGATCCTCTATATACTACACCACACAGGAGAGAGCAGATCCTCTATATACTACACCACACAGGAGTCCTCTATATACTACACCACACAGGAGAGACAGATCCTCTATATACTACACCGCACAGGACAGATCCTCTATATACTACACCACACAGGACAGATCCTCTATATACTACACCACACAGGAGAGGCAGATCCTCTATATACTACACCACACAGGAGAGGCAGATCCTCTATATGCTACACCACACAGGAAGAGGACAGATCCTCTATATACTACACCACACAGGAGAGAGGACAGATCCTCTATATACTACACCGACAGGACAGATCCTCTATATACTACACCACACAGGAGAGAGCAGATCCTCTATATACTACACCACACAGGAGGGCAGATCCTCTATATACTACACCACACAGGAGAGAGGACAGATCCTCTATATACTACACCACACAGGACAGATCCTCTATATACTACACCACACAGGAGAGACAGATCCTCTATATACTACACCACACAGGAAGAGACAGATCCTCTATATACTACACCGCACAGGACAGATCCTCTATATACTACACCACACAGGAGGGCAGATCCTCTATATACTACACCACACAGGAAAACAGATCCTCTATATACTACACCACACAGGAGAGACAGTCCTCTATATACTACACCACACAGGAGAGAGGAGATCCTCTATATACTACACCACACAGGAGAGACAGATCCTCTATGTACTACACCACACAGGAGAGAGGCAGATCCTCTATATACTACACCACACAGGAGAGATCCTCTATATACTACACCACACAGGAGAGAGGACAGATCCTCTATATACTACACCACACAGGAGAGAGGACAGATCCTCTATATACTACACCACACAGGAAGCAGATCCTCTATATACTACACCACACAGGAGAGAGGACAGATCCTCTATATACTACACCGCACAGGAGAGAGGCAGATCCTCTATATACTACACCACACAGGACGTCCTCTATATACTACACCACACAGGAGAGAGGACAGATCCTCTATATACTACACCACACAGAGACCTATTCTACACAGGACAGATCCTCTATATACTACACCACACAGGAGAGAACAGATCCTCTATATACTACACCACACAGAGGACAGATCCTCTATATACTACACCACACAGAGGACAGATCCTCTATATACTACACCACACAGGAGAGGGCAGATCCTCTATATACTACACCACACAGGAGGGCAGATCCTCTATATACTACACCACACAGGAGAGAGGACAGATCCTCTATATACTACACCCACAGGAAGAGGACAGATCCTCTATATACTACACCACACAGGAGAGAGGCAGATCCTCTATATACTACACCACACAGGAGAGATCCTCTATATACTACACCACACAGGAGAGAGGACAGATCCTCTATATACTACACCACACAGGAGAGAGGACAGATCCTCTATATACTACACCACACAGGAGAGAGGACAGATCCTCTATATACTACACCACACAGGAGAGAGGACAGATCCTCTATATACTACACCACACAGGAACAGATCCTCTATATACTACACCGCACAGGAGAGAGGACAGATCCTCTATATACTACACCACACAGGAGAGAGATCCTCTATATACTACACCACACAGGAGAGAGACAGATCCTCTATATACTACACCACACAGGAGAGAGGACAGATCCTCTATATACTACACCACACAGGAGAGAGGACAGATCCTCTATATACTACACCACACAGGAGACAGATCCTCTATATACTACACCACACAAGGGACAGATCCTCTATATACTACACCACACAGGAGAGACAGATCCTCTATATACTACACCACACAGGACAGATCCTCTATATACTACACCACACAGGAGAGAGACAGATCCTCTATATACTACACCACACAGGAGAGAAGATCCTCTATATACTACACCACACAGGAGAGAGGCAGATCCTCTATATACTACACCACACAGGAGAGAGCGTCCTCTATATACTACACCACACAGGAGGGCAGATCCTCTATATACTACACCACACAGGAGAGAGGCAGATCCTCTATATACTACACCACACAGGAGAGACAGTCCTCTATATACTACACCACACAGGAGAGGACAGATCCTCTATATACTACACCACACAGGAGAGAGACAGTCCTCTATATACTACACCACACAGGAGAGAGCAGATCCTCTATATACTACACCACACAGGAGAGCGATCCTCTATATACTACACCACACAGGAGAGAGCAGATCCTCTATATACTACACCACACAGGACAGATCCTCTATATACTACACCACACAGGAGAGAGGACAGATCCTCTATATACTACACCACACAGGAGAGAGGACAGATCCTCTATATACTACACCACACAGGAGAGATCCTCTATATACTACACCACACAGGACAGATCCTCTATATACTACACCACACAGGAGGACAGATCCTCTATATACTACACCACACAGGAGAGAGGCAGATCCTCTATATACTACACCACACAGGAGAGCAGATCCTCTATATACTACACCACACAGGAGAGAGGACAGATCCTCTATATACTACACCACACAGGAGAGATCCTCTATATACTACACCACACAGGAGACAGTCCTCTATATACTACACCACACAGGAGAGGACAGATCCTCTATATACTACACCACACAGGAGAGCAGATCCTCTATATACTACACCACACAGGAGAGAGCAGATCCTCTATATACTACACCACACAGGAGAGAGGCAGATCCTCTATATACTACACCACACAGGAGAGAGGACAGATCCTCTATATACTACACCACACAGGAGACAGATCCTCTATATACTACACCACACAGGAGAGAGCAGATCCTCTATATACTACACCACACAGGACAGATCCTCTATATACTACACCACACAGGAGGCAGATCCTCTATATACTACACCACACAGGAGAGAGGCAGATCCTCTATATACTACACCACACAGGAGAGAGCGATCCTCTATATATACACCACACAGGAGAGCAGATCCTCTATATACTACACCGCACAGGAGAGACAGATCCTCTATACTACACCACACAGGAGAGGGACAGATCCTCTATAACTACACCACACAGGGGACAGATCCTCTATATACTACACCACACAGGAGAGGACAGATCCTCTATATACTACACCACACAGGGACAGATCCTATATACTACACCACACAGGAGAGGGCAGATCCTCTATATACTACACCACACAGGGAGAGGACAGATCCTCTATATACTACACCACACAGGAGAGAGCAGATCCTCTATATACTACACCACACAGGAGAGAGGACAGATCCTCTATATACTACACCACACAGGACAGACCTCATATACTACACACTATTCTACACCGAGAGAGGACAGATCCTCTATATACTACACCACACAGGAGACAGATCCTCTATATACTACACCACACAGGACAGATCCTCTATATACTACACCCACAGGAGAGCCGATCCTCTATATACTAACCACACAGGAGAGAGACAGATCCTCTATATACTACACCACACAGGAGAGAACAGATCCTCTATATACTACACCACACAGGACAGATCCTCTATATACTACACCACACAGGAGAGAGGCAGATCCTATATACTACACCACACAGGAGACAGATCCTCTATATACCACCACCAGCCAGGACAGATCCTATATACTACACCACACAGGAGAGGCAGATCCTCTATATACACACCGCACAGGGAGAGATCCTCTATATACTACACCACACAGGAGAGACAGATCCTCTATATACTACACCACACAGGAGAGATCCTCTATATACTACACCACACAGGGGGACAGATCCTCTATATACTACACCACACAGGACAGATCCTCTATATACTACACCGCACAGGAAGAGATCCTCTATACATCACCACACAGGACAGATCCTCTATATACTACACCACACAGGAGAGATCTCTTATACTACACCCAGGACAGATCCTCTATATACTACACCACACAGGAGAGAGGCAGATCCTCTATATACTACACCACACAGGACAGATCCTCTATATACTACACCACACAGGAAGACAGATCCTCTATATACTACACCACACAGAGAGAGGACAGATCCTCTATATACTACACCGCACAGGAGAGAGGACAGATCCTCTATATACTACACCACACAGGAGAGAGACAGATCCTCTATATACTACACCACACAGGAGAGCAGATCCTCTATATACTACACCACACAGGAGAGAAGACAGATCCTCTATATACTACACCGCACAGGAGAGAGGCAGATCCTCTATATACTACACCACACAGGAGAGACATCCTCTATATACTACACCACACAGGAGAGAGGACAGATCCTCTATATACTACACCACACAGGAGAGGCAGATCCTCTATATACTACACCACACAGGAGAGAGGACAGATCCTCTATATACTACACCACACAGGACAGATCCTCTATATACTACACCACACAGGAGAGAGGACAGATCCTCTATATACTACACCACACAGGAGAGAGGACAGATCCTCTATATACTACACCACACAGGAGAGAGGACAGATCCTCTATATACTACACCACACAGGAGAGATCCTCTATATACTACACCACACAGGAGAAGTCCTCTATATACTACACCACACAGGAGAGAGGCAGATCCTCTATATACTACACCACACAGGAGAGAACAGATCCTCTATATACTACACCACACAGGAGAGAGGACAGATCCTCTATATACTACACCGCACAGGAGAGGCAGATCCTCTATATACTACACCACACAGGAGAGGGCAGATCCTCTATATACTACACCACACAGGACAGATCCTCTATATACTACACCACACAGGAGAGACAGATCCTCTATATACTACACAGACACAGGACAGATCCTCTATATACTACACCACACAGGAGACCTCTATTCAACAGGACAGATCCTCTATATACTACACCACACAGGAGAGAGGCGTCCTCTATATACTACACCACACAGGACAGATCCTCTATATACTACACCACACAGGAGAGAGGACAGATCCTCTATATACTACACCACACAGGACAGATCCTCTATATACTACACCACACAGGACAGATCCTCTATATACTACACCACACAGGACAGATCCTCTATATACTACACCACACAGGAGAGAGGACAGATCCTCTATATACTACACCACACAGGAGAGAGGACAGATCCTCTATATACTACACCACACAGGAGAGAGGACAGATCCTCTATATACTACACCACACAGGAGAGAGTGACAGATCCTCTATATACTACACCACACAGGAGAGACAGATCCTCTATTCCTCTATATACTACACCAGAGAGGACAGATCCTCTATATACTACACCACACAGAGAGAGGACAGATCCTCTATATACTACACCACACAGGACAGATCCTCTATATACTACACCACACAGGAGAGAGGACAGATCCTCTATATACTACACCACACAGGAGAGAGGACAGATCCTCTATATACTACACCACACAGGACAGATCCTCTATATACTACACCACACAGGAGAGAGGACAGATCCTCTATATACTACACCACACAGGAGAGAGGACAGATCCTCTATATACTACACCACACAGGAGAGAGGACAGATCCTCTATATACTACACCACACAGGAGAGAGGACAGATCCTCTATATACTACACCGCACAGGAGAGAGACAGATCCTCTATATACTACACCACACAGGAGAGAGGACAGATCCACCACCAGGGAGAGGACAGATCCTCTATATACTACACCACACAGGAGAGAGGACAGATCCTCTATATACTACACCACACAG
Organism: Leptodactylus fallax; assembly: GCA_947044405.1. Taxonomy (NCBI): domain Eukaryota; kingdom Metazoa; phylum Chordata; class Amphibia; order Anura; family Leptodactylidae; genus Leptodactylus; species Leptodactylus fallax. Next base: position 6,334 of record CAMRHE010000549.1, on the reverse strand, counting down.
GAGAGAGGACAGATCCTCTATATACTACACCGCACAGGAGAGAGGCAGATCCTCTATATACTACACCGCACAGGAGAGAGGACAGATCCTCTATATACTACACCACACAGGAGAGAGGACAGATCCTCTATATACTACACCACACAGGAGAGAGGACAGATCCTCTATATACTACACCACACAGGAGAGAGGCAGATCCTCTATACTACACCGCACAGGAGAGAGGGACAGATCCTCTATATACTACACCACACAGGAGAGAGGACAGATCCTCTATATACTACACCGCACAGGAGAGAGGGTCCTCTATATACTACACCACACAGGAGAGAGGACAGATCCTCTATACTACACCACACAGGAGGGGACAGATCCTCTATATACTACACCACACAGGAGAGAGGACAGATCCTCTATATACTACACCACACAGGAGAGAGGACAGATCCTCTATATACTACACCACACAGGAGACAGATCCTCTATATACTACACCACACAGGACAGATCCTCTATATACTACACCACACAGGAGAGAGGACAGATCCTCTATATACTACACCACACAGGAGAGAGGACAGATCCTCTATATACTACACCACACAGGAGAGAGCAGATCCTCTATATACTACACCACACAGGAGAGAGGACAGATCCTCTATATACTACACCACCACAGCAGGACAGATCCCTCTATATACTACACCACACAGGAGGCAGATCCTTATATACTACACCGCACAGGAGAGAGGACAGATCCTCTATATACTACACCAGCACAGGACAGATCCTCTATATACTACACCACACAGGAGAGGGACAGATCCTCTATATACTACACCACACAGGAGAGAGGACAGATCCTCTATATACTACACCACACAGGAGAGAGGACAGATCCTCTATATACTACACCACACAGGAGAGAGGACAGATCCTCTATATACTACACCACACAGGGAGAGATCCTCTATACCACCGCACAGAGAGAGATCCTCTATATACTACACCACACAGGAGAGAGGACAGATCCTCTATATACTACACCACACAGGAGAGGGACGATCCTCTATATACTACACCGCACAGGAGAGATCCTCTATATACTACACCACACAGGGAGAGGACAGATCCTCTATATACTACACCACACAGGAGAGAGAGACAGATCCTCTATATACTACACACACAGGAGAGAGGACAGATCCTCTATATACTACACCACACAGGAGAGAGGACAGATCCCCTATATACTACACCACACAGGAGAGAGGACAGATCCTCTCATATACTACACCGCACAGGGAGAGAGGACAGATCCCTCTATATACTACACCACACAGGAGAGATCCTCTATATACTACACCACAGGAGAGAGGACAGATCCTCTATATACTACACCACACAGGAGAGAGGACAGATCCTCTATATACTACACCGCACAGGAGAGAGGACAGATCCTCTATATACTACACCACACAGGAGAGAGGACAGATCCTCTATATACTACACCACACAGGAGAGAGGACAGATCCTCTATATACTACACCACACAGGAGAGAGGACAGATCCTCTATATACTACACCACACAGGAGAGAGGCAGATCCTCTATATACTACACCACACAGGAGAGAGGACAGATCCTCTATATACTACACCACACAGGAGAGAGGACAGATCCTCTATATACTACACCGCACAGGAGAGAGGACAGATCCTCTATATACTACACCACACAGGAGAGAGGACAGATCCTCTATATACTACACCACACAGGGAGAGGACAGATCCTCTATATACTACACCACACAGGAGAGAGGACAGATCCTCTATATACTACACACACAGGACAGATCCTCTATATACTACACCACACAGGAGAGAGGACAGATCCTCTATATACTACACCACACAGGAGAGAGGACAGATCCTCTATATACTACACCACACAGGAGAGAGACAGATCCTCTATATACTACACCACACAGGAGAGAGGACAGATCCTCTATATACTACACCACACAGGAGAGAGGACAGATCCTCTATATACTACACCACACAGGAGAGAGCAATCTCTATATACTACACCACACAGGGAGAGGACAGATCCTCTATATACTACACCACACAGGAGAGAGGACAGATCCTCTCATGTAGTCTACACCACACAGGAGAGGGCAGTCCTCTATATACTACACCGCACAGGAGAGAGGCGTCCTCTATATACTACACCGCACAGGAGAGAGGACAGATCCTCTATATACTACACCCTCCTATATACTAGCACCACACAGGAGAGAGGACAGATCCTCTATATACTACACCACACAGGAGAGAGGACAGATCCTCTATATACTACACCACACAGGAGAGAGGACAGATCCTCTATATACTACACCGCACAGGAGAGAGGACAGATCCTCTATATACTACACCACACAGGAGAGAGGACAGATCCTCTATATACTACACCACACAGGACAGATCCTCTATATACTACACCACACAGGACAGATCCTCTATATACTACACCGCACAGGAGAGAGGGACAGATCCTCTATATACTACACCACACAGGGGAGAGGACAGATCCTCTATATACTACACCGCACAGGAGAGAGGACAGATCCTCTATATACTACACCACAGGAGAGAGGACAGATCCTCTATATACTACACCACACAGGAGAGAGGACAGATCCTCTATATACTACACCACACAGGAGAGAGGACAGATCCTCTATATACTACACCACACAGGAGAGAGGACAGATCCTCTATATACTACACCGCACAGGAGAGAGGACAGATCCTCTATATACTACACCGCACAGGAGAGAGGACAGATCCTCTATATACTACACCACACAGGACAGATCCTCTATATACTACACCACACAGGAGAGAGGACAGATCCTCTATATACTACACCACACAGGAGAGAGGACAGATCCTCTATATACTACACCACACAGGAGAGAGGACAGATCCTCTATATACTACACCGCACAGGAGAGAGGACAGATCCTCTATATACTACACCACACAGGAGAGAGGACAGATCCTCTATATACTACACCACACAGGAGAGAGGACAGATCCTCTATATACTACACCACACAGGACAGATCCTCTATATACTACACCACACAGGAGAGAGGACAGATCCTCTATATACTACACCACACAGGAGAGAGGACAGATCCTCTATATACTACACCACACAGGAGAGAGGACAGATCCTCTATATACTACACACACAGGGGACAGATCCTCTATATACTACACCACACAGGAGAGAGGACAGATCCTCTATATACTACACCACACAGGAGAGAGGCAGATCCTCTATATACTACACCACACAGGAGAGAGGCAGATCCTCTATATACTACACCACACAGGAGAGAGGCAGATCCTCTATATACTACACCGCACAGGAGAGAGGACAGATCCTCTATATACTACACCGCACAGGAGAGATCCTCTATATACTACACCGCACAGGAGAGAGGACAGATCCTCTATATACTACACCACACAGGAGAGAGGACAGATCCTCTATATACTACACCACACAGGAGAGAGGACAGATCCTCTATAACTACACCACACAGGAGAGAGGACAGATCCTCTATATACTACACCACACAGGAGAGAGGACAGATCCTCTATATACTACACCGCACAGGAGAGAGGACAGATCCTCTATATACTACACCGCACAGGAGAGAGGACAGATCCTCTATATACTACACCACACAGGAGGAGGAGATCCTCTATATACTACACCACACAGGAGAGAGGACAGATCCTCTATATACTACACCGCACAGGAGAGAGGACAGATCCTCTATATACTACACCACACAGGGAGGACAGATCCTCTATATACTACACCGCACAGGAGAGAGGACAGATCCTCTATATACTACACCACACAGGAGAGAGGCAGATCCTCTATATACTACACCGCACAGGAGAGAGGACAGATCCTCTATATACTACACCACACAGGAGAGAGGAGGGACAGATCCTCTATATACTACACCACACAGGAGAGAGGACAGATCCTCTATATACTACACCACACAGGAGAGAGGACAGATCCTCTATATACTACACCACACAGGAGAGAGGACAGATCCTCTATATACTACACCACACAGGAGAGGACAGATCCTCTATATACTACACCGCACAGGAGAGAGGACAGATCCTCTATATACTACACCACACAGGAGAGAGGGACAGATCCTCTATATACTACACCACACAGGACAGATCCTCTATATACTACACCACACAGGAGAGAGGACAGATCCTCTATATACTACACCACACAGGAGGGGGACAGATCCTCTATATACTACACCACACAGGAGAGAGGACAGATCCTCTATATACTACACCGCACAGGAGAGAGGCAGATCCTCTATATACTACACCGCACAGGAGAGAGGACAGATCCTCTATATACTACACCACACAGGAGAGAGGACAGATCCTCTATATACTACACCGCACAGGAGAGAGGACAGATCCTCTATATACTACACCACACAGGAGAGAGGACAGATCCTCTATATACTACACCACACAGGAGAGAGGACAGATCCTCTATATACTACACCACACAGGAGAGAGGCAGATCCTCTATATACTACACCACACAGGAGAGAGGCAGATCCTCTATATACTACACCACACAGGAGAGAGGCAGTCCTCTATATACTAACCACACGGAGAGAGGACAGATCCTCTATATACTACACCACACAGGAGAGAGGACAGATCCTCTATATACTACACCACAGGAGAGAGGACAGATCCTCTATAACTACACCACACAGGAGAGAGGCAGATCCTCTATATACTACACCACACAGGAGAGAGGACAGATCCTCTATATACTACACCACACAGGAGAGAGGACAGATCCTCTATATACTACACCACACAGGAGAGAGGACAGATCCTCTATATACTACACCACACAGGAGAGAGGACAGATCCTCTATATACTACACCACACAGGAGAGGGACAGATCCTCTATATACTACACCACACAGGAGAGAGGACAGATCCTCTATATACTACACCGCACAGGAGAGAGGACAGATCCTCTATATACTACACCACACAGGAGAGGGACAGATCCTCTATATACTACACCACACAGGAGAGGGGACAGATCCTCTATATACTACACAACAGGAGAGAGCAGATCCTCATATACTACACCACACAGGAGAGAGGACGATCCTCTATATACTACACCCACAGGAGAGGGGATAGATCCTCTATATACTACACCACACAGGACAGATCCTCTATATACTACACCACACAGGAGAGAGGGCAGATCCTCTATAACTACACCACACAGGAGAGAGCAGATCCTCTATATACTACACCGCACAGGAGAGAGGACAGATCCTCTATATCTACACCGCACAGGACAGATCCTCTATATACTACACCACACAGGAGAGAGAAGATCCTCTATATACTACACCGCACAGGAGAGAGGACAGATCCTCTATATACTACACCACAGGAGGGCAGATCCTCTATAATACACCACACAGGAGAGAGGACAGATCCTCTATATACTACACCGCACAGGAGAGGGACAGATCCTCTATATACTACACCGCACAGGAGAGGGGACAGATCCTCTATATACTACACCACACAGGAGAGATCCTCTATATACTACACCACACAGGAGGCAGTCCTCTATATATACACCACACAGGAGAGAGGACAGATCCTCTATATACTACACCGCACAGGAGAGAGGACAGATCCTCTATATACTACACCGCACAGGACAGATCCTCTATATACCCCCACCACACAGGACAGATCCTCTATATACTACACCACACAGGAGAGAGGGACAGATCCTCTATATACTACACCACACAGGAGAGATCCTCTATATACTACACCACACAGGAGAGAGGACAGATCCTCTATATACTACACCACACAGGAGAGATCCTCTATATACTACACCGCACAGAAGAGAGGACAGATCCTCTATATACTACACCACACAGGAGATCCTCATATAACACACCACACAGAGAGAGGACAGATCCTCTATATACTACACCACACAGGAGAGAGGACAGATCCTCTATATACTACACCACACAGGAGAGAGGACAGATCCTCTATATACTACACCACACAGGAGAGAGGACAGATCCTCTATATACTACACCACACAGGAGAGAGGACAGATCCTCTATATACTACACCACACAGGAGAGAGGACAGATCCTCTATATACTACACCACACAGGAGAGAGGACAGATCC